>CM021769.1:21065515-21235468 GCA_011076525.1 Nettapus auritus
GGCTGTGTGGTGTTTAGCTGTCGGCCAGGTTAAACCACAACACTATTTTTTGTAGGAAACAATCTTGCAGTAATCTCATGCATAAATACTTTCATGGGGAGGCAAGATTAAAAGGAATCAAAGGTGGCATGTACAGAATAATTTCCCATTTTATACGTTAAGGTCATTTTTTGGCATCTTCTCTCAGTCATGGAAAATGGAAGAACTTGGTTGAAATCCTGGTACTGAATTCTCTCTTAAAATGCTTTAAAAGTTTGCCTGCTCAGTGAGAGGTCAAGAAAGGAGGAATGCGCAAAATATAAAATCACTTTCTATAATTCTGGCTCTGTCACATCTATTTTATGAAGCATTATTTATCCCAAAGGGCAGCAAACCATTTTAGAACTTCTGCAAACAGTGATCACATCCTCCAACAGTGAAATGCAGCTGTCCCTGGGTAGAAAGATATGTCTTTAATTGTACCACTGTAAAGTAATTTAGCATAATAAGTCAAAAAAAACATACTGAAAGAAAAAAATTAAGGAGGTGAAATGTATCTACTGAAAATGCAGGCGTCTAAAGCACTTGTGTTTAGGGAGTGTTAAAGATAGTATTCTGAATAAAGAATAAATCATCCATCGCTACTAGAAGGCCTTGCTTATACAGTACTGAGACCCTGACAATTTTTTTGATTTCCAGGTTGGATTTAGAGCATGTGGGTTTTGCCCTTAGTTGAAGATTTGACAATTCTCACATAGGGTTTCATAGAAGAACAGTGATGATTTGCTTGAAGTAGGAAACGAACATAAAAATTTTAACAATGTGTCGTCACTTACCAACAGCTGTACCTATCCGCTTGCCCACTTACTCGCTCACATCTAAGGGCTTCATGCAACATTAACTTGGAATCAGATCCAATTGAATTGACAATCTGATTCACTATGGTAAAGAATAGGGAGTTCCTTTCTAATTTTTTTTCTTCCTCTTGATTATTAGGGGCATCATACAAAACCTGAAAGGTAGCAGTTTTGGAAACAAAACAAAACAAAACAAACACATAGAGATGATACTTCTTCACATAATAAAAACTTCTTTTAAAACTGGGGAACACCTTGCAACAGAGTACTGTTGTGTGGTAAAGATTTAAATTCACTTTGAAAGTGATTGGCCAAATTAAGGGTAAAAACGTCCATCCAGCATGATTAAACACACTGCATTGAGCACAGAAGGTCCCTGTGCCACAGACACTGAAAACCAAACAAGTATTCACTGCTTGCATTGTCCTGCTTGGAACTCTCCCTGAGGACCCTCATACAGCAGGGTCAGAAGCAGGATGCTGACTGAGGTGAGCCTTTGGGACATCCCACCCAACCATGTGTGACAGATCCTGAACATCTGGAGATGCAGCATTTTGAAGCCAAGATGAGTTCTGAGCAGGACCTGAACGGTCATGAAGCCTGGTCCTTGTTTATCTTGGACAATTTCCCATATAATAAGCAGCTTAAAGACAGTAAATGCAACCTACATATTATGCACTTCTAGATGTGTCTTCCAGTTTTTCTTCTATAAAATACTCCTGCAGCTTGCTTTCATTCTGAACAGAGAAGGATACAGCCAGGCTTAGACAAAATTCAAGTGTGTGATGGGCAATACTCACCTAGCCTGACAACTCCAATCTGTACTTGCACTTTTACATAAGTAGTTGCATGCTTGAGTCTATCAATTAATCTCTGTCCTTATCACCCCACCTCCACTGCATGTTATTTCCCTTGATACTCCAGTTTTCTTGCTCTGTGACAGCTGTTTGTCCCATGCTACTGATTTTGTATGTACAAAAATGAGGGTTAGAAAAGGAGAAAAACCTCCAGAAGTGATGTTAGACTTAAGTCAAGGTCATTAATGAGATCTCCACAAACTACAGAAGAGATAAGTACATTAATCTGTCTTGCCATTTCCTATCTTGTATTTTTCATCTCAGTACTCTCCATCACAATTCATCACTAACTGATTTTCTAGTCCCATCACTTACTGGTTTTCCATGCACCTTCCGCTCAGATACTAAAATCTGAATCATCCCAGAGGAATAAAGCTATTTCAGTGAGAAGCAGCAGGAAATTCCTGACCACAGAAACAGAGCTGAGGAAACCTCCAAAAGACCGTAACTTCTTGTAACTGGAATCTGTAACTTTTAAAAGGGAATTTTCCCTGGATGATTATTTAACTTTTGCATCTACCAGATGGGACAGGCTAGCTGCAACCTCAGGAATCTCTCCATCAACAGTTTCTAATCAGGAACAGTTCACTGTGAGGCAATAAATAAAACCAGCTATTCCATTTCTGGTTTACTCAGCATTTTCGAAATTGGGCTGATTACACTCATCCACTGGCCCAAGGTTAGGTAAATGGATTTGTTCTTTAGTGTTGGTCCAGTAATCAAAACAGCTAACATTTCTTATGTAGAGGCAACATGACAGTAAAGAAAGTTCCCTGTATGCTATGACAGAACCAATGTGTTTTCACTGGAGACAACATGAGAGAGAAGATATTTTCCTATTCCATATATTAGCTAAATCCTATATTAAAAATAGTAATTCACACTATACTATTTTAAAATATGTATTTCATTTTTAAAAAATCACAGCTTTGAAATTACTTGGTCCTGTATTAAAGGACATAAAACTAAAGATAGGTATTATAATAACTTTCAATAAAATTTCTCTCTGGCAGGAACCCTTTTTATTTCTTCCTCTGTAAGATTTTTTATGGGATTTATATTATTATTTTTCCTCTCCCTCTCTCTAGTGTTTAATGAAATTGTCTTAGAATAAAACTGGGGCAGGAGAAAGTGCTAAACTCTGAGTCCACCCTAGAGGATTTATGGGTGTATTTACCTTCAAATTCTTTCAATTTCACTGAATTGGCTCGCTGTTCCCTTCAATGACTTATTACTGCTGTAATCACCTCCTCCTAATTATTCACTCTAAGGGCCTCTTCAATCTTGCTATGGTGATACTTCTACATCTATGTTCATTAAACTGTACATACTGGTGTGGGATGTAAATGTAAGGGAAGTTGAGATGGTATGGCAAGACCTACTCAAGATAACTCCATGCCTGTCCAGTCTTTCCAGCTGTCCAAAGCCGCAATTTATGTGTCAGATCCCACACCTTTGCTCCTTTGTTCTACACAAAATGGCAGGTGCTGAATCTTCCCTTTTCCCAACCATAAAGTTTCTTTGACACCTTGCTCTTGGGGTGTACCATTATGTGAGAAAGATTAGGCATACTGGGTAAAATAAGTCCTGTCACAGAACAGCTTTATGAAATTATAAATAACACACCCTAGAATGATGGAGTTCTCACTTCTACTGGGAGAGAAAAGACAAGGACCCATAAATTCAGACCCTACAAACAAATTCTTCCAGAAGTACATACTTGGCAGTTGCTTCGGTCTGTAAAGTAGGATTCAATTTTCCTACTTGCCTTTTGCTTGAAACTCTTCTCACACTGCACACACTACTTCCAATTCAGCATCGTTATTTGAAAAGTGACACTTAATACTTTGTTGCAAGAGAAGTGTAAATCTCTTTGCCACCAAGAAACCACAATTTACAGTCCTTCTTGAGATATGACCACCACAAAATGCCAGGTACGAATACCTTACCAACACCAGGGAAATTCTGCTGTATTTATCTGAGCAGTGCATTTGCATTTCACACCTAAAACGTACAGAGATAAAACTCAGCAAACTTTTTAAAAATCTGACCACTTGAATCCATCCTCTGCTCCCATACTGCCTTATTTACTAAATATTTTAAACTTATTATGGAATATGGACAACATATAGTCTGCTGTGCATACCAGTACACAGTGTGAATGCTCCCCCAGAATGGCAGTGTTAGTGATGCTGTTCTGCCTTCTAGAAGCCAAGACATTTCCTGGCTACAAGATAGAAGAGGAAGTGTCTGTCTCATTAGGTGTAACTTCTAGCTTGAATACCTCAACTTTTTGTATTTTGATAGCTGGGCTTTTCAAAGCATTTGTATTCTGTTCACATTATTTCAATTAAATGGGAATCCTTCATCTGTCCTTTCTACATCTTTTATTTGTTTCTTACTTTCTTTTTAATCCTTATTTGCAGAATACCCTGGAGTTCATTACAGTATAGCAGGCCTGAGAGACTCAGCCTGGACAAATTCAAGCTACCACATACAGATAGAAAGAATCTGCATACAAACAGGAAAATATTAGAAATGTTCCTCAAATCATAATGAGGTATTGTAAAAGAAGTTGTAACTTGGGGCTGTATAAACTCTTAAAGACAGTCTTGGATCTCTTATCAGTATTAATCCTCTCCAACCTGTTAGAATTGGTAGCACAACACGTACTTTGACATCACAACACAGCCACAAAGCTGTTCAAGCCCTTTGTATTCCGCCTTCCACAACCCAAGATACTGCTGAGGTTGTGTCTGCCTCTGCAGAAGCAACACATCAAAGAACATGAAACTAGTCATTTTTCTCCATATAGCTCTTCTGAGGTAAAAGCAAAGAGAAGAGGGCCAAATTCTTGGTTGTTTTAAATTGGCATTGATTTCAACTGGTCTACAACAACTTACACCAAGAAACCATAGCTCATTTCATTTGGTTTTGCACAATTCAGTGCCAAAAGACATAGAGTAACTGAAAGCAACTTAGAGAAGAGCCACAGAAAAGATGAAAGGAGTGAGGAGATGCATGAAGGAGACAAGCTTAGCAAAAACTAAACATCAGAGCTTGAACTTGACTTATCAAGGACTATAGGTGTGGTAAACATCTACAGCTAACACAGGGCTTAATAAATATCAGGAAAGAAGAGGAGCTATTTAGGGTGTTTCAGAAAAAGTAGGGGATAAAGTTAAGCAAAAAAATAATAATTATAGGATGACTTTCAGCAAGAAAAATCTCAGTAGTGATCTTTATTAACTATGGAGAAGTCTTCCCAGGGAAATACCAGAAAACACCAGCACCGAGATTAAGTAGCTACCCAAGCCATTCAGGTATGAATACTATTGGGGTAGAACCTAATGGGAAAGAGCTTGCCCTGTTCATCTTCAGTCTGATATAATTCAATCTAAATCAATCTGGTATGTGCACTCTCTCCATCACTATGTAATATAAGCACATTATTATGCATTTCTCTTTGTCATTCCAAAGCAGGCAGTAAAGCTATCCAGCACAGCTTTCAGCTAGTTGCACTCACACTAAGAAGGTGTCACTGCTGAAGACCTGTTCAGACTATGGGAACAAATCCATCCTTACGCTCCCAGGACCCTGCCGGACTGGGACCTTGTAGGTAACCAGGAAGCATGCACCCTTCAACAGTAGCCCAGCAAAGTGTGTTTCCTGTGTGATCCTGGCTGGACATAAAACCTGATTTGCTGTCAAATTGTATCACTAAGTAGGGATCATGAGAGAGCTACCACCTAACAAAATCAGTCATTCGTCCATTACTACAGCAGGCAAGAGATTAAGTAACTAGTCAGTTATGTGACAGAAAGCAAAAAATAATCCCTCCAGTTGTGTGTCAATCCAGAGTCAGGGGCAGACATGTTTAAAAAGAGCCTTGAAAGCTGAATTAGTCCTTTGCAAACTGAAAGGCTGTCTCAAAAGAATCAATAGTTCATTAAGACTGCAAAGCCTGACTCTTCTTCACCAGGTTTGATGCCAAATTTCAGGGACTTTGCTCTGTCCCTAAGCTGTGCAAAGACAATGGGGAAAAATCATGTTTCTGCCTTTTGTGTCTATCTGCTGGCAGTGGGAAGGGTGATGGTGTTGTGAGGGGTGTGAGCAGAAACAGAGACACGGGAGGGCAAAGAGGGGAGAAAGAGAAGTGGGGAGGATTAATCTGACTGTTGGTAAAGGCACCCTAACAAGGGAAAGGGAAGTATTGAACCACAACAGCTTAGCCCAACTTCAATGTACCTTCCCAAAAGCAGAAGGAATGTAATGCTATGTGGTGTTCTGCTGATAAGCAAATCCTTCTAAATCCTTTCAATTTATTTCTTGGCCTGAAGAAATTACATACTATTTAGGACCTAAATAAATAAATAAAATTTCATCTCCAGGAATCTAGATTGGATGTTTATTGATTATTTATGCACACAGAGTCACTTGATTTTCTGTTCCTTTCCTTTCCCAACAGACCAGTGCTCCTTCCATCTTGATGTGGTAAAGGATCAACTGCCAGATCTTTTTCAAACTCTTCAGTATAGCCCTCAAGATTTGTGAGAGTTTTGGACTGGACTGTAAAATACAAATTCTTGGTTTAAGTACAAAAGACAGTGTTGGCACGAGGGGAAAGTCTTTCTTCCTCCTTATCAACCTATTGCTCCTTCCCACATTAATTTGCCTGCACCCAAAGAAGCACCTTGAAGATCAAAGTTGTGTGTCTATACACTGACATCATCTGAGTATAGTGCTTCTCAGATCTTAATCTAAGCTACTATAACTGAAGACACAACTTTCTCTCTGAAATCAGTGAGCTGCTGAAAAGGCAGAACTATCGAAATTCAGACACTGCTCAGGAGTTTCGGGCTTTCTGAAAATCACATCAATTTACACAGTGCTGTTTTGCAATGTTTGTTAGGAGTTTTCAAAAGGAAGGCATTTTGACAAAAGCTGAATAAAGATTTTCAGATATATGTAGGTAAAAGTCAGCCTTTTGCCAGAATTTAGCATCCTTCCAGTATGGACCTTAGCCCCTGATGCACACAGTCTCATATACTAACTTAAACTGACACAGAAATAATTTTATTAATATGTTGGGCCATGATCTATACTTGCGGAAGAACAAACACATTATCTACTCCACCAGCAGAAAGGCAGGACAGACCTCCAGGGAGCAGTAACTTCTTAAATTGCCCCAGTCCAAATTGCCAAGGACATTGAATCTGAACCCTTGTGCTGCTTGATTTTATATTCCTGATACTGTCATAAATTCACTGTCTGACGTCAGGAAAATTGCCTCCTTTCCTCATGCTTCTGTTTATACTGCTATAAAATAAGAAGAAAACAACTTTTCTGCTCACTAGGTGCACAATAAGAATTTTAGTAAAACTTTTACATTCTCAAAGCAAAGCCTAAATACAGAAAAATCCTTTACATTTACTACAGGGAAGCCTATGTTTCAGAAAGTGAGACTCAAATGATCTGAGATGAATCAGCTGCCCTTTGAAGACTCAGCCTCTAGTAAGAGTAAATGGGTTTTCTTTACGTGCTAGCTTGCACTTAATAACTGTGTCAGAAGAATATTTTTCATTTACACTTTGCTCCTGTCCTGGAAATCAATATGTTGTTTGCTGGCATTTTCTCCTGGACATCTTTATTTAGCTTGTCTTTTCTTCCTTGGAGGGGAGGGAGTTGTATTTGATTTTGTTCTGTTATTGACTGGATCACTCCAAGCAAGAAATAAATAACTAAGTACATCACAGCAGCTTTAATGACAATCTCTTAAGCCTCAAAATCTGCACACCCTGTTGCACTCCCGTCTAACGCATGATTTAAATGAAAAAAACAACCCTGTAAAGTGAGGTTACTATGTAACAAAAACAAAGTAGCAGTGACACATGCTATTTAACTGGTATTTCTGTATATGTGCTCATTAATAAAACCACAGAAGTCCTGTTTCTATTTTTAAAGCAGTATGCCTATTGCAGTGGTACTTAGTATCGTGATCTCATCATCTCTTACAAATGAGGCTTAACGAGAAATTAGATATGGGAGACCTTCTGCTAGAAGATATCTTACATGCTAGAAAATCTGAACACGTTCATGCATTTATCACTCATGGAAGTGACAGAATAGCCTAATACAGTGCACCCATTCTGCAAAAGCCTGGCCCTGCAAATGGTGGTTGAGAGGCAGATGCTTTGTCCTGGCTGCACTGAAACTCCAGGAGGGCCCACGGCATCCCTCCCCACATCAAACCATGATGGATAAGCAAACAAAACAACGTGCCACAGTAGGGAATGAATTCTACAGGAGATGCACCAGCACCATTAAAAAATTAAAGACATCTGAACACTTCTTCAAAGAAGGTGTGGCCTGTATTTTTATTTAAACAGAAGCCAAGTACTTTTCTCTTCTATAATTTTCCTGATAACTTCTCTTCAGTATTCCTTGTCTTGTACTAGACCATGACCTAGTGGTGCTGTCCACCAGCAGCTCCTATGCCCTGTCACAGACACAGCTGCATTGGGTTGGGTGCACAGTAATCTCCACCATTTGTTTAAACTGGGGAGTTCTCCTCCTCCCCTGCGTATCTTTTAATTTCTGCTGCTTATTATTATGTAGGCCACAGAAAGTCAGCATATGTAATGGTAAAATTCATAAAGGAGAAAAAAAAAACCTTTCTATCGTCCAAACTGTGGCACTTAACTTTTAATGTGACAGGGTATGTTATTCGTAAAGTAACAATGAACATAATTACTCTGAATAAATGTGCCTTAAAACAGCTTTAGCAATTATTGTAAGTACCTCTGAGCCCAGTAAGATAAACATCTATCTTTGAATATTCACATTAATGCATTAGACTGCTCTTTCCAGGCAAATCTTCCCCTCTCTCTTCAAACATTAACACATGCTTAGAAAATGGTATTTAAATACTGTCACTCACAGGACACACATTTGCTCACGGGGGAAAGGGGGTTGCCACACACGTTTAAACTCAGAATAAATGTAATGCAGCATAAATAAATGCAGAATAAACCACTGCCCAGTAGGTACACATCTGCACTTGGAATTGCTCCCAGAATAACATTATATATACAGAGGAGTTAACTAAGGAAAACAGCCACTAAATACCTATATATAAGCATAAAACAGCATACCTATTAAAAAGAGACCATAAATAGTCCTAGATTATAAACAATAAGAAGATTCATAAACACAAAGAAGGTCACAAATAAGATTATGCTATAACATAGATTTCCCAGTATCAGTAACAGGATGACTTAACCAAAAGTCCATCCTTCTTCTTCTAATACAAGATATAAATGACTGTCAGCAGCTACTACGGAAATATCTGCACACATAACAGACAGTACATATTCATGTTAATTTATTAACATACTAAGATATTAACATTAGTAAGATAAATTCAAATAAAAATGAAATTAAATAGCTCCAGAAGATATTCCTCCCAGGAATACTCTGATGCTTATATCTGATGCTTAAAAATCATGCTTTTCCAGAATTAACACTTTTTTCTTTCTTTTTGATAGGCAAATAGACTAACAGCTTTACTGAGGGGATAGGGACTGACTTCACACTACATATTAGTGAAAAACAGACAACAAAAATGTAAATAAGCAACTCAAGTCAGTGCCACCACCACCAGGAGTCACAGGGGAAATCTTATAAAAGTTAGAGACAGGATTTTGTACTGAGATTCTAAATGCTGTACTCACAACCTACTGAAAGCAAATAGGACCTGAGGCAGATGGCTGAAAAGCCATGTGGTACTCCTACCAAAAGCTTGAGGCTAGATCTCAGAATTGTACTGTTTATTCAGAAACTAAACTGACTCCAAAAAACAACAGAAAGTTTGTCCATTCTCCTCTAATGTTAAATACGAGATCTACAAAGTACTTCCATCAAACATTTACCCATCAGCTTAAACAGATTTGGTCTATCAAGTATTGATGAAGCCAGGTAAACTTCAACCTCCTGAGCTGCTGAACTTAACAAATGCCTCCTGGGATCCCATTAAATTTAAACTGAACATCACTTAAATGCCACATCAAGTGGTCCAAGCTGCAAACAGTTGTCATGCAAGAAAATTCTGCAGTGGGTAGGCACACTCCCATGCACAACAGGCGTGGTGAACACTTATCCCTGCTGGGTTTCTCTGCAGCCCCCGACTAATCAGAACATTTGCTCCCTGTGATGGATAAGAAGGCCATTTTCCTTGCTTATTTACTTAGCTCTCTATTGGGTTTGATTAACTGTAGTAAAGGCAAATCAATCTTTTGTGTTTGTTTAAAATAAAAAAGGAACAAAGTTAGCTTTAATGGCCCAATAGATGCTCAGCTGGAATGCACTTACTGAGCGAGAGAGCTCGACAAAGGAATTCAGGCAGCTTTAAACACCACTGGGAACATGCCGAGCTCATCTATATTTCTACCTGTTTAAAGAAGAAAAGAAGAAGAAGGAAAAAAAAAACAAAAAACAAAAAACAAAAAACACAACAACAACAAAAAAAAACACCACAACACAAAACACCCCACACCCACTGAATAAGCTTTCTGTACCTCTGCAAACCTATTGAGGCAACAAGTACTGCCAGGCTTTTCTCTTGCACTATCCAGCTTTCCATGGCCAAATCTGGGACCAACTAGGAAAACAGTATCCAAAGGAAGGGAGGACATGAAGCCCTGAAGCCAGGAGAAAACTTCCTACACTGCCAGTAAAGCTGCTTCTAAACTCAGCTTTGTTCTGTTCGGTAACATTTCTAGCATCAGTAACCTCCAGTAAGTTTTGCAAGGTAGTGTGAAATTCATGATGAACGTGAAACGAAGAAGCTTGTGCGTTAATGAATTTGAGTGAGACACATATTTCAAAATAGTACTCTAAGAAATTATTTCTCTCATATAGTCTAATCATGGCGTTGACAGCAGTGAAAATCATGAAAGAAATTATGCCTGATTTTATGCAATTCTCATTAAAAGCCTTTAGTAATACAAAGAAATACTCACTCCTTCTGCACTAGGGGTAGGCAAGTTTTAGCCTGCAGGAAACAACAACAGTCATAGAAATGTAAGAAACAGGACATCTTGATCAGGGCAAGGGCCAAAATGTAGAGATGCATTTTTCCCTACATCCAAAGTATTCCAGTTTCTGTGTAGAGATACAAGAGGGTGCGTGCATTGGCATCTTGCATCTGCTGGGGCTGTTCAACAAGAAGGGAGAAAAAAAGCAGAAAGACCATCCTTGTTTGAAGATGAAATTTGATGTTCTCTCTCTGCAACAACTATAGAAATAGCTTTAGGATGATAGAATGCTTCTTCCTGGGAGGAAATTAGTTCACTTTTCTTTAAATTCCTTTCTATAAGCTATCATTATCATAGCTTCACATGTGCTATCCAGAAACAAGTCACAGAAGCCACTGGCATTAAAAGGTAATGCCTTCTGGCATTTTTACCACTTAATTTTCAGACTTAGGCCCTGTTCATGCCAGAGAGCTCTACTGGCATTACAACCATGTTGTATCCAAGTTGGCAGAGCTGCTCACTTCAGATCCAGCAATGCAGACAGAAGGAGGGGTTTTGCCTGCACACTTACACCAGCTCTGAGTGTTGCTAGCTAAGCTGACAAAGTTGGCATACTGATATCCATACCAGGCTTCTAACTGGCAGCAGCGTGTAAAATCAAAGCATGTGCATTTTGGCACTCTGGGATATTGTAGCAACGTTGGCTGAACTTGGTAGGATAACAGTATTACTTTGAAATGCTTTAGATGGCAAAACATTTTTTTTTAGTCTCTTAATTGTCTCCACAGGTGTTACTAGGCATATAGTTGCACTAAGAGAAGTTAAGAATTTACAAGAAAAGCATTGCAGCCAATGTTTGTTGTTGCTGTTTTGTTTGTTTGATTCAGAGATCAGAATGCTCAGAAAGGACCATTACTTTCGCCTAATATAATCTTCATTTAGACTAACACAGAAGAAAGAGCCTGATGCCAGGACACCTTTGCCACTGATTTGCAATGCCTCTTGACAGGGCAGCTAGCCTGTCAGCCCACCATGGCTTCCCTATTAAGATAGGGAAGCTGCATGTGCATCTTTTGGAAGCAAACACTTGTAAGCTGTTTAGAGACTACTTGGAGGATAGTGCTGTGCAAAGCACCAGACGGAAGGTACTGTGATTGTACCCAGTTTGTTGTATTCTGTGAGCTGGAAGACACAAAGTCCAAGTGGAACTCCCATATGTACCAGAACAAACTGTTATGCACAGCTGAGGTAGGAGGGACCTAAGAAATTATCTTCCCTCTTCAGTGTTTCTGAAAGGAAATAAAACACTGGAAAAGACTGCATATTCCTACAAACTGGGATTCCTGCATAAGAAGGATAAGAACTTCCTTCAATCTCTCCTCTGTACAGAAAACCTGCAGTGCACATCTACAGAAATAAATGGCAGCAGAACTTAACACTATTCATCACCAAAGGCAAACGACTCAGAAAAACACCCCTGCCACGGTGGACTACCAGTACTCATCCAGTCAGAAAGCAAACCTTTATTTCAGAGGAAGCACAGCTTTTCCAACAGGTGCAGAGAAATGCTCTGTAACCTCTATACCACACAGCTTTGAATCTCTGCATCTCATAGGTAGTGGAACAAATTGCCTGAATGGTCTCAGGGTATCCCTTGTACCTAAGTCTCCCACTTACACACAATGTGCAAATGATCGAAACAAATGCTACAATCCGACACCATGGAGTTCTCGACAGCTGTCAACTCATTAAGTTCTATTCACTGGCTTCCCACCTCCTTGCCAACGTATTACATAAATTGCTTTTTAGCTGACAGACTTTCGTTTTGCCTAAAACCAGTTTGCACATGTTTGAGTCTGTTGTTTGAAAAAAAAAAAAAAAATGCATTTATTCCTTTCCCTTTGGTGATTTGCCTTGCTTTGCAACAGTTTGAATGGGCTGCAGCATACTGTTTCATTATCAAGCTGCAACTGGAAATGAATATTTTATAGCAGCTGACAAAGGTTTGGCTGTAAATGGCTATATCCTAATTAAACAAAACAGAAAGAAAGACAGAAAGAAAAAATGAATTTAATTAATGAAATATTGATGCAACTTACAGACAAAGGTCTTCCCATTTAGAAGGAGATTCCTGCCATGTGAATTTTTAAAGAATTATAGAAAGAGTTGGAGGCTTACTATTTCCTTCTTTTTTATCTAGTGATGTTTAAACTACTTCATTTTTGCCTTTTCCAGCCTTTTTAAAATGCCTGAAGGTACCTTCAGTATCCCTCAGTACAAAGTCACAGATGCAAGTGCTCAAAATGTAAATATATACTTATAATGACTGTGCAGTAACAACACGCAAAAATAGAACATAAGCGTAGTCATGCTAGCTCAGGCTCTGTCTTCATTCTGCTTCTGGCATTAGCCAGTTATGTATGTTTGTTCAAGAGATAGAATAAGGACAAGACAAACATGCAGAAGTACTTTTCTCTCTTCTTATATGCTTACTGAAGTGATACGCATCAGTGTAGCAAGAGGTTATACCTGCATCTTCATGCTCCACAGATTGTGTATTTCATAGATCTTAATGGGCATTTCTACAACAAACTGGCACATTAGCTTTTGAAATTCATTTTTTATTTCTACAATGTTCTGTGGCAGTGAGCTCACATTTTGAGTAAAAGTACTTCTTCCTGTTTGATCTCAACCTAATAGCGCTTTGTTTCTTCTTAATCTTTTTTGCATGAAAGACAGTGAATAGTTATCCCCTAGACACAATTTCTCTTCACCCTTTTGATTGTATAGACCTCTACTATCCCTCTGTTTAGTTATCAATTTTTAGCCTGAAGAATATCAGCCTATTTAACCTCTCCTCAGGTGGAAACCTTTACACCTTCTTCACTATACATGCTAATCTCTTTCCTAATCTCTTTCAATTTGTTTTTTTGTAAAAAAAACAAATTGTTTTTTTAGAAAACAAAACAGAGTGCAGCACAAAAGGCAAGGTACAACACGGATTTACACAGTGGCACAATGACATTTTCAATTTGTCTCTTTCCTAATAATTTCTAAATTCATTTTGCCTTTTTGAATGTGAACACATGTCCAGAAGTTAGCAAATCTGGCCACTTGTCACTATAAAAACTCACTTTGAATGTTCATTGTGGTTAAGCACATACATAAAACAGTGCCCAATAATGCATTTCTTCTGACATTTCTTCCTCATTTCCTGACATTTAAAAATTAAGTCCCTATAACAGGATGGAATGTATTGATTCTCAAGACACCTCAGGAGCATCTGTTGAAATGTATATGGCAGTGGGGTCTAGGAAGAAGCAAAAAAACATTTGAGAGGATGTTGGATTTCTCAGTCATTCTAAATCCTACAAGCTGGCACCTTTCTGATGTTGCAGAAGGCACCTGACTAAGCCCATGGGAAACCTGTCAAATCCATGTTCTCAGGAGGCAGAAGTAATGCACTGCAATGTGGCCTCATTTGAAACAGACTGGAGTAATCCTCCTGATGCACACAAGATCAGTAATAGAGAGAAACCTCAGAATTCAAATTAGAAATGTGAAACATTTCTGTATCTATATCTATACCTCCCAATAGTGGGGTAGAAATGCTCTATAATTCACCCCATTTCCTTATTTTTTTTTCCATTGTAGAAGTTCTTTAAATCTTGTATGCTGTAAAGTGAATCAGCTTAATATAAAGCTGAAATGCTGTCTGAATCTAATTAGTAGATGAGAATAGCCCTGAACTTTATAGAAAGACACAGCTGTACTTTATAGCCCAACAGAGAATGGAAAGGGAAAAACTATGGCATGTTTGCCCACAATAATCTGTTCTCATATCATTTGCATCACTGTGGGTGGTTGTGACATTTTACTCTGGAGTGGACTCTACTCTAAGGGTACTACATTGGGGATCGCTGACAAAACAGTTCTAAGGAACTGCTTTGGTTTAAAGTTAGTAAGTGCAAAGAGAAAAGAAACAAATAAGTGCCCAACCACAGCCTCAGACAAAAGACAACAGGGCTGTGTGTGGAATGGAGTCTTCAGAAACCCAGGACAGTAGCTATTGACTCTTGCCAGGCCATCCATGATTTGACTAGCTGAATATCAGCAGAATATCTTTGCAGAAGGAAAATAAGCTATTTTCCTGAAATCATACAACCTATAATGTTCTACAGTCACAGTTTCTTTGAATCCTGTATGGCATATAAAATGTAAAAGACATAAATGAAAACATGCAACTCCTATACAATTCCATGCCTTGCCATTCACTTAATGGAAATACAATTTCTCATCCTCTTTAGAAATAGAGGGAAAAGTACATTTGAAGTATAAGAATGAAGTAAATGCATAATAGGCAAGACAAGTTTAGAAGACATGACATAGACAAGTTTTGGAGACAGATACTTCAGACGGATACACAGACTTCGCTTACCTCTCTCCCTGTGCACCCTATGACTTACTTTCTAGCTAAGATCTAAAGAGAAAGTGCTAAAGGGAGACTTTAGTCTCCAGTTCCCACCTTCAGCCCAGAGCTGTCAGAGCCTTCCTGCTCCCTGTATGCCTCGCATTCCTTGCAGTATTACTGAAGCTCACAGGCTTTGCTCTCCTACTTTCAGCATTACTCCTGTTTTTCTTTGCCATTCCTTCTTCTTTCAGACTGTCAGGAAAGCTGAATGGCTCTTTAATACCTGTGAAGATACTGATCTTGACTCAAATATTGACTTTTAAATTCGCAGGAGAAATACTTCCCTAAACTCCATATTACCAGAGAATATACAGCTTATATATGAAGATACAACTGCTATTACCTGAATTTTAATAATAATAACACCCACAGCCTTTAATCAGATCAAGGTCCCACTATTTAGATACTGCAGTATCAATGGGATGAAATAGACCCTGTTGCAAGTAGCACTGTTTAGGCAAACAACCAACATATTTAGTACATCTGACAGGGGAATAACAGCTTACTTTTATGATTATAATGCTGAAGCATTGGCTTTTGCTCTGTGCTGGAACAAAAGAAAACATCCTTTAAAATCTATTTCAGAAAAAAAAAAAAAATAATTGAAGCATCAGTTTTCAAATAACAATCTAACTCCTTCTAATTTGCACCTAAATTTGGGACATCGTATTTGGTATATGCACAGCAGCAAAGCACCCAGAGGAAATGTCAGAAAGTGTTAGCCCTATGAAAAGGATCCACACTTGACATCTATGATTCTCAATGGTTCACAGCAGGGGATTTCCCACTGAATCACTCTGCATCAGGAGCATATGAACAAGAACCTACAGCATCTCCTTCCCAGAGCAGCATCCAGACTGCAGCCTGTGGTGATGAGAGTGCCCTATGCAAATACCTTGTAGAGAGCATCACATAAGCACAGGGTAACTTGAACAAGGGCAAAAAGACAGCTTTAGGAAATAATGGTTATAGACAGCGCTATTAATGGTGGGGGGGAAGTATGGGCAGCACAAGACTGTTTGCCTGAACATGGATTCTGTAATCTGGTCAGCCTGGAATATTTCTGAAGAAGCTACCGAAGGCTAAGCTAAGGAAAGCTGTTAGTGCAGCTTTAGCACTAACTGAGACTATACCTTAATAATCTACAAAGTAACACTGCTAAAGATGATATTCTTATACTTGCAGGGCCTTCTGACAAGAACAACTTCAGGAAAAATAAGGAGAGAAAGAGAGAGAACAAAAACGTAATTGCCTGCCTATCAGCTCCACTATCATAATTACTTTCAAACTCTGACATGGGTTGAATCAGATGAACACCAAATCAATTTTTGCAGCCAGCAATCAGTGCATTTTTAGCTCATAAATTAAAATGTCACTGGTAAAGTGAGTACAAAATAATGACTGTTTCACTACTTTCCACTGCAGAGAGAGCAACTTCCTTCTTTTTCCTTCTGTTTGATTCAATAGCCCAGTGAGTGTTGCTTGTATGTCCTTAAGCACTGTACAGTACATTACACTCGTCTAATTCAAAACAGAGCTTGCACAGCTGGATGCCACACATGGAAACAAAAGAAATTATACACTAGCTGTAGCGCGGGCTAAGTGTTACCCCCCGGGTCTCCAGAGCCCTATTCTAGATGTGGGGAGATGGCAGCTTTTCCTGCATCTGCACTTCGTGCAATGTTGGGAATTTGCTGACTGCACACAGCTGAAGGGGAGGAAATGTCTTAAGGCTCCACTCCACTGTCATCTTTCCCTTCATCCCATTCTGACCTGTGGTGAACCTCCTCAGAGAAGTGAGCAGAAAGCAACAAAACTCTCCCTCAAAATGTTTCAAGGCCAGAACCTAGTCATTGCTGTGATATTTTAAGAACTCAAGTGATCAGATTAAACTGAATAATTGATACTGTATGTTGAAACTTGACCCCCACTAACAAAGTACTTAATTTCTTTTAACCTTCTGGGCCTCATTTCTCAGGCTGAGCAGGAATAATGTCATAGGCCTTTCTCTGTCCAGAACCCTGTCTATCGCTTTTCACTCTCTATTTTAAACCACAAACTTTTCCACTGAGAGGCGCAACACCAGGCTGTATGTAATTCATGTAACTTGAGTTGTCAAGCTATCTCATGACTTTATCCTTTTCAGGGGCTTCTGTACTTTATGTGTACTTTTTCACTTTAAGTGCAGTACCTAATCTTTACCTCATGATAGATATAATTTGACTTCATCTAACACCATCAGCCAAGCCCCGTATTTACTGTGCTCTGACTAGCTCTAACATTATATTTACTTTCCAAAACAAAATTTCAAGAGCCTTCCTCTCCCATCCGTCTGGAAAACAGGTTTGAAAGTCAATACAAACTCAAATTTGATTAAAAATTCTCCAAGTTTCCAGCTCCAGATGTTCTCACTGAACGGGACATCCAGTTGTGCTAGAAAATCCAGCTTATCATTTTTAATGCAGTTCCGTAACAGGCAATGTCAGTACTGAGTATTGCTGCAAATGACAACCTCGAAGAGCTCAGGATTTCTCTTCTGCTCTTTCTAGCCTTCAGAAGCTGAGTTATAAACTTACTGAAACTCGAATATAAAATAATGTCTTATATATTAAAAATAGGAGTGACTATCACTTCAACCCAACCAGAAGCCAGCATGTAGGATTTATTGAGTGCTGAATTCAGGAGAAGTCTCCTCTCTTCCTTGGAGTTGATTACTTCTCTGGTTAAGAAAGAAAATTTTCACTTTAAGTGGAATAGCTAGCTCTTTATCTAATGATTGGAGTAATTTTACCTCATGTGATGTGACGAGCCAAGTAAACAAAAGGTCTTACTTATGTACTGTGCTTATCAATGTGTTGTCTGCAACTGTCTGCTGTGAGGAACTGTGCACCTCACTTTGAGAGCCTCTTGCTCAGCTGCACTGCCTAAGAGCTGACAACTCATCACCGTGAAGTTCAGCAGAATTTTGAGACAGCAGTGCTATATGTAGTATCTCTGTGATATTCTCATTGATATAGCACTAAAATGCCAGTAGGTGTAGACTCATCATGTACACAAATCACAGGAAAAAAAAAGAAGGAACCTCTGAAGTCTTTAGAGCTAATACTCAGCTACTTCAGGACCACATAATAAAGCTATAAGTAAACTTATTCTCCTGCAACCCTTCCTCCAGAAGAGTCTTTGATAGGAACCCATTTCTAATTAACACTCCACGTATTCATAGCTAGGTAGTGGGTGGGTATTTGAGCTTGGGCCATGCAACCCTTTAATTTAAATAAATATTTTTCCCACATCCTCTTTGTAAACATGATAGAGTTTCAGAGAACAATCATATCTCCTTTATTCCTTCAGTTTGCAAGCTAAAGAAACTAAATTCTATCAATATCTTCTCCTAAGACAGATTCCCCATTCATGACTTTGGTCTAAAACCCCTCTTTGTACCTGCACGAATTCCTAGTCATTCTTGGACATGAGCAGATATACTTTGAAACAGCACTGAGCAAATTCAGAGAGAGATTTTAAAAAATATTTTAGAGAACAATCCTGCTGTAGTGATATGGTAGGCATATACGTGTGGAGAAACAGCTAAAGAGGTCCGTATTTCCACAGGTAAAGGAACGCAGCTAATTATGTTCTGCCAGACAGAAAGCCTGGTTTGCTACCACTTTTAACTAGGTTGCTATTCAGAGACTACAAAAATAATAATAATGAAACTAGTTCTTAAGGAAGGGATTTTGGAATGAGGCTTAAAGCTCAGCCACACATACTCTTGAAAGAATTCAAAGCAGAACATCTACAAAATGGCTGGAAACAGAAATGTATGGCTTGCTTAAGCACAGAAGGAAGCAAAGAGATCAAGCTGGCGGAAAAAAAAAAAAAAAGCAGTTAATTTTCTAACTGCCATCTTTTATCTCTGAAGAAACACAAAAAACAGAACTGATAACTGTCTCGATAAGTTATCAGTTGTGATAACTACATTACAGAGATGCAATACAGAGTAAGTCCTTAGAATTTTCAAACTTTCAAATAAAATATAATGAATAACTGAGAAAGCCTCACTTTTCATTTCAATTCTGCTCTCCTTATCTGCCATGCTAATATTTAGAAAGTAATTATTGCTCTTGATGATTAGACTTTTTTTCCCCTCTTGAAATGACTGATTTTTCTTTTGAAGTCTGCATCACCCTGAAGGGAAAATCCATTTCTCAGCAGATTTTTTTTTTTCCTTTTTGCCTTAAAAGTAAAGGGGATTAGGAAAAATAGAATAGAATGACAGTGAAAAGAAAGGGGGAATGGGAAGAGTGAGCAAGGAAAGATTATTTATTTATTTATTTAGGTTGTAGAAACTTATTAAGGAATACATGAAGAGGAAGAAGTGAAAAGTGATGAGCTCATCTCATAGGGTATGGAACCTTGGGCTGAAATCCAGAGTTCCTATACTGAAGTGAATGAGCACTGCTGACAGCTTATTGTTGGGGTGAGGTTAGAACTAGTTCAGCTTTAGCATACCAGGCCCATCAGCACTTGGCATCTTCATCATACCAAATTACATATACAGTGTTTTGCAAAATCACTGCAGCTGGGTTAGTTTTCAAAATTGAGCACAAATAAATATTCACCTGTAGTCTGGCTAGCATGACCCAGTTAATCTTGCCTAGACAGAAAGGAATTCACACGGTAATGATGAAGGGAGGTGGATGAACCTAGATGGCTGAATACTTATGTCAATATAAAAACATTAAATTATACAAGCTTAGCTATGGTTATGAGAGACTTGTGCTTTTTTCTATAGTAACCTTCATAATAAAAGGTAAAATTAATAAAAGTTAATCTACCACAGACAAAATACAGATCTATGTGATTGCTCGTTCTCCGAACGTCTCCAGTTAAAGTGCTCTGACACTTACAGGCCCTATAGTATACCTGAAACAACAAAATTGAAACACCTCTGAGAACCAAAGTCTGCACCTACTAATGTACTTATGCCCAACTTGCATCCTCCAAAAGAGTGAACAAAATGTCATATTTCAAATACATTTCTATTTTCTCAGAAACCCTAAAGCCCGAACTATTCAGTGGTCATTTCTAAGAAAAAAAAAAAAAAAGAAAAAAAAAGTGGAAGCCCTTGTAAGATGAAATACTGACCATAGCTCTCAGCTAAACTTTCTGACAGCCACTGAACAAAGCAGCTACTCAAGCCAGAATAAATGTCAAACAAACAAGCTGGCAGAGAGTCATCATTGGATCAAGTGATTGGCTTATTTCAAAATATGAAGTGTTTCTTCTTGACAGTGAGCCATGCTGTCTGTCTTTGGGGAGATGCTATAAAGCAAGCTGAGAAGAAACCTTGATCAGAAGTAAGACAAAGCAGCAGTTTTGGATTGTATAATGGATGACCATTCAGCACCTCTGTATCTGCAAAGTAGCTTTCTCAGTAGAATCCAAAATAAAATAAAGGTCACCAGATGCTAAAGGGGCTAAGCATATGTTTCTTGGACCTGTTGTTAGTGCTTGGTATAGAGCAAGCTTTGTCATTGGCATCTTCTTTATTTTAAACACACTGCTTTTGAAGTTAATAAAATGACTTGTTTCTCCCTTGTGCTAGGCCATTTGCATAATTATAAAGAGGGTTCATGGAAGAGAGTCAATCAGATAATTCCCACATGCAAATTAAAGATCTTTCAATTAACATGGCAGGATGTGTGTGAAAACTATGCTAATGTAGCAGAAGATATTCCCAGTGGCAGTTCAGCTCTCTGCCTGCATTCCAAGGCATCTCTTTGTCTCACTTCACTTTCCCACTAGTGGTCTCTGCTTGGAGAAGAGAGGGTGATGGAACAGGGCAAAACCAAAGGTTTATTAAAGATCTTTATTATAATGTTACTGTCAGGGTGTGTGTGGGGGGGCATTGCCTTGCTTTTAATCTTCTTTCAAGAAAAAATCAACCTGGTTGACGAAACAACTGTGTCTCACCACATCAGAGCAAAATTGTGAGAATTCAGTTTCTAGCAATTCCAAAAAGAATCTGATTTCCAGAAAGCTCTTTCTTTCACAGATAACTTTGATTACAGTTCCCCTACTGAAAGATGGAATCTTTTGCCTATCTTAAGTAATAATGCACACTCTCTTTTCATAAGGTTTTCCTTGCTTCTCCACCTGCAAGAAGTGGCCCCACAGAAAAGCTTTTGATAAGCAGGTATGAGTAGAAAATGACTCCAGATACTTGGTAGTACCTTAGGTTTTATCTGCTAAAAAAACGAAGTCATCAGATCTTTAGATTTCATAGTTGGTGACCAACTTCAAAATGAGAATTTAATATTTCCATGAGTACAGAGATGAAATACACATTGGTCGTTTATGAAAGTATTATATCTTTCCCTGAAGCATACAAAATGCTAAAGACTATACAACAAAGCATCCCTGCTTTCTGCTGTGGCACCCTGCTAGCTTTCTAATCACTGAATGACTTTTCAAACGCAGCTCTTGCACAGGAGAAATGGCATGTCTGTGTCTTCCAGCAAATGAAACCAAACTCTTTTATTTCAGGTTCCAGCCCTTCTTTGTTCCTGAACTGGAACCAAAAACAGGAGTCTGTAACGCTGAAAAGTAAGAATCCCTATGTAAAGATATCAGAACTCCCCCATGAAGGCATCTGCAGCTCCAGCAGCTCTGACAGCATCCCCAAGAAACAGCAATACTTGTATCATCAAAAAGAACCCACTGATTGCTCCAGATAACCATTCATCAGAATATACATTTGGATGATGAAGGGATGTAATACTGTCAAAAAAATCCATGCTATTTTAAAGAAAAAGAGAAAAAGATCTTTTCTGAACATACTCAAAATCTATTTTAACACTCTTGAAAGCAATGAAATGAATACAACTTTCAGAAACAGGAGAAATATTCCAACAGTTAATTGAGAGCATGAACTAGTACTGGTCTTCGTATTAGCATCTCTCTCTCAGTTATATTAATTCAATTACCAAACTACCTGATCAAATAATGACAGTATGGTCCTGGAAAGCTTAAAATGGATTTGTATGGGCTCCAACCAGCCTACTATGAGGTCTTCCTAGAAGAATCTACTGAAGTAGCAGGGAGCACGACCTAATTCTGTGGACTAAGCATAAAACTGGGAATTGTGAACAGCTGTCTTAGGGCTGCCACTTTTCCCTGGAGGTCATGGCAAGATTCTCACTGGACAAACATCATCCCTCTTTTTTCACCTCTGCTTTTGGGCCAAAACATTTTATCATTCAGGTCTTAGTGGTCAAAACTCACAAGGGGATATTTTGGTGATCCAGTTGAGACGCACTCCAAAGAGAGCTGCTAAGTTTGCACAGGAAGTTTTCAACTCCCACATTGTGCATATAACCTTAAAGTACTTGGGGTTTCATCCACTCACCGGCATCTAAGAATATAAAAAAAATAATAATGAAAAACCTCTCTTTGTATGTTCCTGTGCTTCTGGATCTGACCACTTTACAGAATAGTTTCAACTGATCAAAAGTTTTAAATGTTATATTTGTGGTAACCAATAAGAGGCAGGAGTTCATTCTCAGCAGTCTATTAGCGGTATAATTATTATTAACACTAGTTGCTTTATTATGCGGCATTAGCAAAGTAAACTCAAGCTTTTTCAGCACATTTTAGCTTTAACGAAGCAATTACTTGAGTCAAAATCATTTATCATATTGAGCAACTCCTAGCAAGAATTATATTTCTGACTTCAAGTCTTTGTTTTTCAAATAGTAATGCATAATAACTTCTTGAGGAATTAGTAATCAATGTGTCACTCCAGTAAGTAATTATTTTACTTGAAACAAGTAATAAGTCTGTGTTACCATTTGAGGGCACAGGTAATTGTAATGTATTGTTAATTCCGTAGTCTTTTGTATAGAATGAATATTCAACCTTACTAATCATGGGAAACTATCAAACTATCTCTAGTGTATGTTCTCTTTAGAAAAAAAACTAATAAAAGAGTTAGCATGCTGAGTATCTTTTTAAGTTTCAAACTTCAGAAAATAACACAATTTATTGAAATGCATTCTGCGTGTGGCACTTGTGCGCATACTCAGCACATCCTGTTTTTTCTTGTTTTGAAAGAAAGCTCTAAGCCTAGGAGAACTTGGAATCAGATGTGTTTGTTTCTTTATGCTTGTCTCTTTCATTGCATTTACTGTCAGACAAGGAGCATAGCACAAGGCTCTTCTCTGCCTCAGTTTCACTTCCTTTAATGTGAAGAAAACTAAATCCATCTTAGGGGCTCAGAATATTGTCATCATGAGTTATCGTTTGTTAGCCACTTTAAGATCAGTAATAGAAGTTCTTAGAGAAGCACAGATCATTACTTGTTTTTAAAAGATAATAAATTAAAATGATATATAATAAAACTTTCCAGCTGCAAGATACGTCTTAAGACAGTTTTATATCACATTAGACCATGAAGTCACATTTTCAAATGAATGAAATATTTCCATATGAAAAAAAAATAGATATTTTACACTGTGTATGAATACTACACCATAGTATGAGGCAGGACTTCCATCCTTGGAGGTGTTTAAGACTTGACTGAAAAAGTGAAAGCCTCAGTCCAAACAAAGCACTTCGCAGCACATGGTGCAGACAGTCAAGCCTCTTCTTTGAGCCAGCACTGGTCCCAAAGATGATTACACACATTACCTCATGACTGTGACTATGCAAAGAAGTCTTGCCTCACACATAGCTGGGCTCTTTATGTGGGCATTGTCCTGCGTTAATGCAGCCAGATGGCCTTTTCTACCGCAGCTAGCTCAGAGAGTGCACACAACTGTCTACACCTGACCACGTAGCACTGCCAATAATGTCTTCCACCACCACAGAAAAGCAACATTTATCCCAGGCTCCAAAAGTACAGGTGCCACTGTTGTGTCTCTGTCATCACCTCTGCAGCCCAGTGCTTACAGCGCCATGCTGGGGCTTTAAATAGCTCCTGACAGAAGAGAGAACAGTAGCTGCTCAGGCATTAGGGAGGTCTGGGATCACTCACAATGCACCAGCACCACAAGTCCAAGATGAAACCAGGTCTCCAAACTGGAACAATGTTACTGCTCTTATTTTGTCTGTTTGTTTGAGCTTTAATGCCTATGCTGTTAATTTGAGGGCGATAAATAACTTTTTGAGAAAAACTAATTTGTACACAGCTGCAATTAATCAGAGTGCATAGAAGAGTGCAGCAGAGCTGAACACCCGGCTGAAACAGATGGCTGTGCTGCTGCCACACACCCCTGCATTCCTGCAAAGGTTAAGCCAAATTGCAGAGCCCTGGGAATTGGAGCTCGCACACATAGTGGCTCTCCCTGCTGGGGAAAAGCTTGAATGATTTTCACCTGGAACCCTCCTGGGGCTTGCAGTCATTACTTGAGAAGTTTAATAACCACTGGCAGGGAAGAATAAAAGAATCAACTCACTGAACTTTTCCAGCCGCACAGCTGAATTTAGCATCTAGTCCCTTTCTCTGGCTGTATTTTGCATTCTGCATTCTGCCTGATCCTCAAAAGTTTCTTGGTATGTGAGCAAGAAAATATCAGCCAGATGGCAGCTGCTGTTTGCAACAAAGCAACCCAAGAAGTCAGTAGTGCTAGTTGTTTCTACTGGTTTCCATCTGAATGCAGTAACAAGTTCATATTCCCAAAGAAAGAGAAATTGGGGTGCACAGACAGAAGAGTGATGTTTTCCAGCTTCAAGATTACAGGGTGGCTCACTGCAAGCCTTGAGGACAGACATGCAGCAGCAGCAAAAGGTGACATGCTGATTCAATTGGAAATGGTGAGAGCTGGTGCCAAACAAAATTTCTTTGCAATGAGAGAAAAATTTCACTGGGGTACCACTGGGCACACAATGGCTTACAGGAGGGCTATTTATTAGGCTATTCACTCCATATGCTTGAGGTGCACTGAAGAGTCACCAGGAAGAGGCTTAGCAATCACCTTAGAAATCTTTTGATTTAAGGCAAACAACGGGCAAAATGTTGAAAGAGGGTTATGTCTGAAATCTGAGCTTCCTTTAATCACATGGATACATGGATGCTCCTCTGCATAGTCACTAAAAGATGACTAATATCCTTAAGGTATTACCACTAAAGTGGATCTTAAATGCAAAAAAACAGTGACTGTGCAAATGCCATATCTATTATGAGTGATTTTTCAAAGGTCAGAGTAAAAGGTCATCCCACGTGTGCCATTATATTAAAGATGATAGTCCCAAAAGAGAGCAAGTAATCTCTGCTTTAATGTTGCTGATTTCAAAGCTGCTTGAATCAATTTTCATGATTTGATTGAGAAACAAAAGGCAACACAGATGCCAAGTCCTGACTGTGTAGACTTGCTGCAGCCATGGAAAGTAGATTCAATTTTGCTCCCCATTTTTCTTCCCTGTGTAATGACAGACACTCCTGCAGCAATGCCATAAGTAAGGGAAGCACTTCAGCTGGGGATTAAAAAGAAGGTAGGCTGAGTTAAAACCTATCAAGCTCTCCAGTAAATCCACATTTGATAATTACTGTCAGTTTTCTTCTTCTCTCTTCCTTGCTGACTCCTCAATGGCTTCAATATCTTAGTTATTATCTTGTAAAGGAGTGATGAGAAAAAGGACGTTCAAAAATGGTTGCTTAAAGATGTTAGCACTGCAGCAGACACTTGGGGAATTCTAGTCTCAGGGAAGAAAGATATCTGCATAGTTCTTTAAGAAGACTGAACTTGTGAACCTCAGAGTAGAAAAGCTTTTTATGATTCTGCACAAAATGTGTGTGCTTTTCCTTATGGCCAGGACCTTGCGTTCCTCATATACAAAAAGTAGTTATAATGATGACTCCAACAAAATCACAGATATTTTTGTTTCTCTCTTTTACTCAAAGTACATGTAAATGTATTCAACAGGCTAGTATGGTTGGCAGTGACTGCAGGCAAGAAAAAGGAGTCACCATTCCAAGATGAATCATAACAGTGGTGATCAAAACAAAAGTAAGGCCCAGAGTATGATGTGATGACTGACACTTCCGAAGGTAAAGAGAGAAATTCAATTCTGGGATGAGAAACTGAGAGAATTTCCTTGCAGGCAATAATGGCTGCACATGCAACATCAGGTGATAAACCAGGAGTTTAGCAGGAGCTCCCATGACACTCTAGCCGTGATAAAAAGCCAGGATGTTGCAGACCTTATAGAACAAAGGCATACTGTGCTCTGTTATCTAACTTTGCCAAAGACAAAGCTATAGATCAAATGTAATTTAGTTATTTTAGTCAGAGACAGAAGCCCAGATTTCTAGTTTCTGCTCCTGGCTCTGATATTAGACTTTACTTTATAGTGCCACCACTACCATATTATCTGAACACTTTTTATGATTTATCCTCATAACTGATAGTAAATATTACTAACCTCACTTTCAGGAGGAGAACCAAGGCACCAAAAGGATAACTTCCTTAAGATCATATGGGAAATTTGTAATGGGAATGAACTGACCCAATTTTCCAAAGACTCAGGTTTTAAATTTTCTTCTTAGCTCATATCCACTCAAATGGCCATGACCTCAGCTAACTTTGAATATAATTGTATTTTGTCTAAGATGGGTAAGAAGGCACAATTTTAAAGATTTCTAGAATGAAAGACACTGCAAAAAGTCCACTGTACTATAATAATCATTGGCCTCATATCTTGCAGTGGTGACACTAAATGATAACATCACTACAGCATATTATTCATTAGATAAAATGCTCTTATTATTTCTACTTTATCTGAAGTGCTCAACTCTAACATCCAAGCTTTCCTGTATACTCTCCAAGCTCCATGCCACAGTTAAGAAATGCTCTGAAGCACCTTACAGGAAGTTTTGGGTGGGTACCTGACAGCAAACAGTGGCAATAAAACAAATCTCAAAATTTATTACTGTAGTATACCAGTTGTCTTTGCTCCTAATGCACTGACCAAGTTTATATTTCAGCCAAAGATAAAAAGTGAAGGATATCCTACTGGGATAAGAGCATTAAGAAGTAACCCGACCAATCCAAACAAATCGGTGCACGCTGATCAGAATGAGAATGATAAATAAATGTAAGGCATAACATTCGGCAAAAATCAACAGCCTAACGGTGGCCAAACAGGTTTATCACTGCTTGCAACAGGACAGCTGATGCAGTTCAGCACTGCACCTGAGATGCTCTGCTTTTCTGTGACAGTAGTTCCCTCAAGTGAACTAGCAGAAAAAAATCCCTCAGGCTAAGCTAGCAGGAGCAGTGCTAACGCCTATCTGAGATGTACTTTTACAATAATAGAAGAAGACTGCTGCTACCAGCTTTTTAAACAGTTATGGGGAGCTAGCACATACCAGCCCAGCAGAACAAATTGCCTCATTAAGAGCTTTTTCCATTAAAGTAATCATCACCCTCTGCCTACAATTTACATGAGCTCTTCCTATCCACATCAGAGCTGAAAAGGAAATGGTGTGAAAGGGAAAAGCACTGATATGAAATAAAAGTTGCACAGAAGTCCTAAATCATATTCAAGTGCTTGCTGTTAGATCAATTCATGAGTCCCCATTGCCCCCATTGTACAAAGCCCCCTTTATGTGGTTTATAATTTTTCTGCATTCTCCTATAAAAGACATTGAGATTTTTTGGAGGTGATTCTTCTGCCGTCACTTGGAGATGATAGAAAGCTTTTTAAGGGCTATGCTAATGTGACCTGATTACACTTGTGTGTGCACATAGGAAGCTGCGTCTACTACATATGCTAAGTGTGAGCGTGGGCTCATGCATGTGTTTCTCAGTGCTTGCAGGCAGCTTGCTTAATGAGATCACTGCTTGTGGGAAGAAGTTTGCTGTACCTGAGAGCACTGATGTGTGTGGGTGAAGAAGATGACATGTAGGATGGTGTAGTACACAGACACGAGCACACGTGTGGGTCTAAGAAATCGTTACAGCAGATGGAATGACATGATTGTAAACTTTTCTATCGCTTTTTGGAGCAAGACCATCTGCTCTCTAGGCAAACTGCATGTGGTCATTTCAAGTTGTACCGTAAAGAAACACATGTGGCTATGTTTGTACTTCCATTAATTTATTATCTCCAACCATACTTTAACCTTTGCCCTCTCCCCTAATATACAGTTACTGCTGGCCAGTACTGGAGGCACTGATACATAATATAAGTTTCTGTTATGCAACCAAATAGGCTACTCTGCTCTTTCCTTCTTAGCCTTTTTACTCATCCACACTAGGCTGTTGAATACCTGTCCCTGCAATATGCTTCTGTGAAGCTTGTCTTTTTGGATATATTTCCCATCATGTATGTGGAAAATGCAAGAAATGTGTAGTTCTTTGGCAGGGTAAACTATGGGAAACTTTCACATCACCAAAGGTCTTTTCTTCCCTCCACAGGAAGAAAACAGGAAGCTGATAGGAGCCAGACCAGATGCCTGTACCTATTTCACATCAGATCAAAAATTAAGCCTTCAGAGGCATACACACATGATTTGACTTACATTTCAAGAGATTTTAATACTGTGTCCTTTCCACTCTTGAAAGCTAGGGTGACCGTCCCTTGCAATTTGCTTGTCCTTCCTTTTAATGTTGCTTGATCCTTGCAAAGAGAAGCATGTGTAATGTCTCCTTTCTATGACTGGCATTTTTTGGGCAAATTTGCCTGTGCAACTGAAATTCACCATGCATTTACAAACCAGAGAAGAGAAAAAGAGACTGGAGTGGAAAGGAACCTTTCCCAGCAGGGAGCAGAGCACCGCAAGGAAATAAAAAGATGAATTAACCTGCCATAGGCTTTTTCTTTATGGAGCAGAGGCACAGTTATTAGGTACCCACAAAGAAGGCATGCTAGATATATGGCTGCTAATACATCGTCCATAATATAGCATGGTGCAGAAGGCATACAACTTTTCAAACACTTGTCAGAGGCAGAAATAAATACAAGGCCTTAGTGGGAAAAAATGACCAAAAGGATTACAAGTGAGCATTTGGGTGGCTCAAATAGGAGTCAGACAGCTGTCTCTGATAGCCTTTTTTCATACTTGCAACTTGTCAGAAACTGGAAAATTATTAAGTTTTTATGACTTTTAATAATTTGGGTGACTTTTTTTACTGTTCATAAAATGTGACAGATTGATAGTGCTCACTAGAAAACAAAGGCCGCAGACACAGGGCTCTGACAAGCATATCTTCATATGCAACTGTGGCACCCTCTTTACTAGAGTCTGGGGTCACAACACCCCTTTGGAACTCTTGATTGCTCCCTATCCTTAGTTATTCCACACCTGAAGGCCAGATAAAAACACTGCCCATCGTTCTCACTGCAAAAGTGTAACATCCTGTCTCTTCCTGTCTTCAATACTGATCTGCAGTTCCAACAAAGTATGGCAGTCTAAACATATATTTCTCTTCAATATTTTAGGTCTGGGGTCAACTGCACACTCCATCATGCTCTGTAGCATCCTATCTTATCACAATATTGATCTCATAAAAATGATCTGCTAATGTGCTTTGTCAGCTTGCAAATATTTATGCTTTTTCACTCTCAGACAGATACAAAAAAATAAATTCAGTTTAATTTCCCTTTATGGACTCAAGCATATTGCAAAACAATGAAGTGATATGCTCATGAATCTTACAAAGAAGTTAGACATCAGGGATGGATAAACTGAAAATATCTGAGAGATCAGGCAGAAAGGGCACAGGATAATCTGAGACACACCAGCTGAGGTGGTATGTCCAAACTGAGAACATTTCCAGTAATTCATCTAGAATCTGAGTTTCCTTCAGGAAAATTTATCAGCCTAGTGACTCTTGAGGTAGGAGACCACAACTCAACTCCATCCTGTAGCACTGTAGAAAAAAATATGTTGGAGGGGACCTCAAAAGGTCTCTAGCCCGAAGTATGGACAGCTTCAGAGATAAAGCTGCTCATGACCGCATCTGGTTGAGTTTCCAAAATCTCCGTGTGGGGAGATTCTTGCAGGTACCTTTTGGGTACTTGCTCCACTACACAAACATTCTTATCCTTTTTTTTTTTTTTTTTTTTATTTTCTTATATCCCTGGAATTTCCCTTGCTACAGGTTGTGTTTGTTGCTTTTTGTCCTTTTACCCAAATCTTTTGCAATCTTTGGATGTCTTTACAAACCCCTGTAAGTAGTAGAAGCCTGCAATTAGATCCCTTTTTTTCCTTCTCTCCAGACTCAACAACACCAGTTCCTCCTGAATACGTTGTAACTATTACTGACTCTCCACTGTCTATTCACAGTCTGTATGCACCCTTTGGAAGAAGCCAAAAACTGGACACAGCACTCCAAACACAGACTCTGAGATACCGAGGGGACTAATCACCTTCTTCAACCTGCCAGAAGCATCTTCATGGCTGCAGCTGACCATGCAGTTAGATTTCACCCCTCCAAGGCCATACTGCTGACTCATGGACAACAAAAAATCTTCCACCAGGATTTTCAGGTTCCTTGCTACAGAACTGCTCCCTATCCAAGCAGTCCCTAGCCCATACTGGTATTACCCCATACTGGGGTTAAGTTCTATGTGCTGGACTTCCCTCTTGTCTTTTCTGAACTTGATTAGGTTCCTGTGGCCCATTCCTGCAGCACATTGACCACTTCTCACCAGTTGGTGGCATCTGTGAATTTTGAGGATATATTCATCCCATCATTCAAGCTGATAAAGCAACTGAACAAAATCAGAGTAATATCAACAACCCTGAAAAATACCACTTGTAACTTGTGACTTGTCAGACTCTGAATGATCGAACTCCTTGAGCCCAATAGTCCGGCCAGTTTGTCACTCACCTTGTTGTCCACCTATTAACTCCACATCTCCCAATGTGGAGGACAAAGAGGCCATGGATATCGTGTCAAAAGCTCTGCTACACTCTTCCCCATCTTCCAGGCAATATGTTTTCATCCATACTACTTTGGCTATCCTGGGCAAGTCCTCTCTGCCCCCCACTTGCTGGATCTGTGCCACAGTGGAACAAAGACTGCAGGTTTCACTGCAGCACTAGACAGTATCGGCACAACCACCACCTGCAGTGGTTATTACATTCTAGGTACAAAAAAAAAAAAAAAAAAGAAGAAGAAAGGATCCTCCACACTGTTCCTTGTTCCCAGCACAGTTTGTTTAATTTATAAGATACAAGTCTTGGATGAAAACCAAAACCAAGACTCTCAACAGTGGAATGTTCTAATCCCCGAGCTATGCAATCACTGTAGCATCTCCTAGTGCAATAATGCTAAAATTTATGTCGTACATTGGCTTGGCTTCTTCCAGATGATGGAGGGAAAGAATGCCTCCATCACACAGTTTTAACCATGTGGCTGCCTGCCTACTGCCACAGCATCCCAGACTTGGGGGTTGGGGGAGAAGTATCAACATATACAGGTTAATTTGGGGCAGGCACAGATGATGAAAATGGGTATTTTAGGAATGTTCAGGTAAGAAATAGAAGATTCCTATGCTGTTACAAATACTGAGTAGAAGATGTTTTCTTCTGTAAATTCATTCATTAACATTTTGAACTAAGTAACAGTCAAAATCAAAAATAAAAAAATAAAAAATAACTGCTAAAATGCCTGTACTATTTTTTTCTGGATAACATTCAAATATTATTAAGAATAAAAGTAATAAGTAACAAGTATTATCTGAAAACCATTGCCTTCATCACAACATTAGACCATGCTGTCTCCATGCTAAATAATAAGAACTGATTCTGAAATGAGAAACTTGAAGACCTTTTCCATCCTTTGTCCTCTAGTTTGCCATTTGACATATGGCAATTCACATAGGAACTACTTTACATCCTAGCCCAGATTTCTTTATAGGCAGCCTTATTTCAGACTCTGGCCTGAAAGAGAAAATACAGCGATTTACAATGATGGATGATCTCAATAGCAAAATTCCATCTGACCTACTGCTAAAAGCAAGAAGCGTATTACTGACTTGAGATAGGTAAGTTGGTTAGGATCAAATATCATAAGACCCAGAGCCTTCAAACGAAACTGAACTTGCATGTGAAACTTTTTTTTTTTTTTTTTTTCTGAGATTTAGAAAAAAAACCAAACTTTTTTTCTTTTCTGCATTGAGCAGTGCATATCAGAGTTCTGGCTGAAACAAGTATTCTGTCACCAGCAAGATAAAACTGCTGACAATCAACCAAGATTTTCAACACTTGTTCACTTTCATTGTCCTACCTATCTTTCATTCTCTCTCCTTTTCTGATTTCCTCCTCTGATCCTTTCCCTCCTGGCCTCACATCTTTCTCCCCCTCCACACAACCCTCTTCACTATTTCAATAAAAGTATCGCATAACACAGTAACTCTCTCTTTCTTATAATATACTGACAAGTTATGAAAAAATACAAGTAACTTTCTATGCCCTGAAAGTAAGCAAGAAACTCATTTCTGACCCCAAGCATGACAACTGGTGATCCCCAGATATGATTTTCAAAAAATAAAAATGATGTCCCAGCAGCAAAGGCTCAAATGATATCAAAATCACAAATCATGTTAGTTTCTGGCTGGCTTATTACCAAAACCAGGAACAGAACCTACTCAGTCTTAGAAAATATCAGTTCTTTCCTAACTATGGAAAATTACATAAATAAGATGTAAAATGGGACCGTTTTTTTATGCCAGCTCTTCTCTTTCCCATAGTGCTGCTCAGTAGCTGTCAGTCTCTTGCTTTGAGCAAAGATCCTTCTTCCATTTCTTTCTTCATTGCTCTGCCATACTTGGAAACATATAAATCTGCAGCTTAGCTTTATGGAAAAGGCCAGGGCATCGAAGCAGTGATTTGTTCTCTCAATAAGGGTGAGTGACATCTTCATATAATTAAGTCCTTCATTCCCTCTGCAGTTAAGCTTTATTCATCTCATTTTTTAATGTAACATAAACAAGTTTTATGGGTCATTACTTAGACAGGTGTGCCACACACCAAGTCTCTTAGATTTGCAGGCCAGAAAAGTGGAAACTGCAATGGCAAAATTACTTGGCTGCAAACATTTAGGGAGTGCTGTGAAATGTTTAATGACACACAAGTTTCACATTTTATTTTCACAAAACTCTTTGAAGTTGAACATTACACCTCTTTACTCCTCACCTTTACTGGGTCTTGCTGGGATGGTGTTAACTTTCCCTGCAGCAGCCCATACAAGTGCTGTGCTCTGCACTTATAGCTAGAACAGCACTGCTATCACACCAGTTTTGTGCCTATTGCTGAGCAGTGCTGGCACTGCATCAGAACTCCCTCTAAGCCCCCAAGAGCCAGGCTGGGGGGTGGGCAAGAGGTGGGGAGGGGACATCACCAGGGCAGCTGACCTGAACCACCCATACCGCATGGTGTCACACTCAGCAATAAAAGGTGGGGAAGGAGCAGAGGAGTTCTGGTTATGATGACGTCTGTCCTCCCAAACAACCACTATGCATATGGAGACCCTGCTTCTTGGGATGTGGCTGAACATTGATCATTGATGGGAAGTAAATTTTTTTTCTCTATGCTTCCACACTGCCTTTGCATTTTTTTTTTTTTTTCCTCTTCCTTTTCCCTTTAATTACATTACCCTTATCTCAACCAGTGAGCCTTTTTTTTTTTTTCTTTTCTTTCCGACATAATGTCTTTTCCCTTTTTCCCTTTGAGGAGGGGGAGCCTCCTTACTCAGCTGCCCAGCTGAGTAAAACCTCCACAACCCCTTTCCTACCTTTTACACTCTACCAAAAGCATCAAGTAGGTATCAGACAATTCATTGCTTTCCTAACTTTATAAATGCTGCAAAAGTAAAACATTCACTTCCCACAGAATTTAAAAATCTGATGGTGTTAATATGAATCCTTTACAACACAACACAATCTGCCATTCGCACCTGATGTGTAGTGCTTATGGCAGGATGCTCCTCACACCACAGTGATGACTAGACCACTTCTTTGCTAATGCATAATCACCTTCTAAAATATTATTAGTTGGGCTAATTCTAACCTCTAAGAGTTAAAGTGAATGTGCTTTTGCAACTGCATTAAAATGATCTGAGAACTTTTTCTCCTTCAGCTTCTAGATACTGCCAACAAACTCCTCCTGATGCAGTAGCTATAATTTCCATAGAGTTTCAATTCAAAATGAAAGCAATTTCACTTAATTACCCTCATTGATGGTTCTGATTAGTGTATTTTGTACTGCACTAGAAGCACTGACATAGTCAATTACTATATCTCAACCAGGGCTCGCAATTTCTTTCACCATGCAGATTGTTTTACACAGTCATAACTACACCTTCAGCATCCTGTATGATCTGTCCTCTTTCTACATTGAAAATGGACAAAGATTTGAGCACTGATGTACTAACTTGCAAAAATTTAACAGATGAAACCAAATAGATAACTAATTTGTTCTACAAGGTGCCTGAAGATGTATCATGCTATTCCATGGCTGCAGTTAATGCCTCACATTCTTCTAAAGCAATCAATCTTTCAACATTTATAGAGAAGTATGACTAACATCTTTATTGGACAAGTACCTATAGAGCTCTGAACAAGATATGCCCTTCCCTCTTTTGTTGCCTTTTTCTGCTCTCCATGGTCTGCATGAAAATGGGGATTAACAAATGCAACTTTAGGAATTAAGTGGATTTGCACCTGCTCAAATCTGAACCACCAGCCAACTGCTGTTCTAAAGTGTTGTGTGCTATTTTTGCACACAGCTTCTACACTCTGCAGAAGATAACTTACTTCTCTGCATATGAGAAGTAAGGGTTTTTCCTGATGCCAGAAGAGACTAGAAAGACAAATACATAAACCTGTTAGGGATCTTTGAGTAAATGCTCACTAAAGACAAGATTTTGTTGCTACTAATTTGCAATCTTTCTTGCAAAATCAACATTTTACACTAGGAATTTACATTTAGCACTCTTTCATTCTCAAGAACTGTAAAAAAATAAAAACAACAAACAACTTGAAACACCAGAACATGGTTGTGGCAAGGTTCGCTTCCGGCTGTATCCCACTGGAGAGGAGAGAAAGGCATTCACACACCTACATTTGTTAACTATTTCTCAGTAGCTATTGCACGTTAAGAGATACTTCTACAAACACAAATTATAGTGTTTTTTTTTTTTTTTTTTCCCTTTTTTTTTTTTTTTTTCTAGTTCATAGAGACTTAGGGCAGATGGGATTCAGTGTTTTGACTTACCTGCAAGACCTGGTTTCACTGCAACTGTAAAGAATAGACAAATTCCACTCAGGACTGTTTCTGCAGAGACCTGCCACTGATAGATTTAAAGGCTAAAAAGAACCAGAGAATCTCATCCACTTATGAAAACTGTTCCCATTCTCAAATCAGAATGCTGTCCTTTCACACCAAGAAGAAAACCCAAACTTTTCTGACAGAAAAAAACTTGTATTTCACTATCTAGGTAGCAGAGCTCTGCTATTAAAGGCTACAACTATGCTACGTCAAGTGCAACTATTTACATATTACAGCTTGAATGGAGGGGATAACACAAGATCAATTCAGACTTATTGAACAATTAAGTACATGGAGTTAATCATAATGATAGTAAATTATGCCAAGCTTGACTACAGATAATCACAGGACAAACAAATCCTAGTTCAATTAAAAACAGATTTTTTTTTTGGCAATTTTGAAACTATTTTTATTAAAGTTATCCAGGAGGAGAAATAGACTAGAGAATATAGTAGAGTCCACAGTTTACTATTTCAAAACCGGAGTGAGAATAATTCCCTACCAGTTTTATATACTTGTGTGTACAAGAAGGAGTATTCAGTTACTTTGAAGCCTGAAATAACAGAAGTGGACATGCAAAATAAATGGTGTTAGAACAGTACACATACTCAAAGGACAAAGGTACCTATTCATACAGTCTGGTATCTTAGAATTTGTAAAACCAAATACGTGTGGTTAAGCTATATATCATTCAACAAAACTACAGACAAATGTTGCACATGAAATTTTCTAACTAGCTTTGAAAGACACCTTTTTTTTCCTAAAAGCTATTTTTCTTTTCTTTCATCACTGAGAAATAGGACATAGCATTGAGAATTGCTAGCAGAGGTTTTTGTAACACTCAGGTATGCAATCTTATATACAGAATGATGCAAAATTGCACAATCCAGTGCTTGCAAAAAAAAAAAAAAATGTTGAAATCTGAGTAAATTTGGATACAAGAAGCAATAAAGCTATGCATACCACCTTGGCCAATTTTCCCAGTTTCTCAACCATGCAACATAATCTGCACTGCCGTAGTTAAACTGCTCCTAATATCCATGCAAGCTTGTTTGGTGCTAACTTGCCTACCTCTGTACAGGACTACATCACTCTGTGCGGTTTCACCAAGGGAAGGAGCAAGCTCAGAGGCCAAAAGGTGGAGTTAGTTGATGTATTGCTTATTACTCTTGTTTTTAATAGCAGTCGCAATAGCTCAGAGCTAATGTTTTGCAGCGTAAGCAAATTCAGTCTGAAGTGGGATGTGAAGGCAGAGATAGCTTTGTGCTCTGTTGACTTGAGCGTGCAGCACCTGGCTTACTGAAGCGCTGAGCCACATGAACAATTCACAGAAAACAAAGTCACTCAAGCAAAAGACAGTAAAGCCACAATACATGTTGGAGATAGTCCCAGTTAGGACAAGCTCCTTGACAAAGGATAAGGATGAAAGTGGCAGATAGCAGCAAGAATGCCAAGAAGAAATCATTTGCAGAAAACAAGAAGAATGAAAGATAATCTGCATCACATCTGCAACATGAAGCTTTAATTAACATTTCACAAGCCCTGGCACATTTGAAATGTCAGTTTCTATTCATTATGCGTAATCTGTGGGGTTTTGAACCACAGATATGGACGGGACACAAAGAAGGGGCTACAACTAGGATACAATTGAAATAAAATCAAGCTGCCTCTCCTTGTGGCCATGTGAATCATGACAAAAATAGAAGCAGCTTTTACTGTTGGTTTGGTCACACTGGGGACAGCTGTTGCCACTGGCACTAATAACTGGCTAGCTGCTAGCATTGCCATAGTGGTTTGGCGGGCACAGATCACCACTTTCCTCTCTGCAACAACTTTATAAAAATATCATTGTTTGAAAATTTCCAGTTGGTTCAATTTCTTAACCAATTGCTTTCTTTACAAATAAATATCCGAAGTGTTTTTGAGGACGAAGGCCCCTCATGACCCTTTTACACACAAACCAGACCCCAGACACCAGAAGTGGAAGGTATTTCTTTTTTTTTTTTTTAATCCTGTGAGCTAACCCAGTTTTGCCTGCTTCACAGCCAGCATAAAACAGCTCACTACAGCATATTTAGCTATACTCCACACAATCCGGATCTAAGTTTGCTGAGCAACAATGCACTCAGCTTTTCCCTGCAGAGATTGTTCCACAGTTTACCTAGTCTTGCTCTTATGAAACTGCTTCTGCTTTCAACTTGTATTTATTTGATCTTAATTTCAGTCCAATACTCCAATTTATATGCCCTCAATGCCTCACTCTGAACAATTTATACTCTTTAAATGTTTAATGTCTATTACCACATTCACTATCATTTAGCAAACTGCACATTTGTAATTTGCGTCATTTCTTGTCAGCTTGGATCATGTTTTTTTTTTCTTTTTTTTTTTTTTTTTCTTCTATTTAGGCATCTATTTAGGCATGCAGCAGCATCACAGGACAGATAATTCTGTTTAAAACTGTTCTGAAACGCTTTCTTTGGTACTGGCAAGGTCTGCATGTAGCCTGTTTGTAGCATCATCTGTTACATACCACTATGGTTTCTTAGCTCACATAGGTTATAGGAAGAGCCTTGTGTTTCTGACATCTTCTACAGCAGCAGCAGTCTACTCCATGAAGCATCTCTATTTCTTTTTGCAAGTAACACTAGCTGGAGGCTCTAATTCAGCTACAGCTGCACTAGACTTAGAGGAAATAGAAATAAATATTACTATGACTACCTAACTGTTACATGTTTTGATTTTTTGGTCTGTGTGACTCATGCCTGACATTGCACTGTCACTAAAACATTACTGTTCATTTCAGTGGCTTGTGGCTTAGTGAACGAACCTCAGGAGTTAAGACTTAAGTATCTCTGTGTGGTCTCTGTAATGGACATTTTGGATGGCTAAATGCCCTGTTCCTCTGATAATGGTACACACGTGCTTTGTTTGAGATGTCTTCACATAAAATTGTTTCAGTTTCCAACATGCAAGGTGCCCAGCAAGACCCCTACTTTTTTTTAACCAGAACTGTCAAGACCATTGCCCTTAGTGGTACCACTGCAGGAGTTTCCATAAGAACTCAGCATGAAGTGTTGTGACCTGCAAGTTCAGGACACCATAACTTCTAAGCTCTCTTACCATCGTTTCCAAGATAACAACAACAAATTGTTTTAAAAGGTGTAGCAGGAAACAACACAGCAGCAAATTCCATTTTCACAGCATCAGAAGCAGCTGCATATTTGTACCAGTGTGTGCATATATTATATATTCAAGTATCAGTCCAGGAATACACAGAGGGATTATTAGAAAGTGGAAATGGATTTTAGAGCATTAAATGCTGTAGATGTTTGATATGCTGAAGCTCTGCTACTTTAACTGACTGCAAGTCAATGCATACTAAATACATGATTCAGAGAATACATGTAGAGGACCGCAATGAAGCTTCAGTCCTGTTTATGACTTTTAAACTAATTACATCTACTTTACTTCTATCTGATGCTTTTATCTTTTATTTCTTTGTGTGAGGATATTAGAATTTGTATTTACATGCAATGTATCTAATATAATTTTGTATGCCTGTGTGCATATATGTGTGAACAGGAAAGGAGCATGAAAAACTATGCATTTTGAGTATGTGTAAGGCTAAGCTCCTCCATTGCCAGTGAATGAACAGCCTACACATATATGTGAACAAGAGTAAGTGTGAGTAGGAGTGGAGATGTATGTGTGCACAGGGTAAAGTTAAATGAAAGACAGGCATGTGAGTTTGAGTACAGGTGCAAATAGAGGCTCCCCATTTGAATTAAAATCTTAGGCAGGCAGAAGCTTAGAAAAGCCATGGAATTATGTTTTCTTTTGTTGAAATTCTTTTTCAAAACAGTCTCTTCAGTTTTGAATGGTAGGTTTGGGGCATTCTTTAAATTTTCTTGGTCTTCCACATACAGCAAAATATGTTCTAAAAATGATAGCTATCTGTGAGCTCAGCAACTTCACTGACTAGAAAAACAGCTTTCAGCCCCACAGCCCATTTGGAGTGATAAAGAATTGCTGTGGTCTTGCACTAGAAAGGACTGACTTCATTATCACACTCAATGATGGCTTTAACTTCACATTTCCTCAGCTCTGCCTGAAGGAAGAATGATACCTCCGATAACCAAAGAACATTATTAAAGCTAGTTTCCCAAGGAGTTTAATGATAACTACATTATTTCTCCTTAAGAAAACTAAATTGTGAAGCTAGTTATGTTCAGTGTGCTTAAAATTGGGTGACTTTTTACTATTGGATGTTGAATAGCCAGCTGGTTTGATTTTTTATACAACAGTATGTTGGATTATGCCATGGAAGGATTTTGCAACACATTTTGAAGGTAAAAGTGCAGCATACCTTGTGAGTGATTTTTAAGAGAGTTTGTGGTATTTTTTTCTTTAATGCCTTATTCAACAATAGAAATGACATCTGGATTTAATTATTCATTTGCTGTGTATTTCACTGTTTGATCACATTAGTGACTTCATAAAAGTGACAACTTTTGTTGTACCACAGATAGCAACTCCTTATCTTTGGTGCCTACTATACAGCTGATCTCACTGCTATGTACAAGATTGGCAAAATGGGCTATTTTTTTTTTTTTTCTTAAGCTAATGTGAACATGTTGAAGAGCCTTCCCAGGCTCAAAATTTTCTTAACTTGGTTTCTTCAAACAGAAGGTGATGAATTATACGCAATAATTTGTTATTTACAATAAATCCTTGTATTCTAAGGGGTACTTCATCAGGATGGATTCTGTTCCCAGTAACATTTCAGTAAAATGGTAATTATGCTGTGGTATACTACTGCTAATCATAGAATCATAAAGGTTGGAAAAGACCCCCAGGAACATCTGGTCCAACCGTCCCCCTACCACCATTACCCATTAAACCATGTCCCTAAGTACCACATCTAACCTTTTCTTAAACACCCCCAGGGGACAGTGTATCTCTAACAGTACAAGATATTACCACAATTAGCAATCTCTCAGTGCTAACAAAGGTCCTCTGACTTGACAAGTTCGCATTCTAAGCAAGATATTTCCATGTGAAAAAGCAAACCAAAAATCAATCTTTTGCAATATGCTTAATAAATTTTCATTTACTAAGTTTAATGTCATCCTTAAGAAGACAGCAATTACCCAACCAGATCAGATAAATGATCCATCTATCTAAACCAGCACGATGTACTCCCCAGAGAGAAGAGAAGCTGCTGTCTCCAGAAACAGCCTATACTCACCATTTTATGCAGCAACATGGACCCACTGCTACAGACTGTATTTAATTCTATGGAGTCTTTCTGTTAATGCCTTAAAACAAATTTAAATCTCTTTAAGGAAACCTACAAAATATTACTTAGGATTTTCTCATTAGTATACACTTGTCTAATCCTCTTTTGAGCACTGACAAATTCTTTGGTTTAGGCTCTTTTTGTAATTAGTTTTACAGGTTAATTATCTTTTGAATACAACACATTTTCTTCTATCATCTTCAGATGTATCGACTTTCAAATCCATTGAAATCCTCCTGTTCTTGCAGTTTCAGAAAGGACAAGTAAAAAGGTTCAGTATTTCTTTCCCAAATTATTCAGGAATTTTCATCGTGTCTTCCTTCCTTTTTCTGTAACAGTCAAAACCTCTTCAGTATTTCCTGATGCAATTTACTCCTGTATTTCTTGTCAACATTAGCAGCTGTTTTTTGAACTTGCTTTAGTTATGCTATTTTATGATACTATGTGCAGAAATGAATGCCACATCCTTGGTGAGGATGTACCACTGTTTTAAATAATGGCATGATCAGTAGAATTTTTGAGCCTATTATTTCTGTATCACAGTGTAGTATTTGCTTTTTTTGACTTCTGCTGTGCAATGAGCAGATGTTTTCACTGAGCTGCTGGCAATGTCCCCCAGGTCTATTTTTTTTTTTTTCTCCTTGAATGGTCACAGTTAATTTAGAATTCAGTAATGTGTATGAACAATTCAAATTATTCCCTGCAATGGGCATTACTTTGTATTTGTCAACAATGGATTGCATATGATGCTCTACTGTCAATACAGCGTCCTTGATTAGGTGCCCCTGAAATTCTTCATGGTCTTCTCTAACACTAATTCCCATAAATAATTTTGCATTATCTGTAAATCTTGCAGTATCACTGCCTATTCCCTTTTCTACATCACTGATTAAATAACAGTGGTCCTCAAACAGAAATTTGAGGCACCTTTCCATTAACCTTTATTCATTTTTCTATTAACCTGAAAATTGAGCATTTATTTCTCTTTTTGGTTTTCAGCCCTTCGCTAGTTTCAAATCAATGACAGACATTTACCTCCTATTCTCTGAAAGCTTTCTTTCCCTATCCTATTTGAAAAAGAATTTTTGAAAGACTGAAAAAGTCCCATTTATTTGTTTCACTGTGTGGATGGCACAGAATAAATACTAGCAGATTGGACAAGTGCAAAGTTAACCCTGGGTTCTCTCTCATAATATATTAACTTCAGTGCTGTTTCGTACATCAAATTATTCTAATCACCATTTAAACCAACCTTTCCTAAAGTTGGTATCACTGAGCTATATAAAAACATATCAAAAATCACATACCGGTTTTCTGTTTCTGTGCTACAGTAGTTTTTTTTTTTGTTGTTGTTTTTTTTTGTGTGTGTGTGTGTGTGTGTGTGTAGTGGTAGTGGTGGGGGTTTCATGCACTTGCAAATCCACTCTATCTGCAACCTTTTCTTGTTAATCCAAGCACCTCTCCCTTTTACTGTTCTAATCTCTGTCTTCATGGAAAAAGAAGGTTGGGGCATACCAATGATGTATTGCCAGAACAGAATTACTCAGCAATACTATAACGCTCTTACCGAAGCAAAAATTTCCCCTTTACTTCTTAATTTTTGAGCTGACCCAAGCATTTTATATGCAATGATCATCCTGATTCTGATACTCTACCTGTGATAATCATTATCCTGTTACTGCAAACAATTAAAAAAGGATTTCCAAAACAAATTACATGTCCAAGTCAGAGATTCAGCTGGTAGGAGATACAGAAGCCCACCATCATGATCCTTTTTTATAACTTTTAGGTAGCATTAGCATTATCAACTTAAATTCTCAAGTATGGAAGAAGAAGGGAAAAATATTCAAAATTCAAGTGCTTGGAATATAACATGAGGGTGTGTAACAGGACACCTGGATTTGTGAAAAACAAACTGTGTCACACCAGTCTGTTTTCTTTATGGATTGTTGACAGGTGTAAAACCATAACACGTTATACTTTGAATATCCCTCAATGCAATCTCACATGCCACTAGGAAGCACATAAAATGGTGCAAAAACAACGGAAAAATCTTATTCTGAGAATACTGAGCAATAATTCACAATGAAAACAGAAGGTCATATTAAATAGGTTTGTCCTGGTTTTGGTATCAGGCATTAAGTTCTTTAGAACCTGGATGATGGAAGAAAAGGTGGGCTAACTTAAATTCTCAGGTTAATTATTTGGGAGCTTGCAACAAAGCTAAACACAGAAATTACTTCAAACTGTTTCTGAAATAAGAAATATATATAAAAAAAAAAAAAGATTGAAAATATAGGAAGTGCAATCCAATACAGATATATAGATAGATTTCTACATCAGGTTAAAATAAAGCTGTCTGACTGCAGAACAGTGGGTGATTAGCTGGGCATGAGTTCTGAAGAGGAAGACCTAGACATAAGAGATCACCACAGGACACAAGCAAGTCAAAAAATAAATGGGGAAAAATAAACCAAGATGTATAAACAGAGCTATGGTTTATCTCACAAATACAAGCCAGAGGTGTTCTACTGTTTCCTGTTCAATGTATTCAACATTGGTGAAACTTTCTCTTGAGAACTGTGTTTGAACACTACAAAGCCTGTTAATATACAGGGCAAACAGCTGGAGACTATCAAGGAGATGGCAACAAGAACAACCAGAGCTTCAAAAAACAGAGACCAGAAGAAAGAAAAAACCTGTTCTCTAGTCATGAAGTTCTGGCCTGAACATGGCAGCAATATTAAAATATGTAAAAGTGTGCTGCAAAGAGCACTGCTTGTAATGTGGATGACAAGAATTCTGAGCTTGATTTGAAGGAATGGAGATATCATACACTAGGATAAATTTCCTACAGATAAAGATGTATATTCACTGGGAAGATTTTGGTAAAGGATATGCAGAATCTCCATTTTTAGGAGGTTTTTTTGTTTGTTTGTTTTTGTAAAGAAGAACCGACCATGCAAACATCTATTCAGATTGATTAGATGCTCTAATGAGCTTCTTCCCAACCTCATTGTATGCAATCCTAGCTTAAAAGAAACAACAACAAAAATAAGCAGCTTCAAGGAAAATGCTGAAGGTAACAGAATGCTCTTGTGCAAAAGGGAATAGGACATGACGCTGAGGAAATAAGGCAACACTGTGCTAGTCAAAACACCTGTTTTAGTACCCATTTTAAGCTGTGAGCATTAACTGAAATGACGGCATCCATCAGGGAGAGCATCGTGCAGTCACACTAAGGGAACTGAGTCACATACTCCGGATTCATCCTCTAACACTGACTCACTGTGCAGCCTCAGCCAAAATGTTTGAGCTTTCTGCATTTGCTTTCCTATCTATAAAAGAAGAGTACATACCTCTACCTCAAAAACATGTAACAAGTGCAGCACTGTAGAAGCCCTGCTTGGAAAGGTTTGTTATAAAGGAAATGGAGAAAAAGCATGCTTCCCATAATACAGTTTCAGATAACTTAAGGGCCAAGGGCATTGTTCTCTGCTACCGTTCGAGATGCCTGCACAGTGCAGGGTGTTTTGATCATTTCAGGCAGTCAAAACAGCTGAAATAGTTCCCAACAAATACACAGAAAGATCTCAGCAGATGGTCACCACTTACACTTTCAACCTATTTCTCTGCCTTTTGCTTGCCTTTACAGGCAGAACGATCACAGCTCCTTGCACACTCCTACTGAAGGCATTTCATAACTTCCCTCAGTGGAACAAATAGTTTCAATCTAAGAAAAGGTTCTACAAAACATTTTCTTCTGAGGTTCCTGGATGGTCCTAGCTCCTATGCCTCCTACCTGATATCCCACTACTGCAGAAGTACAAAACCACTCTTCTGTGCACTTACTTTTCATCCAACCTCAAGGTATTTTATAAATGTTAATTCAATTGAGCAATATTCTATGAGAGAGGCATATATATACTTTATGACTAGAAAGTTAGAGTTCTAGTAATTAATTCAACACTGCAAAGCAGAACAGTGGCTGATCTGAAAACAGGTTCTGGTTAATTTGTTTTCCAGCTCTGTGCCATGATAATCTATACATATATATGTGTATGTATGTATAAAGCAGTTGTCTGTTTATCTACAAAGACAAGTAGAAGTGTATTATTCCATTTTGTAAAAATAAACTCCAAGCAGCTTCAATGCCAAAATATGCAATAATACACAAAATACGTTTTAAACTACATATTATAAGGAATAACGAATGCTTTATTAGGATGGAGTCTCCGGAGGAAAAAGAGGAGAAAGTGTACAGGTTGGCCAAAGATATTCTGAATACTGTATGTCTTATTGAGAAAATAAAGTCTGATCTTCCTATTTCTGGAGATTTTGCATTCTTAACCGTGATTGCTTCTCTCTCTTTGTTGACTACAGGACTGATCATTTTGATTTTCATACATGACTTATCTAGAGTCTGTGTATCATAGCTGTGCAGCCTGGAGGCATCTGTTCTGGCCTCAGTCCAAGACAGTCTTCAATACTTAGTGGCAACTGGGGACATGTATGGTAGAGAACGCTCTTGGATTTCTTTATTTAAAGGAAAAGGGTGAATTGTTAGATAAAAAATAAGATGTGTGAGAAAGGCACAATGTAGAAGTCACTATACAGAAGAGAACAAAAAAAAAGTGTGCCTTTTTGAAAGAATCCAGTTGATAACTGACATTTCTCTTGCCTTGTGAAGCCTCCTACCAACTGATTTGGAACAATTTATAGTAACACAGCATTTGCCAAAGCTGATCAGAGTTTTGGTCCCTGCAGTCACAACCCCTGTCCCATCATGCACCTGGAGAGAACACTATTTTCTCTAATCTCATGTTCTGTATCCCATTATATTCAGAGTGAGCACTCACAACTAGCAATGACCATATAAACCTACACTGTTACTTCTGTTTATAGTCATCGTCATATATATTGTCTTAGGATCAGGACAGTATGTTCTATATGAGAGAACTCTTATACCACAATATTGCAAATCCCAAGTGCTTTACATCAATATATTAAAGACAACGACTATATAGCTGAATCAATTGTTTTCTCTCACTTTATCAGCCTAACCTATTCACCTGGGAAACACTTTCTCTTAGCAGGGAAGATCATGAGCTTCTGTCCTAGACTGTTCTTTCATTGGAAGAGTGATCCTGGGTCACCGGAAATAGAGAGGTAAGCTGGAGAGAAGCAGGAATAAGAGAGGTTTCGGAAGAAGAAATGACCACTAGCTATTAGAATAAGTACTCTTTCCTCTTGCAGATCTGCATCATTCGCTAGAATGAATGAGCAAGAGGTCAGGAAGCCAGGATCAGAGGAGGAGGCGATATACAGATCCATGATTCAATGCAGATACAAAAGCGCCCTGCAACTCGTCTTGACAATATTCTGGTATAAATGCTGTTGATTCAATAGCTGATGGTATCTTACAGAAGAGAAGAGCACAAAATAGTGTTGTTTCAGGAATACATTACGGCTAAAATATGTATGTGAATTCATATGCAAATTAAATGTGGCTTTCTGCTTCTGGAACATTGCTGAGTATCCCCCAGTGTCACAGACTTTGGGAGTGCCTGTTATGCTAGTATCAACCTACACATCAAAGCTCAGCTATTTCTACAAGGGATAGGGAAGGAAGCAGCTCTTCCTTCCTTGCCAGTAATTAATCATTTTGTACTGCAGCAAAAGCCATACTCCATAGGTTTCTGACTGGCAACAATACGAAAAACATCAAGATGGCTATTTGATGGAAAATCATTATCTCTCCTCTCCTGTGTATGACCACACTGACAGCTGCATAGAAGTACATGAACAACCTGTATGAGTTGCAGAGTTGAGAACGTTTTCTTCAATTTAGCTTTCAGCAGTATCACCTCCAGCTCTGCAAGTATTCTTTTAAAAACAACTCTTTTGAGCCTTCACATCATCTTTAATTGAAAACATCTGACAAGAGTGAATTTCATCAGTGCTGAAGACCAAAGGCTTCTCATTGGAAGGAAAATTCCTTCAGAAAGTATGCCATAATCTTATTCTGCAGGTATCGTATATTTTAAGATGACTTCTTTCCCTAAAGCCATATAATCCCTGGCCTCTGGGATACTTGCCATTTAACGGGAATGGTTGAATGCCTGCTCTGGTCACATTCTCAATATGTACACATAAAGGAAATGAGAATATTTCAGTTATCAAGCTCAAGATTTTACCACTGTGAACAAGATTTCAGGGGTCATTTCACTTTTAAAGGTCTCCTCAGTCTAGACAGCTTTACAGGTTATAGTATATGTATATATACACATATCTTTACTATCTATAGAATCATAGAATGGTTTAGGTTGGAAGGGACCTTAAAAGATCATCTAATTCCATCCCCCCGCCATATGTATGGACATTTCCCAATAGACCAGGTTGCCCAAAGCCCCATCGAACCTGGCCTTGAACACCACCGGGGATGGGGCATCCACAGCTTCTCTGGGCAGCCTGTGCCAGTGCTTCACCACCCTCTGAGTGAAGAATTTCTTCCTTATACCTAATCTAACCCTATCCTCTTTTAGTTTAAAGCCATTAATCCTCATCCTATCACTCCACTCCCTGACAGAGTCCCTCCCCAGCTTTCCTGTAGGCCCCCTTTAGGTACTGGAAGGCTACTCTAAGGTCTCCCTTTGGCCTTCTCTTCTCCAGGCTGAACAACCCCAACTCCCTGAGCCTGTCTTCAGAGGAGGGGTGCTTCAGCACCTTGAGCACCCCCTATGATGCTTATGGGAATCTTTCAGAAAAAGGACACAAGTCATCCCTTCACTTTAATACATGAATATGCAAAAATACAATTGCTGGTGTAACATATTGTGTAGCTATGGAGAGCAATTTTTTCTTTTTTTTTTAACTCAGTGTACTGCAAGCAATGAATTAATAAAACTGCAGTTTTGGCCTAGACTGATACTCTTTAATAAACTAAACCAAATAAACTAGATTACCTACTACTGTCTATGATGTCCATATTACTTTGCTGAAAATACAAGATCAGTATCCAGAGTATAGTGCTTTTCATTAGCATTCAGTTAATCATTAAATAGAATATTGCAAAAAATCTCCCTTTAATGTTTCTATATGTATCTGCTTAGAAAATAATAATAATAATAATAAAAAAATGAAATAACTTTACCATACTCATTTGTAAACGAGTAGGCCTTGCATTACCAATGAAGTGCATATTAGAGGGAGAGAGAAAGAGAGAGACAGAGTGTTAAAGGAAAAGAGTGTGACTGATTGCAACACAATATATTAGCTACAAAGGTCAAGGCAGCCAGTGTTTTCCCTGGATCTGATTACCTAGCAGCATTTGCAGTGCCTTGACCTGAAACAAACAAGTTGTTGTGGCAGCGCTTCCATATATTTATGTAATTCCAGAGCTAATGTGATCATTTCTTCAAGTCCTAGTGCAGCATCGCTAGCTCTGTGCAACCACTGGTCCTTGCTGAAATGGCCAGGCAACAGACAGTAACACAGCGCCATCAAGTAAGCTTTTCCAGCCTTCATTTTCTCACCACTGGATCATCTTTGCCCTTGGGCTGCTCTAGTGGAGAACATCTTCCACAGGAGGAGATGGCAGCAAGGGGTTGTGCAGACCTACTGCAGGGAAGCCACCAAGGAGCTCACCTGTTCACGCAGCAAGTGTTCCCTATAGTTACTCCTTTACCAGCGTACTTCAGATACGATCTGGAATATTCACAAAAGCATCAACATAAAAGAATATATAAATAAAAACTGGGTAACCAGCTTCCCAACTGATTTACTTTCAGCTGCACTTCCACTCGAATTTCCAAGCTTGTGATTCTTCTTGGAAAGAATGACCCATCTGGTAAAGAAGGAAAGTTCAGGACAGTGGAGTTGTCCAGATCATTCCAATAAAATTTCCTAAGACAGTGGCTCAAATGACAGGTCAAATGTCTATAGTGGAAGATGGCATCCTGGCTGATACAGCAGATGTTATGAAGGACTGACTTTTACGTCTACCCCGTTTTTTTTCTATCTGCATAGGAATGTGAGGTACTTGAATTTTCTAGATTTAGAATACATCTCTGAAACTCCTAGAAATTCTTTTTCTTAAGTCCTGTGAGAGCGATGAAGGTTGCCAGACAGCCTTTAGCCTCTAAAGCTGGGTTACTGAGTCTCTTCTTGAGGGAAGCACTCCTTGAAGAGAAGATAGTGCCAGAAGATGACACAAGCATTCTATTGTCCTGTCCTCAGGCAGGTTTCCTCCAGAAATGGTTACATATTCAGCATGGGAAAAAATTATTATAAAATGGAGAGGCGAGCTGTATGCAATGCCTTGGGCTTTACATGAACAGAGGAAGAAAATGGCAGATAATATCCATACTCCTGTGCAGGTGAAGGGTACACTACAGTGCCACACTTGACAAGTGAAGGATCAATTCTACCAGTCTGTGGGTTAGTACTAATACCAATTTCCATCACATTGCCCTACTATTGCTTCACACCTGAACCAGTGGTAGGTTTACTGAAGACTTATATACATGAGGAAGGAAAGCAGTTACAGCCAAGTACACTATATAAGACATATATTATGGCATACTATAATACCTACGCACTCATTTCACATAAGCCATGGAAATCTTACAAAGGATAATCACTCTCAACCACTACTGACTTACACTGGGTGTGTTCGGGAGACGTGGAAGCAGTAAATACTGTCTCTTTCTCATTCAACTAATTATTCACAGGCTTTTTCACTGATGTCAAAAGTGGGTAAAACATTTAGAGGGTTAATAAAATACTACATACTAGCAAAATGAATAGTCTTTTTTTTTTTTTTTTAAATGTTCCTTCCATCTCAGTGAACATAGTATCACTGGTACTTACACATGCCAGCAATGCAGAAGCTTGTCATATAATAATAACTGAAGAAGTATTAGAAGTTGTTGTGATGCTCAAAGTCTGAATCACCTTTAAGATCCTTTCAGCTGGGGACAGTCTGTTTCTGAGACATGAAGCTCAACAGAGAGGGGAAAGACAACATTCCAGCCTGGGGGTTCTTATATATTCAGCAGAAATTAGGAAATCAAGAGACAAAACTGTCTCGAGAGCAGTGCTGTCAGAAGATGACAAAACTAGTTGGAGTTTTAGGTCTGCAATGCTAAAGGAGAATTTTCTTTTAGCCTCTATGTAAAATTAAGGCTTTATAGCGGGAACATTTTACAGAAACTAAGACACAAACAAATTATCCATGCATTAAAAAGTACTGCAAGTATTAATTTAAGAAAAGCAATAATCCTTTTCCTGTGTGGTGGAGATACCAGACATAAGAGCAGGCAGAGGCTGATAAGAGGTAACTGGAACAGTGACAGAAAGTCACTGTGAGACAGGAACAAATAGTGAATTTAAGAAATGACATTGAGTGAAAATTCTTCCCCTTCCCATCAAAAGTTTCAATAAGATATTTTAATCCAAACTGATAGTATTTGGCAATGTATCTTCATTTTTCAACACAAAGAGCAGTCCAACATTTATATTCAGTTTTGACAGTTCAAACAGCTACTAACAGCATTTGGTAGCTGTTGGCAACCATCAGATACTATGGTAGTGGTATCAGCAATTACAGTTTTACATAACTCAAAGAAATAGCCTGAAGTATGTAATAGGAAAAACAACAAGAACAAAAAAAACAAATCACAAAGGATCATCTGGACACAGGCTCACTGAGTACTACTGCTAAAATTATGCATGTTCGCCTATAAGAAAGCTCTCAGCAAATTCATTATTAAGAAGTATAAGTTCAGCAACATAGCCTGACTGAATGTAGAATGGCCTAAAGAGAATGCTACCACATTTTGCTTGACAGCCTAAGAGCTCAAAGTATTTCCTAATTGTTCTTATCTCTGACCTGCAGTTCAGGCCACCTTCTCCTTTTTTAAACATCCTTTTCCCCTAATCTAGGACACTGCAGAACGGATGGAGGAAGGGACACAACTAGAGATCTTACACTGATGGCCAAGTGAATGCTTTTGAGTGAGATCAAACAAGCTCAGATCTGAGACTGGTCACTGTAAGTTCAGATGAATGCTCTTTCTGTGAATCCAGCCACAGGGAAGAATCATCCAAGTTCCCTGCACTGGAATGATTGTGTCAGGCAAGACCCACTTGCTGAAGGTACACCACCCAATTGCTATTAAATATCTATGGCGTCCCTTGCTTTTGTTCCAGGCGTAAGTGGAGGCTTGCCCCAGAAATCCTAACAAGTTGTGCTCTGGAAGAACAAGGCTGGACGGGACTAGAAGTCAGTATTCAGAAAAGAAAAGGAAAGGAAAGTTATTTTTACACAGCTCAGAATAGAACACATTGCATACACAGCTTGTCATCTGCTGTGGTTAGCTTCAGTCCCAGCAGTGACAAATGCTGAGCTGTATGTTCATTTTCATTTATCTCTGCAGTACCAGGCTGAGGGAAAACGGCACCCATTTTACCATATGACCATGCTTGTGAGCTAAGACAAGTGTACGTTCAATTTGCAAGTTGGCAAACGGAGTTCTGTCAAGGGCAGATTTCATTTCTGCAGTATCCCAAAAAGGAGCTCATTACTTCTGACTCTACCCCTGCTTGGTTTCTTGTGCTTTAAATAAATAAAAGTAATTCCAAAGAAGGGTATTTGATGTTGCCAATGTTCTCCATGATGATTTGTCAGCTAAGGGGAAGTGTCTTTAGGCTCTAGAAAGAAACGCATCAGACATAACCTAATAGTACTAATACAAGCAATTAATTAGTATTTTTTCAGCCACACATCTAATAATAGTTTACAAAAGAATAAAATAGAAATATCTGTGTCACTTAATGAAGTAAATATTGGGCATCCAGAAAGTTAAATTGCCTAGGGTAATATTACACTGAAATGTCAGGCAAAGCCTGGGAACAAAATGTTATTCAAGAGACCATAGTAAATGGTGCCTGTAGTAGCAGAGGAATTCAACTCAGTGACTTATGTAGGGTTTTCCTATAATGGACTCCTATTATCATATAGTTCAGGCCTATAGATTTTTTTCTGGTGTCCTATCTGGTGCGCAGTACTGCAGTGAGTACTATCAGCAAGGCATATGTCAATTAAAGAATGCAACAGGATTGTTATCTCAGAAAAGCTCCCAGAAAGGGGAAGGGTTGCACTTTGTATCTTTGAATGGCAGCAGAAGCTGCCGTGAAAATACGGACAGATAAGAAAGAAGATTTTGGCTCTCATGAAGGACAAGAGAAATGCTCCAAGGAAGGATTACTTCAGTGCTAGAAAGCTGCAGAGACAGCTAATTGACAACTTCCCCATCCAGCTGAAATACTGAATGAGTTTAGAAACATCCTTACTTTTAAACACATCTCATAATTACATTTTACTGTTAACAACTCTTTTTTTTTTTTTTTTTAATGACTCCATTTCTAGGCTAATATTCAGAAAATTTAAACCCATGTCTCTTGCTTTCCCTCTTACTTTGTCTGGTGCGTGACCTCAGGCAATGTGGGGGCAGTAGAATTCTGGGTTTGCTCTAGAAATGAGCAATCCAAATCAGGCTGTAGCAGATAAGTCCCCTGAGTATCAGCAATCAAGAGTAAATGTAGGCCCTTCCCACCCCAGCTGCAAGCATCAGATCACAGCCTGTTGGCATCAAGACCCATTAAGACAAGACTCAGTAGAAAGGAAGTCCTCACCTGCCATGGGTAGGCTCTGAATGGAACAGTCACAATTCTCCTAATCCCAGATTATCACATCTACCCATTTCTGCAGTAATCAAAGAATCCCTGATGAATTGACTTTACTTCAAGAATGAAATTAAGTCCCACTTTACTGACAGAAAAGAAACAGCCCTTGGACTGCATTGGGTAGCACATACAACATAATGCTGAGGTTGTCATAAAACTGTAGAAGATGGTCACAAACTGGACCTTGAGCTTGTCATTTCCCCTTAAAGGAGAGAGCATAAAAAGAAAAGAAAGAAGGCTAGTATAAAGTAACAATTAGATTAGAAGCTTATTTTCTCACTATTTTTCTTGTATGTGGTTACTTCTAATTCACATAATTTCAGTTTGAAAGAAAAGAGTCAAGTTATTTTAATTTATAGCTAGCTGAAGTCTTCACCTCTGTGCAGTCACTACACTGACTACAGCGGAGTGAAGTTACATGACTCAGCTTTGAAGTTAACAGTTACACAGAAGTGAGAGCATTCTTCTTAGAGGCATGGAGTTTAATGAAGGCTGACTTAATCTACTTCTCCGGCATACACTGACTTTTCAGCTGCTACTATTTATGGATTAGGATAGTTTAGTTTGGAAAATTAGAGAAAGACTGTATTATAGAATACATCAAATAACAGGTATGGTTGACCAGAGGTCCCTTTTATGCTGTACTGTAATACAAAACTAAGGCAAAAAAGCATCTGATTTTAAACAAGTAACTGTCAATACTTTATATATTTTGCAAAATGTACTACTATATTACCATGGCTAACTGAGTAACAAACATCCTGGGAGGATTAGGCGTTTTCATGAACAGTCCCTACAGGAACCTTAGCCAGGATAATATTAGAAGGCAGTCAATCCTCACATTCTGGGAATTAACAGCCAGGGACAGAATCCAAGAGAAATAGAGCGCACACATGCAAAAGACATAAGCAGGGCAGGTAATAGCATCCTCTGAAATCTCCTGCCTCTTTCAGGGTCTCAGCTACTGTCTGCTAATCCTGTCAGTGAAAATAGGACTAGCCCTGCAAGGCAGATGCCTCCCATCCTTCTCACAGAATAGCTTCCTCCTCTCTGTGCTCTGTGAACCTGCTAGAAGAGGGAAGGGCGGACCTTGTTCAAAGTGGGCAAAGGTGTTACAGGACTCCTAGCATCTGTGGGACTCAGAAAAGCAATACCATGTCAGTGAGTTTATATCAGTGGATAAGGTTTGCATTCTGTTGAGATTATAATAAACAGATTGTGGAAGCACAGAAGAAGCAGTGGGGGGTTGTAGTAGATCTGCGTAAGAAAGGAGAAAGTGTGATGTGATGTAATGGCACAAGATGGGAGAAGAAAAAAAAAAATAAAAAAGGAGGGGGAGAAAAAAAAGATGCAGGCTGAGACAGGAAAGGTTAAATCAGAGCCCTGGCAGTCTAACAATGCTACTGTGAATTCTTTGGGGAGAGACAGCTGCCACTGACAGCACGTAAATGCTCCACAGCAGAGCAGCTTCAGAAAGCACAGCGGAGGTCATTCAGAAGTGCTCCACATCTCAGAAATCCTTTTTAAATTTAGAAGAAAAAAATCCAGAGTTTGACATGAATGGTTTTTCTTTGATATGTTTTCCAGGTCTGAAGATAAAGACAACACAGTAAGGACTGGAAAGCACATGTGAGCTCATCTTTTTACAAAAACCTTGAACAGCACAGCAAGCAGCTCAGCCTTAGTGAGAGGACCATGCAGGTATGCCACTCGAGGTGTATTTTAATAAGAAACATCGCACTCCTAGGCAGGGAAATAATTAGGCTCACTTGACTTTTCTTTTTTAAAGAGAAAGAAATCCCTCAGAAGCCGTAAGATTTTAGCCTGGTACAGAAGGAGCAATGAATAAACCATTCTCATGGGATGCCAACAGAGAGATCTCCGTGTATGAGGCCAAAGCCACAGAACATTTTAATGAAAACCCTCGACAACTAATGAAAATCTTTCACTGGTTTAAGACAGATTTCAAAGTGGCAGAGCTGTCACAGAAGGAACAGCAGTCCCAGAAATAAGTTATTAGGTGAATACACCTAGGGAAAAGGATATTCTGTTGAAGCACGTACTGTATCCCATTGAAAGCTTTGGATACATATCTCCACTTGGCACTGTGCAGAGAAACTTCAACAAAGCATTAATTGCAAACACATTGAAAAAGCTCACCAGATTAAGGAATAGCCTTGTTTACAACAAAAAGTTCTGGTAGACATTATTTTTGGCTCTTGCAGCAGTAGTTTAAGATGTTACAATCCCTAGCTGTCTGCCTCACCCATCAGTCAGAGGTTATTGCCTATGCAGCAAGGGCAACCAGAAAGAACATGTGCCCATGCCTCCCCGGCTCCATTTCAGGAGCCAGCACACTGTGTAAGCTGCTCCCCTGAAGGGGCTGGCATGGAGCACAGCCTGGGTGACCTGAAGCAGCAGCTCAGGCACAAGCACTATGTCCTGATCTGCCAGGAGGCAGCTTAAAGGGGTGGGTGGAGACATATGGATGATGACCTGTTAAACTACAAAACTCAGTAAGGGAAGTCTTCGAGTCCCAAACATTTATACTTCGCTGTCTCTCTGATTCTGCCACTGAAGCTGGCCAGTTGCACTGTGTACTCGTGCCAGTCTTGAATCCCAGCTCTGCCTCTGAAAACACATGCAATATAACCACATAGCAATAAAATCATGTCAATCCGGAGTCGCATGTGAACTAGTTTGCCTGAGCTAACATCCCCTGCTTCTCAATAAGCAGCGTGGCAAATTAGTATGGGGAGTGCTTTCCACTGCCTGTAATGAGTTAATTCAGATCTGGTTTGGACATTGCTTCACTGTTGTCCAGACCTACCTGCCTTTTCTTGGATGACAAAAGAAAAAAAAAAAAAAAAAAAAGAATTTACTTGCTGACTCAGTGGAAGATAACTGCTTGCCCAGGTTAAGAAGACACACAAGTACCACCATGAAATGCAGTGCTATGGGAAGGATTGTCTAATCAGTGCATGTAATTTTGCATGTTGGAAAGAGCCATTGCTGAGGTGAGAAAACAGTCTTATCAGTCTTACTGAGATCATTTGACTATTCAACAACCTTTTTTTAAAAAAAAATATGTCATTTAGGGGTGGTGTCCTGAGGCCAGAAAAACTAGGCTAATTTCATGCTGTTTCTTTATGTTTTTTTGCTTCATGGCATCTTTAGTTGCCATCTGAAACCACTGCTGCTTTAGTTATGCACTATTAAACAATAATTAGATTCTATCCTACAATTAGCTGTGTAGCTATGATGAAAAAAACAATCCTCAGATTCAGTCTATATGGTGCTTTGGAAATATATTTTGTTAATTTCTGTTTTCATTACTGCTAGCATGCATACACAGTGCTCCAATAAGTGCTAGATCATCTCTCCCAGAGACTGAAGCCTTCAGTCAAGGGGATCTGAAATCCACTCATTTCCTTTGCTATAGAACAAAGAATCGCAGCTCTGCCCAGTGAGATTTGGCTAAATGGAATGCTTTAGACAAGTCCCTCTACCTGGTGCTATGTCAAAGGCATCAACTGAATTACGTTTCCCTAAATTACACACAAGAAGGAAAGTAATAGCTGGGTCTATAACCAGTAATGACTGAATGACCATATGAATACCTGCATGTGGTTTGATGCCAAAGAAGGTCAATCAAGTTAAAACTGGTTTCACTGATGCTGCCATGTGGGTTACAGCCTCAAATTTACTGCTCTATGCAAACAAGAATCAGGCCAGATGCATTAAAATGGAGCAGGAACAGCATCTAGAACAACACGATCCTGTTAGATAGATATAAAGAGTGACCAGAAAAAACCAGTCCCACTATGGACTCCATGCCAGAGTTACAGGAGAATCCATGTTTAACTGATGAATTCAGGGTATATATGAACAAGTTTCAGTAACAAGTGCTTATGAGTATACTCTTCTTCAGTTATATGAACTTTTTGCTAAAGCACGGCTTGGTGTTTTCAGAAGGAATAGCAATTTTCACAAACAGAAATATCTTTCTGTGATTCTATAGCTTTTAGAACTGGCCACCTGCTCTTCTTACATGGATGTTTTCATTAAAGAAAATTGGCTTCTAGGAACAATGAGTATTGCCATTCATGACCTCTGATACCTTCGACAATTTTGAAACCAAAATTCATATTGTGTTTTTTACCATAATATTTATCCATACATCTCAAAAAAGCCTGAAAGTTGTGTTTTCTAAAGCCTACACAGTTCTATAGTAAAAGGAATTTGCCATGTCAATAAAATTTACTGATAGAAAGAAATGATTTCTGGCTTAAAGAGACATAACTAACAAGTGGATTTCTGATTTCTTGGTAAAAGTACATAGGTGTTTTGAGTTAATAATTCACTTTTTCTCCTCTCAACCTTAGTCTGAATTTATAAACCACTGCAGGTAAATGCTGTTGAAAGATTCACAGATGACAAGGCAATACACATGACAGGTACTGTAAATGTAACTTGCCAGATGGAGCTTAGCTGTACCCATGGATGATATTAATTACTCCTCTTATCTTCTCCATAATGCTCTATTGGAAGAAATAGGGTATGATTCTGCCTAACCACTGTCACCTTTCATTGTCACCACAGAAGTTGCTTCTCAGCTTCAGAAGAAGAAAAAAAAAAGGCAAGGGATGAACAGCTAACAACAGAAAAAAAAAAAAAGTTAAAACAAACAACAAAAAATTCCCCAATGCTCCTGACCTTCAGCTATTGCTGTCATTAAATGGGGTTTGTATAGAAGAAAAACAATCAATAAATTCAAAGTGACCAAGCCTGACAGAAGCAGAGGGACAGCCAGTCTGTGCCATGCCCTCCCTCAGCCTCTAAAATGATTCTTGGTGTTGTAAAACTGTTATTTACATCCTCTGGTCTGTTTCATCTGCAATTCTCTGATGGAAGGTGATTACATTGCCCTCCTTTCACCCTTTTTCTCCCCTCCCAGCAGAAGCTCTGGTGCCATTTAACTTTCTAATCCTCTGGCAGCCTCTGATGCCTAGTCCCCAGCACTGCAATAGTAAGCAGGAGAGCATAAATTCCTGCTAAGTGTTGCAGCAGAAAAGATTTCCAGGTCCCCCCAAAGAAAATGTGACATGGAAATAAGAGGCAATTCAGACTCAGAACCTTATCCAGGGACCTCGTAGGTACTGTACAACAAACTGTCATAAAAAGAGAAAGGCACAGACTGCAGAGCTGCAACTCACTCCAATTGCTACAACTTCTCCTAAGGCAAAGGCAAATATTGCAGATTATGCTCCTTAGTAATCCACATCCAGGCCCTTACCCTCCTTTACAACTTTTTCCTTGCCTCCCCCCAAGAAACACAGGAAGCAGGAGCTAACACCATTTCCATGGCTTAAGTTAAGAAAGGGTAAAACAACTTACAAGCATCACACTTAAGCTGAGAGGCAGCCTGAGAGACACCAAGCCTTTCCACAGCAGATTGTAAGTGGTGCTCGCTTCTTGCCAGGGTAACAAATGCTACAGCCAAACAACCAGAAATTTCTCTGCCATGCTTGAGTCCACAAACAGAAGGACAATGTGTAATCAGCCATCTGAGCACCAAAGAATTATTCATCTTCAGGCAAGCAACAATGCCTCTCAATTAGTCAGATGAGAGGTGGGCGAAGAAGCCCTCTGCAGGAGAGGCTCCCACCACAGTTGTCCTTTCTGAGCCATACACACAATCCACAACCCTCCTCCACACAGCACACAACATACAACCCTTCTTCTTCCTCCCATCTTTCTCTGCCCTTTCCACCTTGGCACCCTTATTCATGTTGAGCACCTGGAAATCCTACCTGGTGTCCCCAACACCCCCACACAACTCTTTTACAGAGCTGGGCTCTTGAGGAAGCTCATAAGCTGTGTTGCACGGGTCCTTCTCTTGTGCTGGTAAGGCTGAATGCCTTCAGGGATTCCAGATGAGCAGGCTGTATATTCCGATCTGCCCAGCATATCTACATTTCTGCATTTAATTCCCAGAGATTCCTAAATTTCAATATAAGACAAGCAGATGACAACAGTAGTCACCTGAACAACCATTGCTCACCAGCTTGAAGACAACATCAGTTCATCGTACAAGTACAGTTTAAAGTGCGACAGAGTAAAGGGCAATGAATCAGGCAGTGAGATGACAGCTTAGGTAGTATATATAAACTGGGAGACATGGGACTAGCATGAGTGAAGGAGTTGCTGTGGTGGGTTTACTGTGGTGGGCAGCTGAACACCACAACCACTCTCTCACTCCCCCTCCTTAGATGAGGAGGGGAAGAAGTAAAGGAAAGAACAACTCATGGGTTGAGATAAGGATAATTTAATTTAAAGGAAAATATATATATATTAAGGAAATATCACTAATTAACAATTCAACTAAAGGGAAGAAGGGAAAGGGGAAAGGGAGGGGGAAAGGGAACAGCAAAACAAAACAAGTAAAGGCTATGTGGAAGTGCAGAGGAAAGAAATTATTCTCTACTTCCCACAAATGAGTGATGCCTGACCACGTCCTTGAAGCAGGGCCTCAACGCACGTAGCCAGTGTTCGCGAGGAGGACAGATGTTTTCGCAACGAAAGCCCACCCCTCCCCTCTTCCTCATTTTTCCACCTTTTATTGCTGAGTGTGACACCATATGGTATGGAATATCTCTTTGATTGGTTTAGGTCAGCTGCCCTGGTGATGCTTCTTTCTCACTTTTTTGCCCACCCCCTAGGAGGGTTAGAGAAAGTCCTGATACTGTGCCAGCACTTCTCAGCAGCAGACACAACACTAGTGTGATAACACTGCTGTTCTAGCTACAAGTGCAGAGCGTGGCACTGTATGGGCTGCTGCAGAGAAAGTTAACATCCCAGCCAGACCCAGTACAGTTGCATACACCAGGTGTACAGAATCACTTTTAGTTTGTTTTCCCATAAATGTCTCTAATGAGGTTACGTCCACCACAATGAAACAAACCTCGGCACAGGAGACCCACATGTTAATGTATATGTTAACACAAAGAGAGAGCATTGATTTAGCAGAGAACAACTGGGTTAACTGCTGCCTAAACTGGAAGCTAAGATAATTGTGCTGAAGATCTGGACCTTAAACACATCTGCAAGTCTTAAGCCTACCCTGTGAAGAAAGACAGTATTGTGCCAATATACCCACAGAGAAGAGTAGCAAAACAAAAAGCACTGATCATACAAAAATGTGCTTCTGTAGTATAGGTACAGAGTCTTTCTGTTTGTTTAATTTCTTTTTTGAGGTCTATCAGCACAGCAAGAACATATTTAGAAAAAAATGACTGGTCACACTTGCTAAAACAGCCACAATGCTGAAATAAGGAGAGGAAACATGAACCTTAACTCAAACAAGTCTGATTGTTATTACAGGTGCTCCTTTCTGCCTTTTTTCTCAAAGGGAAAACAAAATCAGGTATGACCTTTTAATTACCATAAACGAAGCTTAGAAAAAGCATATAGAAAGGCTACTCAATATCACAGCAAAAGTTATGCATAGTGCCAGAGTTCAATACCCATACCTGGTTTGGGACAGAGCTTATTCTTAAAGTCTGCTTTCTTAAGATCCTGAAGAAGCAAGACAATTAAAATCCATTCCCACTTGCTTAGAAGACAGATGTCCTACTTAAATCTAAGTCATACCTAATCAAAACATCTATTTTTTTTGTTTGTTTGTTTTTACCACTGCAAAGAAAAAATATTCTTCTCTATGTTGTACAGATCTGTAGGATGAAAGCTGTAACTACAGCGTCATAGCACCACCATGAAACAAGAGTGCCAAGGACAGGGTGGGATGGTGAATATGACACTTAGGGGAATTTTCAAATTATTACCCATACTACCAGTATAGTGCCTGTAAACTTTGCTGTGAAACAGAAAAAGGACCAATGTATCCTTATTTCATTATAGAAAGAAACTAAAGAACAATTTAGGGAGGAGGCTTGTTGACAGCTCTTGAGTGAAAGCTGGGCTTAGAAAACAGTTGTTCCTGGTTCAGGACTGTGTTTAGCCCACTACAGTCTTTTTATTTTCTAGGTAAAATGCCATAACCCCAAAGCAGCTCAGCAGCTCACCACCTTCCTCCAGAATTCCACTTGCTGTGGTCTGTCCCATTCATCTTCCTGCCATCAAACCTGCTCTCACCTCTCCTGCTGTGTCAGTACATTAAGCTGTTCTAACAGGAGGAAAATAAATTAAAGGAATAATGATAACACTGATAACAATAGTGTAAAAAATACATATTTCTTTCTCCATATTTCCCCTCATTTGATTAGTCTCCCAGCAAGAGCCACATTAATCACTGGACCAACAGATAAAAGATAAAGACCAATTTGAATTTTGCTGTGTGCTACTGAGTGCGTGTGTGCGTGCTCAGGCAGCAGGGAGGGAGGTAGCAGGATTATCTGTCATTTTGTATATTTATGCTGTTGGAGTCGGTCAGGACTGGTTCTTCATTGTTACCACAGATTAAAATCATTCATGTCCTTACAGCTTCATTGGAGGTCATCTTTCAGAAAAAAAAAAAAAAAAAAGACACTATGATCAAGTTGAATTCAAACTATCTGAGCAAATATTTGTATATGCCTTGGGCACTGATGGTTTTGCTTGAATATTAGAAGACAACAACATATAGTTGTTTTTTTCTCCTTACCTGACCTGAGTCTTTATACACTAAAAAAGAATTTTCCTGCTCCAACACAGTTCCTGGAACACAGGTGTTGCAGGTGAGGGGAAGATGTGCTTTTCATATGGCTTTTCATAATACACATGTGTGACAGTTCAACTCAGCATGATGCTGAGCTGCTATGGAAGAATCTGTGGTTCCTTAGAACTTGCTGCCAACAGTCTTTCTGAAATGAGTTCCTGCAAACTTGGCAAAAAGGACTTCCCTTTATCCCTAAGGAAGATGGAGGTGGTACAAAGCAGAAATTAAAAGTAGATGAGTGACTGCTAAGCCATATGGGTAGGAGTTTCTCTCTTCTCCAAATCTATGTTTATCCAAAACAGAGTAGCTAAAAGCACAACTCCACCATTCTCCATCTTTAAGTCTTCATGTTTCCTTCTGGTATGCCTACTAGATAGATGTATCTTGTCCCCTGGACATAACTTTCTTTTCTACACCTCAGTATTCATCCTTTCTCTACTCACTTTCATACATTTAGCCATTAGAGCATTCCTAACATTCCCTACTCTCTGGTTCATGCCTCCTAATAAACTACTGGTATGCCTAGAGTTGTCCTTACCCACAACATTTCTTTAAGCACACCCAATCCCAGACACAGCAAAAGAGCACAGATAACAGTGGAAAATCTCAGAGTAGTAAGAGCAAAGAGACAAAAGACCAATTTTTCTCCAAAACCATACTGTTAGAAAGCACAACAGGGGCATCTGCATCCTACTCAATACCAAGAGAACTGGAACCCAAGTCCTCACCACTTTGTCTTTATTTTTCTGTAGAAAAATTTTGGAAAACAAATTCTTATCTTTGACATTATAATAGAAGTAATTTTGACATCAAAATGAATGACATAACAGTGGCTCATACACTATCTAAGGGAGGAGAGAGAGGATTGGCAGTAACATAGCTTGGCTTCTTAACAGCTACTTTTACAAGACTTACCATGACAGACATATCTTGCAAATCAGTGACAACTCATCCTACGGATAAAACCAGCAGAATCCCTTATGTTTTTGCTGGTTAGCAACACTATCATTCCACAGAAAATCCACGGCATTAATTAGGTGGTTTCAGAAAGTGGTTCTGTCACAACAGCTTAAATGTGTTTCTAACTTCTGCATATTCATCCAAAGACAAGCTAGAAAAGTAAGAGGTACCTTCCCACCCCTCAGCCAGTCTTGTAAAAACATACAAACAAAAACAACAACAAAAACACAACCAAACAAGCAAAAAAACTTTGGAACTATATGATCTGGAAGCATTCTGGCAATGTCTGCAGCTTCTAGGCATTTCCCTGAAGTATATAAATAGCAAGCAAAGCAAAGCAGATACACTCTAACAAAAGGTGATCCAGTTCTACAACTATATTTGAGCTATAACCATTGATTCTATGTCATTTATTTCTAAGCAGTTGCTTTGGCAGTATTGGAAGTCTTTACCACATATTGTTGCTGGACAACCACCCTAGCACAATGTAATTTTTCTATCTTTTCATTTGGCTTGTGATCAAATGTATGGTCAACTACAGTAGCTTTAGTTCCTGAGTACTGTATTAATCAGATTTTGAAAACAATTTTTCTTAAAAAAACCTTTCTGGCAGGGCAAATGACGTGTCTAAGTACACAAAAGAATATTGTGCCTTGAAAAAAAAGTACATGCTGACGTTATTAAGTGTACTTTCTGAGAAATTAATGTCTGCCTGTCTGAAAAAGGTCATTATCAGTTTACTACAGCTGTTATTCCAGCTTCTTACCATTTTATTATAGAAAATGGTAATATGTTTCAAAAACACCAAATGAGATTTTGCTGCAAGTCCCAAATGATTGTTCAGATATGCAGATTAAAGACAATGTAAATTCAATCCTTGTACAAATCAATCAACTGATTTGGGCCCTTGGTGAACTATTAGCCTGAAAAAGTAGAAAGAAAATGTGTATCTCAACAGTACGCCCATAGAAGGGGCTGAAGCAACATTCATTACAAGGCCACTACATGAAAATAGGTTATCCAAAAGTAAGCTATATATTGAGAAATCATAGTCTGCATTAACTTGTGACACTAAGTTTGCTGCACACATTCAAGCAAGTCCCTTCCCAGAGTCATGCAAGAGTTGTCTCCATTTGTAGCTCACAATAGTTTCCAAGTTTAACATTCATATATCACTGCTGATAAAATAAACAGTTGACAGCATAACCCAGAATGTGGAGGAGCTGTTTTACAAATGCTGTGGTCTATATTTTACTATCTTACTGTATTTTACTATCTTACCATTGGGCTTAGGAGAAATAGAGAACAAAGTTTATTCCCATTATGGGTACTTGTCAGCACTTGGGAGCATAGGTAACTCAAGAATATTCATAGAATCATAGAACCATTCAGGTTGGAAAAGACTTATAAATCATCTAATCCAACCTTTAACCTAGTACTAGTAAACTCTAAATATACGTATTTCTTGAAGACCTTCAGGGATGGTGATTCAACCACTTCCCTAGGCAGCTCATTCCAATGCTGCACAACTTTTTCAGTAAATTAATTTCTCCTAATATCTATCCAATGTAAACCTCCCCTGGTGCAACTTTAAGTCATTTCCCCTTGTCTGATCACACGGATAATAGTACAACAAAATCATGTTCTCTTTTTGGATTGAGCTTCTGGTTCCAGAAGTGAAGCACATGTATCTTCTGCAGAAAGTGAATGAAATAATGAACATATCAGATTGTGTTTTAGATTATTTGAGCTTTACAGGTAATCTGAGCATCCCAATCACTACCTCAATAAATATAATTTACATCCCCTCCCCAGAACAACATTACCACCTAATCACCACATCTCTTCAGAATAGATGTGACATTGAATAGGCAAGTGTCATTTTGTGGATTTGTCTGCAACAATGCAAATCCATGATCTCACTCAACACAACTCCAGGGCAGGAGAAAGGATTCTACTCTGAAAGAAGGTCCAAGTTGGAGGCTCTGGTCTCTTTAAGAAAAAACGGTTCAGGAAGAAGCAGAAAGGGAGAGATGAAAGCCAGACTACATAATTCTCAGCAGCACCAATAGGCCAACGAAGTCCATCTTTAAAGCAGAGACTCATCAAAAGCTCTTTTTTCATTAGAGCTTTGCAGTCTTGGGATGAAAATGTCACTAGTGACTTGTAAGAAGCAAAAAGTAAATTAAAGGCCAATTTCTGGCGCCCGCCCCCCGCCCCCCCCCCAATTATTATCTATGAGAGTAAAAGAAAGTACCTAGGCAAGGCCAAGAGTGACACAACTATATTCGTCTTTGCTGACAGTGAAAGTCTAATTAGACTGACAAATCTTCTGTGCTATTTTCCTTTGTGAGATACACGGCAAGAAAGGATTTAGCCTGGAGCTGCACATTATGGAAAGACATTAATCAAGATTATTGGAACCTCCATCTAAAACAAAGTTAAAAGGCTGGAAAGCCCAATGGTTAGAACTAAAGGTTGAGAACCTTATTCTGAGCCATGTCAGTGAGCTGGACTCTGTATTGATAATGGGCAGATACCCTTTTCTACTCTATAAAAAATCATTCTGCATATTGTATAACATACACCATCATTCCATGGCGTTACAATAATAGCTGAATACATCCACAAGTAATTTATTCTTTTAAGCTCTAAGCTACAGTTTGAACAGCTTAGCAAGTATCATTATCCTCATCTTTAAGATCAAGAAATTGCAACATGCACTGGATCTGTAACAGAGTACACATTTTCTTGCTCTTCATGAACAACATAATCCACCTGTCCTCCCAGAAGGGTCCTGATTTCTTTTCCATAGAGAACTATCTGTGGTTCTGGTCTTGTGACCCCAGCCATCCAATGCCATGGGACAGAGATACTAGAAGCTTGTCAGGAGCAGATCTTAAGGGTCCATTCATCATCTGAAATGATATCTTGGATGCTCTGAATTAAAAGTGTTTTGGATGAAAGACTTGCATATCACCATTCATGCTTTTCCAGACTACCTTGACTTAGTAACTGACTTCAAAGTATCTTTACACAAATCATTTGAAAACTGAATGGCTCGGCTGTGAGCCGGACAGACATTGCCACCTGAGAGCATATGACATCTAAAATGCTTTGAGCAGAAGCTTACCAAAGAAATTCTGAGCATATAAGCAGCTGCCATAGAAGCAGAAGAAATAAATGTCACTAACCCATTTTCAGACAAGTCTCCCAAATGCAGAAATCATGGAACTACTTCACTAATAATTGAACCTGTGCTTTAAATAAGGAAATACAGACACATGGAGTTCTAGGACCTTTAACAACTGCTAATGAAGCAGCCCCCCTAAACACATGGCTGCCCTGCAAGAATACATGCCACAGTATTTTAATAACACATTTAATAACAGCCCGCATGGCATACTACTTAACCATATGCAAGAGCTAATGGCTTGCCTTTGTGGCCTTCATAAGGCAGAAGCAGAAGTCCCTGAGAAGATATTATTATTACAGTAGAGTCTGGTATGTCAGGGCCAGCAGAGATTGCCAGCAGCAATTTAATACTACACCTGTCACTTGTGTATAGACCATGCCTGAATCCAGGCATAAACCATGTGTGAAAAAGTCAAATAACCATTTCTACTCAGGGACTGCAGAGCACAAGCCCTGTTTTGAATGCACTGAAATAAACAGTAGTTTTTCTGTCTCATTTTCAGTTAACAGAAAAAGTTCAGCTCTTTTTATCTTCCTTCAGGGCCACCCTGAAGGATATTTGAATTGCAGACATTTCTATCAGAGATTTTACTACTATACAGTAATACATCTCACCCTTTTCTCACTCAAATCCTGCTTGCCCTCCACTCATCTGAGTTTCACTGCCTTGCAGATATATTATAAATTTTGAAGCATAATGAAGTTATAGACATTTAAAATATTATTGCCACATGATATTTTCAGTAACATTCTCTCACTTCCCTCTGCTCTGGGTGTTTGTCCAAGACTATATCCCATATTTGGGATCTTGACAAATTGAAAAGCTTGTCACTGGTGAATGCAAATAAAATGTATTTTAGAGAATTTCATTTTCCCAGCTATTTTAGTCTAACTGTGCTCTGAAACACTTTGGGTTGTATCCAAGCTAATTGTAGGAGGTATCCTGGTGTACATTACAAACAGAAGAAATCTTTGCAGTTATCATACTCTTCTACACTGACAAGTAATGTGTAAGATCTAAACCGTACTGAAGTTCCCCTGGATTCTGTATCACTTTAGGATGACAGACCCGGAATTCTTCACAAACTTTATACTCATTTCAATAAGGAGGAGTTCTAATTACTTACCTATGAAAACATGTAATACAAATAGCACAGACTGTTTTAATACATTAAAATAATTCTCTACCTACCCTGATTCTTGCCATTATACATCAGATCCTTTACATTTCTTTGTAACATAGTTGGTATTTCTGCAATGGACTACAATCATTCCATGCTTAGTGTACACATACAGAATAAACAGTACATTTTGAACCCCCAGAGTTTGCAATTTAAGCATAAAACAAGATGTTGCACATGGATACAGACAAACTGAGAATATGAAGACAAAAAATATGGTGGTATAGATCAGCTCAATAAACAGGTGCCTTAAAACATCAACTTTGTGCATGCATCATATGATTGAAGGAGGATTTCAACAGCATTGGAAGCATAACCTGATCTTGCTTTGTGGATGGTAGCAGGAAGTAGAAAGATTCTTATGATCAAATTTAACAAGTGAGCAAAAAAAAACAACAACAAAAAAAACTCTAATCATGTGCTGATCAGAATGGGAAAGGAAGAGGCTAAACTGTGAATGGTGTTGAAAGTGAAGAAAAATTGTTTACTTCTGAGGAGAAAAAGAGAAGAGAAAGCTGAAGCAAGGTAATAACTACCTGTATTTGTACTGTGCATAGCCTTAGGTGGCTATATTTTACGTTCCCCAAAGAACAAACTTGTTCTATTAGATTTTTCTACCACTTAGATCTAAAGTTGTAAGCAGGCCTGACAATGGTGATGTCTAACACTAGCAAGATAAAATAACCATTAGGCATCTCAAAAACACAGCTGGAGATACTGCCTAAACGGCAAAAGACAATTTCTTCTCACTTTTACCGTACAAATAATGCAACTTAAGCTGACAGAATCAAATTCTACCAAGAGTAAGGAAGAAAGGAGAGCCATCTGTGCTGCGACAGCAATAAAATGGCCTGCTATTAAAATGCAGAAAGTTGTAATGGAGGTACATATTGACTTTTATCTTTCTTTCAGTGGGCAGCATGAAGTGTCAAAGAGTTATTGCTTTAATATCATCTGAGATAAGGCCATTTGTTGTGGTGCATGTGTATCCAGGAAATCATTGCTCTAACCATGTTTTTAGAAGCACTTTGACACTTTATTAAATCTTCTTGATGCGCTTTCAGCACATAGTGGTCTCTACAGTCCCAGTGAACTGTCATGTAGCTTTGGCAGGAAGCTTTCTGGAAGACTTGCTCATCAAGTACGGCAGGGTGATTTCCAGCTTCACCCAGACCACAAAGGTCCAGTGCTACTCTGTTACACTCCTATAGCTAAACACAGTTCTGCTGCCTTTATAAATTATAGAAAATATCCAATAAACTACTGTAACAAGAGCAGGATCTGGATCATAGAATTTATTCTTTTGGAGATGTAACTGTACAAAGATTTTCTCTAAAATTAGAGCAAGCCACTGAGGACAAGGAATTGTAATTCTTTTACAATTTATGACAAACAGTGATGAAATCAGGGTTAATTTCCCCTAATTTGGCTGAAACTTTATAAATCACTTATGGGGTGTTTGAAGTTATTAGTTCAATTAATTCCAGTCCAGCTACCAACTGGATTTAGTGTCAAAGGGGCTGGGGCAATGCTAAACCTTGGCTTAGAATTAATTACTCTAATAGTTATGAATTCTACTGCAGTAAGAGGTACCTCACAGGACCACAGAGCAGTTGAGGTTAGAAGGGACCTCTGGAGGTCTCCTGGTCCCAACCCTGGCTCAAGCAGGGTCCCCTAGAGCAGGCTGCCCAGGGCCTTGTCTAGACAGCTTTTGACCATCTCCAAGAAGGGGGACTCTTGGCAACCTGTGCCAGTACTCCATCACCCTCACAGTGAAAAAGTGTTTCCTGACGCTTAGATGGAACCTTCTGTGTTTCAGTTTGTGCCCACTGCCTCTTGTCCTGCCACTGGGCACTACTGAAAAGAGCCTGGCTCTTTTCATTATATCCTTCCTTGCAGGTGTTTGTACACATTGATTAGATGATCCCCCTGAGCCTTATCTTCTCCAGGATGAATGGTTCCAGCTCTCAGCCTTTACTTATAGGAGAGTTGCTCCAGTTACTTAATCATCTTAGAGGCCCGTTTCTGGACTCTCTCCAATAGCTCCATATTTCTTTTGTACTGGGGAGCCCAGAACTGGACACTGTACTCTGGGTGTGGCCTCACCTCCTACACAGTTAAGAGGAGGATATTCGTATTTTCTTATCCTAAGTGACTAATAATGCAAGATTAAATATAAAGAGAATGGCCATATATACAGAAACACACACAGTAACTGATTAAGTCTTCTGAAGCAGACTTCAATAATCCCTAGCTGTTGTCTCAACCAGTGTACATAGGTATCAATGAAAGCATGTTATTTCTGTTTGCTGAGGTTCTGATGTAAATAAAGATCGTAAAACAAATATTTCATCCTAGTTGGTAACATGATAATACACTACTGAAATAATTTCCAAATTCTAATCCACTGCTTAGAATTGGTTATTCACCTTATTCTTTTACCTGCACACACAAGAAGAGACAATTCAAGGTGTTTATTTCTAATCAATACCATAGTCTGGCTGCCACACAAGTGGTTCAAAAACCACTGCATTTTTAGGACTGAAAATACTATGTTGGCATAATTAAGCTAGAACATCTGAAATTCACTTTTTGTAGGAATGAGTTTTACCAAAGATGTTGGAACTGCTCATGTTGAAACAACTAAATTTTGTAAGAAACTGATCTTGATAGCATTCCCTTAAATTTTTTCTAAGGGGAGGCTGTAAAAGTAAAATGAAAAATGGCTCAACCTGGAAGTAATGCTCCATTTTCTCTCCATTGTGAACTTCACTGTTGCAGCAGTACATATTATGGTAATAATAAATAACCATACACCCACCCCCCATAAGGCTTTGTAGCTCACTTAGCAATACATTTCACAGCATATCCAACCACAGAAACAGTTAAAACCTTGTTCTCATTTCCACTGGAGTAATCTTACTTACCTAAATGGGGTTGGACTAGAACAGGAGCAAAACCTGTTGTTATTTTGCTATTACATACATGTACAATAATAATTCAACTAGTTTGATCACCAGCACAAGAGGGCAGCACATTTTGTGATGATCTATTTTCACAATATTATTAAAAGAAGTTATATGGAGCATGATTATGGAACGTGGCTCCGGTGAACTTAAAAGTGAGCAGCAAAACAAGAGGCTAAGAACCCAAGGAAATACAGAAGTCAAATTGACTCACCTGGATGCTGGGTGGTGAACGATTTTTTCGGGTTGTAGTGGTGGCCATTGTAGTTGTGGTTTCCATGACTGTAGTAGACATTTCTGGTGGTACGGAGGTCGTGGGTGTTGTTCCCAAGATGGAAGGGACTTCCCCAACTAGTCGGACACTTCCATTGATTTTAATGTTGGGGTTGTTCTCTGCTGCCATGTTCAGCACTTTCAAGCCATTGTAATAGAGACCGGAGAGCTGGCCTTGGAAGAGACGCCCTCTGTCCTTCCCTCCTATGGCTATTTGCGCCTGGGTGTTGAAGATCGTTAACTGTCGTCCTAGTGAAGGGGGTGAATAACATTATTGCTAGACATTTCCTTCACATTGTACCTTACATTGAGTCCTGGCCAGAAATGACAGACAACAAAGAAGTAGATTCATTCTTGGTAGTGTTTATGAAAACTGTGGGGTAGAAATACAGCATGAAAATGTACTGCCTAAGACTTATTAATAATAAAGATTATCCTGAAAGCAAGAACAGCTGAACCTGAACCTCATACTTCCACATCCACTCACACATCAAAACTCTGGAGGACCTTCGATTCAGTCAGAAATTTGAGCCCTAGAGTCAGACCCATTTTAAACTACAGATAAGGCTTTAATATGTGGCAATTTTTCTACTATCAATTCAGATCTCAGTACGTGTCAAGCTTTAACCTGTTAAAAACCCTTCTCTCTTCACTGGTCAAAGGATAGGATTATGTCATAAAGCCACTTTTACTAATGCAAAGGGGTGGCTTGAGGAGAGTAAAACATCAGAAAAATTGACATTGATCAGCTGGATTGTGAAGAAAACTTAAGGTAGGTCCAGTTACGATCTTCTACCTGGAAATTTTGTATTGTGAAGTCTCACAAAGCTAAAAGCTAAAACAAGAAAACACCAAATGCAAACGTTGTGATGTCTCTGAAAGAGCAAAATTCTTGAAACAGTAAGGACAACAAAGTGCTTCAGCTGACTAACCCCCAGAAGGCTATACCTGCGAATACCCTCTTACAGACAGTGAAATTCAAGCGTAGGCAGGTTAAGTGGTTTCCTCAAGGTCACACTTTGAGTATTAGGAGGGGACTGATATCATACATAATTAGAAATATATTTATTAAAAATAAATCCTTGTAACAACTGCTAATTTTAGTTTTTGCAGGCCACTTAAATCACATTCAGCCTGGACTCTATAAATACTGCTTATGTCCTAGGCTGATTGACTATGTTAAAAAACAAAACAAAACAAAACAAAACAAATTGCTTCATGCAGTGCAAAGGTAGTGCCTATAATTTCACTGCTCTTCAGAAGATTAGGGCCATGCCACCTGAAATCTGTTGAATTACCAGACATCCAGGCTGGGCAGAGCTCAGGAGGGGTATCAAAACAGCATCAAGTCTATCATCATTCAAATATTCGTGTTTTCCTATTTTTATCAAATTTGCACCATGTGTCCCCATCCCATTCCCTCTCTCCCCAGTTCTCACTCAATGCTTCCTGGCTCTCATCCACCCTGACTAGTGGTGTAGCATGTGTAGCAAAGCACAGAGTATAACCCACTGCTCATTTCTTCACAGAGAGTGGTTAAAGTAGATCAAAATACAATGGGGAGCTCACCAATTTTGGTGGTCGTCGTGGCAGGTCTCGAAGTCAAGTGGTGATGCGGTGTTGCATCATCTTATGGTGACAGGATGGACCATGGGGAAGAGAATGGGGACAAGAGAAGAAATGTATCTGAAAGGCATTCCTGTCCCCAGAGACGGCCCTTGCTAATGAAGTAAAAGTGTATGGAGAGGTGCAACTTATGGATATATGGAGGCGGGCTGCACATCCTTTGTGCTCCTCACCCACAGGTTTGGAAATGAAACACTAGGACTTGAGCAGGGTGAAGGAACTGGTTTGATGAAAAAATGAAAAATAAAAATGGAGGACATCCTACCCCTGGAAAGTGTTGAAACACTTGATGCAGTATTCTGCATCTTAGGAGGTTTTAAACTTACCAGAGGCAATTTAATTAAAACATCTAGAAACATGTACTGAAGCCACACATCCCTGGCAAGTAAAATCGGGGAAGTTTGTCTCTACTCTTGTCTATGAGGAAAATACCCATCAAAATATTCAGCCTTCTCAGTCCAGCTCCTCTCTAAGCTAGAGGAGGTTGCGCTGTACACTGTAGAAGGCCATACTTGTCATATACTATGTTCTTAGCTTGCTTTTATTCCTGATAGCTCTGTCCTGTCGTGCCTTGGATTTCCTAATGCATATGCTGTCAGTTTCTTACTTCACCATGTTCTGTTCTCCTTGCATATTCCCTCCCCTGTAACACTGTATTTCCCTCCATACTGTCCCTGCCTCTACATACCCAGAAATTTCATTTGTATCGTTCCCTCCTTCCCACCTCACTTATAGAGTGGCAGAAGATGGAGGTGAGATGTGTAAAAGCCAGGGAATTATTTCACTAATCTTGAGATGTTATCCGTGAAAATGCAGGGAAGGTACTAGCAATTCAAAAAGTTTCCAATTCCATTATTTTCTCTCCTTGAATCAATACCGTCTCTTTCTATCATCTTTTATCAAAGAGAGATGATGGGTGATGGTGAAAAATTTATACTGTTCCAGCGAAGGATGTTCCCCAAGCTGGGAAAAAAAAAGGGGTTCCTTCACTTTTACTGGAGGATTATGGCATTCCTCAGGATGTCATCTATTCTAACTCATGCTCATAGTACATGTCTGTCATACCTCATTTTATTAAAAAAAAAAAAAAATGAATATTTAGAGCTGCAAAAAAATCACTTCTCTTTTTTCTAGGTCTTCGTCTGCATCTTCTAATCCTGAAAGAAAGCATATGCCAGGGAGGTGGCCCCACTCCAGGTTAAAAAAATAATAATAATAATAATAAAAAAAGAACTTTGTTTATGAATTTTGGGGTTGTCCTTGTTTGGTAAGTGGTCTGCCAGTCCAGGAGAGTTCATGCACTGCACCAAATGGTTAACACTGTAGACAACACTGGTATTAGAACTGTTTGCTAAAAGAACAATCACTTGTTGGATTATTTACCTACAACCTGTCATTCCTCACTCTTTAGGATGGTGTATAAACGTATGAATAAAGACAACAGGGAAAAGCATATGGAATAGCATATGGAATGAGAGAAAATCATTGAGAAAATACACACGGTTCTGCCACCACAGACCTCTTCTAATAACTCTTTTGATTATATGGTTCTGCAGCCCTTACTCCCACACAAGTAAAATTTATTTGGCCACTGAATTTGATTGAGGTAATGTATTTGTAAATTCTACTGGCTGTGTGAGGGTTGCAAACTTAGAGTCTGCCTTTTCCACAGAGAACTCTTCCTACTGCTTAGTGTCACAGTAGAGGAAAATGACAAGCATATTTTAAGTTTCTGAGGTGTTTTATAAATATTCTGCATAGTTCAAGCTCTCATTTCTTTGTTTGCTCTCCCACTGACTTCTTCATTTGAAAAACTGAATACCAATTAAAAATATCATAGAGAAATCTGAGTGAAATGTAACATTTATGGAATGCTAGGAGAGATTTTGGGCCTGAATTCGTAAACCCTAATTTTCATTAATAGTTCTTGCTTCAAAAGTAGTCACTCACATCAGTGAGACTCATCTAAGAAAAGGAATCTGCAGAATTAAGGACTTCCGGGATCAGTCTCTCTAATGCGATTCTTCTGGGTCTTTACTAGCTCCTTCTATAGCAAAACAGGTTGCACTTGAAACTTAGCAGGCACCAAGTATTCTACTAACGAAATCTCTTGGTTTTATGACATCTTAAATTGAACAATTTAGGACTAACACTTCATTTTTTAACTCACATAATCTCAGCAAAGTTAATAGTGGTTGATGTTTTGCTTATTACTCATAAAATTCAAGACTGTAAATCTGTGCTTATTTTAAAACTATTGTACACAATTTATAAAATTTTTTTTAAAAAAACAACAACACTACCAAAAACCCACCAAACAGTAATGATGCCACTTCAGAAAGAGAAGGTGCTATATTTATTTTCCAAGAATGAAGTATTTCATTATGAATAATGTAACAGTGGTAACCAAAATAATACCAAACTTATGCCATTAAAAATATCAGCTAAGAAGTGTTTAATCTGAACTCACTCAAACCAAGAACTCATATGGGGAAGACAGCTATTCTATACTTTGTTTCACTGATGAATCTATCTACTCCTTCACCCATCAGTTCATCTTGTTCCATTTTGATAGTGAGCTATGCCATCAGTCATCATCTTTATAAAGTCTTATGACAGAAGGCTTCCACGGTACAGTAAGTATTGGATGGATGAGCAGATGGATGAGCAGATTGGTGAATGGCTAGGTAAATTATGCATTCTCTAAATTTTTTAATTTGAGTGCGACCTAAGTTGCTGAAAAGGTCTATCTCCTTTGGAATGAAAGAACAAAGCTGTACTGTCTCAGGTGTTGCACTGCATGATACCATTCCCTAGTACAGAGTGTGAAGACTGAATTTCCTTTCACTCTTGTAAAGACATGGATACACATTTCTAGCCTAAATAAAAAAACAGTGCTTTAAGAGTATCTAAATTCCCAAATATTGTCTTTCAGACCCCACTGCATGTGTGATTGTCTTTTAACAAAGCATCAATATCCACAAAGGGTAGACTTCAGTTCAAAACTTTAGGATGGCTTACAAATGAAAGTGCCTTGGCATGCTTATAAGCTCAAACTTGGAGAAGCAGTAACATAAAATAAATATGGAAAACTAAAAAAGAAAAAATGAAAAAAATGGGGTTCTCAAGCACATGAATTACATCAAGGAATTAGACATGCATCAGTTTTAATAAAGTTGAGGCAATCATTGTCTTTAGTGTTAAAGGGACTTTAGCAATTCAAACTTACCAGAATTATCCACTTTTTAGTGACAAACTTTATTTATTTATTTTAGTTTGATCTTGTAAATTAATAGGGCAGCCTATTGAGACTCAATAAGCATTTTCTGTATACCTTTATCTTAATATCTACTTAGTAGTTGGCTGAAATTCACTGTTTCATAAAACCATTATGGCTTTAGTTACACGTGTAATTTCACTTTCACAAATATTTTAGCTTTTGTTACAAACATTACACAGTTGTAGACCAAACCTGAAAAGCAGGCAACACTGTCAGCTCTCATTGAAGTCAATGGGAACTGAGTTTGCACAGCACTTTGCAGGATCAGATCCCTCATAAAAAATACTTTGACTGCAGCTGTCCACATTTTTTGTGGACTTAACATAATTTTTGCTAGCTAAATCAATTTGCTAATTCAGCTGCAAAAAGAAGTTAGAAGATAAATGATATTTTTCCCATCCTACAAAATACTTTTCCCTCTTGGAAAATGCAATAACAATCATAGTTTAGGTCAACACAGAAAATGCAAGATCTGAGTTCAAAGGTCAACCCCCCCCCTTTGGGTCGTGGTTGGGGTTTTTTTTTATCAGCAGTACTTTCTTTAAAGGAAACCAGAGAAGATTGTGTTCTGCTTGTCCAAGACTTCAAGGAAATAAACTAGTTCCAGTGACTTTTTATTTTAAATAGCACAAGTAATATAGATAAATAGTACCCCTATCTTACTCCCCACAGTTTAGCTCAGTCTAAACCCTGCTGAAATCAGTGAGAGTTATTCTGTTACCTTCAACCAGCTTTGGAATGGGCTCTACTTCCAAGATTTTATTTTTTCGCTAAACTCTTGATAAAAGAACATTACTGTTCTGGCACAAGTCCCATTTCAGTGTACGCACAATTCTTACTCAAGCCAATTGGACTTATGATGCATGTTGGTAAGTCTTTAGCTGAACTGAGGCCAATTACCCAATGCAAACCCACAAAACTTAATAGCACTACCTGAGAATAAGTTAAGGAAGAATTTGACCCATAACTTAGAAAAACGTATCATTTGAGTGTTGAAACTGCACTTCAGATACAGAATAAAAGTGACAGAACAATCATCTTTCTCTGTCTCCTTCACTGTAGTTTAAAGGAAAACATTAAAAAATGTTTTCTTTACAACATTTTTAAAAATTGTTTAATTATTTGAATACAATTAGAAAACACATAGCCATAGCGGCTAATGAAACTAATGAGAAAAAAAAATTACAGGTAGTGGTTTAACAAGTAGGTTTAAAATATATATATATATATTTTAATGAAAACCTTGATAATAAAGATAGAAATGTAGTTTAAAAACAAACCAAAACAGGAAGGTCATGCAGTGGTTAAATTGCCATAATACATGTTGTTGCTCTTCTCCTTTCTTCTTTTTTTTTCTTTTTTTAGAAAATGCCTCCTGAATTTTTGCTTGTTTGTCATTACTGTGATAGCAAGCTCAGAATTTCGTCCCTTTAACTGCATTTTAATAGCAATGTATTATAGCATGATTTATCAACATATGGCAGGTGGAAGCTGACACAAATTATAATGAAAATTAAAACAGTCATTTATGCAGCAGGCGATTATCATTTAAGAAACATTTATTTGCAGGCTTTAAAAATGAGGGTTTAGAATCAAATGGGTTTAAAATGAAAGTTTTAATGACTATTACCTTTTTCCTGCAGCCACTCCTCTACGGGCCGGTTATATTTGAAGGGGATTTTCTGTTTTACCATTTGGAACCGTTCACTATCAGTGTTGCCTTTAAAGTTTAAAAAACAGCTTAAAAACAATCTGAAAAGTCAATGAAATGGTTAACACATCCTAGATTTTGATGGTTTATGACCTTATTTAGCTATAAATAATGAGTGCATCTGTGCATACATATATATTAGAAAAGAAAGAGTTTTATCTTTAGTATGGTGGAGAATAGTTATACATCCTATTGCCTGAGGTTCTGGAAGGTCAAACAAGTTAAATCCCATGAATAACATATCTCTTCAGTTCTCAGAGTATTTGTTTATCCAGATTGGTTAAAAGGCATGTATAATTTGTCCAGGACATGAGACCTTGAGTGAACTCAATGACATGAATTAAAACATTTTGATCAGACTCTAGATCTGATGACAAAAGAATATGGCAGAATATGTCAGTTACACAAACATATAAATAGTACTATTTTGATAAACCTTCTTGCAGTAGTAGGAGATGTGTTAGGACTAGAAACCCAGTAAAAAAAAAAAAAGTACTGAAGAAATTAGAAGAAATTAATATTGAAAAGATGTAATTGAAGCAGATTTAAAAAAATAATCAAAGAGTAGGAAGACAGAAAAAAAAAGTAAAATTAAAAAAAAAAAAAATGAAGAGTTGTTAATTAAAGATATGTGAGGGCATGTGTCTGTTTACCAAAGACGTGGGCCTTTTGCCAGAGGAAAACAAAAGCTTGGAAACTAAAATGAAAGTAGAATGATTACTCAAAATGTAAACTCTGGCAAATACAGTTCTATTGGTCCATGTTGATGGATAATAGTATTATTCAGTAAAGTGCATTTTGGAGGAAAACCCTCATCACTTACACAGTACATGTTACAGATAGTAATAAGATTCATATAAAGTCATTGTCCAAATTCACTGGTTATCGTTAAAAAAAAAACAAAAAACAAACAAACAAACAAAAAAACAGGTACCAACCAGAAGGGTTGGTCTAACCTTTAGTAGAAACGAGCAGTTCAGTTTGATGGTGTTAGGAGTGACAGTAAAGAAGTGCCATCATTCTGTTTTAGTTTTCTTCAGCTACAGTCACTTTATGACTCATTCTAGTATTTGCTTCATGTATTATTTTTATAAAAGCTCTTTAGCAAGACAGGCATAAAAAGAGCGTATCCTTTGGGGGAAAAGAATCAAGATAATACTGAGGAAACTAGAAAACTAGAGTAAGCCCCAAGCTTACCACAGTAATACTACCATCAACAGAAGTCCTGCTATTCAGTAGTGCTCCAATACGTGTGCAATAAATGGCAGTGCAAGAGTCACAACTGTTCTGCAGAATCTGCAGTGCATCTTTTGAAATCCCACAAACAGATAACCTAAAGGGGCTTCATATTTATTTGACTTTCTGAAAGAGATGCTGAAATCTTTTTTTCAATGTAAAGACACACATAGAAGAAATATAGAGATTATATATATATATGACTAACAGCTGGCAGGATGCTCTACAGCAGACACTTTCAAACTTCAGACACTGTGGCTGGTGAACCTCGTGTGCTCAATAATCCTTACTCTTTAACTGTTCGGAAAATGCTGACAGTCAGTGAGAGGTACCTGCTGACCACAGCTACCCCCTCCAGGATCAATTTGTCACTTCTGATTTTCTGGAACAGGTTGGAAGCATTACTGTGATATACTTGCAATATTCCTGCAAGGATTCACATTCACTATAGCAGGGACTTAACATTCAGGGTATTTGTAGAAATCATCTTCACCCTTTAACTTCAAATGTAACACAGACAGTAATCTGGATTTGACTTAGTATCACCATCTATAGCCATGAACATTCAGGAGTCTTGCTGTTTATTTGGGGCAACAGGCAAAACAATGTAAAAACTTCTAAGAAGGGCTTTACTGGTCTGACCCGTTATCACCTCCCTGGAAATGTGTCTACTTTTTTTCTTCCATGTAACAGATCCATTGTGGGAAACTGCTATTCTCCACAGCAGAAAGATCTAATTAGGCACTAGCTGACACATGCTGATGGTACCAGTTTCTGTGTCCCAGAGTCAGATGCCTGCCGTGTACAATTTGTTACTCAGATCAACTAGAAGGAAAAGATAAAATACTGGAAACACACTCTGGTAGTCATGCATCAAATAACATCAAACAGTGTGGTGGCTGGGAGTCATTCACAGACAATAAGTTACCTTTAGGTACATTCCCAGCTCTCATAATTCATCAGCACTACCAAAAGGTACCAATAGTCATTTCTGTACTTCTATGAAGACAGATTCACAAACAGAAAACTTGAATCATGTTCAGTACAGGATCTACTCACAGGACAGAACATACCTAGTCTGGGGAGAACTGAAACAAAAGTAATCAAGTCAAGCTTACTATGAAAATAATTTTGTTCTTATGAACAATTAGCAAGGCATTCTGCTTATCCATTAGGACTTGCAACACACTAATCCATTTACTCACCAAACCAGCCAAATCTCGTAAATGTAATCACAGAAATCCTGCATCTCTTTTAGGATATTTTTGTTTTCAGCAGGCATATTTTTCACTGTGTAAGAAAGGAGTACCAGGTTTTGAAAGACACTCAGGAGGTGTTTCAATGGGACTTCGACTCCTAAATTTTGATGTAAACTACTAAATTAGTCTGTCAACCCAGACTTGAACACTTATGGAGAGTCTGCTACTACACCTGTATAGCATAGGATATAGTACAATATTGTTTCAGTAGAAATGTTATTTACATATTTCAGTAGAAATGTTATTCAACACTTTAGAGTATGTATTTTGAGTAAGGACTACTGGTTAGATTAAATTGTACTGAAACGTCAATTTTGATGAGCAGGAACAGTTTCTGTGGGGCCAAAGAAATTCTATAGCACACTTTATTTGGAACAAAAACCACTGGCTTCACTCAGTATGTACGTAAGCAACCTTTTACCAGAGGCAATGAATTATTTTTCAGAATAAAGAATGATCCACTGTTCATAGGAACACAAGCACCAGCCCAATGGCTGGCATGGAGTGCTTCTTCTTCTGTTTGGAGGGCTGACTGTAGAAGGGAAAAAATGTAGTGAATTGAAATTTCTCAGAAATAGAGCATCTCACAAGAACAGGCCAGCAAGACTAAGATAAAAAGGAAATGGGACGATGAAAGAATAACAGATAAAATGGGTTTCTTGTAATACAGTCCTAGACCTTCAAGAAAGCCAGAAATGACAACTATTGCCCACCACATCTTTAAAGACTTTTTTTAAAAAAAATCAGGTTTAATTTAATTTTATAATTATTGTTATTAGGTAGATATATTCAACAAAATGAATATATGTATAAAAATCATACCTTTAAAATCTATGAAAAACTGAAGGACGTTAGAAAATTCAAATAGGTTTAAATTGCAATATTAGTACCTGAGCTATTTTTTGTTTGTTTTGGCTTTGCTTTTAAATTTTATTTCAGACATTAGTGAGAATGAGTTTTAAAAATACGTGCATGAGAATGCGTTCAGTGATATACCCAGTTACAATATTGAGTTAAAAAACAAGTTTTGCCTTGCTAAGAGCTAGGGATGTTAGGTAAATACCTTTAAACACATACAATTATTAAATTAATATTGACTTTGAGTTGTGCTTTAAAAAAAAATAAACACAGCACTTGATATGAGAATTCAAAAAGGAAATATCATGGTCTGCAAAACAATGTGACGTAAATTCAACATGAAGTAAGCTCATTGGCACTCTGACAGCTGAGCTACATAACGTGATTAAGCACGATTCTTGTACGTCTTCATATACAGAATTTTTCAGGAAAGATCCTTTTGTGACCTCAGTGCAATGCCTTTCTATAACTAAATGACACATACATTCACATGTTTGAAAAATCCCTTCACTCACATAATCTGGACTCCCTTTTTTCTCTTTGAGTCCAGCTCAGATTCAAGGCCTTACTTCAGAAAAGAACATGTAAATAAAAAGTCATTTTAGTTTAATTAGGAAAATACACTTAATCCCATAGTTCTTTTGCAATCAGAATCCGCGTGGGTCTCAAAGGTCTGCAGGACATAATTTGTTATAATAAAGCTGTGTTAATTAGTTTTGCTGCTTGTGATTGACTAAATATTTTTCCTCCCATAGGCAGTAGTTGGTTAAATACAGTAGCAGTAGCAATTGATCATTTAAAATAATCTCCATGCTTTTTCTTTCTCCAGCACAACAAATTCCTGTCTATTAATATCACTTACGATCTGCTTCATGACTCAGCTTCATCTAAAAAACATCAGAAATGCATTCCTAAAAAACATCAGAAATGCATTCCTTCACCTAGTTTTTCTCCTTTCTTATGTAAAATTCTGTAGCACAGACAAATCTAGATATGAGATGACTGCTATAAAACAATTCTGTTTTTTTTTTAATGCTCACATGTGCGATTAACAGAAATCCAGCTACATCTCCTAAATATTACAAAGATACTGGAAATGCAGAGATATCTGAAAACCTCAGTTTCCAACAAACTGGTAAGTACTGAGGTTCCTATGACCTTCAGGATTCTAATGGCAGTATTTTGAAATCTTCTGGATCTTTGAGTCCTTTTTAAGCTGAATATTCAAAATATTTCAAATACCACAGACGTTCCTGATGAAAGAATATTTTGGATAGGAATCTGGCAGAAGAGACAGATCTGTTTGTTTGTTCCCCCTGCCACAAGAAAGCCTGGCACCTAAATCATAAAAATCACAGCCTGCTGGTTAAATATGATCAGTTGCCATTCTTCTGTTTTCTTTTCTGGAACCCTCAGTGTGCTCCTGCTCCACTGACTATACAGATAAATCAGATTCAATTCTAGCTTTAGCTCTTGGTAATTTTCAATTTAGATCAAACTAAAATGGGAAAAATCAACATAACGTGCTTCTGCTAATCACTATTAGCAGTTCCCCCAGGAAATGCTTTTGATACAGTGTAACAGTCCAGGGGGAGATATTTTAAATGTACTCACGGGCAAAGCAGAATTTTCCTCCCAAACCCTACAATACTGGCTGATGTTTTGCTTGCTGTCTCATGGTTCCTTTAAGAAAACAATCAGTCTTTATTGCATTACGCCTATTTCTAGACCAAACTGGATTCTTAAGCCAAAGAAAGTAAAAGAGCAATTGAAGCACTGAAAAATGTTTCTTCTTGGCCTAGATACCAATCATGATGATCTACTGCTTCTTTGGTAAGGAAGAGGAAAGCTGAAAGGTTCCAGAAAATTTCACTGGGCAGAAAAAAAGTGCTTGTTTCCAATATTAACACAACCTGTGGAATATTAATACAACCTGATGTCTTGTCAAGTCTGTGAAGATGCTAGGAAGAATATCATAAGAAAACATTCATCTGTCCTAAATTAATGCCAAAGGCTGTTTCATGAAAAGAAAATACAGCAGCAACATTTTCTTCTTTGATTACAAGTTTTTAAAAACAGACATATAATCTAATGAACACTTATTAAATGAAAGACTACATGGTGACACTAATAATTTAAGAAAATGTTACGAGCTCAGTGCTCAAGGTTTGAACTGATTCCACCTCCCTTTTCCTTATTGTAGATGGAATTTCAGTGGGAGGACGGATAAGTAGTTAGTTTTTGATAGCTTTGTTCACCCAACAGCTTTTGATATGAGCTCCCTTTGAGATTTTATGGATGTCCATAATCTCAACATGCTTTACTTACAATTAATTGACACGAATATGGGAGAGTGGCAGGGTAGCCTCCAAAGCTGACCTTAAGAGAGCTAAATCCACTACCGACATAATCTGATCCAGTTCAATTTAGCCCCCATATTCCTCTAGAGCTGACAAAATGTGCTCTAGAAAAGGAGGCTCACATATATCAAGGAGAAACGACCATTTTACCCTAATATCTAGCAAAAGGCACAGACTTTGCCAGCTTCAAAAGTTTCAGAAGTACATACATGATAGGCACACACTGTACCTATTTAACCATTTCTGTCTGCAAGCAGATGCACATGAAAACTTACAGTATACTGAATAGTCCCTCTTTCTCATTTCCTTAAATACATGTTTTGCTCTGAACACTATTAAGTAAAGCTATTATTTGTTATCACTTTACATTCAGCAGGGAAACTGACACAAACCTATTAGTAAAGTCCATATTTTCAACTTGAACCTTCCCTCTTCCATAAATCAGTAAGGAATAATGACACTATAGCTGGCACTAAAATAAAGCTTATTTTTGCAGAGCTGTGTATATTGCCATATTACTGTAAGGCCATATTGTGGTTTATGTTATATAACACGGGGAGTGTTTGCATCAAAATCAAAACATGCAAAAAATGTCTACTAGCAGTGGTTTTCATAATACACTTGGAAAAAGTCCAAACTTGAAACCACAGATGTGACTTACACAGAAATGAAGCAAGACAGCCATGCAACTAAACAAAATAATTATAAGGTAGGTGATCTGGAATCTGTCTTTGCAACTACCACAAATTGTCCCTCTACAAATTCTTGCAAAGGTTCATTTTTGCCTTATGCAAGAAGATATTATGGAAGATTAATTGAAATTTGTGATTTTATTTTGTTTAAGGAGACTGAAGGATAGCCAAGTCTTGACATTGTTTATTTTTGCTTCAGCTCTTGGATATTGTGTTTTCCCTTCTGTCTGCACTGTTAGATTAAGGTGCATGTTTTGTATTGAATTCTCATTTTATTTCCTGTCCTTGTTTTCCCTTTAGTTCCAGATACCCTTGACTTTTATCTTTAATTCCCTCTGATCACTTTGTTTGCAAGGAGCCACACCTTTCCTTTCATTCATCTCACTGTGGAATGGGGTTAAAAGCTGACCTTCACACTGCAGCTTGCCTCAGCTCACTGCCCTCATGACAAAAGACAACGAGGTCTCCATAGCATAAGTACTAAAAATAGGAAAGAGAATGATCTAGGAAGGGTACAAAAGTAAAAGTTACTCCCCTGATTAGGCATCTGAAATTCTAAGTTTCTACTGCTTCAGTTTTTTTTTTTTTTTTTTTTTTTTTTCCTCCTGTGGCCACTCTCTACTCTATTTTGGTCTTTCCTGACACCTGACATTTACTTTTTCATATCTACCATCTTTTTACTTCAGATACTTGGATTCAGTATGCTAGGTACAAATTTTTTATACAATTTTGAACTGAATAATTCTGGATTTTAATGTAAAAAATGTAGGTGCCAAATTCAAAGCAAGGCAGCATGTAGTCCAAAATCACTGGGAAATTTGGAGGCAAACTAGGAGACTAGGGTTTAAATCTTCGTAACATTTCAAGCTCCCTTAGATTAATATTTCAATGCTGTCTTTTATGGCTGAGAAAATGAGTGCCTTGCCCTGATAATCTAACTCAGAACTACAATAAATGCAAAACTAAAAGAAAAATCAGACTAGCAAATCAAACTTTTTCAAGAGTGCGAAAAAAGTTAGTTTTGGGAAAATGTGGTCCAGATTTTATTTTACATGACACATTATACTGAATCATCTCTGTCCTAAAGAAGTTGAGGTCAAAGTCATGAGATGCCAACAGTCTCCTTTAGTTTTCTTGATTTATATTAGTAAAGTGAACTAGGGTACAGTATAGAGAAGGAAGCTACCAGTTCAACCTTTTTTTGCATATATGGAAAAAATTTGAGTGTGTATATTACCATATCCTTAGGACATTCTGTAAGTAATGTGTAAATTCTTGTTTTTTCACTGTTCAAATTAAGCCCCATGTCAAGCAGCCAAAGCTAAAATGACTATTAAAGAACAACTGAAACTAAACTACATATTGATCTTTCCAATTTAAACCAGAGCAAATTTCATTTTGTGGGAAGAGATATGAAACAGAGATCTGGGGATTGCTTAGCTGAGTTGTGGATATGCAAGTCATGGGAGGGAAACACTGTAGTTTACACTGTAGGGAAAAATGTAGTTTACAGTCATTGACTTAAACATGAATGCAGCTGTGTTGCTTTCAGGGTCAATACAAGGTTGAAAACAGAACAATAGCCTTCTTGTGGTACAGAATCTGAGGTATGAAAGCCTGTGGCCTTACTACACCTACTGAAAATAACAGCATACAGGTAGACCACTAGCTTAGGTCTGACACAGACAACGGGGTAATAGGGCTACGAAGTCCAGTCCAAGCTGAACCTCCTGGGGCTCCGTGTGCTGCTCTCCCTGTTCAAGAAGGGCTCCTCTTGATGTTTACTGGCCATTACACTGAAAATAAGACTCACTGTTGGAAGGTGCTGAAAGGCTCTCCAGTAGCTATGCAGGAACTGGTTCAGCTCCATCAGGACTTCAGTCCCTGCATTGCTGCTGGCAGTGATGAAGCTGGGTTGCCTCCACCAGAAGCTTTAATTTCTTTGTTTCTCATTCTCCTGTGCACCTATTATCAGGGAGATGATATGGGAAGCTGAATATACAATAAATGGAGAAAGCATGTTCAGTACCTTCCCAGGGCTACAGCTTGGTGAGGCTGCTCAGTCAATGATGTTTATAAGAATGTTGACTACAAAAAGCATTTAGTCAAATATGCAGTGGATACTGGAAAGCTGACCAGTGAGAAGTAACAGAAATGTAAAAATCCTATGGAAAGGAGGCAAGTTCCCTAGGATAAGTGCCAGGAAATAACTAAAAGCAAGCAAGAAACTGATGAAAGAAGTTTATTAAGAAGTATTTCCTATCAAGATTGCATATTAGACAGTGCTAGTCTCCTCAGGGAAATTCTTGCATAATTAAAAATTATACTTGATAAAACCTCATAGAATATGGGGGGGGATATCAGTTGATTGCAGAATAGAATAAACTGGACCAACCACATCGTTTCCATCTCTGTTTGCTACAAATCTGCAAACTTTGCCTCCTCTTGAAATAATTTCTTCTGTTTGCACTGCCCTAGAAACAGCAAAGACTTCCAGGTCTCTGTAGTGACCCAGTAAGCCTTCTCAAAGACAGGCGCGGTTCACAAAGCCAAGCCAAGAAACAGAGACACAGGAAACATCCTGTGAAAAATCATTACTGAATAATAGTGTCAGAACTAAGGTGGACCTATGGGAAAAGGTACTTGTAGTTTTTGTAGGCATGCTTTTTCCACTCTAATCTTTTAAATCAATTGCTTTCTTGGAAGTGACCTGCTGTGGAAACTGCTGTGGAAAAGGTAGTAGTGAAGGGTTAAAATACCACTCAGTCTGCACGTCAGACTGTTATGTGGAGTGAATCTCACTATGAATTTGTGCAAGTTTCAATCTCCATAATGCTCCAGGTACTTAGTGGTGACGTAGGTTGGCTGATTCAGAAAGGTTTTAATTTTCAGTGCATTGTATAATATTTTCTATTTAAGTATCTGAATATAAGGTAAATTGAGGCTTTAACCCCCACATTACTGACCAGAAAACTGATGATTTTATTGAATAGTAAGATCATTGCCCAAGATTGCAAAGAATGGCATCTATACAGATGAGACTGGAGTTCAGGAACTTCTGGCTTCCAGTTCTGTCTGCTCCCTTTCACTTCTGACCATCCTTTCACACAGTTGCTCTGCTTCGGTCCTCAGTCACACCATTCGATTTCAATGATTTTGTGCTCTCCAGTGCCTTTTAGTGAGCAGGGAGAAGGCTGATGTGAATGCGTGAGCCCCTTCTGTCGCTGCTTGTCAGCTGTGTCAACCTGGGATTACAGCTGGCACTGTTCTTTCTGGAGGCAATAAGATCAGAAAAGCACAAAGTTGTTGTTCAAGCCTCTGATCCCTCAGGCAAGATGTTTGTTGGCTCTCTCTCACTCTGTGAGTGTGTGTGTATGGAGGGGGGTTGTATATTAAAGAGAGAAAGACAGGGACAGAAGGGGAGGGAGAGAAAAAGGACTATATTATAGCAGCTCCATTTGACCACAAAAACTGAAACAGTACTAACCCAGGAGAGAAACATAACTATATTAATGTCTGGGAGTTCACTGCACTGTGCTGTCTAGCAGAATTCCTACTTTCCAGCAATCTTATTTAGGCTGATTCTATACCTGAGAAATATTTCTCCATCTTTCTCTGCTCTACATTATAAAGATACATTATATGTTTCTGCAGATAACTGAACCCATTATAATTCATCTTCCTTTAGCAAACAAGAAATCTATCAGAAATTTTTGATAATATTTCTTATGCTTGGTACCTGGACATTCATACAATCATGGACCAGTGGGCACTAACAGGTAGAATCATTAAGGTTGGAAAGCCAGTTCACAGCGTTTGAATATTCAGTCAGGATAATCATGCTTATGTGAGCAGCCACATACTCTAGCCTGGAATTGTTAGCAAGACCAAGCTATCAGGCCACAGCTACATCTCTTCAAGTATAATGACCGTTCCTGGAAAATGGCATGGTGATGACTTTTCCAAGAAGCGTGCTGGGTGTCAAAGAGACGCAAGGAAAAATAACATGGCCTGGATGCCTCTGGGAATGCAATACACCTGTTTTTCACCACAGTATCGCAAGGATGGATTCAAAGGCCTATAGTGACTGTAGGAATTTTATCCCAGTATTTAGGGAAATCCCTCAGCTCAGGGGGTTTGTATCAGATGTGAGAAGGATGAGAACACCTACATAGAAAGATGCATCAGTGCCCTATGCATACTGTATCTTGGCATACTTTAAGTTATTATTCTGACATATAGCATGTCTACAACTGGGGAAATGTAAAGCTAATTTCCTCCCTAGTTATGCTGCATACCATACTGCCACTGTCAAAGGATAACATGGCCTTTTATAAGTATTCATTCTGTATTGGTAGAATTTCTCTTAAAGGCAACACTAATCTGTAGGACTAAGCTTAGAGGAAAGAACTGCAATTTGAGAATCAAGATCATCCATGGAAAAAGAACCAGAGATGGAGGAAAAATTAGAGATGCCCCTTAACTGCCTAGGTTTTGTTTTGTCTTGTTTTGTATTAAATTTTGGGTGAGTGATGTGCTTACAATGTAGCACAGTAACTTCTATCAAATTCCAGCTGAAGAGGGAGCCGGAATATTTCCACATCATTGCGTCTCCCTGGATAAATTGATGAGGGAAAAAAGAAAGCATTTGCTTTCCTATGAAGTAATACAAATGCAATGACTGTTGACAAGACATAAACACGTAATGTTTATGTGACCTCGTGTTTCAGGTCACAAACTAAGTCCAAGAATAGAATAAAACTTCTCAGAAGGACATCTTTCAAGGCACATTTTTACTGTTACCAAGTGGATTTACTACCATTCTCTGAAGTATCAGCCACTTTGTTCTCTGGTCAGAAGCTGATTAGATGGACAAGCAGGCTCTGAGAGAACAGAACAGAAACCACTCCCAATCCAGGACCATTGGAGAGAAGTGTCATTTGGACCATTTCTAGCACATTTTCTTCGTCTGTATTTGATATTAATGTGTAGATTGGACACACTGGACATCTAGTCTGATGTTCAACTAGCAGTGCATGCATATTCCATAATACATATCCCTGTTCTTTTGGACCACACTGACAAAAAGTTTCCTCAAATTGTCAGTACTTTCTGATAGCAATTTCTTTACCCAAGGCTATAACCAACAGAAAGTATTTGGGCTAACTAAAATCTAACGATGCATCTGTGGTATGTATTTCAATGTTAGAACAACCTTTTATGTGGCTGTTATGCGGCAGTACTAAAAGACTGCTACGTAAACATATTTGTTATTCTTCCTCCCCTCTTTCCCATATCTCAGGAACCCTCTGTGCGATCCTACATAGGAATTAGACAATCATGGCTACTTGCATGAAGGTACCATTCTGTATGTACATTTCCTTAGGTAAACTCTTTCTTCTCTCAGTCCTACTGCTGTTAAATAATTCTGTACTATCTGTTCTGCCTGGTTAGCTCACAATCCTCTATAAGAAACTAAGCATCTCCTTCTTGATTAATGCTAAGCTTACAGAAATGCAGGTGTGATAAACTACCACTCACGTGGGCTTGAGGTATTTGGTGAAGTTAAGGCTGTATCTCATGCAGAACAACTGAGTGCAGCATGTTAGAAAAGCCTGGACCAGTTTTAAGAAATGAAACTCTGACAGGAAGGATGAGTATTGAAAGTTGCAACATAGTCACTTGGTTCTTTTTTCCTCTGTTTTTCCTCTCAGTAGTCCTCAAAGACAGATAAGCCCTACCACACCTCCATGCAACTGGTTAGGCATACAAACAACACTGAAAAGAACCACAGCATTATTCTTGTGGGAAAGCAAAAGACAAAGTATGAGGAAGTGAAACTGCGAGTGTAGTGGCAATATATACATAACTTTTTCATCATGTGAGATTCTATCCCATCATTCTGTATGGATGTGCATGCATTAACATGTGTACATGGGTGTTTCTGCACAAATTCCAAAGTACGTTTGTCTATTGGTGTCTTAGTATGTGTAAGTTTCGATCTTAGTGGGCACAGGATCCCAAAACTGAGTGTTCATACCATGTATCCACATTTATCTGTTCTTATATATCTACCTTATAAATATATTATAGATGTTATGGTCCCAGAGTGACAAGCTACAATCAACTCTTGATTTCATCAACTTGTCATGCTTTAATCATCCCTCTTGGCAGATCTTTCAACATATGTCACAGTACTCCCTTCAGAATGTGCTTCTCCAATGCTGTTTTATTAACCCTGTCTTTTTATATGTTTTAGCCTCATTATAAAATGCAGTAAATCTGTCAAAGGTACTTTACATGCTGTCTCTAATTCATGCTGATAGGAAGCGTCTATGAGCTCATTTAAGTCCCACAAAATGAGTACGATATGAAAAATCAAAACCCACAAACAAGTTCATGACAGGAACTCTGTGGATCACATTCAACCCACAAGGCTAATCGAAATTCAGTGCTCTTGTTCTTAACTCATTACCCACTGACAGGGGCATTTGGATAGGAAAATATTAAAACCACAGCAGGATCTGGCAGTACCACAAAGACATCCCTCCAGCTTGTACATCAAACAATAGGATTTATTAATGACTGCAAGTGGTAATGTACAAGATCCATGTGCTTCTTCATGGAAACAACCGGATTCAGCCAAGTTTCTTATTACCTTGGTTTTGGTATCAGTGAGAGGAGATCATAACAATCAAGTCTAAAGGAGGGAAAGGAGAACTAAAGGGCACACAAAGGCAGAAACTTGAATTGGGGGTGGTAGAAAGTAGCTGCCAAAAAGAAGAGATGCTAAAATCACTTTGAAGCAGACAGGAGTTTGGGGGAGGAGGAGCCATGCTCTGCAAGGACAGAAAGCTACCTGTTTCCTCTAATAAGGCTCATCAACAGAATATTTGGAAATCATTCAAGTAGTACAAGACAAGCCGTGCAGAGGTACTCTGCAAGGATAATAAAAAACTTAAAAAGGAAAAACATTTTGCAGTGACTCAGACATCCCACTTAGTTCTGCTTTTGAGTTTTCCTTGTTAATGTCCCAATCAGCATCAGACTCAGCATTACTGAGCTCATGAGAACTAATAATCACGGTATTTGCATATAATTTCCAGTATCAGAGGACAGATTACCTGAAGAAAGAATATAGTCTTCTCTTAAATTCTCCAGTGATTATACTATTAGATTACCCAAACCTCTCCACCTTCTTGGCTAATGCATTATAAATTAAATAAAGCAAAGCTGGGAGAGGTAATATCCCTTATTAGGCCAATTGATACATTTTGAAAATACAGACAAGCTTTCAGAAACACAGGACCTTAAAGAAAGCTTCTTCATAGAGGGAGAAAAAGAAAATGCCACTAATGAAAGAACTAGGGGAACTTGCATATCCAGAAGCAAGGCTGCTTTTTGCTGTGGTACTGGACTGACTCATAAAGACTCTGTCTCCAAGAATCCTGCCTCAGCTATATTCGAAGACTATTACAGGTATAAAACACTACTTTTCTATAATTAATTAAGGCACTTCTATTTCCTAAAGGATTAGTGTTATCTCTGGTTTGCATACAGGAGGGTCAAGTTACCTGAGTTCAGATGGTCAGTTGGTAACAAAAGCAGAGCTAGCTCAGACCCCTGCTCTACTCTTGGGAAATTTACCATGTCCCTATATTCAGCATCAAGCCTGTGAGACATACCCAAGCCAGCATGCACAAGGCATCTGGATGTAACCTTGTAAGACCTCATGTTTCAAGGACAACATGGGGACTAATATATAAAAATCGGCATATATGCCTGGAAGCTGTTTCCTACAGCTCCTTTCCATGCTTCACATTAAACAAATCCCTGCTAAATTTTGTCCTTAACAACTACAACAATCACTGCATTATCTGAGGAAATTCCTCATCACAACAAGGTCTTGTGTGTTTTGCGTAATTCCTTTACAAATAACCTTGAGCCTTGTGCATGTCCTCTTAATATCTCAGGAGAGGATCTCACTTTCTCCTCCTCTCTTCCTCTCCTGCCTGCCCTCCCTCAACCCCCCAAATTATCTCTTGCTGTCTTCTGGGTGGTTATGTTTAATCTCAGGATTAGGCAGCAGCCTGCAGTTTGCCTTGAACATCTTATCAGCTTCCAAGAGACATTTACAGGGAGAGAAAGACTGTTTTTGATAGCAGTAATTGTATTTAGCTTGTAAGATACAAGGCTATTTATCTCATGGCTGAGAAATCACAGAGGGAGAGAAAGAAATTGTTGTTGATAAAACCTAAATAAAACCAGCAAGAATGAAGAAAAGAAAAGAAAAGAAAAGAAAAGAAAAGAAAAGAAAAGAAAACAACACCCTCCTCAAAGTCTCTCAGGTGGAAGGATGAGGTGGAAAAGGGACCTCTTTGAATAAAAAGATCACGCCACTTTGGAAGGAGATTGAAAACATCAAGGGAAAGGTGATAAATGGCTCAAGTAGGACAAGAAATGACCTGTTTCAAAGCAGGCTATGAACTCTAGTTTGGCAGTCATGTAAAGCTCAAGGAATTTGATTTGTAGAGATGTGAATAACTGTTTTTAGAGATACTGAGTACCAATACTCCATTTAAAGACAGCTAAAGCTGTGAACAACCAGCATTTCTGACAATGAAGTCCGTTTTTATTTTTCACAGAAACTTCCAACTGCACCTATTATTGGACACAAGGCATCAATACAACACTTAATATTTAAACCAACTTCAGTTCCCTTGCTTATTAAGTGCCCTTCCCTTTTCACATTTATAGTATTCAGCTTCCTCTCCCTGAAACAGCTCGATTCTCCTTTCCCCCCATCCTAAAAGCCCTGTTAAATTCCTGATGCTCACATAACTCAAGTTCTATTTGGTCTACTGTACTGCTGCATGTTTTTTGCATTTTTAAAATCCCTACAATAATTTTGGATAGGTATTAAGGAAAAAAAAATATCCCATAGACATACTAAGCAGTTAGTTGAAGTATCCAATGGTCTTGGACCATTTCATCAGAAGGACAAAAAACCCCACATCTCCATCTGTATCTCTTTAGTCACAGAAGATGTTTAGTAACAGAAAGATAAGGTGGAATCATGCATGTCGTTGAACTGTATCAAAAGGGGATAATCAACATAAATATTTTACTTTCTTCCACCACTATGATTCCTTCCCTTCAGTTAAAACAGATGAGACGTACTATCCACTAAATCAATACAGAGATGTAATACATCATTTCAGCTGTTCCAAAACTAACCTTCTAGGTAATTTTCTCAAAGATGAAGGCGATAAGGTGAAAAATACTTTTAAAATGGGTAGTCACTGGATTTTTTCCTAGAGCTTCTCCTTTCATTTAAACAAAACACTGTAACCTTTGCCAAATATCCTCTGATACCACTGGAGTGGAACAATGTGCTGGAAAACTTCTTGAAATATCACGTAAGAACTCAGCCAGTTTTCTTCCCTGCCTCACATTGCCTCCCTGGTACTAACAAGCAATTGCCAATCTTTCCACTGAGTAAATGAAAGTGAGTATTGGTGGAAGAAAAACTTCATGCCTTTCACATTTTAGGTAGGTAAGACAACCTAGAGCACTATCATTTTAATGGATGTTTCTGGAAAGCATATTTGTTTTAGGCAGCGGCAAGTGAGAAAAAGACTTTTTTTTCTCACAAACTCCTAAGGATGTAGTTCAGTAAAGACATTAAACTGGCATAAAGCAGCCTTGCTGACAAAGGAAGTAATTTTATCTTTCACCATCTCCTGGCCACTCATTTTCACAACCATGTGGCCTCTTCTCCTGGGCCAGTTATAAGGGCAATAGTATTGGTGAAATGACCCAGCTGAACAGAAGATGGAAGCAGAAATAATAAATTTGACTGTTTAAGCAACATGAGTATGAGATGTAGTAATGGAAGAATGAGCTCCATTGTCCAGCTCTAGCTCCTGAGGCATGCTCCTTTTCATCAGGAGAATGCCTCCGAGGTGTGCCTCCTAACCCTCTCTACTTGCTACACTTTGGTTGAAGTACTGAAATGCTCTCAGGGAATGCAAACTGGATTCCTTTCAAATGAATTTAACACAGAAGATACACTCCAACTGTTCAGGGATATTCAGTCCTTGAGACTGGAACTAGTCTGAAGAAAAACCTCAGCGCTGACATCAGGGGCCTCAGAACCAACTTTTTGTTTTAAAGATACATTCTTAGCAGGCCACATAAGTTGCTGGAGCAGTTACAAAGTCCCTGAAGTTCTGTCATTGAGATCTAACTGTCCAGCTTCCTAAGATTCCTCATAAATGTGTACTTGAGACAGAGAATGAAGTAGGGGCACAGAAGACAAATTTTTTTTTCTTTTATTCAGTGCCAATACAACTGCGAATTAATGTCATTTGAAAGGGCAGAGACTCCTAGAAGAAGACAGAGATCACTCAAGAGAATGATAAGGGGAAAAATATAAAATCTGTATTGGGTGACTGAACTAATGAATTCAGATAAGGATCCAGTTGTTGAATGCTGTCCTATTTATTTTCTTTCTTTCTTCTTTAATGTATGGATAAAATTCAGGCTACGATTATCTCTCTAAAACAAGTATTTCTTTAAATGACAGCATATTGCTGCCTCTTACCTCCCTTCCTTTAATCTTCTCCTTTTAAATGTTACTCCAACAGAGACTTTTTTGTTGTTTTGTTTCGCTCATACTTTCTCACTTTAAAGCTTCTCTACACCTAGTTTTGCTTCTTTCTCTAGTGCAGAAGATGTAGTCATACAGCATGGATGGAAGAGTAGCATGAATGGATGAAGAACATCATGCTCCTTTCAATTTATGCTACAAATTTGGCAACATACAAAGTAATTCTTTGTAAACAGAGTGGAGAGGGAAAAAACAACATCAACAACAACAACAAAAAAAACACAACACAACTCCCACCTCAGAACTAGTGAAAACTTGGGCACTGAAGTGTCTGTGTCAAGATAAAAGATTGTTTTCTAACCCTTCTGGGAATTGCCAACTCTTTCCCAAATCTCAGGATTCCTGATTTGAATCCTTCTCACAGGGTTTCACTGTAATCGGAAACAAAACCATGTCAGAGGCTTCATCTGCTTTAACTAGCTTTCCTGTCTTACTTACTCTTATCCCAAAATGACTCCGACTTCATCACCAAAAAGATTAATTTAGATTTAGAGAAGGCTCTCAGCAACAACTTAAAAGAAAGAAAAACATCCACCAAGTACAATCTGTTATCCAGGACATAAACCAAAAGCTGAGAGCATGTGAGACAGCAGAAGGGAGGCAGTCATTGAAAACTGCACTGTAGGGCACAGAAATTCATATGTATTTGTTAAAAAGGGTATACATACCCTGACTGAGAAATACGTTGTAATGATCAACTTCATGAACGAAGCATCAAATAATTGGTTATCAATACAGCCTATGGATAAAGCCCATCTCCTTATTGCACACTTGAGGGAGAGAAGAGAGAGCAAAACTAACACAAATAAATCATAAATGGCTCAATGGCTTTGCCTGAACTAAGTCACAACAGCTGAGCAGCAGACAGCAGTCCCACTGCAACTGCTGCTTGATGTTTCCCATATCTCAAGAGCTTCATCTCAGATACCTGCACTGGGTCACTGTTCAGAGTCTTATTGCCAAGTAAGAGAGACTCTGATAGACTTGGAATGGTATGAACATTGGGTGATCATCTTTAATGACTGGGATTATTTCAGACCCAAAGCTTAGACAAATTTAGCTTCAAGTTATTTCCCTCCTAATTTACAATTTATCTCTAGCCCTTTTCCTCACAAGAAAGCATAAAGCTCATGTTGCAGGTGGCTGAGATGTAATTGGATGTTATAAAAAACAAAATGTCAGCGTCTGAATTGTAGGTTTGTTGCTTTTCTGTTTTCCTTCCAGTTCCTTGTCTTTTACACAAAGTTGCAAAAATGCATCTTAGGAGTCTTTCAATCCCATTGGGCTAAATTCATTTAATTTCAATTTAACTGAAGACCATGCTTAAAGGAAAGCCAATATTCTCTCTCTCTGCTCGTAATGAACATCAAACTTTTATTTGTACTTTCAATTGAGCCTATAATTATGAGTCTACTGTACAATCCTTCAACAGCTAATAAAACTCAGACAGAAGCATAGAAATACCATTAAGAATGCCACCCTGATGCCCAAAGTTAACAGCATGCGTGATGACAAAGAAGATACTTATACTATTTTATCAAACTTGTGAACATTACGCTGCTGCTCTGTTCAGGAAATTATGTGCATGTGAAATTGTTCATATTACAAGACAACATGGCATGCCCAAACATGCATGTGCCAGAAGTTTCTTAAACACTGGATATAACAATACATTGGATTTTTAAACATTACATATAACAATATAACTGCCTCTTCCAGAATTGAATTAATTCTACATGTAAAATACAGGATTCCTTAGATATTATTACACAAGTTTGATATGAATTGCAGTTTCAGCAGTCTCTAGCTGAAACATACTGGATTAGTCAACCCAACCACAAAGCTTGTTCCAAAGCTGAAATTCTGCTGAATATCAGTTTAATCTCTGTATGAAAAATATTACGTGCATGTTTAGTCTGTGAAAGACAACAAAATATTAATTTCAAAAGCTCCTGTTCAGTTGTCTTTTAAGCCATTACTTCCCCAGAAAACTGAACTAATAAGGTTTGGTTTCCTGTCGCTATTGGCTTCTCTCAATGAAGTTTTTTGCAAAGCTGAGACATTCGTAATGCCTTTTCATTATATGAATATTCTGTCATTTAACATGAATTCAGATCAAGACACAGATCTTTCCTCCTTTAGGGCTGGAATGTTGCACTCCTCCATTGGTTATTTTCACTAGCCGTGTAGGACCTTAATTTGTTTTTCAGACTTTTGTCCCCTCCGTTAAATTTGGCTAAAAATCCATTTGCGATCAACTGGAAAGAACTAGGGAGAGACATGCACACACATGAAGTATGATACCGAAGCCTTACTTTTACAGGGACAGGCTGAATACTATATTCCCTACAAACAGCCAGAAATTGAAATATACACATGGAAAGGAAAAGGTGTGGAATGTAAAGGTGTACTTTTCCCTTGGGGTACAACAGCCTATGCTCTATACTAGCACAGAACGTAAGATTAATGCTAATACTATAAAACCATACATCTTCTAATGAAAACACAGGACTATCTTAACCAAGGCAGAAGCAGAAGGTACTGAGGTATATTCTGAGTGTGATTTATTTTCCCTTTTAAAAAGGTCTCTAAAGCAATGAGATGAATATTTTGTTTCTTTACACCAGGGACTTACTGCAGCAAGTAATATGAGAAGAAAATTTATTCATGGGGTTTTTACTGTCTATAATTGGCTGCCAACAGGATCAGAGGCACTTTACCACAAAATAATTGATGAAAGGAGCAGAAGAAAGATACTCAGTTTGAGCCTCTCCTAGCCACCCTACCCTCTCTAACCAATAGAAAGCAGAGCTAGAATCTAACTCAGCATGCTTGTCACTGCTTTCTTGGAAAGCTATTATTTCACAAAAATAATGATAATTATTAAAACGTACTCTTTTGCATATACAGCATCAAAATGTATCATATTGAATATGAAGTAGAGAGCACCACGGAATAGATCACTTGTATTAAAAACTTCCCTGTGCACTTTCTAAGTAAGTGGAAGAGACAAAATTATCCCCTTAGAGTAATTTATTAGTGTCTGAGGTAAACAGGTAGGATATTTCTCATCATTTGAGGTTAAGTGGCTCATGGGCAACTCCTACACAACCAGCAAATTGCCTCATGTTTATCAGTAAATTTTTCCCTCTTCTGTCCCAGGTCAGTTATGCATAACCTAGAAAGGAGCAACTGGAAGTTGCGTAGACTTAATACTGGAAAGCAAAAAGATCGTCACTTGATCTTAGACAACCAAATGTAAGAAGTATGTGGCTACCCTTGGAATTGTTTCCTTGTGCTCCTCCTGCCTTTTGTAACTATCCACATCACCAAGACTCAGATATATACTGTCAGCATCACATACAGCAATCTGTTTTCCACTTGGGGTGAGTTTGACCTTTTAACACGGTGACATGGTATCATAAGGTTGTGTATCACCAGTGGTGGGAGAACATATGGGACAGTGAATCAAAAGCCTCTTGTTCCCTGCTCCTAGTGTACTTGGTGTGATGACTTCCACAGAGAAACTGAATTGCTCCCTTGTATTTTGACCCAAAGTCATCCAAGAATTGACAGATTTGACTAGATTTTATATAAATCTCTGTATCTGCAAACCTTAAAGAGTGAAAAACAGATGTGGAAAAATTGAGGCAAGCATAAGGTTCATTCAAATATTTGCAACGTCATCTCTCACATAACATTTCAGCTATATATCTACATAGTCTGTGTCTTGTGACTGACTAGAGATGCCTCTTCTTTTCATAAGGTCCATTCAAAACTTTCCTCACTTCAATAGTTAGAAAACATCACAAGCAGCAAAACCAAGTTTGTTTTGAATCAGATTTTTGACTCTCTGCAGACCGAGGATTCACTTAGAGACCTCCAAAATACCATGAGCTACGTGTATCATACCACATAGTTGTCATGTTTTACTCTTTGTATATATAAAAAAACATTACTGTGTTTTCCAAAAGACAGAATATGTACCACTAGGCTCTGGTCAATTTATAGCTGAGATAAAGCAACAAAGGTTTATATAGTATCCGGTTGTTGTGAAACATTAGTTTGTAGATACGGGCAAACAGAAAGAGAAAAGCAAAGACAAAAAAGTATGTACCTGTTGGGTAGTGTTCATTCACTGGCCAGCTGTCAACCTGAAGAGTGGCGTTGCCCCCATTCCTAGTAAAACGCACCACATGGTATTTGCCATCATTTACAGGTGTGCTTTCCTCTTTAATAGAGATGTCCACTGTACCAATATTGAAGACCACACCGATCTTGCCTTGCTCCTGAAATCAAAGAAAAAAAAAAGAAAAAAAAATGTTTGCAAATTGCTGCCTACTAGGAGAAACGTTCCCAGCCTATAAATCTCTGATGGGTAATTGTGCCAGTAGATGGCACTACAGAATACACAGAAGCATCATTTTGAGCTTTGTCAGGATACATTTCATTGGCTCTGCTTCAATGTTAACATCGTCTTCTGCACTCTTCTTTACAGCTTTCACCTGAACATAGTGACTCATTTGCTCTCATAACACATCACAGAGGACAGTTGAGAAATCAGGCAATAAAACCAAAGAGATGTGGATATATAGTTACTTGAGCAATAAGTCCACTGATTAGTTATTCTCTTGTTCAATTGCCATCTGAAATGCAGCCACGGGCAGGCTTTAACTCAACTGTTTCACAAACAGACTAACAGAACATAACTAACAGCCCTCACCCCCAAGCAAATGACCATGGGATCCAGCAGAGTGAACGCAGGTAGAAGGAGGAAAGAATTAGAAGGTAGCAAAAATGTATTAACCAAATTTGACCACCTGAGGGAAGCTAATTGCTCCTAAACCAAATGGAAAACACTCCAGACTTTCAAAGGATGGGAGTGGCTGCAGTCTTTTACTTTTCTATATCACATACTCCAAGCAATGACTTTTCTAATAAAGCAGTCCCCTGCAGTGTTCTCCCAAAACTTTCTACCAGCCATTGACTGAATGGGAAGAGCAGACAGAACTACGTTTTCCTGCAGCTTGCCCCATCTAGTTCCAAGTAACAACCAGATTCAATGACCTGAGGTTGTAAAATGTGGACCCAAAGTATATGCAGGTTAGATAACTAAAATTACAAATATTGATTTAAAGGATGCCAGAAATTCCCACCAATGTACCATATGGAAGCAACCAAAACACATCTTCAGGCCTTCAACAAGGAGGGGCATCAGTGTGCTGGCATCAATGTTTATGAAGGCATATTACATGTACTGCACAGACCCCATTCTCATGCAGACAGACAGAACTAAAATGTATCATACAGAAGAACAGTACCTTTGCTGACCATCCATACCATGATCTTGGCATTAGCCTTATTAGCTCTTTCAATAGAGAAGTCAAGGAAGAAACAAAACCAGAGAGTAGATAGCTGTCGCATATCTAAATATAGCCTCTTCAAAACAGAACTGTAGTATAACTCAGACTTTTTTTTTTTTCCTAATGCTATCCCCCTATTCTTTGAACTACAATACTATTATCAGTTCAAAAGGAAAACAGTCCTGTAACTGAAGAGGTCATTAGAAAAGTAGGCTGTTCCTCAATTACTTGGAATTTGCACTGTAATAGTATGCACCCTGATATTACTTTATTTTTTCTTATAATGATAAATTTTAGACTTTACTATGTATATACTGGATAGCAAAAGTCTCATATTCATTCACACTACTATGCTTTGGACTGATTCTCTGCAAGATATCAATAATTTTTCACCCCTGTAACAGAGGGTAAGTGGACTATTGCTCCCAGCAGATGCATAAACTCAGACATGATTTGAAAATAATCAAACATTCCTTTCTATGCTACCCTATGCTACCCCCAAAATACAGGGGTTTTCACTGAACAGAGGCTTACTCCAGGTAAAGGTATTGCTGGCATAGCTTTACCATTTTATAAAGTGATCTTGTATCGCTATGAGTGAATCTCTTATGTTAATAAATTATCTCCATAGCAATTAGCAAACAACAAGTGATTACTTCTTCCTTCCTAGACAGCAGGACTCTGAGAATGTCTACTGACCAGGTAACTTGGTTACTGTCTCCATGTATTTTCGCATGGTGCTGCCTTAAAAATCTTCCGGAGAACCTCTCATACTTCTTTTCAATCATGCTCAAAATGTCAAACATGTTCTCCAAATTAGCACAGTGACCGCTTAGAGAAGAGTCCACCTTGGTGAAGACTTAGTGTAAACATGTAACATGAAAAGCTACGCCATGTCTAATGGAACAGATAGCCACCACCACCACAGAGGAAGGGATTAAGAGGCTCAGCAGGAGAAAGATATGTATTTTCAAGCGCTACAGGCTGAATGAAGCAGAGATAAAAATTTGTAAATGGGGAAGGAGACAGTGAGAAGTTTAACTAATCTCCCCTTTGTTTAAAATGAGATAGTGCCTTTCGCCATTCCCTTCCCCAGGCTTGAAGGGCAAACCTAATTTAAAGAAGTAGTGATAGCCCATGGATAAGAGGATAAACTGCAAAAGGGAAGATTCTGGAAGAGGATGACTGCAAACTGAGCCCCACCTTGTATTACTGCATCCTGGTCTGGGTCCCCAGCACAAGAAGGACACAGACCTGTTAGAGAAGGTCCAGAGCAGGGCCAGAGCAGGGCCCTCCAGCCACTCGAGGATGATCGAGTGGCTGGAGCACCTCTCCTATTAAAGAAAGGCTGTGGGAGTTGGGGTTGTTCAGCCTAGAGAAGAGAAGGCACCAAGGAGACCTCACTGATGCCTTTCAGCACCTAAAGGGAGCTTATAAAAAAGTAACTTCTTACTCAGGCAGACAATGACAGCACAAGGGGGAACAGTTTTAAACTAAAAAGGGGAAGATATAGATGAGATGTTAGGAGGAAATTCTTCACTTAGAGGGTGGTGAGGCACTGGCACAGGCTGCCCAGAGAAGCTGTTGATGCCCTATCCCTGGAGGTGTTCAAGGCCAGGTTAGATGGGGCTTTGAACAACCTGATCTAGTGGGTGGCGTCCCTGCACATGGCAGGGGGGTTGGAACAAAGTGATCTTTAAGTCCCCTTCCAACCCTATCCATTCTGTGATTCTATAAAATGGCCCCTCAAGCTTTTAGAGAAAGAAGGGAAATGAGCAAATTGGTACACTCCTTACCCCAAGCAGACTGCCACCCACTCCCACAGCCAAGGAAACATAGCCCTTCTTGAAGTAGCTCAACACTTGGTTGCAACTGAGAAATGCCAAAAAAAAAAAAAAATATGTGTAAAACAAATCATGGAACGAATCAAAGGCCTCCTCCAGCTTTATTCAGTCCCTTCTTGGGCAGAGCTCCCTGTGACTCTCTAAGTTTTGCAGAAGCAGGACATTAAGCCAGATTTTGATACTCTCACTTGGACTGAGTAGGAGTTTGTCATGAAAATGGTTCCTTTCCAATTACCAGGATAAAACACAATGTAACACAATTATCTGCAAGCAGGGCTATTGAAGTCAAACTGCACACACAGACTTCAAGATACAGTTTATTCATGCTATTTTATATCTCTATGGCACCAGGCTCTCTCTGGAGAAAGAAAAAAAAAAAAAAAAAAAAGACAAAAAAAAAGTGACAATTACTTTACTCATTCCTGGTAGAAGAAAGTAAAGCAAACCAGAAAGAAAAACCTACAGCAAAGAACAATGACTACAGACACAGGGCAAATCCAGGATCTATTTTCAAGATCTCTTCATTTCCACAGTTTCCTACACTACAACACCTCATTAAAAGAAGCTTTTATGAAGACTTTTTCCTTCTTTCCTTCTAACTTTGAAAGACAAACTTTACCATTAAAATTTAACATTTCATGACGGACATGACCTCTTTCATTCAATTTCCAGTAGAGATAGTAGCTTTTCTTTTTACATTACCAGATGCTGGTATTAACTAGACCAGCAAGTATATGTCAAAGATTTACCTTTGAACCACTATGTTTATTTTGTAGTTAGAGGAAAAAAAAAAAAAAACCATAAAGGAATGGAAAAGATGAATACATAGCCACACAGAGTATGCAAGTTACATGCTCCAGAAGGGCTCCAGATAATTTTTTATAGACAGTGTATGTTTTTTCCTCTCTGCATCATCATTCACCGGGCTGCCCCAAACACCTTCCATGAAAAGGAGATCATATGTCCCCCAAAATTGCTGTCCTCAAAAGCCATGTTGCCTTCTCCTCACATATAGCCTTTTTAGAGATATATTTCTGCCAAGACTTGAGGCAAATACTTATGATTAAATAATTGAATGGCTGCAGATAAATTATATGAACAAAATAAAGCAAAGTACTAAAACGAAACAAAACAAAACAAACAAACAAACAAAAAAAAAAATACAAGGCCTCACCTTGGTGTCTCTATCCTACGCCACCCTTCCACAAGCTCCTGGCAGCAGTTGCTTGTTATATACACTGCTCCCAAAAAATTAAGAACATCATTACATAACACAGGGGCTAATCTACAGCCTGGGATCTGGAATCTCACCCTTAAGTGTTATTTTATTTTGGGCAATGTTTTCTTTTACTTTTCCATGAAACAGATTCTTCATCTGTGAAAGAGTGGTGACAGTCACCTATCTTACCCTGCTTTACAAGTCCTGTAACCCAGATATGTTTTACTTATACATTAACAGCATTTTGGAAATCTAAAGAGCAAATACAAGTTGGAAATATGAACTAGGCAGGAGCTGATAACGGCCTCTTAAAGCACCAAGGGCAATGTCTGCATCTCACGTTGGTAGACAGAAAGCAACCTGACTGGAAGAATCTGGAGGGTACTGAAGGAGCAGGATATTATCCTTTTAGTCCAGAGAGTATCATACAACAGCTTCACAATGCACTAGTTTGAGACAGAGATTGTGAAATTACAGCCTTTTGGCACTGAAATCCTAACCTTTTGGCTGGTTTGTTGTAGCCTGCTACCTCCCCTCAACCATCTCATCCCTGAAAACAGCTGCAATCCAAGTGGGGCAAGGTCCTAAGCTTTTTTTGGCTTCTGTCTTCAGCTCCTCTGAAACCCATTCCCTTTCTCTGAAGGGACCTCCAGAACGTTTCTGAGGTCTGACATTTTCACAAGTAGTTTTGTTTTCTTTTGTTTTCCCTAACCCAAGGAGGTCTAGAGCCTGTCTGCATGCAAACACTTCATGTGATGTGTGTTGTTGTGTAACTGTCAGCTCTGGTTTTTTTTGTTTGTTTTTTTTTTTCCTCCCCACCATAGTGTGCCCTTGCATTTTAAAGGCACCTATATTTATGTAGCAGATTAGGTGAAAAATCAAATGGGGGTGGCAGTAATTTTGTCAGATGAGCAGTTGGACTGTGGTAGAGATGACATAAGCTGACAGCCACATATAGTGTGTACTCTCGAAAGGGCTTTATCTTTCAGTATTCTTTTTCTTAATATAAAATTCACATCAACCAGACTGAAAGTATACAGCTGTTCCCTGTGTACAAAAAGGATTTCATTTGAAAAACCAAGAGAGAGAACCCCAGGCAATAGGACAAATCCTACTCTCGGCTGCATCGATATGAATCAATAGCAATTCTGCTGAAGAAACTCAGAATTCTTACTGATGCAAGCAGAAGCAGAGTTTATCCCAGGATCTTTATGCTGTTTTGCTTCTTTTTTTTTCTGAAACTAAGGGCAAAAGAAAAAATATATATATCCTACGATTCTGTTAGGATTCGATTAGGATTTCACACTCATTTTACTTCATTATTTTTCACAAGTGTGCAGACTGCTTCCTCCCACCCTGGCAGGTTCCAGCATGACCAGGCCTCAGCCCAAACCTGGCAGACAATACTCCTAGTTACTGCTTCCTAAGGACCACTCGTGATTGTGCTGCTCACATTTCCAAGTGACACATGCTCTTTCAGTAATACAACAAGCCTTTTGCCCTGTAGGAAGGTTTTGTAAACTTCCTCCTCCCAAACGCCTCATGCATATATTTTTAACTCTGCTACCTTTAAGTTCAGGAAAAGTGTTTTTCTTATAAGCTCAATACTGCTCTTCCTGGAATGGCTTCCTTCTGCATATGGCCCTCAGAATCATAGAGAGCTAAAAGAGATTGAACTTCTATTTCTCCCTCTTTGGAGGTTTTTTTTCCCCTATTTATTCTTCAAGTTTGTCTTCGCTTGGTTTCCTTTTTTTATGGGAGGGGTTGTATTTCTTTTTTTTCTTTGTGAAAAAAATGGATTCTGGATGTTAGCCCAGCTGTCAGATCACTCATTTTCTGTGGTTTGGTGGACTTTACACAATAGTATTACATGTAGTGAAGTATTCAGTAGAACTGAAGGCACAGATGTACATTCCTCAGAGGCCATTCACTAGTTACTACAATGTCAAAGCACTTGATGTCAAAGTTCTTTACTGACTAAGAAGGGGGTGAAAACCAGCATTGCACTCTGAGTGCCCTTCTGAGCTGCAACTAGAAGGAAACGCGTAGCTGGACAGGCCTTTCTGGGATAAATATTTTCACTGGATTTAAGGAGAGACACTAGAGACTGTATTCAGTACAGACATTTTTTTTTTTTCCACTCTGGTTATATTTAATGCCATTGTTAATACTACTTGGAACTAATTCTCAAATTAGTTTAATACATACAGAACTCTACAGTTGGGTAAAGGGAGAGCATACTGGCTGAAGTCTTCCTTTAACTAAACAAACTGCAATGGCAGGAAGTCATGCTCAATGAGCAGCACAGCCATCTGGCAAATGTAAGAATCAAAAGTTGCAAATGTTGATATAGAAATGACAGGTTCACTCAACTTGGAAGGTTTTGATCAAGGTTCCAGCACTTTATAGTTATCTCGAAACAAGAAAAAATGTTGAGGTGACAAGATGTACACAGGACAGCTAATTTGGGGTGACTTTTGGGTGATATTCTAAGGAGCCCTAGGTCATCTTTTGTTTTGTACTGCTTGTTGCTGCTTCTTTAAGATGTCAAACCAGACCCACTAAATCCCAATTACAAATCTATTTATCAGAGAGAACAATATACATACAGGACAAAATAAATAACAATTATTACTCTTAAGGGCCATGGTTTTTAAAAGAAGCAATTCTCACAAATACTCAAGTTATAAGGCTAAAAAGGACAATTGTTATCATCTACTCTGCCCTAAAATTTTATGAGACCATATATTTTGCCTGAATTGATTCTTCTTTGAACTACAGAATATATTTCAGAACAATGCTCAATTGTGATTTGAACATTTACAGCTGAGGAAAGAATCATTACAACTCAGAGTCATTGCATTTGCTTCTTTGATAAGATTGGCCCAGTGTTGAACACAGTCAAAAAGGCAAGTGGTATGTCAAGAATTATAAAGAAAAGGAACAGTAGACTGAAGGAAAATCTCTGTTATAATTAACGATGTAACTTTGACTTTAATTTCTAAATACAGTAGGCAGATCTGCACAAGCTCAATCAAAAAAGAAAATGAGGAAATATAAAAGGTTCAAAAACACCAAACTTGAAACTGCATATATAAAAACATAAAAAACAGATGTTTTCTTTTTAATAACTCAAAGAACTACAAATACATAATAAAAACATTTGGTAATAAAATTTAAGCAAAGGAGGTACATTTTGAGACAGTACATAACTGAACTGTGCAACTCACTCTCACAGGGTATGTTGCATGCCTAAGATACATTCAAAAATAGACAAATTCATGGCAGGAAAGTCAATCAAGAGCTATTGAACACAACAGTGGGAATATAATCTTCTGCTCAGCAGGTCCTTAAAAGCAGATCATTACCGTTTAACTTTTACCTCTTGTATTAAAAAAAAAAAAAAATAATTAATTAAAATCTAATGTCATACTTCCAGAAATGAACTGTAAGATTGTGATAAGTCAAAAATTTTTGAAGGTTATTGCCATTTCTTATTCATTTTGTAAAGTGGTGAAATGCTGACACTGGCAAAGTTTAATGGGTATCTTTTTTATTGACGGTTTTGAAAGTGTGATTTAGATAAAGATCTGCCAGAGTCACACTGGTGTATATAGTCCTGCTTTAGAGCAAGTGCTAGCGCAGATGACTTGAGATTCCAGCCTCATCTTTCTGTGATTGCAATCACTCCCCACAGCTTTCCGTGGCCTAATAGAAACCTACTCAGTCCTCTGACTTTCTCATCAGAAAACATGTTTTCCAGTCTATACTTTAATCTTCCCATGACCCCTCAAACTCCTTCAGTTTAGCAATACTTTTCTTCAAATATCACCAACAGAAATTTTCAACTTCAGTTCACAGAAATCACACAACCAGTTTGGTTTACACATTCAAAGGCTATATTGTGTGTTTTGGCTGCAGTCTTATACTGGGGGCTCAGCAGTTGAGCCTTATGACTCATGACCCCACAGATGTATACAGGAGTGCTCTCTGGGACTGCCCCTTGCACTGAAAGATGGCCTCTAGCTGAAGTAAAATGCAACCAAGCTCCTCACTAAGAGCTCACCAAGATATCTGGAATGCAATTTTATATTTTTGATTGTGTATTTGGGACACAGACTATTAGGTAATAGTTTTTAATGGTCCATACTACAAGAAATAATAGCACAGAAATAAATCACTTTTTTTTTTTTTTTTTTTTTTTTTTTTTTTTTACCAAACTCCCTGGCAACACCATGGGAATACTGAGTTACCAGTTGTCTGTGACAGTTCAACTCTTTTAACAAATCATTCTTCCCAGTTTACCTTATGTCCTCTCCCTTCACCATTCCATCCTTCAATGTTTCTCTTTTTTCTAATAAAAGTTTGTTTAAAAAAAAAATAATCCTGAAGTCAAAAAAAAAAAAAAAAAAAAAAAAAGACCACCCATCACAAGGGCCAGCCAAAGAACAGCATGTATTTGATACAGAAGCTGCATTCCCTCCCTGCCTCCCCAAGTACCTTGTACCTTGCACTTGATAAGAGCTTTATGCATCATTGCAAGTTTTTAGGTAACCTTAATACACAGTATCAACAGAATTAAACTTAGGAATTAATTCAGCACCAGAAGTTTCCTTATTTCTTGAAAGGTGATGCTATTAATGCAGCTTGAGACCTTTTGAAGTTTTGACTCACTCACAGATGTAATCTTGTCTGGTTTGAGCACATTGCTGAAAGGCAGAAAAGATTTCTTTTCTGCTTTTACTACCGCTTAGTTATACCTTAAACAAGCCACTCCATCTTTTTAGACTATGAAGTTTCTAGCTTATCATGCAGTGCATTTGTGTGGTACCTACCACAGTGGAGCCCTAGTATCCAGGGGGGCCTCTGGATGCTGTTGTTGTACAAATAATTAACACTGAGCAGAGTATCCTGATCTACAGTATCACAACATCATTAGCATGACCAGGCATGTACTAAGCTTGCCCTAAATCCATTTCCTCAAAACTGGGGGAACAATGTAGCATATCCGGTTGCTCTTACTTAAACCTGACACCCGCTGAGCACCAAACAATCAGCAATGTTCTGGAGTCTTAAGAGGGAAGCTTGTTTCTGTGCTGTTCGGCACCTAGGATTGTGTGTCCAATTAAATCATTTATTTCTCTGACCTAACAAAGCAACAGTACACTGCCAGTCAATTACCAAGCAGTGAAATATAATAATAAATGCACTCAGGTGTGTTTAGGCCACACAATTTGTAGAAAACAATTGTTGCTACACAGCTAGCAAAGATCCAGCCGTAAGACTGCTAATCCTTCTCATGTAGGGACATCATAATGCAAGTAAGGAAACAGAAATTAACAACATGCTGAAAACGGGGCATTACTTAGGCAAACAGGATGCAAAAAGAATTATGAAAGTGATACCTGTCCATCAGTTCACTGGCAAATACATTATTCAGATGGTTAATTTGTTCCCTCAGTTTACAATATGTGTCAGGTAAACCTGCCTTACATGATGGTATGAGCTTCACCTATAATTAGGACTAAACAGCCTGTGACTTTTCAAAATATTAATAACATATCCTGGACATTTTTGAGAAATGATACTTTTTAGATATAATGCTGGACTAGAAAAAATACAGGAACCATTCTGAATGTTGATGTCCACTTCTGTTTCTCTAAAGGACTGACAAAATGCACACTGTGTGTTGCATTTTAAATTTAGAGCATCCCTAAAGTGTACCCTTCTCCTGTATTACAGAAGTCAGCTGATTAAAAGCAGCCCCTTCCACTTCTGTTCGTAAGTACTGTCAAGGAACTCACTCCTCAGACAAAAATGTGACTAGCTGCTAAAAACGCCACATCTGCTCAGTAAGGAAAAGGGTGCAATAACAAGTCAGATTTTAGAAGGGCACAAGAACAAGTATCCTGCTTTCCAGGAGAAAGCATCTCCATCCATCTCAAAATGTCTGAACTGGAGTTTTAATCCACTGGGTAACATTGCCAACGATTTATGCTGACAGAAGCTCAAGTGTCAGTTACACAAAATACAGTACCAGAGACCTGATACAGGCAGCACAAAATAAGTGGCGTACCTTAACTAGTAGGCTTCCTTATCAAGAGAGCTAGTATAATTGCGTGATGTCTGCGGGCTGAAGGTGCAGCATGTATCATACACACTCTAACAGCAATCAGAGCTGTCTGTCTCAACCCATAACCCATAGAAAAGTGAGCACTTGTCAGGAAAATGGCGTTAAAAAAGGACACTGCTGCCTGACAGGAAAGGTGATCACAAATATCAGCTTGCCACCATCCAATTAACCCAGGCATAGCAGATATGGAAGTACAAGGGCTGAAGCTGCATTGGACAAAATTAATCAATCTAAACTTTGTTTTGCCTAGAGTATGTTCATAAAACCTATTCTACCTTTATTCATGCACAGTATTGCAGGGTTTCAGAGAGTTCCAAAAAATACATGTTGAAAGATACTTTATTACTAAGCACTATGTATTACTATATTTTCCTTTTTCAGTGTGTTTATTTATAGAATTCTAATAGAATTTAATGCATCAGAGTCTATGTTGCATGTTCCTTTTGAGATGAACATAACAGATTTCACAAACTATATATAAAATCAACAGTGTATTGTAAACACAGCAGTAAGTCATCTTTACTACACAAACGAGCCGTATGAGCTAAAGTTCAATAGGCCTCTCCCATCAGACAAGATAATGAGGAAAATATGAGTATATGCAAACACAAACAGTGACTGGATTCTTTAACAGATTATTTCTAGCTTTTCAAACCTTACTTTTTTAAACTGCCATTTTTCTTCTTTAAAGGAAGCTTAATATGGCTTTTGAGATGTGGCTGCACTCCAGCAGAAGGCTTTTCCAATCCTTATTTGGTTTCCTAAAACTCTGAATGGGAATAAGAAATGCAGATAAAAATATGCATGAACATGAACACTGTGAATATCACAGCATGGGAAACCTATACTCATATTTCTAATGAAAATTGCCCAAACTAATTTACTTATCTGCAGATTTTAATAACTTTCTATGACACAGCACTACTTAGTAAGGAACAGTGGAATATTAGACAGTGATGCTAAAAGATGAACACACTGCTTTTGAACACACAGCTCAAAGGAGACCACCAGTACCATTTCTATTTTGGGCATTAGAAAGCAGAGACAAAAGGAAATGCCAGAATTTCACAGGAAACAGAAGTGACAGGAACAGAGAAAATAAATTGAGTTATTTTTGAGAAAAAAAATGAGTTATTACACAATTTCCAATGAGTACTTAAAACATTCAAATTTTATGTATGCATAGGACCTCCTGCTTAAATAAATTCACATAAAACCCTCCCATTTTCCCTGGCAACCTGTTTATCTAGCTCAACGTCTGTTTTTTCAAGATCCACTGTTGGAGGATCTCTGTGTCTAGAATTTTTATTATTCCTAGGCCCTTCAACCTGAGTGCTTCTACTCCTGGAGAGGCATTTGGCTCCTCCAAGGCCAAGGGAATTTTTGTGTTAATCTTCACCAAAAGTCAATGGTTGCTTCTGAACCTAGCAGGAAACATGACATTACATTCAGGTTCAATTTTTCTATAGAGAAAAGACAACAATTTTACTGAATTAAAATCTAGATGAGCCCCTGGGAAAAAAGTTATGACTTGCCTATTTTGTGTTGTGGAATTCACTTATTGTAAAGCTGCTTTGCAAGGATCTATCAGACAGACAGCCTTGCCAAGTTTGCAATATGTTGGTTAAATCAGAACTCCTGATGTCAAATTCAAACTTGATTATTGGGAAGGGATGTTGTACAGAAAGCTAAAGTATTTCCAGGACTCATTTTTGACATATTAGGTGTGAAAAAAGTAACGAGAAGATTAATGTCAACTTCTGTACCTTTCTCTGATATTTTCTCCTCTCTACCATCTAGGAAAAGAATTATCATGAGATGCGATAGGACAACCAATAAATGAAATGAAACCACTTTTGTAGGACTATGCTGAGAGAGTAACCCTATTGCAATTACAGCTGACCTTGATTCACTTCTTGATTCAGATTCCAACTCTGTATGGCTGATCACTTGTTCACATTACCTTCCGTGGGAAGAAGCTACGTTTCTTTAGGCCTGCAGGAAGAGATAAAGGACTACCTCTACAGACAACCCTTTATTCATAAATTTTTGTAGGTACCATTAGGAACACTAGGGTAATGAAGTGTCAAGGGCATGGGAGGCAAGATTGTTACAGACAGATTTAAGTCATGGATTGGGAAGCCTACTCCTTTGAATTGAGCTATTTCCCTATATCTCATGGTGCAACAATAAGACAGCTCACATCTGAAATAAAAATAAAGAAGGAATCAGAGAGATTCCTATGGCAGCAATGCTGGGCAAATGTTGGGAGAATGTGAGGTAATTGAATAGCTTACCAAGACAAGACACAAAGATCATAAAACGACTTCGTAGTGTGCTGTATAAGAACAGACCACAGGCGTCTATTCCTTGATTAGGTCAGAGTTTTTACGAACCAATGGCAACAGCCAATGGTATTATATCTACAGAACTGCTGTGATTTAGACTGTTTGCATTTACAAACTGGAAGTAGAAAATTTCTTGCCTGTGTTCAGCACTTCGTGATTTGGCCACTCAGTAAATATTACCCAAGTAGAAGAACAGAGTTCCTCCCCTCATTAGTTATTTTGTCAGCACTCTGTTGAAATTAATAGGTCAAACTCTGATATTTGCATTGAGGAGAAAGCCCTACAGAAGACCCAGATTTGCAGGAGAAAAAAAAAAAAAAATTGGCTTGATACTGTATGATACTGTATGTTCAGCACAAAATATCATAGCCTTTAGAAATCAAATTTTCAAGAGTTGCCATTTAGCTTACGGAAATATTTGCCTTATTTCATCTTTTTTTCCAGTATGACTGTTGCCCCACCCAGCCTTTCTCCTTCCTACACAATCAACCCACCTGATGAGCTGATTGGGAGAGCCAATTAAGTCCTAAGAGGTTGATTGGGTGAAATAAAACGTGAAGGAGAGATAAGGGTGATAGATGTCTCTGGCCAGCTATTACAGCTGTTTTTTTTCTGTGGGTGTTCTTCATGCAGATGGAAGGCAGTATTGGCAGCATATGGCATGGGAGTTTGGGCTTGGAAGGTAGATAGAACAGATTATTGATGAAAGGCAGTAAACCCAAAGCTGCCTGGGGAATAACAAACAAGTCTGACAGATTGAACTGTTGACCACCTTCTTAGTTTCTTCACCTCTACATCTTACCAAAACCTCTAGGATCCCATCACCATTCCTACTGCTTGCCTTTCCTTTCTGCCTGTAAAGAGGGAGCCAGGAAGCCTCAGCTGGAAAGGGACTAAAGCCAATAACCTTTCCATTTGATACATTCAGGCAGTGGTCTGAGAGGCTGGCTATCTGGATGGAAGTCTCATAAAATGCTATAAATACTGCTTGATCCTTGAAAGCCTTACCACAGCCTAGGTAACCAAGTGCTTTAGACAATGGTCATTCCGACACTTTGGCTGGTGTGATATATAGAAGCATAACATGATGGAGACCAGCAGCTGTCCTTCGAGTAGGATTCCTGTTAGAGCTACAGTGATAAGGTACATAGGAATACAGCATCCCAAGCCTTGGAGAATCACAGGATACCCTGTACGTCACAGAGTCATCCTGCCACTGAAGCCAAGAACTTAATCTCTTGCACTAACTGTGACCTAGGTTCCTGTGGAGTTATAATTTATTCCTATTTCTTCTGAAAAAATATCAGAATGATTTTTAACACTAATCCTGGGCAACATTTCTTCTCACACAGTCACACCGGTTTGGATTATTTCTCCTCCTAGTAGATTCCCTGTTTCTTTCCTTTTGGCATCTTTAATCCTCTTCATGTAAAACCACTTAAACTATACTGTAAACAGGAAGGGGCTTCTCTGGAGACCGGGAAAGATCTCAGAATGTTGACAAGACTCTTTGTGATACATTTTTTTAAACATTTAAATCAAAAGAGGAGAGGCTAGTTTTAATTGACCCTCCAAATATTGAATAGATCATTAAAAATGACCTGCTTTCTCAACATTATTGATGGGTCTACCTATGTCCACGCACAATAGTGTAAATGAGTCAGTACCCAGATCCTTCCAACGTCTCTGCTATACCCACGCTATAGACAGACTATGGCCTTCCAAAACTTTTAAAGGACAACTACCAGCCAGCTCAAGAGAAACTTTAACATTGCCAATTCAAAAATAAATGCATCAGAAATATCAGACATTTAATTCTTAGAGCACTGGCTTTCACAGAAAAAGAAATCTCTGTGACATCTGAAGACAATAAACATCAGCATCCAAAAGATTATTCTGCAAATCAGTGTACAATGCTGGTAACATATCCTTGTCAGGCTGCAACATAAACAAAGCTGTACCAAAAAAAAACAAAAAAAACAACCAACAACAAAACAAAACAACAACAACAGCATGTCAGTGTACAGATATGGGAGCACATTAGAAAAAGAAAATAAGGAATGCTGGCATGGATTCTGTATTTGGAGCTATCTCGTGTTCTAGTTTTCCTCATGGTACAGCAACAAAGAGCAGAAACAGAAAATACAACAAAATAGGCTGTGTCTACTTCTTACAATATTCCTGTTCATCTCTGTGGAATCTCACTGCTCCTCTGAATAAACATAATTACCATCAAATTGCTTTCTACTTCATTAGAATGCTAAATCATTGAAGACTCTCCTTCTTCTGAAAATTTATAGAGTTTTTTCTAGGAGTTAGTAATATGAAGAAGTTTGTGCTGATCCACCAAACATCAGTCATGCTCTGGTACCAGACAAGAACACATTACATGACATAAGTGAAAGAAGCTCTAGGCAATACAAATAACATCAGCCCGCATGCGGGGATAACCCATATTATAGCTTCGGGGGCGGATAAAACAAGCAGATTGTGGATCTGTATCATGATACTGTAATGTTCTTTTCTCACACTGCAACACAAGTTAACCCAATTACAGCCTCCTAAATAGATGGATACAAATGACAGCATGAATGCACAGCAAATTCCTAAGGCAGGGCTCTGAAAGTTTCAGAATGGTTTATGCAGCTTCGCACCCTCAGGTCTCACACACTAACAGAGAAATATCCAAGTGCATGAAAAGAAACCATCAATGAATGGTCAGAATACTTCAGGAAGCACAACAGATGGCTCAGTATTTCAGTTTTGTAAGAAAAATATCAAAAATTTCAAAGAAAACACATTATTTTCTGTAGAAAAATGGAGGAATAATAATAATAAAAAAGTGATTTTATTTATTTACCTAAATTTTGAATTTCTAGCCATATGACTTTTGCTTTCACTCGATCTTTACTTTCATCCTCCTTTCTTTGAGAAAAAAGGAAGCAGAAAAAATGACAAAATGAGATGAAGCAGAAATATTCCTAAAATTTGTAAGACTAAAATTAAGATGTTCATTTTATCTGAAGACACAATTTTCTAACAGAAACAAAAATCTATTTCAGTGGAGAATATTCCAACTCAAAAAAGATGTCCAACCACAAATGGCATTATTATTATTTATATATCCTTTTCTTTCACAATAAAGGACATGGGTTTCTCAACTGGAATTACATGCAGAGCACAGCCACCTTGAACTGGTAACTACTGGATTCTACTATTAACTTAAAAAAGACATGTCATAATCACCTATTTTAGCATAATGTATTTACTCAGAGCCCACATGGCTATTGCTATAGAGATTGGCTTTCCTTAATCTGCCTGACAAAATTTAGGCAGTGTTATCTCAAGAGACCAATAAGAATTATCAGGCATTTCATATCTATCACAAGAGATAACATTGCTGGCCTTCTAATATGGACTTTTCTTGACATTGAAGCATGTACTACGTGGTGGCAAGGGAAAGTTTGTTGCGTATGTTTTATTCTGGAGTTTGTTCGAAACCAGTCGAAGTGCAAATAACATGTGCCTCGAAGAAAGAGCCGGGGTGCACTCCAAACGTGATATTAATTCTTCATAGGTTTAGTTAGGTTATCAGGTTTACTGAGATGCTTTCTGGTAGAATCCAACATTTTAATCTACCATTAATATATATATATATATTAAAAGTTTTTTAAAGTGAAGTTATTTGGATCTTACAGTATTTTGGAGCATTTAAAAATAGAGCTACTAATTCACCTTTACCATGGTACTTTCTTCTTTCATGTGACCTCATCTTAATTTATTTTGTTTTCACTATTGCATGTTAAACACTGACAGATGCCACCCTAATGACATGGGTTCAGTATCACAGCCAGTGGTTAACAGCTCTGCAGCCTTCAAGGTGGTATTGGATGCACATGCTTTCCCAGCCTTCAGGGATGCATTTCTTCCTTTCTTTATGAAACTGGGTAGGTGGTTTCAAGAAGAAAAGGAAACATGAAAGCCTTGCCATCTTTTCTAGTGAACGCTTCACAAACAGAATGATTTGAAATGGGAAGGAAGCTTGAAAGAGGCTTTATTGTTTTTGTGAGAGAGGTTAATGGCAATAGCTGCATTTAAGAAAGAAAAGAAAAAACTGATGAGAAAATCAAAAAGCCAGCAGCTGTGTCTTGATCTGGATCAAAGCAATAGAGAGGGAGCTGTGCCAAGAATCTCCTGTAAGATGCCAAGTGTCTCCCCATTTTCCTGCATAATTTCATGCAAGATATGATATTTAATTAGGTATGTGGGGTGTTTTTTTTTTTTTTGTTTGTTTGTTTTGTTATTGTTTTGTTTAAAGCACATCAGACTGTATGCAACAAACAACCATTGAACCTCCAAACATGCCATCCTCACTAGCCAATGAGCCTTTCTAGGAGGACTAATGGAAAAGGAGTGGGTTTCAAGCCCCACAAACCCATTCTCTTTTCAGCCATACAGGAGAGTCACAGTGTATACTATAGACAGTTTTGCAACCATTATCAAATGGGACGAGACTCTTAACTCATTTACTGGAAACTACCAAACTGCTACAGAAGAACTGTGATCTTTTCTTACCTGTGTGGAGTGAGTTCACATGATAACTAGAAAGAAAAGGCGTTGTTTAATACTGGCACCATCCCTTTGATCTCAGTGACATTTATCTCAAAACATACTTGACTTGCAAACTGTTGCTTTAAATTGATCCTTCAACTCTTAACCCTGTTAACACTTGAGAATTGGGTATACTGCATTATTTTTCAAGATTTACCTGTGGTTTATTTGAAAAAGCCACCTTTCTATCACTATATTGACACACAAATGGAACCTGCACTTAACCTTGCCACATTTGCTAACTGAACACAAATCAAAGGTTTCCACTCTTCACCGTTAAAGAGATGAACTACTTTATGTCCAACTCAAACAGCCCTGGTACATCCAGATTAGTCATTTTCCAGAACTGATGTAAGCCACAATATCAGGTCTTGACCACTAACACATCAGAACATTTCCTTGCCTTGACTACAGATGGGTTTATGTGTAATTTTCTTGCTGAGACAATCAATTTTGGGAAAAATATTCTGCTATTCTATTTGTATGCGTTACTTTTTCTTTCAGGGCTTTACACAAGAGTAAGTTACAGCACAGCATAGGGCTTTTTGTCTTGTACATGAGGGTTGGAACAATGATCTGAATTTCTCCTTCCTGAAGAGCCTCTCATAAGGCTATGAAAAGGAAAAATGACGGAAATAAAGGAGGAGGCAGATCCATAAAAGTTTTAACACCATGGACCAAAATACTACTGCTAGTACAGATCAGTGCCTCTGCTGGGTGTCTGAGATGTCTCAAAAAGGGAACAGACGCAATGACTCGTGTTACAAAAGGTACAGAGCTGAGTTTCCTGGACTGTTAAATCAGCAACTTTCATGAGTGCCAAATTAAATATGTTTTAAGTAGTATTTCAAAGTTACAGTTGGTTACATTTGGGCCTGCCGACCTTAACAATGTCAAGTTAAATATTTTCTTTTTAATTAAGGTAATGGCTAAGCTCTGAGGATGAGTATTGTTTTTCGCTTCATTAATTTTACTGTTAAATTGCAAAAAAAAAAAATATTGAAACAGATTAGCAAAGCAACAAGACAGAGGGGACATTTCAGGTGGTCTGAACTGCCACCGCAGTACTCATAGGTCCAGACTTTCAATGCTAACCAAGCTCTGAGCACAGGAGTCCTGACCTCCGAATTGTTCAGCACCCACAGTTCCAAATTGACCTAATAGCTCACCCAGTTTGATGGTCATGCCAGTCTGATTCCTTGGTCTCCACACAATAGAGGATGTGCTTTTTAATAAATGCAGGCAACCCTTTTTGTACAGGCAGCTGGCAGTTAGGTAAACTCCCTTTGTGGTGGCTGTTACAGTGTTAACAGTGGATATTCTTGCAAGAGTCCAAATCTATAGATGCTTCCCCTTCTTGTGTTGACTTTCCTTAGTAAAAGTTACTAGCCTAGAAATGCTCTTCTGGAATGGGCTGATCATTTTTCTTCTTTCAAAATTAGCATTATGGATGTAAGAGCCATTTATACATGTTTTCATCACAGATTTGGGTAGTGCTTTCATAAGCAGTAAAGATTCAGCTTGATTTTTCAAAATTAGTCCCAACCATCCCAACTAAAATGCACTGAAAAGAAGCTTCTTTGTTCTTCATAATAATTAAAGTGTTAATTTACAGTAAGACAAGTAAATAGTTTCCCTCATGCTCTCATCATCATTCTTGATCACAGGATTTATTACAGCTTAAGGGAACATTCTCACTGGACCCACTCCTGAAAACACACGTAGCACATCACTGCCTTCTTCTCACTAAGTAAAGGAGGACAACTGGAAGAGCATTTACTCTGGTGACTGCAAAACTGCAAGTCATCTGTTTTTGTGCAAGTAATCATGATTTAATAAACGACTTGCAGAGCTGCAGGTCAGAAGATCTTAATCCTACTCTTTATGCTGGAAGGGGCTTGCTGTGTTGGTTGCAGGAAGCATAATAGTATTTTTGCCCCAGTTACCTTCTCTTTGAAATGAGAACAATAATATTTTTATTAAATGGTTGTAGACTGCTCAGAGATCTCAGAATGCGAAAAGTCTAGACAACAGCTAACTTTGGCCAAGAAATTCTGAACTCTCACTGAAATGTTTGCAAATGTGCTCGCAGGCCGAACAGCTCCCGATCGCAGGATAGCTTGTTTCCCTGCTCAGTCCACCCATTCTGTCTCTGCAGCTGTTCTCAGGGGACACATATAATCATCACATTTGTCGCGATGGCAATGGTGATAATGATACCGTGTGCACTAATGAGAGGCAAGTACACATTTCACTTTCTGTAAGGCTTGGTGCTTGGGCAATACTGTCTGCCAGCTGTCTCTGTCCATAGCACAACCTGTAATTTTGTTAACAAAATGAGCCGTTTCAGAGATCAATCATTATCCTGGCTGTCTTTATCCGTTTATTGTTGCAGCCTGTGATAAACATGGGAGATCTCACAAACAAGGTCTTTTTAGTTGGAAGGGATGGAAAAGTAAACATTAAAAATATCTGATCTGCCCATTCAGAGCTATTTGTCAGCACTGGAACTTCTGCTGCTTCTCACCTCTGAAGTTAAGCAAAAGCATCTTTGCATACGTTTTTACTCTCATTTTTTGCATTTTCAAGGCCACCCCTTCACTACCAGCTTTTAAAGGATTTAGTGTGGTATGTGTGGTCTGACTAGAAATTCTCATGTAAAACTGTTTCCTCTTTACAGCAGAAAGTTTTCATCAAGTTTTCAGATCCAGGTGGATGCTATGGTTCAGTTAGTTTCCTAGCCAGATGAACTTTTAGGGATCAAATAGCTTCAGTGGCCACAAAGAAACAAAGCTTGACACTACTGATGTTTCACCTTCCATTTATGTGAACCTTAAGGAAAGAAGTCACAACATTTAATTGATTTACCTTTTCTCTCTACTGATGGACTATGTATATCAGAACTACATGCTCACAGTTCAATAGCACAGAATGCCATTCTGAGCGTAAATCATTCCACATCATGGTCTAAATCTTCAAGCTCCCACTCAATTTCCCCTCAGTGTTTAGTTAACATTTGGTATCACATCCTCCTTTAATTCAGTTTCCATTTATTCCCCTCTTGCATCTCCATCAACCAAAGAGAACTTCTCTTCGAGAAGAATATGCATATCTCAAGGAGGATTCAGGAAGGAAGTTCTCCTTTAGCCCTGAGGACTTCAGAATAGTGGCAGAAGAGCCCTAACTCCTTTTTTGAGAGGCTACTCAAGTCTCCCATTGTCACTGCTGGTTTGGAGCACCCACACTCCTTGCTCTCTGAAGGCAATCAACTTATGTTTAGAAGACTCTCTAGCTGATTTAAAATGTCTAGAGTCATAACCTCATCGCACGGACTATCCCCGCTAGGTTTGTTGCTGAAAAGGGTAACTTAAAAAGAAAATAGAACCATCGTCAGTCTACAGTTCAAACAAAGGTACTGCATTGGAACACAAGAGGTAGAAAAGGCATTGGGCCTGGCTTCTCCCTGTTCAAGCAACAAGAGTAATCATATGCTACCATCCTATGAGACTGTGGTGTAACTTACTCCATAAATAGTTGCAAAGAACTGTGATAGCTACTGACAGATATATAAATTGTTGATATCTATTATACTTAGAACAAAATACAAACTGTGGTGACCCTAAAACAGTTACTTGTATATTTAATTGTTAAAAGCAAAGTTGATTTGCTAGCAAAATTATGCAACCTTTCATATGTTATAGTACAGAGTGTAGACATTACAGTACTGGAAGAAAACCCATACGATCTCCCTCCTTTTTTTTTCCAGGATGTACATATATGTCATGCACCTAAGGATTAGAGGTTTGCAAACGTTACCTCATTGCCAGGCAAATTAACAGAAGCTAATGTCATAGATAATTAAAATATGATAATGTAAAACCAATACTACATGTAATCAAATGTACAAGGATTATTTAGATTTACAAAGACATTGCAAAATACCAGATAAAAGAAAACAGGTGTCATCTAGAATTTCAAAAGGCCTTTTTAAAAAGCACTCAACCAAAAGACACTATAAAAAATCATAATAGAAGAAAAAGTGCTGTAAAGAATTAGAAACTGATAAAAAAAGACAGTAAACAAAGTGGGAACAAAATTCCGTGGGTTTTTGTTTGTTTTTTCTTTTTTTCCCCTTCCAATATGACAAAGAAAACAATGGAGAAGTTCTGCTTAAGGAGCCTTGTCTCACATAATTGTCAGTACTGTGGAAAAGGAGGTAAATAACAAAGAAACAAATCCGCAGCTGGCATAAAATTATTTATTTCTTAGTAGGAACCCTATGAAAATGGTTTAAACAATGGCAAATTAAATTTGCTGTTGACAGATGCAAAGAAACGCATGCTGAAAATAACTAATAACTGCGTATATGCTGCTGAGCTCCAAATTAACTGGAAGCACCAGAGAATGGCCCTGTGTACATCTCTCAACCTGTCAAGGCCTGAACACGAGATACAATACGGGACAAAGTTCCTAAATGAGTGACACAGCAAAACCACTTAGGCAGAAAACTTGAAATACTCTTGGATTTATTGTGGAGAGTTTGTTTGTTTTGTAGGTTTTTAGTTTGTTTGTTTTTAGAAACCTATCCTCTTCCCCCCCCCCTTCTTCTTGATATAAGCAAGTTTTTACAATGAAATTCGGCAGTCACTGAACAGAGGCAGAACATAAGTTGATCTGGGAGCAGAAAAAAAAGTGATATCCCTTAAAGAGACAGAAAGAAAATACATCCACAGATGTGTCTGCACATGAATAGGTCACTGTAAGCATAATCTATCATGGAAACTGCAACATGTCTGCATGGATAGTGGACCACTGTTCTGAAGAATAATAATCATACCTATGGTATTACAATGCTATCCGGTTTTACCCTTGATAGTGCTTTGTCAAAATATGCATAGGCAAGGAGCAAATTCAATCTTCTTTCATTTTTCATTTGATTATAAAGGAATCATTGCTCAGGCTCAACTTTTAGATTTTCCAGATTGTGACACATCTCTGATAGGTGGATGATTCATGTCAAATGAACCAAAGCCATGCACAGGCTTACATCAGTGCTGGAAAGATGCTCAAAGCACTAGCCAAGTTTGTTTAGCTCTCAGGGGATCCCATTCGCAGCAAGGCAAAAGAAAAGCCTGCTTGACTTTGTGGGCGACACAAACAATGGAGGCAGTATTCACGTTGCATTAAGTGTTTTGTAACAACTTGTGAAGCAGAGAATGTGATCCGTCAGAGGAACGGAGGGTGTAGGAGGAATAAAAACCTTCAGAGTATTTTCCCAGCCTAACTACGGGTTAAGCATACAAGATGTAAGATGCAGAAAATGCATCTAAGGAATGAAAGCTACAAAAAAAATTTACTCCTCCTCCAGTTCACAGAGCTCCCCACTGACACAATTAGAGTGGAGGAAACAAAAACAAAAAAAAACAGGCAAACAGGGCAGCAAACTGATTTGGGGATGGATGTCATTTAAGCAGACATTGGGCTTCTCGGAACTAAGGTAGACAAGAAAGGCAAAGGGGCTCCCATTTTTTCCTACCTTGCTCATGTACAAGCAATTGTAGTTGTGCAAATGTACTCAAATTTTAGAAGTTACTTGAGCAGGATCATTGCATTTCTATCTGCCCCTACTGGGATAAACTTAAGGGCAAAGCATAACAGGCAGGAGTGATCTCAGCATGGAAAATGAAGGAATGTTACTAACAAAACAGTACTGAACCACACGTCCTCTTGGTCCTGCACACTGTGAGAGGACAAAATTCAGATGTCAGAAGAAAATGAACAAAAGGGAAAGCAAAGAATGAGCTAGAAACACCCCTTTTTTTTCAGAGCAATAGCCATTTTCAGATTCTTATTAATAACCTAAGAGATGGGAGAATGGCAAGTGGGAGAGGATGAGCCAGCAGCCTGAATGTCCCTAATCTACTACATCTCTATGTCTACTGATATGCTCCTTACCCAACTCAGTCCTGTTCAGAACGATCACACGTTTAGGTATTGTCTACCCATCTCTGTCCCAGTCAGCAGAATGCTCCATTCTAACCACGTGCGTGGTTTAAACCCCAAAAGACCCAGTGGGCCTGGTGAAATTAGGATATCAAGAAATAGGCTTGGAAAAAAGTATGGCTGTGGATGAGTGTAGTGGAGCAAGTAAGCAAGAAACAGGATGGGCTAATAGACATTACCACTTCATCATTTCTTCCCCTGCCTGCACAGCTTCATCCAAATAACTCGTTATTAACATACCAGGAGAAGACATTTCATTTTTACTCCTTAAGATCAACCTGCCATCTTGCCAGCTGTTTCTGTAACTCTTCTTCCCACAACGGCATGAGTAATCCAAAGAGCATTCTCACTTTCTCTGCCAGCAGCATGGTTACCTGCTGTTCATTTCTCCTAAACTGTTCCCTGAGCAGGGACGTACCATCTCTTGTTTCCCACTCACTTTGCAAGCCATAAGTTCTGATATATACAAGCACAGTTATTACCTCTAACTCATTCTACAAGTTCTTATGGCAGGAAAACAGTCTCCCACCGCTCATCTTTAACATCACTACCCTAAAGATACATTGGTCATTTCTGGGTGCTATCCCAGTACCTGGACAAGTGCAAAGGCCATCAGGGGCTTGTAGGTCTTGCACTCTGAAGAAAATACTACAAGAAAATAGGATTTGAGCCAATCCTCACAGATTTTGGTAACTTATTTTGGTTTGTACCACACTATCCAAAGTCTCTAAGTCTGAAGAAAAGAACATTTAGTAACGCAATCAATAGCTGGAAGGACACTTGAAAAATAGAATGATACATGCCCCAATTTCTCTGGTGTATCTTACGGGCTTACACATGCCATGTCCTATTATATCAGCTTGATGAAAGTTAAGGGACCAAAATGTGTGAAGCCTCATTCAACAGGGTTTTTTTTCTTTTTAGGATATTTTTCCTATTGCCAGTGCCATTCACTATTTTCCAAGTAATTGTGTCCACACAGACATGTCCTAAAACAGAGAGCCAGACTTACAGTGTGTTTGCCAGTGTAGTACAATGGGTCTTTTTGAATTGCTGCAAAACAGAAAGAGAAACAAAGTAAGGGAGCTTGGCAGTGCTTGCCAAATGGCATCTTCTGTCATATGCACACACTGGTCTGGATAGTTACTTGGGTGCAGAAGTGAAAAGCTATTAGCATCGGGAGAGAAACAGGCATCCAATTTCCCCACCCACCCAGATGGAGGAAAATAGAGCACCTCACCGGTAATGATTTTCAGAGAGAAAGGGATACAAAACAGGAAACAAAACAGGACAGACTCCAACAGCCTTCTTTTTCAGCACACATTTTTGCCCTTTCTCACTTTTAGTGTCTAATCCATAAAAGAATCTAAATCTCATCTGTAAAAACCACCTCTGTTCCTGGATGCACTTTAGAGGCAAGGCAGTATGAAGAGAGAAAAGCACTGCAGTTAATAAAAAAGGACTTTCCTCTCTCATTCTCTGTAAGTATATAATATCTAGTAGACCCAATAAATGGAGATAGATCATAGAAAAGAATGAAGGCTAAGGATTCAAAATGTGTAGCACAGGTTTACCCAAGTTCCTTTGAAGCTTTTGACTGTTCCTCTGGAGCTCCCTTGAAATAAGAGGATAAAAATCAACACTAATAATACTGGTAATGCTAACAATAATAGTTTATCCTGTGGCAGAGCAAGAAGGGGCCGTCAGGAAAGCGGCCCTGCTGCATTCAGTGATAGGACTGCAGTTGTAGCATAAAGGAGGTGATATGTGATACAAGTGAGTAACACAACGGGGTGCAGGAAAGGTAATGCTTAGCTTCTCTTCAAACAGGACTTTGTTAGCAGTGGATCAGATACTGGAAGAATAATGGTGAAATAGACAAGGAAACACAGAGACAAATTCTCAGAAAGAGGGAAGTAGAAAGGACATAGATTAAATCACCAATCAACAGAGATAGGAAATTTTCAGTCTTTTTGTTCTCTCTCTAAATTCTTTTAAGAAAACAGAGCTGTGGAATAATGTGCCAGGGCTCCAGTGAAGCCCATAATGCAGTACAGTCATTATTATTATTACTGTTTAATAAAACTTTCTATTCTATACAGACACAGCCCCGAGACCACCACAAACCATTCTGAAGCATTCTGAGGCCATGACATGGCAAAATGGCTATCAGTTAAATGAAGGAACAGATGAAATTTGCAGTAAAAAGTGTTGAGGCAATTTTGTGGCTGGGAATTAATTTGCTACCATGAAGTCAGTCCTCTCTAAAAAATACCTGGAAAAAGGCCATAATGGGAAGTACAGGTTTAAATTTCAGGTGCCATGTGATTACTGTCCAATCTGAACCAGGCCAAGGAACCAGGGCTAGCACACTGTCTGCTGTGAAAAACACACAGAGATATTTAAAGAACGCAAGCACGGTTGGAATGTCAGTTCTACCATCTGTCCCAACACCATTTGAAAACCTTTTATTTTTTTGGTCAACTCAGAGACCAAGACAGGGGCTTTAGGTATCGAGTTTTAACAGATTTGAATGGTAGCTTCAGGATTTAGGTAGCTTCAGGTAACTACAGCATCTAGAATTCTCCTTACTTTAGGTCCTTTCCAACTTACATACCTTGTTGGACTAAGCAAGATTGCAGCCAAAACCAAATATGACACTCAAGGTTTATAAGAGAATTTATCATGAGACCCATATTTATCTGCTTTTATTATTATTATTATTAAAGACCCGACACAGAAAAGTTAGTCAGCATTTCACAAAAAACATAAGTGATAGGAGAAATACAGGTGAAAACAATGATAATAACAACCACAAATGGACTGACATTTACACTTGCTCCACCCAGGTTTCAAAAGATCATTTGATCTGAGCAGACAACTCATTACACAAATTCCATTCAGAGCCAGAATTGCTACATACATCAGATGACAGCCGAGCCAAATTTTAATGATCCTACTTCTGAGAACATATCTATTCCTTTCAGAAGCTGATTTTGATTTTAAGCCCGTGTTTCAAGATTTACCTTTGATAAGGCACAGCTAATGATTCCAATAAGCTCCATGGCCATTTTGCATTTTTCTTATAGCGCTTACTTTTAGCATAGATTAGATTCTCCCTAGCTTTAACCAAGTGTGAATTTTGGAATTAAACAAAGCTTTTCCCTTCACCTTCCCGAGAAGGGTAGCTGTGAGCAGTGAGAACATACTGTAAGTATGGAGATGACAGACTGACTGATGCCAAGATTATTAAATCGTGGAGGTTGCTGTCAAATGAAAATACAGCTCACTTTCAAAGAAACTGTTAATATGGACAATAAGTCATCCATCTCCTTATATGGCTTCAGAAATCATAAAAAGTTCTCACTGTACGTAGGAGTAAATCCTGTACAGGAGATATGCTGAGTACCAGAACCCCACACCGTGAATCGTAAGTACCATACTAACAATATGTAAGCATGACTCACTGATCTACCTGTACAGATGAATTGCACTGTTACTTAAATGAGATGGAGCATTATAGTTCCTTAAGAGCACATAGAAATGTCAAACATTAGTTTAAAACAGGAAACAGATTTTTTTGTTTGTTTTTGTTTTGTTTTTAAACCAAAGCAATGTAGAAATTAAGTACAGCATAATCTAACCTATATGCTAGGCCAATACATTTTTCAGTGTTCTTGGCTTCCTAGCAAAAGTGCTCCATCCTGAGACTTTTTGATACATTATGTACCTGCACTTGATTTAGGAGTTGCCCATATGAACATAAAGCAGTATAAACTCCCATTAGTTTTTGAAAGGTACCAATACCAAGATCACAGACATGCGATACACAATGTCTACAGTTGCACATATACTTGTGTGATATGGAAGAGAAATACAGAAGAATGGAGCACATCAGTAGTACATTGCTCTGAACAACCAGCTACTGACTACTATAGAGGTCCTTCAAGACCTTCTTTGCATGGAAAGATGGTGTTTCTCTCCCAGCTTTAGCCACTGAAAATCAGACATCTACTCCAAGTTAGATGTCTAGAATCCTTCCATACTCAGTACTGAACACTAATGCTAAGAGTTTCAAAGTGCAATTCAGTCCATTTATCTTGGTGAAGTGATCTGCTCACTGGAACTGCTTATCCTTCTCCACTTGCTATAAACAGAACCCAGAAAACAATGCTAGGCTAAAATCGTAAAATCTCAGACAGCTCAGGTATGTAATCTGAATCTCACATTACAACGGATTTTTTTTCTTTCTATAGCTCTTTCCATTTTTTTCATCCTTGGACTCCATATCAAAATAAGTGTTACAGTCCAGTTGGTCTTCTGGCTTTTCAAAGAAAGATGAGATCTCACCAATGTATGTATATTGGCGGAAGGTAGGACACAATGAAGATCACAGACTCATAGAACAGCTTCAGTTGGAAGATACTTTAAAGATCATCTAGTTCCAACCCTCCTGCCTTGGGGGGTAGGAAGATACAGATAGGCTCTTTCCAGTGGTGTCCAGTGCCAGCACAAGATGCAATGGGTAAAAACTGGAACACAAGAGGTTCTGTATAAATATCAGGAAGCACTTATTTACTGTGCAGGTGATGGAGTACTGGCCCAGGTTACCCAAAGAAGATTTGGTGTCTCCCTTCTTCTTTAAATGCTGCCTGGACATAGTCCTGGGCAACCTGCTCTGGGTGGCCCTGCTTGAGGAGGGGGTTTGGATCAGATGACTTTCAGAGATCCCTTCCAAACTCAGTCATTTAGTGATTCTGTGATCTCAAAATATTCCAAATCCTGCCATCCTTTGTTATCAGCTAACACTGCTTATTGACCTCAAGTGGCACCACTTAACATGCTCTCAAGTAATTACTGCAATTACTGCATTTGCCCCTATTTTTTGTAATGATCTCAAATATAGACGGAAACATTCAGAGTAAGAGAGAGATAGTTAACATATAGATGATGTCACCCAATCTGCCACAGCTTTGTTTTCTCCAAGCAAACAAGTCTTTGAATATATTGTGTATCACCTCCACCCTACATAAACAGGTGTTACAGCACTCGCCTATTTTGTCATACTCAAAAAACTAGAACAGAAAGATAATTGAATTGAGTAGTGTTATTGCTGGACTATTTTCCTGAATTCATATTTTTAAATCCCGCTCTTCCATGAACCACATTCTCATTAGATTTTGATGCAGTTAGTATCAAATTCCAAATAGCAATACTGAATTTGTAACTGAATACTTGAAAAAGCAAGATAATTTTTGTTAAACTTTGTCTTTTTCTGACTTTGAAAATTGGCAGCATCACACACTTAGTCTTCTTCCACTTGTAAACAGAAACATAGCTAACTTCCTACCTCTTGCAGTTTGAAACTTCAAAAATCACCTCCCTAATATGTGCTTCTAATTAAATTTCAGTCCCTAACCACAGCTGCTGTGATTCATGCATACCCTGCAAGGTTCAGTGTTAATTAATGAGGGCTCTTTAAAACCTCTGAGCTGAGGTGTGGGAGGGAAGTAGGGCGTATGCAAGACACTAGGATTTCTCACAGTTGGTTGTGCTGTGTTGTGATGCCCCTCTGGGAGGGGGCTCAATTACTGAATGCATCCAAACAAGAATGAAAGAGGAGGTGGAGAACTGGGAACAAAAACCCACACAGTGTATTATTCATAAGCAAATATACAATTATGCAGTCTCATGAATTAGGGATCTGCACTTTTAAAGACGGAAAGACAAATATGTGTCAGAATGTTGCTTTGTGGTGTATTGGTGTGATACTCCCTTCTTCCTATGAAAATGTAGAGAAAAAGTGGGACATAATCAACAGAAGCCAGGGGCCTCTAGGCAATCCGGGGACAACTTCTGACAGGTTCAAGCTGAGGTATTAATAAATTTCATGGAGTGCAGATTTCTACAATCTCTCTTGGGATTGCAAATCTAGGCTGTAAATGAGAGGACTCAGCATCTCTCCAGATAAGGAATTTCAAGGCAAGATCCACGAGCTTGTGATCATCAGGCTAAATAAGCAAAGCAGTCATTTCTGGCTTCCCTGCATGTAAGTTCATAAACAATCACAGTTATTAACTCATATTTGTGTTAGGCTTTGAGATAGCACAACTACCCTGTCATCAGTTAAATGGCTGCCAGCCTAAAACACAGCTACTTATTACAATTTGTCCAAAATATTGAACTGAAGAGGCTGTAATTGGTTGCAAATAAGGATGAGCATTTCGGCTTTGTCATTTGTGCCTCAGTGTTGTTTTTGTTTTGTTTTGTTTTGTTTCCTTCCAAACTGCAATAGCTTGCATCTTTACAGCGTCTTTCCTCCTTAATCCTCTACACAATACAGCAGACACAGTACGCAACCATAACAGTGCACTATTAGGATCTGAAATTAAGTAGCATATAACCAAACAAAACTTCAGAGGGGAAGGTAAGAAGAACAGAGTGCAAATTCATGAGGAGGGATTTGGCGTGGATGTTCACAATAGCACCTCAAAACATTTTAAAAATATTTAACAGCCATGAATAGTCACAGCCTCAGACTGTTTCACTCAAAGACTGATATTACAGGTGCATTGAAAACTACAGTCTCACAGGTGATGAGTGTAGTGCTTGCAGGTGGGGTGGAAGCACACCCTTCTCTTTCACACCAAAGCTTGCAGTAAAGAAATTCAGCAAGCCTTCCCAGGATCAATTTCACATTTGGTCCTCCAAAAATCTTAACCAATGGTGGATAAACGATAATCCTTCAAAGTCCTTCAAAACATGACATTTTTTCCTATTAATAGAAATGCTGCATGGAGGAAAAAAAAAAAAAAAAAAAAAAAAAAAAGATTTTTAATGTAACAGGAAAAATTATATCAGTATCTATCCCAACCTAGTGCTCACTGTTCCTTTGATGCTGATTTTGAAACCCCAACTCAGGGATGCTCAACTACTTTTTCTTAACAAGTATGTAAGTACCAGATAATTTGATCATGACTTTTTCAAGCCTAGGGGTTGCTCTGATGGGCTAATCTGACCTACGTACTCGCTTTGCTCGGGGCAAACTGCAGCTGCTCACTGCATAAAAAAAAGATGGACAGACAATACATCAGAAAGCAAAGCTGAATTGCTGTCATGGTTCAAGCAAAATTTATTTACTGGCTAGATCTAGTCCTGAGCCAACCTCAGGAGGAGCCCTTGACAAACTTCTTAAAAATTTCCCCAAGGCAAAGGTGATTGCTCCATAAATATCCCCCAACAACTAGTTTTCCTTTCTGTAAAGCCTCTTTCATGCTACAGGTTCTCAGCTCTGATTAATATCTTTTGGATTTTAACACTTGGGCCTTGACTAATAAATCCAGAAACTGTAGATATACTGCCACTAGAGCCTTTTTATTACTAGCAATGGCAAGTTGAAGCCAGCATGGTGTAAAGGCAGATATTGAAGCCCGTATGGTGTAAAGACTGATGTAAGGACAGAATGTTGTCTTCTGGCTATTTCTCTGCCTCTAAGAGGTGACGGATATCACCACTTCCTTCTAGGATAACTTTGCCATTGGCAACCATTCTCCTCCTGCACCCCCAAGCAATTATAAACTGCCTAGTCTGTTTTCTTAAAGATAGATATGATTTATTTACACTTGGGTTTTAACATAGGAGAAAAAGATTTAACTTATTTTCCACAGTTTAGTCAGAATGAGATACTCCCAGTCTGACCTTCTGGGAGAAGAGGATTTTTCTGTCATCTAGATTGACAGAAGAGTCCAAAAACTGCATCAACACTAGTGATAAGAGGAATTGCTAGTTTACTCTGGTGAGCCCTAAATATTATAGCAAGAGACACTTCTCTTGGTGGAAGAAGAGACCTAGCTTTGCAAGCCAGAGGGGTTCCAATTCCCATATACACTTGACTTTACTGCGGATAGTTACGGGGCATGCATGGGTGCTTTGTTTTTAATTTTTTAAAATGCTTCTGGGACAAACTGTAAAATAAGCAAAGCAGCTGTTATGCTAACAACTTAGCTGAGAAGTCTTGAATCTTTACTACCACAGTTTTGTATGATTCAGCTCTGTAATCTCACTTGCTAGATTTGTTGTAAAAATTTTATTCTGTTCTGATTTTACCCCAGTTCATAGGCTGTACTACAAGATGAGGCTGCCGTTCTCCAAAATCTCCCTCTAAAGGTTTAGATAATACTATCAGATTGTAACACAGATGCATTCCTTTAGGTATCTGTATGTCCTCCCTGTCTTTTGGCCAGTACAGATCCACTACTTTTCCAACAGTTGTTCATTTATTTCTGAAAAGGTAATTGCTTAACCCAACCACCTATTTCAGAGCTACAAGGATCCTGGAAAGACAACAAAGGTTAAGCAGAAGGAAAACTAAATTAAATCACTAGAGAACATACAATATTATTAAATCTGCATGAGTTGGCAGTTTTGCTTCATCTTCACACTTCTGAGTCTCTGAAACATTCTCAATTTTAAGCAGTGCACATAAAACAACAAGTCATTCTCCACTGTGTTATCTAGGTCAGTTCTGTTTTTCAATACAAATGCAAAAAAATTGCTGTTTATAGCATGTAGGAGGGAGTTTCCTCACACGATTCCGAGAACATACAAGACTATGCTGGAAATGGCATAACCTTGTTACATGGACACAGAGTAATACCGCTACTCATTCCAGAAAATTATGTGACAGATTTGAAGTTTGTGACAAAAAGCCAAAATCTTAGGCTGGAGGTGGAGAAAGTTGTTCTACCACAAACTGCAAAGTACCCATTCAGTCACTTCCTTCAGGACCACTAATATAGCATTTCACAGTGCTAGCATTTATTTCAAATAACTGGAAACCTGTTTAAAATAAACTGTAGCACCCACAGACCTGAGCATATAACTCTGCATTCTTATGCGCTTTTCCACAGCACTCAGCAGCAAGCCACAAGTCACTTCCTTCTTTCTTAAGAGAGCCTTCCCTTATCCTCCCACATCCCTTTGGTGTCACGCAGCTTTTTTCACATGAAGGGGAAGTAACATCAACTCTGGTAGTTTTTATTCTGAGGCAATGAAGCCATTAATAATGATAAATCCCCAGGAAAATGACAAATCCCCAAAAAAGAGCCCCCCAGGCAAACGCTCTATTATCCTCTAAGACAAAGACAACAAAGAACTGACAACTTTTTATATAATGCAATTATTTCTACCTTTAGAGCCATATTAGGGTATCCTGTGCCACATTTCATCCAGCCATGAAATTTTCAGGATGTGAGACTGTTCTCTATTCTTCCCCAGGGATATGTCCCTCTCACCTTATGTGATCAAATGGCCATTACGATTACAGAGGGAGACAAAAACATCACAGATTAGAGACATCTCTAGAAAAGCCTAGAAAGTGATCTAACACTTGTTTGAGGACAATCATTGAAAAGAATGTTTGCAGTTCTTTCAGTATTCTCCACGGTGCTGAGAACTAAAGAACTGCATGCCTGAAGAACTGAGAAAGCAAAGGCAATGTGTAACAAGTGAATTGAAGCCTCGGTGGCCTCACAAAAATGCCACCAGATAATGGAGTTTATTTTTGTTTCTGGAATACTGTCCTCATAGTTTTTATATTTGGAGAAAGGTTTGCAGAAACACCACAAAGACTACCTAAGGAACAGAATAGGTGACTTCCCGCTCCAAATCACTAATGACACTTCTCTATTCAGATTTGAGATCATTGTGCTTATAAGGCCCTTACTGCGAAGCAGGATCAGGACTTCAGTCAAACCCTGCTTCCCAGAGCTCTGAAAGAACATGACCACACTACCATGTGCAAAGACTTTAAAAGCAGAAGGGTAAAGTCTTCTCACCTTAATCATAACAACATGTTTATTAACATATGCAGAATCAAGTGGAGTTACAGCTTCATCCCATTACAATTACCTTTTTTTCCCCTCCATCAGACCATAATGATTTGTAGTTTTATCAAACTGACACTTTTAGAACAGCAAACAAGCATACACATGAGAAATGTAACAGAATGGTACCTAAGTTACCAGGACATTTTAGTTTCATAATCAATATTTCAGCAGAACACCCTTTATGAACTGAATATTGTCTATTTATAATCCTTAGCTAAAAGGATGTTCAAGACTTCATAATACATCTTCTGCAGCTGTTGATTATTACAATGATAACAGCCTTTTTTCTCTACAAGTTTTAAAGGTACCAAATAGTAAAGTTATCTATGCTTTTCCATTATGACACTTATCCATAAACATTCAAAATCATTTATTTCTCACTTTTCAGTGAGTTGGAAATACACACACACACTGTGCATATGGTTGATACATTTTTATTTACAGCGTCATTCACCACTCTTCTAATCCAGGCATACAATCCTCAATAGGTTGAAAAGCACCCATTTTATATCTCATCTCTTTCTCCAAGTTTTCCATAATTTCAAGTAAGTCAAATTATGCATATAAATGAGCAATTCAAAATCTTTTCACTTATTAGTCAGGTCTCTAATCTCTATGTACAGACGGTTCAAAACATAAATTCCTTTCAGTTCTTTGTTGAGAACAAAATTAATCAAAGCAATAACTAGATTCGGGCTGAAATTAATGTTCATTTATTCATCTCTTTTTTTCACTCCTCTTCTGTTACAAGTCTATGATTATAGCCTGTCTTGCAAGGTCTCCACTGACTTTACTGAAAGCTATGCAAATCTTACAATCTTTTTACCCCTCAACCACTTATAAAAAAAAAAAAAAAACATTATTCCACCAAATCAAAACCTTTTAGGAAACTAGCTGTTTCATTCATAAGACAGGAGAAAAATGAGAAAAATCATTTCAACTTTCTTCCCCTTCAGCTACTCAGAGTTTTTTCCATGTAGACCAAAGAGTTATGCTGTGATACGTTTTAACAGTTACTTTTGTAATCTGTCAGTTAGCTCTTGCCCAGTGATATCTGAAAAGAATACAAAAGTCACATTTTGCTTTTCAAGTTTTGGTAAACAATGCACTGTTTTATTGTTTCTCTGTCAGCTGAACAGTTTTTCCCCCATTATTTTTAATATAGCTAGCTGAAATGATTATGTATGTCTTCCTAGAATTTTTGGAGATCTCTTCAGAAGCCAGCTGATCTTTCTAAGTAGGCAGAAGACCTATGTGCAGAAATATTTCATGCCAATTTCTATTTAACTGGAGAGATTTTTAAAATGCTATGCAGCAGTCACCTTGAGAATGTAACAACTAGCTGCCCTTAGTTGCATCAAATCTTTATGATCCCCTTCAGCCTTGTAGTAACAGCTTGCCCAGCTTCTTCATTTTCCAACTATCTAAAGTGCTACATGGTTGTTTTAATCTCAAATAGCTAAAAAACAAACAAACAAAAAAAAAACAACAAAAACCATGCTTTTATAGCTTTCATTATTTTTGATTGTTTCATAATATTTTCTATTTCTGTTGAATTTCAGCGGAAATACTGTCTACCCCTGGGTATGAGCCATGTTCTCTGTCTAGAGATGAAGGCTTCTCTTACATAGTGTATTGGAAGCCTTGCTTCATGGAAGACTTTGCATTTAGGGATTAGTGATAATGTCCAGGCCACATCTACTCCACTGGGTGTGGTACTTAAGGCTTGAGAAGCCCATACATTAGCATGGGTACACATTGCATTGCAATCTGTTGGAGTGCCCCATGTTGGTCTGGGCTGCCCACTTGGTGGATGTTATGAAATAACACCCCAGACTGCCAGAAGATTTATTCTGTGTAGTGAACAGAAATATAAGGCACTACAAAATGGAAGGGAGATATGAACCTGTGTATAGACAGTATCTGTGCAATGTGTTCTAAGAAAATCTTTATGGGGTGCATCCAATGCTTGCATGAAAACACACAAAGACCTGAACGGACCTAAGATTTACTCCTCTATATTCCTCATTTTATTCTATCTTACAGGAAATTTTACTAAGCCTTTTATTGTTGGGTGTTTCTTATGGAGATCATCCATAAAGAACGCTGCTCTCTCTGAGCTCACTCACCTTCTTGTTGCAGAACACCTAGCAAGTCCAAAGCACGCCAGATCTTGATGGAATAAAACACATACTTCACCAAGTACTTTTGAATTCACCCACAAGGTCAGCAAATACTCATCTAAAAGATCTATTGGTTCCTTGTACTAAAAGAATACTCTGTTAATTGACATGACAAATACCAACAAGTATGGTCTGGGAAAACACGTCATTAATCAATAAACATTGAAATGACTGATAGAAATTGAAAGCCTTACATCAATTGACATTTATTTCATAGTTGTCATCTGTTGTTGTTCAGATGAGGGTTCTTAGGCAGTTTCAATAACTATATATGTAAGTTACTACCAGAATGACCATAAACAAAATCATGAGTGAGAGTAGATCACAGTAGGGAAGTGAATAAATCGTGTAGATATGTAAAATCCTGGACTGGGTTGTGAATTTCAGATTGTTCAGGAAGTCTGCTCAGCAGGATCCCACCGGAGACTGCACTAGAGGATGAAGGAGCCCAAAGACACAGAACCACACAACATCAGGGTTTAGAAAAGACTTCTGGATATCGTCTAGTCCATGACCCCTTATCAGAAATGGGTCAACTACAACAGGCTGCTCAGGACCTTGAGTCCAGTCAGGTTTTGAATGTCTCCAGGAGTGAAGCCTCCACAACCTCTCTTGGACAACCTCTTCCAGTGCTCATTCACCCTCATAGTAAAGATAAACAACAACAAAACACAAACAAAAACACAAACCAACAAACAAGCAAACAAACAATAACAAAACACTTTTTTATATTAATCAGGAAATGAAGTCTTCTCAATTTTAACCCACTGCTTTCTGTTCTTTCCTTAGGAAACGATGAGAAAAAGTCTGTCTGTCTTCTTCAATACCCACATCAGATATTTATACACATCTATGAGATCAACCCTGAGCCTCCTCTTCTCCAGGCCGAACAGTCCCAGCTCTCTCACCCTCATAGGATGGGTGCTCCAGTCCATTAATCATCTTCGTGGGCCTGTATAGGACCTGCTCCAGTATTTCTCTCTCTCCTACACTGATGAGCCCAGAACTCCGTATAGGTTCTCATCAGTGCTGAACAGGAGGAAAGGATCACCTATTGTGACCTGCTGGCAATGCTCCTAATGCAGCCCATGATGCCAAAACTGGCACAAAGGCACATCTGGCTCAGGTTCAGCTTGCTGTCTAGCAGGACCTTTGGGTCCTTCTCTCCTAAGCTGCTCTCCAGCCAGTCAGCCCCCAGCCCGTATAGGTGGCATGGGGTTTTGCCTCTCCAGGCACAGAACTTAGTATTCGCTTTTGCTGAAATTCATGAGGTACCAGTGGACCAATTTCTACAGCTGGTTGAGGGCCCTCAGCACAACCATCTGATGTATCAGCCATGCCTCCCAGTTTTGTATCATCTGCACTCTTGCTGCAAGTGCACATCATCCTATCATCCAGACCATTACTGAAGATGTTAAACATTACTGACCCAACTACTGACCAGTGGTCAGTACGGCAGTGGTCTCCAAAGTGGGGTGTGTACACTCCAGAGGGTGCACAAGAGAAACCACTGGAATATCTGAACTCCATTGGTTTGTGTCAGAGGGTCCATTGTCACGAGGTGACCTGTGGGATGAGTGAGTGCTCCACAGTGTGGAGGGGTTGACTGCACCCTCACTAATTCATTCACTTGCAGCATATTTTTGACTTTTTGCAATTGCTGTGTGCCCAATTAAGTGGATTTACAGATAATATTATCTGGTTTTAACTGAAGTAGCCCTCACAAAACATGCAAGTGGCTTAAAAAGATTCCTAAGAAGAAATGGCAGACCAAAGATTAGACTGATAATGCAAACCCAAGTGATAACAAAATGGCAGAGCTGACACTTCTACTCCTAGCAAAAAAGCTCCTCAACTGCTTAATTGAGGTGAAAACAGTGATCTAAATCAGACCCGACAAGAATTTGGCCAAATTAAGATTCTTTGAAATACAGATTTTCTTTCATGATCTCAGCAACATTTCTTCCATGATCTCAACCTTGCTTTGGGATATTAGCTAATGTTAGTATGAAACCACCATGATTAGCAAGACATTTAAAAACTAAGTATCCAGAACATGAAGACAAGCCTCTATAATTTTTTTCAGCAATGTTTGAAGTTGTGAGATATTAAATCCAGTACTTTACAAAATGTAATGGTAACTGTTTAGCAGCCTCTTCTGAGGTTTCTTACTTAATAGCAAAAGACAAAGCCACATGACACCATAGTAACACTTATTCTTCCTGTCATGGTAAAAATGTCTGAAATACATGGAAAATACGGAGACAAACTAAAATGCAATCCTTTGTCTGCAAATACTGCTGGAAGATGTATAGGAAACATTGCTAAAGATCTGAAGAAATGAGTATCAAAACGAATTACACAGTGTGGGAGGTCTGCTCTACAGCTGGGTGGAAGTACAGATGTACTATACGAAAGATGTACTGGAAAAGATGCATTTTCAACAGTAAATGGTTTCTTTGATAAAAACAATGTTTTATGGTAAAATTGCAAGTGTAACCATTCATGTTGGATGCTTTGACTGGAATAAAAAAGGGATTACAGGGTAAGGTTACAGAGGTAGCACTGCACATAAAACTCGTGCACTGGTCTCTGATAGGCAAGTTACTGAGGCTAGAAGTGGTCTAAATGGTGGTCTAACACTGTTAGTGGCCTACAGAAGTCATCAATGTGGTTCATTTTATAAAAACAAGACCTTTAAATAGCAGAGTCTTCGCAATACTTTGTAATGAGATAGGAAGTGACTGTGAAAATCTTTCCTTTACCAGACAGAGGTTTCCTGGTTATCTCACAGCAAAGGGCTTGAAGAGTTTTTGAACTTAACAATGAGTTAGATACTTTTCTTCTACAAAAAGACAAGTGCTCAAAATCTGTTGACCTCTTCTGTGATAACAAGTGGCTGTCAGTAGTACACTACATAGCAAATACTCTGGAAGAAATAAAAACACAATTTGTCCCTTCAAGGTAAAGGTGGCGTTTTAAGAATGGATGAGAAAGTAACTGCTTTTGAAATTAACTCATGCTACAGAGAGCAACTTGAAAACAGTTGTTTGGAAATGTTCCTGTTACAGGATTTTGGTTTTTCGCCCAAACCAATGTATTTTGCCTAAAAAAACCCTCTCTTCTCTTCTATCTATTAACTAAAAAAAAAAAAAAACAAAAACACTTGGAAACGATTTTCTAACCCATTTAAAAATTATCCAAACAAAGAGCTCAATGGGTTTTGAACCCATTCATTAGAAATATAAAAATCGTGATACCAAGTACTTTGTAATAAAAAAATATTGACATCAGGGAAGATGGAAATTTAGTAGTAAAATTTCAACAAAAAAATCTCTGCATATTAGTGAATGAGACTGGAAAACAAGCATCATGATTTAGTAAGCACAGTTAGTGATGTACTTCTTCTGTTTGGATCTAAGTGTCTTTGTTCAGTATCTTCTTTTGACTGGTTATTAGAGTACATGGGAATGCCATATAAAAGTGCCCCCCAAAAGGGAAAACTGGGGACCACGTAGAGAGCTTGCAAGAAATAGGAATTGACTGAGCTGGTACAGCAGCTGGAAAACATCTGCCTGTGACTGAGCTGAGGAGGAGTCTGGGTTAAAAGGCAGCAAGGACTGGCAGAGCAAAGGGAGTAGTAGCCTATGGTGTGCACCTTATGAATTTGGAACTACAAATATTCACACATCAGCTGCAAAATGCAGCTAAAGCTGTACTGCTTGTGATGAGATGCTGAAGTGCATTTCTAGGAACGTCCTTTGCTTATGTGACATGATGGCTTTATCTCTGCATATTGCAGCTGCTGAAGGGGGAATAAAAAAGCAGCTTCTTCTTTCTGAGAATCTGGAATCACATTTTTAAAGTGTACCATTGCCTATTTGGTAGGTCCTTCTGAGAGTGCTGAGGAATGATGACTGAGCTTAAAATATTTCATTGTAAACTACAGAATTCCATCATTAAATCTATCAAAGTTTCACTCATCATTCATCCCACACTTGCAGTAATACTTATTACCAGAGATGGAAAGCTGCCACATTTCTTCCTCACAGCTAGCTAGTCCTTGTTGTCAAGGACTACAACTGCTCTTTATACACAATAGATCCCCTTACCACAGTAAATGCACTCTGATTCACGTTGCCTTCAATGGTCTTCACCTTATCATTCAGAGAGGACAAAATAGCAAAGCTCTGTTTTTGTTGCAGTCCTAATGGGACTATAAAATCCATTTTCAGTGCAGTATGTGATCTGTACACCAGGTGGTAGGAAACAAGATCTAAAGGTAGCCATAGGTTTTTAAGCTAATGTTTTCTATGCAGTAAAAAGATCAGTAAACCCAGAACTAGACAACATAAGATATGAACACAGAGAATTCAGAAGACGTGCTTGGAAGCTACCAGAGTATTAGATTTTGTTTGAAGTTGCTATAAGCAACAAGGAGAAAACATAAGAACAATTGTATTCATGGCAATGTTACCTGAAAATATTACAGCCAAACGCAGTAATTGAAGGGATGAGGCAGTGGGGCACTTAGTTCTTTACTGCCCTCTTTCACCACCTACTAAGCTGCATATTCCTTTTCAACTCACTGGGACAGCAACTTTCCCTTTGGAATTAAAGTTGTATTTCCCTCAGTAGGATTTTCACATCACACAAAAAGCTGGATAAAAGCAGTCTTCCTTGATTAGTGCTGCCATGAGAGTCTATTCCCTCCTGATTCGTTGTAGTCACCCCATAACACTGAACGCCACCAAAATACAGGCAGAAATCCATAGCTCAGAACAGATGAAACTGTTTTCATCTTCCCATAATTGTTTCCACTGGGGGGCGTTATTAGTCCATACTTTGTCTAGCTTTGACCCTGCTCTTCAGGTCTACGGTAACAAGTTTGTGGCTACACTACTGGCTTGCCACCTTGCACATTGGTTATTTTCACTGCCTGGGTCAAAAGAAGAGTGAACTTCAGACTTGCCTCTCCAAAACCATACACCTTTCCCACTGGAACTAAAAGAGCATTTCCCTCAACAGCACAGGGCTAACAGCTCACTGAGTTAGTACCAGTCCACTCAGAAAGGAGCGTTCACACATACAGCAAAGCATCATCCTATTTCCTATCTTCTAGGTCTGTTAGAAAGACAGTACTAAGAAAGTCCCTCACCGTGTCTCAGTTTGCTTCTCAGTATTTCTCAAAGCACGGTTTGATTGACAGCTGCAAAGATTCTGGAGGCAGAAAGGGCTGATGTAGTTGCATGTGGCCCAGTTTTATCACCTTCACAAGAGTTTTCCCTTTCCTATTGTTTACAGTGCCATATTTGACCATTCAAACATCAAAACCATCCTGGTTTACTCAAAATCCTATACCTAAAGGCCAGAGGAGACAAGATTCTTCTCTGAAATGAAAATGAAAGCACAACACTGTGCTTACACCTTTGAACTATTCCTCATAGTTAAATCTACTTCATCTACTCCAAGCAACCTTTCCTTGCTGTTTACATTCTTCAAATGTCAATTGCAAGTTAACAGTCAATATTTCCAAGCTGTTAGTAGACAGAGCTTCTGAGGAATGACATTCTTCCTCTTCGGATAGGAAACAACACATCTCAAATACCATGGTGGTGCAGTTGTAGGTAAATTGTACAAGATTACTGACAAGTATCGACTGAAAACATGGTTATCATGCCACTACACTGCCTTAACTTCTGTTTTCCAGAGATATACCTTAGTGAACACCACAAGACATATCAGTTGAATTATGTAAATTCTTTTCTTGTAAATGCCTAATAGCTATCTGAAGTGACTCTAATAGTTAAATTTCCCTGTTCAGTATTCAGCACATTAAAATTTCTGTTTTATGATTTGTTCATTAATGGCATTATAATAACTCAGCACCTCATCAGCTGCTCTAAACAACCATATTTTAACTAAATAAATAATTCATAAATATTTATAATTAATAAATTAGAGAGCAGAAAGATCAATTGTTGTGTATGCTGTACAAAAAGTATGTTCCATTAAGGCATCAGCAGTGCTGTCGGCTGGAATATTAAAGAAGAGAGTATAGCTGTGTATGAGTGGAAATGTAATACCTTCAGTCTAGTCTCTTTTTTGTATTATATTCTGCCTTAGTTTTGTACATTATTTGTACTGATTCAAACCTAGGTTTCTACTAGACCTTGCCTACTTACATTTCAATACAACCTTAGTTTAGCCTCCTGGCCAGCTTGTACACATTTAGCCTTCCCACAGAAGTCAGGGTGAATGGTTTCTGAACTGTCCACTCAAGCGTAGTATGTCTGAAATGGAGCTCCTCAACTTAGCCTCCCCAAATCTTTCATTTCATCATCACTTGTGACTTATTCCTACATGCTTCCCTATCCCTTACAGGATTGTAAGGATCAGAAATAAGTATTTCTTCTACTCTTTCTGCATCTCATTTGGCAATACTTCCCCCATTTCTCTTCGCACATTCTGCTAAAAGCACCTTTCCTACTCAGTTAATAAAATCCTTTTTCCCCCTGTTTTTTTTGATGGATATTTTGGTCTTTTCCACGGCAATACAAAATGCTTTTCTCAAGGTTATCTTTGTGGTCCCCATCCTAAACATATTATCTTGCAAAAATAAGCTGCCAAGCCCTCCTTTCTTTCTGGAACCAAGACAACCCACATCCCTGAAAGCTTTTCACCTTTAAGACTGTTCCTCAGGCTGTCCCATTTATTTCTTCTCATACTTGACAACACTCCTGGCTGTGTTTAATTTCTCCTCTTTTAACACCAGTTGCTGCTGTTTTATTATGTGCTTCTTATATATAGCCTGATCTTCTCTGACATCCATCCCCCAAAAAACAAAGAACACAGATAATTATTATTGGCAGGAGTCCTGGTTGAGCCAAGTCATTAGCTGATGACTTGACCTGCTCAATGATCAGAAGTCTCCCATCCTGTACAGCAATAAACTGCATTATATTCTGAACGTACAGAATACTGCATAAAACATCAGCAAAAAGCCAAGACTGTTTTTCCTGTCATGAGAGTTTAACCTTACCATCCTGCACCAAACAGGAAATTATTTGGCTGACGTTTTCTACTTCACCTGTCCAGTACTTAAACACTCTCTGCATGTGCAGTGTTATAGCACTGCTCACTCCCCAAGCCCTCAGATTTTTTGCATGCTACCATAAAGGAGTCCATCACTGAAATGGAGGCATCTCATGGATAATATATGACAGTTCTCCAATGGACTGCAACGCAACATGAAGCAATTCAGGGCAGGGAGTGAAGAAAATTAATTTAACCAAATTCTGAGAGACAACGATATTACTACCAGGCACAAAATTACTGGCATACCAAAAGTAATATCCTTTTATCTTGACAAATATGTTTGGATGACAACATAGGCAAGCGGGTCAGAGAAAGCAGCAGTGCAATGCTTGTAGCCTATATTTCCATTTCCTAACATCCATCTCTCTTTCCCTCCTCCCATAATCTCTGCTGCTAATGTACGAGGGTAGAGGGAGGTGTTTCCTGATGCAATTCTGAAAGACCAAAGTAATTGAATTTTGAAGTTAAAAAAAATATTTTTCCAATGTCTTTGTCATCAAGGCAATCAGGGAAAAAAAAAAAAAAAAAAAAAAAAAAAAGATGCCTCCAACGTGTGAACAATCACCTGCCATCAGGCTCTAGCATGGATTTTCTTCTGTCCTTGATCCTTCTGATTCATCACATTAGACTTAACCTATTAAATACTTAATTCTTATCTTTATTGGCTTCTGTACATCTTTAACTCACTTTGAAGACACCTGGTTTTGTACCATAAGATTAAGACCCTGCTCATTTTCTGTTCATTTTCTCATCTATCACTTGCCAAAAGTAATGTAGTGTAAAAATATATTTTTAAAAAAGATCCAGCGGCTCTATTTGCATCTCCTATACTTTGCTCAGGGAAATACAGGATGACAGTTGTCCTATTCCTCCCAGCTGACATCAGCACAAAGAAAAAATTAGTATAGTTTATTACAATTAAAAAAGGGAGGAAAGAATAAGACCATTAAACAGTCCACATTCTCTACTAACAACACAGGGTGGTTTTATTACACTTTTGCAAGGCCTGTAAGAGCACAGCAAATCACAAACAATATTACACTCTGTTAGGATGTCTCCCTAAGAATTGAGCAATGAATAGATGTGAACAACTGTTAGACAAAGCTACAAAGAGTCACACAACTGCGTGGCTTACTGTCTCTTTAAAGTACCTTGACCAGCATCTGCTCCAGTCCTACCACTGAAGTATCCACAGCATGAATCTACTGCCAGGTGTGATCATCAGTACCATTCCAAAAATGGGTTCATTGCACTATTTTCCTTGCCTCTTCTGCATTCCTCTAGCTCTCCAGTGCTGTCATGCTTCTCAAATTTGTCCCTATCTCACAGACAGAATCAGACTTCTTCAAGGTTCATTTGACTGAAGTTTAATAAGAGTACTTGGCAGCTTGGAGATGAATTACAAGAAAGTACAAGCGAGAGCTGCAAGACCCAAGAATTGAGTAGCCTACCTGTTGAGTTCATTGGGACACAGCTAAAGGACCACATACATGGAAATAATTATGGTCTTGTTATGAGCACTAACAACAACAGTAGAGGTGAGAGGACTATGAAATTAAGCACTTCGGGCATGGCCTTTTGTATTATAAAAAGAGTGACAAATTCCTTTCCTTTCTTCTTCAGCTACTACTATGTTACATCACAAATATCAAGAAAGCAGGTGGCAACTTGCCAGGAAAAGTCATTCTGCATAACAGTTATGCCAAAAACGCAAAGAAATAACAGCCAAGAATGATAGTTACTTTTTTTTTTTTTTTTAATTTCTAGTTCTATTCATCAACAAATCTCTCATAATTTTGATTTGGGAAATACTAATCATACAGGTGAAAGACACAGTGGGAACCAAAGAACAAGGAAGGAAGCAGCTGTAAAACTAGTTCTCTTTAACAGCATGGAGAAGGAGTGTTTAAACCCCTTAGATATATAATGACTTTTTTTCCTTCCCATTTTTCTTCTGTGTTTGTTTTTCCTTTAGAACCTTGGGAAACAAGCTGTGTCATACAATCCCCTTCCCTCTCTCCAACACTCTTCTTTCATGCTGTCACAGTTCCAGTAAACATCTGCATTTTTCGCACCTTTGCCACAACTACATTACATTGTAAAAGCCTGCAGGATGCAAAGGCAGCTGATTCTTTGCTAAAATCTTGTGCACAGCTCACTTTCTATTCAGCTATGTGCGCCTTTCAATAGCACTCATAACAAAATGTATGCTACATAAATGAATCACTTAATCCATGAAAAAATGGGGTGAGGCTAGCTAGATAAGAGTTATATTTGGTAGTGGGATTTTTATTTTTTAAGTATATATTTGAAATTTCTTCAGAAGAGTATGAAAACAGGTTGTCAATGTAGTTCCCAGTGAAGCATACCATGAGCACTGATAACTCCTGAGTATTTCAAGAGATGCTTATCAGAAATGCAGGGAGCAGAACAGGCCATACAATCTGTTAATTCCTGTTCCTTCCAAGAGTGTCTTCCACACATTATGATTCTTCTCTCTCCCTTCAGTCCTTAACTGTGTAGCACATTTTTTTTTCCTCCCTCCCTGCTTTCCTACTTACTAATGCAGTTAATTGTCAATTTTCTGTTTACAAACACAGGATGGAGATAACAAATATTCCAATTAAGTGCTAATGTTCATGGCTCAATCTCTTCCTTAGGCTGTAGTGAAAGCAGTCCAACTGTCTTACAGAGTGTACAACTAAAGAAAACCTGAGGGCAATGTTATTTTGATCAGAGGTTGACTTCTGCGAGATAGGTTCCAAGTTTGTCTCAGAGAAATTGGGACCGATGCTACACAGCAATATCGTAACAGGTGGGCAGTGAGTACATACTACTCAAAATATCTGTACTGTCATTTTGGAATGGATGTTTCAAAGCATTACAGTAATACACAAATTCAATTTCATAGCAGTAAGTTTGCTCATTTATGAAGTAACAAGTTGATGATAATACCCAAAGTTAATAGCATTCAGAGTTGCACTGCTCATACACTCACAGCATACACTTTCAGTACATAGTCAGTACAAAATTGCAGCAGTAAATATTACTTTCAGCCCTGTCCCCAGAGTAATCTGCTTGCAGGAGTATGTGAGGTGAATAGGAACCACTGAGGAGCACACATTCTACAGTATGGCAATGTGCCCTATGCGCAAAAAAGCACTTTGTTTCCAAGCTTTGGATAGACCTGATCCACTGTCAATGACAATCCTACTCTGACTACGAGGGTGGACTAGAGACTTCTAGAGTCCGTTCCCCCTGTAGTTTCAAACACCACATTTCATTATCTCTTCTGAGTTCAAAAGACTCCATGACACTTTATAACAAGGAATAATTTTATCCTATCACAATAGCCTTTACCTGACCGGTTGGTTCATCCCATCCCAAGACATCAAAACACAAGAACAAATATATGGCAGGAATACATCCTTAGATAGAAGTGAAGTAGCGTTTCCAGGAAAGATAGATTTTGTTTACTGCAAATATGATGCTGCATGCCTTCGCCCAAAAGCATCTTTTCACAGAATGAGATAGTAAGGACCTCTCGTCATTTTTGCCATTAAAAACAAAACACCAAACTTTTTTGTGGTTGGTTGGAAGGAATATCATACAATGGAGTCAAATTAATTGCTGCAGTGCCCTGGTGGTTGCTAACTGAAAAATACAAGAACATTGACCAATTTCAGTGTCAGCTAGCTCTTGAGACAAGACCCTATCATTATTTGTGACAGTAGTGCCAAAAAGACCAAGTGAGACACTAGGTTTCCTCATTTTCTTTGGCCTAAGTCAGTACCTGTCAATTTCGTGCACAACCTGTCCCCAACCAATTATCACCTCTTCCTGTCCTTACACCGTGATGGGGTGCTTCGCGCTTCATTTACAGCTCTAGGACCCTTACTGACAAACAGTGCCTTATTAGCCGAGATGTGGTCTATATAATACACAATTGCTGTATCACTTTTCCCCTGGCCATAGCCTTATTCTATACTCCTCCCTCCAATTTTTTTCCCTTCCTTCCTTTACCTGCAGCCACTCCTGCATCACATAGTCCTTATTGGAAATTTGCCCTGGACAAAATGATTCAGATGCAACAAACAGAAAGAGAAACAGCCATATGACTGAATGCTAGAGACCTTAATACTGAAATCCCACCATTTTATTATGGAAATCGAATGCAATCTGGTTACTATTGCTGTTTAATATAACATTTTAGTTGATACAGGAGAAGCAATTAGACTGCTGAAAACGGTGCTAATCACACCCGGAGTTCAATACTGACCATTACCAGCAGTGCAGTTGTGTGATGCAACTGACTATTTTGTGTGCAATCCTTGCAATAACGTGGGAAAAGAACACTGAAGAGACTGGAGGAGAGACAGATGTGACACAGTAGTGTTGTGGGCTTGTCTGCACAAAACAAAGCAATGTTCCAGGGAAGCAACCAGCTTCATTTCATCCTTCACTATTTACCACAAATAGTTCCAGTTTTGACAAAATATTGTTGGCATAATTACAGGCAACTTAATCACAACTGCATCAATACTGACACGTTCCAAGACTGAGACAAACGTATTCTTGTAATTTTTTCCCAGCAAAACTCCCAGAAAATAGGATTCTGGGCATTACAAAATGTGTGAGAATACATCATAAAATGTAATTGGGAGGGCTATGGAAGAAAAATATCACACACACAAACAGCTGAGATACGGGCAGCTTCTAGCTCAAATTTATACATCATTTATACATTGTCCTAAGTCAAACCAAACCATTACATCAAAAAATATACCACTTCTGAATAACAGAAGTGCCAACAGTAGCAACAGAAGGTGATCACAATATACACAAAGAATACAAATTTAAGGCCTTCCAGGCAACAATGTGTTGTAGCATTACAAAGGAAAGGCTAGTTGCAAAGGATGACAATGATATAACAAATTCCATGTAATTGCCCTGTACATCATATATGATCTTATTATTGAAAGGTTGTGGAACAGCACATAGTAGAAACAGTGGCCTTTCCACTTAAATAAGTGGAAGCAGAACTGAACAAAAGACAAATTAGGAAAAAAAACAACTTCCAAACAGCTACTTTGTGCTGCAAGAGAGGAACAAAAGTACTAAGAGTCATTTCCAGGGAAACTAGATAACAACAGTACATTGGCTTAAGATTTGTCCAAGATGTTGTGGTAGATTTGGACATAAATGGATGACATAACTAGGAAGGATTCAGTTCCCCAAGATACACAGGCTGAGAAACACATCTGTAAAAGCCTATGGCCACTCTGTGCTCCAAACCTTTTCAAAGGTCTCTGTACTAATTGGTCTTTCTGTTTACACTCATAAATAAATGAAGAGTAGCCCTTCCACAGCCGGATCTTGTATGCACACTTTCTCTCTGTGGCTTGCATTTGAGTGAAATATTTATTTCAAACAGCTCCACTGCATTAATTCTATGTGAAGAAATACAAACAACTCTGAAAGGTGAAAATTTGAACGTTTCAAATGGGCTTCATTCAGTGACATAAGACAGACAGTTGTATACTCTTATGAGACTTAATTCACAAAGCATATCAGAAAGCCATTAAAGACAGTTACAGGACAGCTAACTTGTGATTTCATAAATACTATACAAAAAGACATGGGACAATGAAGCATGCAGATAAGGAAGCATGTATAAACATCTGTTCATATTCATTGCATCCAGAACAAACCACCATGGCTTTTTCAAAAATAAAAATTAAAGCAACTGCTTGTAATATCTTAGTTGATGGACAGTACTGGATGCATATTAAGATAGAATTATATATTTTTCTCATAGGTCAGGCACACACAAGCATTATTGAAAATCTAGCCCTGTGGGGGAACAACTGAATCATTTCATGGTGGTAATTCTAGTAATTGTTCCTATTTCATCACTTGTAGACCACTCCATTCTGAGGAATGTGCAAGAAAACTGCAATTAGTTATCCCTCCCCTGGGAATGCCTGTTTCTAACTGATCACTAGATTTTAGGTGAAGTCACCTTTCTCATCGTCTTCTCAGCCCCTGGCTAATATGAATAGCTATTTAGAAAAGCAGCAAAAAAGGGATAATTTGAGCAATGACAATTTTCTAAACACACTGCATACATTCCTCCATGCACAGACAGACACTGGATTTTGGTGCATTAACCATATCATGCAATCTGGAAAGAAGAACTGGCAATCAGAAACATGCTAAGAACCACAGACTTTCCATCCTTAACTGGGGCTTTGTATCACTCTGTATCACTGCAGCTAGTAGCAAAGTTGCCACTGAATTCAAAAAGAACAGAACTTGTGACTATTTAGACTGGTATTATGAGCCCCTGGAATGGGAAAATAAACAAGGATGAAGCCCACCGGGACCCCACAGGCAACTTTCTCAAATGTCATTTCCTCTAGTCTTTCACTGTTTTTCTTTAATAACTTCTTTGGACGTGCTTTGTAAGGCCCACAGAATTACATATTTATTGGCTTCTCCCCTGAGTGCAGGTGGTTCGCAAATTATCTGAGCTTTCCTACTTCTATGCACTAAGAATGAAAGAATGCAACTTTTGGCTTAAATACTCCTGTTTCAAGAATATGCTGTTTCAGGAACAACTATGTACATTTTGTGGTTTAATGACTAAATGAGCATTTGCTGACAAAAGTTTAATAGAAGCGTAGCAATTCCTTGTGTTTACAGATTGTCCTTTGTCAAACATCCCAAAGCACTTTACAAACATTCATGATATAAGCCTTCCAACTGTAGTTTGAAGGAGGGAGGTATCAGGCCTACTATTCAGAAAGGAAAACTACAGCACACACACACTCAAAATAATAAATTGAGAACTTCCCAGGTAATATATTCAAAACCATAAACAAATTTTCTAATTTCTAAATCCTGTGTTTAATTACCAGCCCATTGTTCACTGACACATCAAACAGTTATGTTTCTATGTCACCTCTTCTTACAAAGGTTGCACTGGAGTAATTCAACCCAGTAGCACGGAAGCAGTATAATGTCCCCTCCTTAACCTTTCCCTTCTGCCTGTCTGCCACTGATTCATACATAATTTACTGATGTCTCTTTCCGGCTTTTGGCCTCCTGCTTGACAAGTTGGTGTAACCCATGATTTTAGCAGACAGACTGACAAGAAACAATGGGAATGATCAAATATGCTCACCCATACTTAATTAGCCTTCAACATGACTGCTTCACATGAGAGCAAGGAAGGTTCATAAAACAGAACTAAAGCATCAAAATAATCTGCATTTTTATTTTACTGCTGCCAGTGACATGAAAGCCAGGGGCAGTGATGAAGAGCCCTGAATTTAAGGGTCATAACAGAACCTCAGAAATTAGGAATGAGTAGACTGTAAGTAGGCTATCATTCTGGAAGTCATCTAATGTCCTCACCTCACTGTTTTTTTTTTGTTTTCTTTTTCTTCTTTTTTTTTTTTTTTGTTTGTTTGTTTGGTTTTTTGTTTGTTTGTTTGTTTGTTTTGTTTTGTTTTTGTTTTTTTTCCAGATTTGTATCTCATAGCCTCAAATAACCTGGACTTATCCCACACTTCTGAAGAGCTGTTTATATTTACAGATGGAGAAACTAAAGCTGGGGAGAAGGCAGATGTGACATGCCCGGATGAACTTATTTCAAAACAGTGGCAAGATAGCCAGCCCAGGAACATTTACTTACTTGGCTTTGATCACTGAACTTGAGTAGATTCCTCAAAATAAAAAGGAGTAGAACTTAGGTACTACACTACATCAATGAAACAAACACAAAAAATAAGACTTGATAGTAAAATCTCCAGCTGCTGATGAATATGTGCCCCAGCCTATGCTGGCCTAGAGAATAGATCAAAGCCAAAAACATTTCTGCATTAAGGCTCATTTAGTTTACTATATATTCTAGTAGCTTGCAAGTCTTCCACTAATCGTTTTCCCACATTAGAAATAGATTTCCAGAATGATTTAGATGGAGATTTGCCTGATGTCTGCAGCCATAAGACCCACTGTTTAGAAAAACCTTGGATAATTTTCAAACCACTTTTCTTCCTCCCCCTTCAATTAGTCTTAATTTACCAGTGTCTTTCTTCCCACTCTTTTCGTTCCCCCACCAAAACTACTTTGGTGTTGATTAGGTGGAGATGATGGGGAGAGTACGTCTCCACATTTCAGCAAGACAATTTCGCTTCAGGTAACAAAAAGACATTTGTTAATTTCCCTCTTGAGTGGATCTTGGAGACTTTCCAAGACTCAAACAAAGAAAGTCTCATTAACTACTGATACAGCATACAACTGTTACAAAGCTTCAGCTTATAGTTCAGGGTATTTTTATTATCCAAATTAGGCAATTCTTCCATCAGCTTTGTGCGATCTGCCAGCAAGGACTCCTGAGCACGTTCTTACTGCACACCTCTTGTTCCGAGGTTTGATGTCATAAGCTGGCATCCTCTGCTTCTTGGCAGTGCCTGCCAGCAACCCTCATGGTGCACGCATGGCACCCTTCCACTGTTGCCCACCTGCCACAGAGTACACAGCAGCAGGCACACACACACCACGACCAGCCCTGACAAAACAAGGCCAGTGTGGGCACTGCTGCCCAGAAAGGGACTGCTGTTGTCAGAGCAAGGCAGAAACAAGCAACCAAAACAGCTGCTCCCTCAAGCTTCCTCCAGGCCACATTTGCTTCCACACATGCGTCCAGGATGCCAAACTTGAAGGAGTCATAGCATGGGCTCTGGCAGCGCTGCTGGGACACACGTCACTGACATCCATTCTATATTTGCTTGTCCTCAGCTCACTGAAGTCATCCAGCGGACCTCCTGACTGCGACGCATGCTTCCTACCGACTGCAGTTGGATCCGAATCGTTCCCCTGCTGAGTTGTATTACGGTGGCAGGCTTAGGAAGAGCAGTGACACAAGAGGTTTTACCTGAGATTGGAAAGTCTCACATATGACGTGTAAGGATGAGTATGCCGGGAGCTTAAGCTCTGTTTTCATCTATGAGGACTGGCGCACAGTTCAAGGGATGTGCTACAACAGCCAGCCTACAAAAACATCTCACACTGAAATGAATAAGAAACATATCTATTTAAATAATCATTGCCACCCAAGGATATCCTTTATCTAGGGTAAATATATCATTACTACTAGTTTCCAGATAGGGTAATAGATGCATCATGAACATGGGAGCCAACTCACTGCCTGTATGAGGAAAAGATATTGTGTCAGTAGCCCAGACTGATACAACTTCTGTAGTCTTAAATGAACCATTAAAAACTATCTTGGAAGGGAGAAAGTGACCTCAGTTGAATTGTGTAAGGGGTAATACAGTAGCCAGAAGATCTTGTTGCCCTTTGTTATAGAAATCATTTTACCTGCATATACAAACTTCTTTCATACCAACATCAGATGCATCTGTTTTTAATTGATTGATATGGCTCCCTCCCTCATCCATAACTCGAGGGCATGAAAACTTGGAAAACTCTCCTTCACAACTGGACACCTTTCTCTCTTCCCTTCCTCCCTTGTTCTTTTTTGTTATAGTGCATCAACAATAGTAAAGATACCAGTTTCCCCGTACACTTTAGACAATTCATGTGCTTGGTTTGCGTAGGGTTTTTTTCCACTACAGAACTGGAATTTCTCAGCTTGTTAAACAGGTCCTTGGCAGTGCTGCAGAGAGGGAAGACTACTAACAGAGACACAGAACAGGTGTGTCCCGGGAAGAGGAAGATGGTTCCATGACCTATAGCCTTCTTACTAATAATTTGCCTTCTGATTTACATTGAGATAGGAGGAATGTAGTGTGTCTTTTTGCATTCTGCAGCAAAGTCCCACTTGAGGAGTCAACTGAAGATCTTTTGAAATTTTTCATATACCTTCCAATTTAGATCATGACTCTAAAATGTTGATACCATGCCTGCTCATCTTTGCTTACAAACAAGACTTTCCTAAATTACTTATTTTCTCCTACTATGCTGTTATTCTATGACTAGAAAGAAAACTAAAATGTTACGGGAGAAGGAAGCATTCCCAAAAAGGATGCAAGTCTGAATTTTCCTTTTCAAATCTCCAAACTAGAAGTACACAGGAATCCCTTAACTGTATCTGCTAGAGATGTGAGCAACATTCAAATATTTCCTAAGCATAGCGAGGCATCAAAGTAAAGCTGAATGTTGAATCTCAGACCCTGACCATTATAAAACACAGTGCATGATACAGCGATCAAATTTTTGCCCTACTGCTTTGCAAAGCAAAACCATCCAAGCAAAACCATTCTACATAGTAACTTCTATTCACGTTTTCTAAACATCATTTTTTTCTTTTCAGATTCTACTAATTGTATTCTTTACCAGCTTCACTTTGCCTTAAAAAAGATTCACCCTTTGAACCACAGCCTTTCAACCACATGCACAGGGACTGAAAGTTCAGACTCCTCTCACATACACTAGCTTCTAGACAGATGCCACACGTGGCCTTTGCTTGCAGGAGGAATCCAAACATGCAACTATTTTCCCTCAGCTTTCTTCTCAAAAATGGCTCACTTATTTGGATTGGACTCTTTCAAAATAACTCATAATTCTAAATTCTCCCTGACACTAAAAAATATTGAAAACAAGACCTTAAAATGTTAACCTATCACTTCACCTAGAACTAGTAGACTCCTTCCCCCACCACTGATATGCCTCAAAAACAGATAAACAAATGGATATTTATTTACTTATGAAGATGTTATCTTTATATTCTCATCAGCTTTGACCACACACATAAAAAATGTATTTTTGACCTTGCCAATCATGCCCTTTAGTCTCCTCCTTCCTCAGACCAGACGTATCTCTCATGATTAGCAGCAATTGTATTAGCCAAAGTGTGATTCCTTTAAGATTATTACAATTGTGAAATGATTATTTCTTGAGCATGATTATTTGCTGTTCCTAAGAGTTCACAGCGTTTGTGAGTTAAGAGAGAGAACTGCAAAAGGTTTCAGGAAACTAACATTGGAAGAACACTGACTACACTAAAAGTGAAATAACGTATGAGGAAATTCAAGTTATCTTTGTCAGGTGTCATGTTTTTAAACTATGATGAACTAGAGGCAAGACAATATACAGAGCAGACTTTACAGCTATAGCATCTATACCTGTATCTCTCACAGGCACTTCAACATCATACAGCAGTAGTAAATGACACAAGTGTAAAAGAATATATAAAGACCACATTTTACCCAGTAACAGCATCTTACACTTCCAATAGAATTTTAACCAGAAACAAATTGACTACTTTATTTGTTCCTCTGAACAGGAAGGAACAAAGACTGAGCCTCCCAGAGGAATAATTTGGAAACACAGAAACTAATGTAAGCCATTTATCACCACTCTGATGGCCCTTCCTAATGAGTGTACTCCAGGTACTGAAAAATACCATAACGTAACACATATTTCGCTACCTTAGTAAAAATGCCTCTGGCATCTTCTCTTTATCTTAACTGTAGGATACAGAGAAGAACCATGTAGAATCTTCTAAAGAATGAAGCAGATTTATTTGTATAAGATCCTCCAACAAGGAATACTTTATAGGAGTTAAACGTCTGAAGAGAACAAAATATGAGATACCTATAAGGAAAAGTATTGAAACTCCTAGCCTCTGGGTTACCTGTTCCAATTCTGTCTAGATAAAGAGAGGCTGAAAGTGACTGCTATCTATCAGATGTTCAGTGGACTGCATGAAACCAGTAGGTGGATTTTAGTTCAGTTGCCAGTGGGCAGATACGTCCATCTTACAGAATCAGTGAAGTGTGCAATGATCACTTCCCCTTGTTTTTGCTACTTTGAACAACAACAAAAATAAAATCCAACAGTGACTGTCTCGTGGACCATCTGAAAACAAACCCTATCAGGTACAGAGAGCAAGGAATACAAAAACTTTCCACAGAAAAGTCCTGTGATAACCACTAATCAAATGACAAGGGATCATCACTATTCTTTACACAGCTGTCACTCATTAAATTCAGCTAAAATACTAAGCAATAATACATAATCAAAGATAATGAAACATTAAAAGAAACTCCATAAACTTTTCAATTAATTTTGTCTATTAAAAAGGCATTTGATAATGATCTATGAATATGTAAAACTACCAATTAACTCTTTGTAACATTTTCTCATAATAAATATATAAAAATAAATATATAAGTAAAAATCATAGGGTTTGATTTCTGCTACTATCTTGCCTATTACTGCATCAATTATTAGTGCATAAGTTCAGTTCAGAATTGCACTTTTACATACACACAGCAGCTTGAAGAATTCAGTTCCTGCTGTAATCCCCCACTTCCTGGCTGTACTGAGTGATAAAGCTGTCCAGCCATTCTGCAGTGCTGAAACAGTGATTCAGTAAGGAGGTGAAGGCATCAGATTTGATTTGTTAGCTTGCAGCATGGTTTCCAGAACCCATGAATCCTTCTCATTAAATAACCATCCATCGTGTTGAAAATGATTAAGTTCTGAAGAATTAAATCAGCATTGAATCTGCACTGCTATTAGTACAGTTAATTTTCTGTTTGATGGCTGATATGCCAGGTGTCCATTGTTCAGTGTAACTTAAAAAGTGAAAAAAAAAATAATTGCACGCATATGTTTTTTTTATTTCAATAATACTCAGGATTCAATTTTGTTTTAAAGAGTGGGTGAGAGCAGTGGGAATTATAATAGCATTGACCTTCCCCTCTGTGGAGGATGCTAATGCTGCAAAACAATCAATATACTAAGAAGACAACCTAAAAAATTAAGCCACATTTTTCTCTTTCCTCCTCTAAGATTTTTATACTGATGATGTGCCAGGAAATTCATATTACATTAGACCAATAACTCCTTCTACACAAAGTGAGCGCATATTAGCAGTTGTAGGAGTCAAGAGAGCCCTTTTGAGAAGGGGGTAAAGAGACAGAGGTTGGGGAACAAAGACTTTCACTTATTTCATGAAGACAAGAAACAAAGTTTTCAAGACAATAGTTATCCATCACAAACAAATAACTAGATCACACAGCAATTCTCTGCCTTCCATTGCAAACACAGTGAGAAACCTACGTGCTGCTTTGAAGGGAGGCAAAAAAAACCACCCAAGAAATAAAACTGCACACACCTGCCTGTCAGCTGAGCATTCTTCTGTCATTGCCAGTTCTTTCTGAGCAGTATATGAGGTTTATCCTTTAGTTTTGTAGGCAATAGAGTCTCTGCTTGGCACAGAGTCAGAGCTAATTTTTTTTTATAACAAGGATTTAGGAAGTCAGCTTTTGCACAACAGGAGATAGTTATATTGTGGACTCTTCTCATAAGAAAAATACTGTAGAAGCAGCACTTCTTGTTCATGCTTAAGTGTTGGGCACAGAGATAAGGTATCAATAAAATAAGGCATCAAGTTTGCTGTAAGTACTGTGAATAGTAATCATAGGACACTCTACAAGGCTTGGCATTTCTTCTACTTTGCATTCAGGAAATTTCTGTGATGTTACAGTTTTGTCTGCCTCACACAGCTAGCTAGGTAAGGTCATATAAATTTGCTGGTTTTAGGAATCTACTTCCACCAGTCATACCACTGTTAAATGATCAACACAATTACTGGAGCCAAATGGGCACTTTCATTCAAATGAGAAAAGAATTGATACCAGTCAGAAGATACAAGAAGCAACAAGTAGCCAGTTTCCCCCATACTGCAGCTCTCTTGTAGTACCTAGCTTCAGGAGCACTTGTCTCACGTCGCATACAGAGTGTAAAATTAGCTGAGGTACAGACTGGGCAGAGGTGTGAAAAAGGGACAGATGAGAAAGGGGTCATACCATTGGCATACATATTAATAGCAACAGCCTGCCTGGTTATGACAACATAAAAGCCAGGTATCTGACCTGTGGATGAGCATTGGCCACTGAGAGACATCACAGAATCACAAAATGGCAGGGACTTCTGAAGATCATCTAGTTCAACCCCCCTGTGAAGCAGGATCACCTAGAGCACATTGTGCAGGATGGCATCCAGGTGGGGTATGAATTTCTCGAGAGAAGGAGACTCCACAGCCTCTCTGGGCAACCTGTGCCAGAGCTCTGTTGCCCTCACAGGAAAGAGGTGAAGGATTCAGCTGGAACCTTCTATGCTTCAGTTTGTGCCCTTTGCCTCTCGTCCTGTCACTGGGCACAACTGACAAGAGACTGGCTCCATCCTCTCGACACCCTCCCCTCAGATATTTATACACATTGGTGAGGTCTCCCCTCAGTCTTCTCTTTTCCAGGCTAAGCAGGCCCAGCTCTCTCAGCCTGTCCTTGTACAACAGGTGCTCCAGTCCCTTCACCATCTAGTATCATAGAATCATAAAGGTTGGAAAAGATCTCCAAGATCATCTGGTCCAACCACTTCCCTACCATCAATATCACCCCACTAGACCTTGTACTTAAGCAACACGTCCAGCCTTTCCTTACACACCCCCAGGGACAGTGACACCACCACTTCCCTTGACAACCCATTGCAATGCCTGACTACTCTTTCTGAGGATAAATGTATCCTAATTTCTAAGCTAAACCTCCCCTAGTGCAACTTGAGGCCATTCCCTCATGTCCTATCACTAGTTATCTGCGAGAAGAGACCGACCCCCAGCTACCCACCTCTTTGTTTCAGGTAGTTGTAGAGAGCAATAAGGTCTCCCCTGAACCTCCTGTTCTCCAGACTAAACAACCCCACCTCCCTCAGCCACTCCTCATAAGACTTGTGTTCTAGACCCTCCACTAGTAGCCCTCCTCTGGGCACGATCCAGTCTCTCTTGTACTGGAGAGCCCAGAACTGGACATAATACTCCAGGTGAGGCCTCAGCAGGGCTGAGCAGAGGGTGAGGATCGCCTCCCTTGACCTGCTGGCAACACACTTCTGAATGCAGCCCAGGATACCGCTGGCCTTCTTGGCCACAGGGGCACATTGCTGACCCATGGTCAGCCTTCTGTCCACCAGGACTCCCAGGTCCCTCTCTGCAGAGCTGCTCTCCAACAAGTCAGCCCCCAGCCTGTACTGGTGCTTGGGGTTATTCCTCCCTAGGTGCAGGACCCTCCACTTGCCTTTGTTGAACCTCATGAGGTTCCTCCCACCTCATTTCTCCAGCCTGTCAAGGTCCATCTTAATGGTAGCACAGCCCTCTGAGGTATTAGTCACTCCTCCCCACTTTGTGTCATCAGCAAACTTGCTAAGTGTGCACTCTTTTCCGTCATCCAGGTCATTGTGACATACTCATCATCTTGGAAGCAAGCACCAGAAAGCTAAGCAAACGCAACCTGTCTGCAGCATAGGACTACCAACAGAAGGTAGAAAGACATCTAACATAGGCCCATTATCATTTCTTGAATATATGGATACAGTTTAAAAATAAAACAGGAAAGAATATTTTTTAGAAGGCAACTGGAGGAGCAAGTTGATGGGACAGAAAATGTCAGTGTTTGCCGTAAGTTTTTGTAGGTGTGTTTTTATCATGGCAATCCTTTATTAATTCAATATTTAACCATTTAAGAACTTACAAGCTGTTCAGCTGTGTACTTAACCACACAATTGGTTCTGCTACTCCTTCCTCCTCCTATTTATTAAACTTGTCAGATTTGGCATTGGTAAGTTGTCAGGGCTAGGGACTACGTTTTACTGTGTTTTAGTTAGGTACCAGCACAATTTGGCTTTACTGTTTCGGTTTATCTTATAGGCACTACAGTATTAGTGACAGAAGATTGGGAGAAACATTGTTATCTGAAAATCTTAGTTTATTCAAAGGAATCATAAAAGACCATATAGAAAAGGTTTCAGAGAACAGATTCCTTGGCTTTATTATTATTTTCATTTACTATGACTAATTAGAAAAAAAAGCCTAAGAAATTGTATACACGTAGTAGTTGGCCCCTCGACCTACTTTAAAAGTCAAATTCAAATTATCTCTCCTGAAAAAAATAGCCTTATAGCCAACATACCAACTTAACTATGCTAATGGAACCCCTTGTTCTTTAAACCAGTCTGACATTAACACACCAAATATTCAAGAGCATTTATTTGCTTTTTATTACAGCCTTCTGCCATGCCATTGTTGTTATTTTACTGTACAGTTTTAGGCAGCCCATTTTTACCATCAGGGACTCATTAAGAGTGAGCAATTTGGTGCTTAATGAGTTGTTAACCCTGAGTAAATATATTAAAATAATAGAGTGATAAATTCAAATTGAATTGCATTGGGCTTTTTGTGTGTGTGTGTGTGTTCAATAATGTCTTCTGTAGCAAGAGAAAGCAGCATTTAAAAAGCAATTTTTGATAAAATGTATTCCAGATTGCTCACACTTAACTTTTAACATACCATCCATCTTTCCTCTGCACAGTTCTCACCCTTTCATTTCCTGGGTTTTCCTTTTGGTTTATATAGATTCTTCAGCCATGGTATTAGCTGTATGGTATTGAAGAGAGTAGAAATTTGGGCCTAGCCTCAAACACAGCTTTAAAATTATTGAATTTAAATTATTTGAATAATGAATTGAATAATCTTCCCTCTGCTGCAGTTTCACTCCATTCATTCCAGATTCCAGTCTATTTGTCACATTTAAGAAGCACCTACACGTTTATCACAGGATTTGGACATCATTTCCCTCTTTGTCATATATCACACTATGAAGAAAGCCAAATAGGAGTTGCTTAAAACATTAACAGAGCACAATACAAATACTCAGAATCATGTACCATTGTACAGAAATGTTATTCAAATCTCCAAGGCATGATTCCAGCAGACTTGTGGTAGGTGATGAGACATTAATTTGTCATCTGTAATGAATTACCTACTACTTAAATTTTCACTGTAGTGAGAAAAACTCAAAATACAGTTCCGTCACACAGAACTGTAGACAAATTTAGGTCATAAGGGAATGTGGATGTTTCTAACCCATCTCAAAGCAGGGAAGGTTGTTCAGGCCTTTGATCAATTGGAAACAGCAGATTGCACATACTCTCTAAGCAGCCAATGAACTTGTGATTCAGCCAGTTTTTCACACACCGAATAAATGGAAGTAGCATAGGTCTTTCCCCCCATGAGCCACATTCACCAGCAGGAGTATCTGGTGCAGCTCTGCTGAAGAGGAATTAAGTCTACTAACCACACAGTTTTTCTACGATGTACCAACTGAATTGACTGTCAAAACTGGTACTGAAATCAATAATTCAGGAAAAAGGTAGCTCCTAGACAATGACCTGGATTTTACTCTTGCATATCGGACAGGTTCTGAATATGATGTCAGTTGGGCCAAATGTTGACATCTTGACCCCATGTGAATCTTTAATATTGTTATTGGGATCTTCAGCTGAATGGGTCTTCAGTGCTTAAAGGAAATAAATGCTGTTAAAGTTGTAAGAAAAGATTAAAGACGACAGGCTGAAATGTGAAATCAAGCCTTCCAAGCAAACTGAATTTTAAGTAATTTTTAACTGTTTTTATTTCTTAAACCTTTGTTAGCCTTTCAAATTATCAGAAACTTACTGACTTGGAAGCATTAAAGAGGCTTCTTATTTATACAAAGTTCTGGCATTTGCACCTAACAAGTTCTAAGTTCATATACCATTCTAAACAAGAAAAAGCAGAGGAAGCACAGATGCTTACAAGTCTGGAGGGGAAGAGTTTTAGGAAGATTTGCAATACCATTTTTCCCCTTGTGTTCTACTTGACAGATGTCACATGAAAAAGACAAAAACCTGTAATTAAACACAAGCCAAAAGATGGTCTCTCAGAGTCTGAAGAAGAGGCGCGTCCAATTTAGCAGCTGCACGTAGCTCAAAAATAATTTCCACAAAATAAATGAGATTTTATGAGTAAGTGAAAAGGGTCCCTTTTGGGTCTCTTGTGAACCATGAGTTGATCTCAGTTAAGTGTTATACTTCCCTTATGTAAAAGCTGCAAAGAAATTCTGGGATGAATATAGAAAGAGGAAAAAGAAGAATGCAGTGAATTTTACAGGTGAAATTATTCACAATTTCTTAAGAAAAACACTCCAACTTTGTACATTTAATTTGAGGATGTGGCTTTGTGCATATATATTTAATATTAGTTGAGAACTCAAAGCACTTAAGAGAGTCTTGTAATAGTGCTATTTCTTGGATAGAACACAACTGTTGAGTTCAGAAGAAGAGCAAATACCATATAAGTTATCATGTAGAATCAAGAAAAGGACACACCGTGCACACAATACAGAATTTGATGCAACACAAGCCTACCATCACAGATTCTGGAAATAATTTTGAGTAATCTGACCAAATGCAAAAAAAAAGGCTGCTGCTTTACGTGCACACCGAGTTGAACTGGGAGCTATTGCTTCAGTTTATTTAAGAACCGCTGCTAGGGAATTCAGATACTTACACTTACAGTTTCAACCTTTTGGAATTTTAAAGTTCCTCACAGACTGTTCAGCAAATAAAATCCTAAAAAGACTTGCCATTGTAACTGTGGCTTCCCTTTGCAAAATCAGAACTTTGAGGATGTTCATACATGCCAGATGACTGACACAGGTACTTCTCTAAAGCAGAAAATAGAGGGAAAAAAAGAGTTTCTTCACTGCTATTGAAAACAATCAAATACAGTTACAAGAAGCAAGTGCAGCATCACACGCTAAACTATCTGTTCTGACCTCGGACTGTTCTGCTCTTGCAGAATCAAACTCATTTATGAGAGCAGACGAGTAAGTGAACAAGTGAGGGAATGGCCCACTATGGCAGATCCTTGCAGTGAAAACAAAAAAGCATTCAGTTCTTCCTAAATGGCATGCTAAACGTGCAGTCAATGAAAGGCTATCTCCTCAAACTGGCTGGGTTGGTGTAGGCTGTATAACAGAATTGGCTGACCTAGTCTCAATCTGATGCAATGCAATGAGAGGCTCACTCTGACCCAGAGACAGAACAGAAGAGAGCACAGAATGTGTGCAGCTTCTTCCAGAAAATATTCATCTTTCCATTGTTATGTTCATTTAGAGAAGCCTGCTAATCTTACAAGAGGTTAAGGCCTATTCTCATTTTCTCTCATGATCAGGAAGGCCTTCATGCCAACTTTACATATTGGAACTAAAGAACAGGAACTTCTGAAGTCAATTGTTAGCGTTAACATTTAACTCTGAAGACTTTGCTTACCTCCTTCTCCTGATGTCATTCTTTTTGTTGAAATAAAAGGGGGGGGGGAGGGGATTAGCCTATTTCTTTATTAATGAGAAGTCTATGCTCTGTCATAAGAACGAAGTATTTTTACATTTTTCTTTCCTGCTCTATAAGGAAAGGTAACAATGTTCTGATGTATAACACTAGGCAAGGCATAGATTGGTAAAATATCAGTATTTATGGGGTAAAACCCATGCATTTACTTTCAATTCCTTCATTAAGTAGATTTAGGCCAGTACTACCTGATCGGTATTTAACAATGTTCCTCACAGAAAAAGAATCTTGGAGAGCAGAGAGAGAGAGAAAGATGTTTACATCTTATACAGCAAACTAAATCAAATGACAAGAAAACCAGAAAGGAGGTAACTCGTGACAGCAGCATGTTTTACTTAAATTTTTACTTGTGTGTTCTTGTGAACAATCAGGTATGAAAAATGTTATAGACGTTTATTTAATCTTCCTCTCTCCCAGTGCAAGATTGTCTAACTACTCCTAGCACCTTAGCTTCTCCATTATTAAGACAGGATATCTGTTCCTCAGGGAAGGTATGATGCTTATGAAGTACTTTGTTTATAAAGCACTTGATAGTCCTCAGGTGAAAGAGATAATAAAAATCTAGAACATTTTAATTATTTAGTGTATTTCCTAATGCTTTGTCCTGATTTGTTTTATAGCATTCATATCATCAGCAACACAAAGCGAAGTGGCAAAAATCCCAAATCTATAGCACAAACACAAGGGAAACCACTGTAGCATTTAGGCTTTACCATCCCCCAGTTTGCCCAATCTCACTAGCAATGAGTTTCTACTCTTTAGCAGTATCTGTTTTTTCCTTTTCTTTAATCGCAATGCTTTCCTTCCTTTTACAACCTTTTGATCACCCTAACAATTCTTTTCCCTTCCTGGTGTTTACACTCAAAATAGATTTTGAGAGAGGAGACTGGATGAATTTGTAACGTCAGTGGAGTTTTAATTTTACAGACAGAAAGGATATTGCAGTTATTTCTCTTATGATTTCAAAGATGCAGGTGGTTTTGTTTTTGTCTAAAATTCAATCCAAGTTTGCTTTTGCACTCTAAGCAATGAGAACGATAAGGAATTAATTTCTGAGTTGCTGGCCTTCCCTAACAGGCCCGCCTCTCCTGTAACAGTGCTGGTAATATGCCACAGCAGGCAAAGGTAAATTACATGCTTAAAAACTCAGAGTACAAGTAACTATGTAATGACAGTAAGCAGTATTTGGTCATCCATCAGTTTTTCCAGGGGAATTGACTGCATCTTTATGATACCTTCACAGACTTTTGGCTGACATTACTTACAGTACACAGTGCTGCAATGATGTATCCTGGTTAATCCTTTCATCTCTCAACCCCCATCACTAAGAGAGCAGCTCTCTCTCCACAAACACGGACAGTCAGTATAATAGTTTCATGAGAGCTATGCAACACACACAGCCATCACGAGAATGTTTTATGGGCAAAGTGAAGTTCAAGGGAGAGCAAGTGCAGGGAAATCAGCAATTTGAGACTGATGTTGAGGTGGAGAAGCCAGACTGCTGTACTGTTGTCACTAAGCACCGTATTCTCTTCCAAAACAATTTTCACCTACCTCTTTCGCTTTTTAAAAGGATGGAGGGGAGTGATTTTTTTGCAGGTGAAAAGATTTGTATAAACAAAATACATATAGTGCTGGCTACATGCATAACAGTGCACGAGTGCTGTGGCAAAACTGCAGGTATATGGTGCAACGTGGCAGTATCCTTTAGTTATCAGCTCCATCTGGCCCTTCAACATCACTCATATAGCTTTTCTCAACTTACCATGCCTTATTTATTGCAACCCCACTATTGCTTCAACCTAAGGATTTGGATGCTGCATTGTAATAACTCCTACTTGGTCCTGCTAGTAGGGTCTGTTAATGCACTTGAGTCCTGACCTGCTATTCCAGTTCTTAGAAACATAGGATTTGTGTTGGAAGAGACCTTAACGATCACCCAGTTCTAACCTCCCTGCCACGGGCAGGGATGCCTCCCACTAAACGAGGTTGCCCAAAGCCTCATCCAGCCTGGCCCTGAACACCTCCAGGGATAGGGCATCCACAGCTTCTCTGGGCAGCCTGTGCCACTGCCTCACCACCCTCACAGGAATAATTTTTTCCTACTGTCTAATCTAAATCTACCCTCTTCAAGTTTAAAGCCATTATCCTTGTCCTATCACTACATATCACTTTCTAAAAGCATCCTTCCATCTTTCTTACAGATCCCCTTTAGGTATTAGAAGGTTGCAATAACATATCCCTGGATCCTTCTCTTCTCCAGGCTGAACAACCCCAGCTCCCTCAGCCTGTCGTCAAGGGAGAGGTGCTCCAGAACTCTGATCATCCTCATGGCACCCCTCTGAACACACTACATACATGGTCCATGTCCTTCTTGTGCTGGGGGCCCCATAGCTGAACACCGTCCTCCAGGCAGGGTGTCATGAGAGTGGAGTAGGAAGGGAGAATCCCCTCCCTCAGCCTGCTGGTTCCACTTCTTTTAATGTAGCCCAGGATATGGCTGGCTTTCTTGGCTGCAACCACACACTGCCAGCTCATGTCCAGTTTTTCATCCAGCAGTACACCGAAATCTTTCTCTGCATGACTGCTCTCAATCCATTCATCACCCAGTCCATTTATGCTTGGAATTGCCCTAACCCAGATGTAACACCTAGCACTTGGCCTTGCCAAACTTGATGAGGTTCCTATGGGTCCACTTCTCAAACCTGCCCAGGTTGCTCTGGATGGCATTCCTTCCATCCTACTTTATCATTCCTATCTCATTTTTAAGAAACCACCTCTGTTGTTTCAAAACTTCCTGCTAGATTACTTTATGTCGAGGGATATCCTAAACCAATAATTTGTTATGATTTATGTCCTGATCAGAAGACAGATGTGTAGTGAAGTTATAGATAGGAAATTTCTGCTTCATTTTATTGTGTTGGTGGCATTGAGGCCTGGCCTCACTGTCAGCTTGCAGAATACTGACTGTGCAAAGGAAGGAAATCCAAATAAAAGAAGAGCTTGTTTGTCACAACATACCCCTGACGGCCTCAGTGGATTGTGAGAAGTATCTATTCTAGTCAGACTAGCCAGGGAGCCCATGGTCCCAATGGTGCCTACAGACTGGGATATAAATGGGCTGACTACATGGAAACAAATACACTTCCAAGTATTTTCATAACTATCAGTCAGCTGTTTTCATAGCTACACTATGTCTTCCCAGTTGTGAGAAGTCAGATCACATGTTTACAGCAGCCATAGGAGTACTATCTTTCCCCATATAGCTACTGCTCACGAGCTTTTAAATTCACTGTTCTGAGTAAGTTCATAGGAGGCCTTTAAGAAAGTGAGTTTTCAAAGCAGCTACATTTCTCATTTATTTCCTTTCCCTCTTCAGTCCAGATCATGAGTACTGGCAGAGTAGGATGGGTCTTTTTCCAGCATTCCCAAACTGAAGCAATCCTATATGCATTTGCTCCTTCCTTTGCAACTCTCCAGAAAAGGGGAAAAACAAACAAACAAAAAAAAACCGTGTTTTTGCACAATTTCCTGCCATGTAGGTTTCTTCCCCCTCCTCTTTATTTCTGGCAAGAAATGCAAGTCTCAGCTGGCGGCAGGGGTGGCAAAGAGGGGAGCAGCCTTGTTGACTGATCAGTTTCCCAGCATACAGCCCGTTGCGTGTGAATCACATCTTCCTACTTGGATTGAGCGTGTGATTAACTGACAATATTTGCTAGCAACTGCAAACGGGAAGTCAGTCTTCCAACTTTTAATAGTCAAAAAGAGGTAGGATTTTTTTTTTTCCACAGGCATATTTATTCAAACCTTTATGCAGCTGGAAATATCTGCTAGGCATGAGACTCAGAGCTGCTTATGTGGGCAGAAAAGATCAAGAATATTAAAAGCTTTCCTAGATGATAGAAAGAGACATGAAAAGTCTGAAAAAGTGTAGAGAAAGGATCTGCACCCATCATCTCCCCTCTCCCAGACCAGTTCTCTGTTTTCGTATCTGTTCAGGTACATCCTCTCTCACTATATTCAACTCATTGCCCTGTACTCGAATGTACTGTCTCCATGCATTGTCTATCTACTAGCAGAATTGGCATCAGCACTCCCAGGTCCCTCTCCGCAGAGCTGCTCTCCAGCAGGTCAGCCTCCAGCCTGTATTGGTGCTTGGGGTTATTCCTCCCTAGGTGCAGGACCCTACACTTGCTTTTGTTGAACTTCATAGAAGTTTCTCACCACCCAACTCTCATTTGGCAGTATGAAATGTTTCTTAGCAATGTATAACGCCCAGTTGGCAGTCTTGGTCTGTATTCAATATTGTTTAGTTTTTGCTATTCCAGACTCATCAATTTCCACAGCAGTCAGTCGCTTGTACTGACAATCCATCAGCTTATTTAAATAACAGAGCACAAGAAGTGTCTTACTAGACAGTCCAGACAGAAATGCAGGTCTGTAACCTTATAATATACTCTTGGTGATATTAATATTGGTGTTTGATCTGTGCTAAAGCTCCTATGACCTACACTGGAGAGAGAGTTAATAAAAGTTAAATTTAAATTCAAGATAAATTACTGAAAACAACTGATGAAGACCTAAAAGCATTAGAGTATAAAACCCATACACAGTAAGATGTTCCTCAGCTACTGCAAGACAAGCCAGACTTAGCGTACATCAGGATTAAAAACAAAACAAAACAAAACAAACAAAAACAACAAAACATAGACCAACAAAAACTATGCTACATGATACATTTTGGATTTTGCAGTCCTACCTTTTGTTGTCTTCCTCCATCCTTGGGCACAGAAGGGCGCTACAGTATAGCTACCAGCTCTAAGTTTTAAAGATTTTTACATCTTCTGTTCTCTTTGAAAAAGTATGTCATGAACTGTGAATCTTTTGCTTTAGACTTGATCACTGCACAGTGGAAATCACATTCTGTCACACTTACAGTGAAGTTCTGTATTTGTTTAAGAAGAAGGAGAACCAACTCAAAAACTTCAGTGATCTCTAAATTCTCTGAATCTAAATTCACTCTTTTTAAATGAAAACCTTCTGTTCCAAATGGGGGTAAGAGCAAGAACCAAAGTCTTACAGTAACTTTTGGTCTGACTATACAGTCATTGCCAAGTGTATCTGCTCAGTTCAAGACTTACGCAAAGTGTAAATCTGAAGTGAAAAAAGTTACAGGTGTTATTTCATTGAGCAACTCTCTTTCCTACCAACACTTTGATAACACCACAGCTAGCTGAAAAAAAAAATCTCAGTATCACAGCTCCTGTGAGAGTTTTAGGGTCTCCCTGACTTTTTTTCGTGCCAAATTGTGGAGCACATAGTAAGCTTTCATTAAAATAATAATAATAAAAAAAGACATTTTTTCTTTTTAGTTTGGAATGACATAGCTGTCCATACAGTCAGATCTTGGGATGGTGTCCTGCTAATTCAATTCTAAAGCGAACTCTCTGCACGCAGACAACAGCAACCTATAAAATGGAACTCGGCCATCATCTGTGCCATTAATTGCAATTATGGATTGTTTAAATGCTAGTATGACCAGAGAGAAACGTTCACTTAAAATAAACACAAAACAAACAAAAAAAAACAATTAAATGCAAAAAACATTTACACAGCATGGCTACACAGTTAAAATACGAGAGGGAAAGAGGGAGGGAGGGAGGGGTAGTTGAGGGGTTGTGCACATTTTCCTAAAGTGTTATTAAAAATGGTCTGCACCTAAAGGAAGTCAATTTAATTTTCCCCAAAGAACAAGACTTTTAATTTTCAAGCCATAACAGTTTCTACCCATGCTAAGAGAAGGAGTGGGTGTTGTGAAAATCAGAAACCATTGCACAACAGGAAGGCTGTTTCACCTATGTTACCCTAAATATTTAGCCAGGGCAATGAAATCTGAAAAGCTGTGTTTTTCCTCCCCACTAATTTCTCTAGAATGAAGATGGGCAGAGATAGAGAAAAGTAAAGAAAAAGGACAACAATGCCCTAAGAATTGGTCTCTACAAGGACTAAAAACAAATGATGGGATACAAATTAAAACTGTAGCTCCTCATTAAAGGACTTGGGTTCTGCAGCACCTCTTCAATAACACAGAGTAAGAAATCCAATAATTTAAGAGGCAGAGTTTATTACTAATGAAAGGAGTTAAATTACACAGCTATTTGCAATAGCAATGGCTTGGTGACCCATAGGTCTTTTCCAGGGTCAAGGCCTGTATTCTAAAGGAATAAATGAAGATATGGTAATAAGAGAAGCTGTTTAGGCTGTCACCATCTAGGTCACAAGAACAATGTTGTAATTGGATGTCCTGTAGTACTGATGTATGTTCCTGCAGCCTTGGCAAGTGCTTCGGCAAGGAGCTGCCACCTGAAGACAGGTCCCCCAAGGGCAGGACTATGGTCGGTACTAACACCAGGGTTCATTCCCGTGAGCTAATAGAAAAATGCAGTCAAGGAACTAAACAGGAAGATTTACTGGAAAAGGGGATGCACACTATGCCATGCCATTTATTTGCTACGAAAACTCATCAGCTGGCCTGGCAAGGTATAATCTTCCTAGACAACCCGAAGTAACAGCAGCCTGACAATACAGATTCCCTGTCAGAATAATCACTATCGTGCTATTATATAGCAGGCCCTGCGAACGCGTCTGTCTTCATACTGGTGGCAGGCTCAAGATCCTGCTGTGGGAAACCCATTCTCTCTCTCACTCCCACCCATGCTAAAAGCCATTATGAACCAGCATCCGCCTATTAATATCATTCCACTTGTACATTACAAATGGTGCTTATATTTAAATAACACCCTCAGTTACAGTGGGAACAATTTGAGCTTTTTGATGAGACTGAAAATCAGTGGCAGAGATTTCACTTTTTTCACGAAATGATGTGTTTTCCTCAGTCTCTGCTGCACACAGAGTATTTGGGACATATGCTTCAAAGTTTCAGATTGAGCAAGTTTAACAAAAATTACCCTTTCAAGTTTTAATATCCTACCTGACTGAAACAGAGTACCTCCCAGAGAACAGCAATGTCTACTCTAAGGAGAAAGACCTACTTAATAAATGTGAGACTGTATGAAATGGAAGAAAATGTGAGAACACACAGAAGAGTTACACAGTAGGACAGCAAGGCAGCAGGACAGCTTGAACATGAGCATCTGGAAATAACGTGATTCTGACAGTTTTGTTTCCTGGTTGCAAAAACATTGGAGTAACAGTGAATACAAACTGTAGCTCCCCCTTATTGCTGTACCTACCTGAAACCTGTCACCTCTTTCTACCACATGCTACCATTTCAAGACACCGACAAAACTGAAATATGCAGAGTTGTCCACTTTGCATCCCTTCCTCCTCAAAGCCTATCAGTTATTTTATTTCCCCCCCCGCCCCCCCCCCCCCCCCTTTCCCTACCTGAAAGGTTTCAGTTCAGGCTGGATATTACTTTGTCCAAACCAAAATATAACAGGAAATGCTTGCTGAACACTGAGAAGGAAAGGCTTCCATTTTATTAGCAGATCCTTGCATTCCTTTACATTACTTGTGACACAAATGACATGATGCAAAGAAACATAAAAACACTTTGGTCTCATTTTGTATTTCATGTAGCCAAGAGGATAATTTGCTCTGTCCACCCACGTCTGAGCATGCATTACCTCACAGGGACCATGGAGCCGTTTCCCTACTTGCAGTTGTCCATGACACAGGAAGGAAATACTGTAGGAAGCAGCGTCAGCTGGAGAATGACACCTCGAAGTCTATTCAAGCCAACGTGTGAACACCACAATATGGCATTTGCTAAGCTGTACAGAATGGGTACCTTCAACAGCAAATCTTAATTTTTACCTAGTGAGATAGCCAAGTAAAGTATTTTATAAAATCATTGTTTTCATAACAAATAAATCTTGGAAACAGTGAATAGTTCCAAATCCCATGACTTCTGTAGAGCATAAGAATATCCTAGAAGATGACTGTGTCAAAGGAACACCCGTTACAATATTTGTTACTACATTATATCAAAAACTTGAGAACAATAGTCCCTATTATGCAAGGCTTCTAATTTAACTTTTCATTTGACATCTCCTTTGTATACCTCTGAACCAAACAGGCTGTCTTTTCTGAGCAGAACAACAGTTCTCATTTCATGTATCTCATTGAAGCAACATCACAATAGAAGAGATGGGTCTCCTTTGCACTACACACTGTGAAAAGAAGTGTCATTTAAACAGAAGGCCTTTATTACAACTGCAAATGGAAAAATAACCAGCATGGCTTTCTGATCCCAATAGAATCTTTGTCTGCTATACTTGTACACAATTGCAGGACAAAAGTCTGAGGAAGAACAAAGAAGTAAGGAAAATCTTAGAAAAGCTGAAAGCCAAGACTTATCTCTTCCCCCCCACCCCAATCCTGTTAATTCTTCCCCTTAAGCTGAGACGGAAGATACTTATGGCTTGTATAAGTGCACATGTGTATACGGACCCCTTGCACAGCTGTAGAAGAAAATTTCAGGAGTGCAGCCCCCTGAACCAAGTTGAGCAAACAAACTATATTTGTACATAATCTCACAGTGCTCTCCACTCCCATGGTGTTTAATGGACATCTTCCCCTGGCAGCACAACATTGCAACGTTTACAGTCCCCCACCCTCTCTCTACTGCACAATTCAAGTAGAAAGCAAAACACATTGCTTAAGCAATAGGTTTTTGTCTGGCTGCTGCATGATGTCATCTGGACTACAATTTTCTTTCCCTAAGCTAGGAAGTCACAATGGCACAGAGTTATTTTGGGGGATGGCTACTGCATATCGGTCCCAATTTGAACCAATTTTCTTCCACGGATAGAAATGAGAAAGATGCTCAAGAAACACACTTTGTTTGTGGAACTGACTTTAGCTACCTAGCTCTACATGACTATAGTTTGCCTTCCAGTTCGGAAGGGGAGCAAAAAGACATAATTAAATAATTATGTTCACAGCCTCATGACGGCTAGAAAACAAAAGAAAAAATGTGATAAGAATGAATTGATGTATGGTACTTTCTAGGTGCATGAGGGTAGGAAAACATAGCAATGACAAATTGTGCAATACCAAGAAAACACTTCTGCCTCTCTGCTCTGAGGAAAATAAAAAACACATAGATTAACTCAAAACATAACCCTGTACTCCCAAAAAAGGTAGGCACAAACACTAACCCTATTCCAACAAAAGGGAGCATGCATAAAAATAGTTTCTCTTCCAGACAAAAACCACAGACAACCATGGAGAAAAAGGGCTGAATTGCCAAGCATACTAAGATGCATAGGTTTCTTATGTCAACTGATCTTCAAGGAAACATCCAGAGAAAACACACAGTTCAGTGCACTTCTTATCAACCCTCCTTGCTCGCACCACACCAGCTTTTGCAGCTGCATCAACCAACCATTAACAGACCGTTGGATATGCAAGACTTGGGAAAAGATGACTGAACTGTTAGATTAACTAAGGAACAGACTGAACTTTTAAACAACGTATTAAAAACTCTCTGGGAGGAAAAAAAAAAAACAAAAAAACTTTTTTCTTAACAGAAATCAATGATTCCAGGATCCAGGATTAGGACAATGCTGAACGTAGAAGTCTGGAGAAGGGTTTGTCATAGCCAGATAGTCCCAAGTTTATGTGTTAGTTTATCACTAGAGAAGAGACGAGGGAGAGTGTAAAAGAATAGATAGATCAAATTCAAATTAGATTATGATGACAGCTTCCTGAGGAAATACATTCTGGTGAGATTTCCAGGCTATGAATCTCGTACAGATCCTTATATGAGAGCTTTTAAAAGGCATTCACGTAAGGCTCAATACTACAAAGCCTTCTCAGTTGTCAAGGCTGCAAGAGGATGGCACAGGAAAATCACAGAATCACAGAATCACAGAATTTCTAGGTTGGAAGAGACCTCAAGATCATCGAGTCCAACCTCTGACCTAACACTAACAGTCCCCACTAAACCATATCCCTAAGCTCTACATCTAAACGTCTTTTAAAGACCTCCAGGGATGGGGACTCCACCACTTCCCTGGGCAGCGCGTTCCAATGTCTAACAACCCTTTCGGTAAAGAAGTTCTTCCTAAGATCCAACCTAAAATTCCCCTGGCGCAACTTAAGCCCATTCCCCCTCGTCCTGTCACCAGGCACGTGGGAGAACAGACCAACCCCCACCTCGCTACAGCCTCCTTTCAGGTACCTGTAGAGAGCGATAAGGTCACCCCTGAGCCTCCTTTTCTCCAGGCTGAACAATCCCAGCTCCCTCAGCCGCTCCTCGTAGGGCTTGTTCTCCAGGCCCCTCACCAGCTTTGTAGCCCTTCTCTGAACTCGCTCAAGCACCTCCATGTCCTTCTTGTAGCGAGGGGCCCAAAACTGAACACAGTATTCGAGGTGCGGCCTCACCAGAGCCGAGTACAGGGGGACGATCACCTCCCTAGCCCTGCTGGTCACACTGCTTCTTATACAGGCCAGGATGCTGTTGGCC
>CM021769.1:21236652-21529170 GCA_011076525.1 Nettapus auritus
TTCCCCCCACATCCAGTAAAGGATGGAGATTCTCCTTAGTCCTCCTTTTTGTGTTGATGTATTTATAAAAACATTTTCTGTTATCTTTAACAGCAGTAGCCAGATTGAGCTCCAGATGAGCTTTGGCTTTTCTAATTTTGTCCCTGCACAGCTTCGCAACATCCTTATAGTCCTCCTTAGTGGCCTGCCCACTTTTCCAAAGATTATAAACCCTCCTTTTTCTCCTAAGCTCAAGCCACAATTCTCTGTTCAGCCAGGCTGGTCTTCTTCCCCACCAGCTCGTCTTTGGGCACGTGGGGACAGACCGTTCCTGCGCCATTAAGATTTCCCTCTTGAAGAGCGCCCAGCCTTCCTGGACTCCTCTGCCCTTCAGAACCGCCTCCCAAGGGACTCTACCAACCAGTGTCCTCAGCAGCACAAAGTCAGCCCTCCGGAAGTCCAATACAGTGGTTTTACTGGTCCCCTTCCTGGCCTTGCCAAGAATAGAGAACTCCACCATTTCGTGGTCACTCTGCCCAAGACAGCTCCCGACAATCACATCCTCCACCAGTCCTTCTCTGTTTGTGAAGAGAAGGTCTAGCGGGGCGTCACCCCTGGTAGGCTCACTAACCAACTGCGTCAGGAAGCTATCTTCCACGCTCTCCGGAAACCTCCTAGACTGCTTTCTCTGGGCTGTGTTGTGCTTCCAGGATATGGCAAGGAAGTTGAAGTCCCCCATGAGAACAAGGGCTGACGATTTCGCAACTTCTGTCAGCTGCCTGTAGAACTCCTCATCCGTCTCCTCATCCTGGTTCGGCGGTCTGTAACAGACCCCGACCAGGACGCTAGCCTTGTTGGCCCTGCCGATCCTAACCCAGAGGGACTCGACCTTGTCATTCCCAGCCTCGAGTTCTACAACATCGAGAGACTCTCTAATATAGAGAGCCACACCACCACCCCTTCTGTGCTGCCTGTCCCTTCTGAAGAGTTTATAGCCAGTCATTGCAGCACTCCAGTCATGAGAGTGGTCCCACCACGTCTCCGTGATGGCAACCAAGTCATAGCCTGCCTGCTGCACGATGGCTTCCAGCTCCTCCTGTTTGTTACCCATGCTGCGTGCATTGGTGTAGATGCACTTCAGCTGGGCCATTGCCTTATCCCCCGGCCTTGCTATTGTTCCCCCTGGCACAGCTCCAACAATCCTTGCTTCAGCCCCGTCCCCCTTCTTACCTAGTTTAAAGCCCTCTCAATGAGCCCTGCCAGCTCCTGGCCCAGGATCCGTTTTCCCCTAAAAGATAGGGACCCGTCTGCAGCCATCAGGCCGGGTGTCGAGTAAAGTGCTCCATGGTCGAAAAACCCAAGATTTCTGTCAGCTAGGGAGGAGAGACTGCCTTTTGCTAACAGATGACTATACTGGGACTGTGACCTTTGCTCTCTTGCAGCTGTGTTCACTTTCCCACACTACATGGCACCCACCTCCACAGAAGACAACCTGCCTTAGATTTCACTGTGCTAAATGCTCCCAAGATCAATGGAGCTAGTGACCTTTTTATTCCAGTAACATAGGCAATGCCAAGATGACACAGCAGGTGCAACAGACACCTACAGTTGAGATATTTTGTTTGTTTAAAGGACATGAAGCCTTATATTCAGCCGTATATGACAGAAGTACACTTACACATGAATAGGAACTCTTTTAGATCTAATGATTAGAGACTAAACTCAGATGCTCAGGCTCTGTCACATCCTTCTCATATCTCAGAAGCGAGCAGGTTGTAATGAGCATACCACATCTTGCATGTAATATAACCAGGACAACAGTTCCTTCCATTACTATTTTCTTTCCTGTATTCTGGGAACTGTACTGGAGAAGAGATTTTTGTCAGTGGGAGAGCAAATCATAGTGCTACTTTATCATACCTCCCAGCTGGGTACCCCTCCACTTCTCTCACTGCCCTGGGTAGCTCAGAACCCCATCGTCTACCTTTATTTTTTCCAAATATACAATGTTCTGTCTTTCCTCCCTCTTATTCTCCTCCACATTTCACATTCCTTTTCTTCTTTTATTTAAAACTAGTAAAGTTGTTATTCAGCAGCTGTGAGAAAAGAGGTTTGATAAGACTCATCCATTGTTGAGACCATGATGACCTCGATCTTTCACTCTTCTCTTTCTCTCCCCAATGAGCTGCAGTAATAAGAGCTCAGCAGCTCTAAAAGCAATCGATACAGAGATGACATGGGCAATTACCAGTCTGGACAACTCAGAGGACTTCCAGTAAAATAAATAAAGTATAAACAAAAAATGTTTCTGAAGCCAAACTATCCTAACCAGAATCCTTTGTTGGGGTGGAGGGGCACAAGTGTTTGTGTGCACTGGGGGGGTAACAACTCACCCCCCCCCCCCCAGTAAACAAATAAATAAATAAATAAATAAAATGGGCTAAAGCAGATGAAGAAGGCTGCAATGAGGGCATGAGAATAGGTGAACAAACACAACAGAAAGACAAGGATGCAAAGAAACAAGGACCAGACCCAAGTTTGTTCCAGCAATTTGTTTGCACCGTTATAACTACCAGCTTAAGCAGAACAGAAACTACTTAGGTTCAGGCTGTCTTCAGAGGAATGAGTACGGAGCAATAGAAAGGCTAGCATATGAACTAAAAATATGATAATTCAAAATCACAAAAGTGCAGAGTGACAAATGATTTTATATTTATTATGTGAATTCAAGCAGGGCAAGAAGTGCCACTCTGACAGTATTTCCTTACAGGCAATTGAAATTCAAAATACAGAAATCCCAGACTAAGCCTAGGATGCTTCAGTCTCTCCCTGTTGGACAGGGATGGCTTGCCTGCTGTTACGCTCAACTGTATAGCAGGACAGATAAGAGCCAGCCAGGCCTCAACAACTTGCAGCCTTTCTACCCTCAGGTACAAAGAAGTAATTTTAAGCAGCTGTGATCATTTCATAATGCAATTAAATCAGGGAGCTTAGTGAAGACAGGTAAATTTGTGCACAGCCAGATCTCACCATAGATATCCGTTAGCATACAGAGCAGCCCTCAGATGTAGAGATGACCAAACCCATCTCTGAAGCAACTCTACCTAAGTTAGTCCATTCTCCTCATTTGAAACGTAGACAGACTGGAAGCAGAAGGTTACTCAAACAGTGTTGCACATGCTTGGAGCTCTTAGCATCAACGCTGTAGGCAACAGAACAACACTGCCTTCCCAACCCAGGGGATTTCTGGTTGAGAACTCACCGCCAGGAAACACCGATTTCAAAGAGGAGGAGTGGGCTTTCTGTCTGCCAGTTATTTCCCTCGGACCCTTTCAGGACTGGAGCTGAGGAAATCAACAGCAGAGACAAACAAGTATGTCTCTGAGGTCACTACTCAGTATTTAGAGCAAAAGGAAGTAAATTGTTGCCTCTTTGCAGGAGCTGTGCCAGTCTCACTGCTGAAATCAACTGCCATCATTAACGTGGTATGTTTACAAACTCACAGCCATTCCGAGACATACCTCAAGGACGTATTAACACAGCCATTCCCCTCTCCATTTCAACCCCCACTCGGAAAGCCAGCAGCATCACAGCAAGCAGCTCGTACTTCACTGCTGCCCTTTCACAAAGGCCAAGACTAAATCTATTTCCCTGAGCAATGCTGAGAAGAAGAACACCGCAGTTGTGGCAGCATCCCAGGCTCTCCCATCACTCTTCAGGATGTTAATATAATCCTGGAGTGCTAGAAAGCTCAAAAAAAATAAATTAAAAAAAAAAAATCCAACCATATACATCATCTCAATAATGCTGTACTTCCACCAGTCCCATTAACCTAAAATACTGCTTATTGAAAGGAATTTGTAATGGTTCCCTTTTTGCATACTAGCTGAAAGAGAAATTCTCCCAGATCAAACTGTTTGCATTTGTTTTGCCTGACCAATTTCTTCCACTTTCCCATCTACCCCTTTTTATGTCTGTATACATTCCTTATTCCTTCAACTAACTTCCTTTCCTCCCTCTGCATCCCCCATCTCTACCCACTGAGCATCTGAGACATCCGAAACCTCACCCTCTCCTATCAAGGCTGTGCCAGCGGCAGCAAACAAGATGTCCTGAGACTGCGGTGCAGCCCAGCAGAACTGTCTCTCGTAACTCACCGAGCCATTTTGCCACATTGTGTTCTGCATCAAACAGATCTACGCTAACCTCCTGCACCCTCAGGGGTTTCGACCCAGTCTTCAGCAGCAGCAGGCAGATCTAGAGAAACCCTGACTCTTCAGTATTTACCAGGGCGGGGGGTTGGTGGAAGGAGCATAGATATTTCTTGTCTGTCAGTGACAACAGAAAAGAGAAAAAACCAACACGTGGCACCTGCTGCTAATGACAAATAATGAGCTCAAGTTCAGAAAAGCTCATTCACATTATAGGCACATATGATGCACTATGACTCTGAGATCCTGAGCATCTTAAGACACTGGCAACACCTGGATGAGGGAAGAGGAAGATGATCAGGGCAAAGCAGAGGGCACTGTGTGCTGGGTTCAGAATCTCCACCCCGGTGCAGTTGTCCCCTCTTCTCATAACTTTCAGACTAACATACAGATTGCAAACACATACTGGACACTCAGATGTTGAAAAGAGATCCCAGTATTGTTTGAGACCTGTAAAGTTCAGAAAGCAGCAGATAAAAGTGCAGACTGGCATGGTATTAATCAAAGGGCAGAGGCTGGGTCGGGATTAATCTAGGACTGCAGAGATAAGTGGGGCCCTTAGCCACAGGAGCTCCAGTACTGACTTCTAAATGTGGGATTTCTGCCTATTCAGCAACATCCACATACAGTCCCTGCACTTCTGCTGTTATGGAATCACCAGCAACCACTGATGCCACCATGAAAACACCATGCCCAAGCACCTATACTGGGGTTACTACAGCAATGTGATCCTCTGAGGGGGCAACTAGCACATCCAGTTCTGCAACACGAACCCTTCTTCAGCAGCAACTGGGCTGATCCACTCACTCATTCATCCCTTTTTCAAATGGATGGCCATTAGACAGATGGCCATGAGATGGAAACGCTACAGCTCACTACACACAAGGGCTTCGTTGGCAGCCTTTGGAGACTGTGCATCATTACATAGATCATCTCCAATGCTTCCTGGAGACCGTTCAATGGACAACAATTTCTCCTACCTACGTTTCTTCCCTTTTGCTAAATCTCAGGCAAAAGCAGTAACTTTTTTTTTTTTTTTTTTTTTTAAGAAAGGAGTGAATCACAAAAGTGGAGCTTGCTGACTTAGGCTTGGATTATCAACAGAAAGGTTGATGAATAGTCCTGGCTTGAGTGATAAACTCGGACATCAGAGAGTAAATCTAGTGGAAAAGAAGATCTATCTGTCTTTCTTGGTCACAGCTTCAGAGGCTGAATTGGCAACTGGGATTTATTTTCTTAATTCTGGGCAACTTGGAGGCCTTCTGTGACCTCTTCTATCACCCCTCAGACCCCACAGACAATATACTAGCACATTTCATTGTAAAGCAAAAATGTTCACCTTGATTCACCATCACTCCCAGCTGAGCAGCCTCACTTCAGACATCTGAAAGCAACAGTCCAGCAGTATTGGCCAACATCCAGGGATTTAAGACACTTGAGGCTCTCACAACTTATTAACAGCCAGTAAATACATTGTATTTTCTTTCAAAACTTGCTAGCTCTCTCCCTTGGCTACCCTCCTCGAGGTATTTGCTATAAAGACTACTCAATCATCTGACTCGAAAAAAAGTCACACTGACCCTACAAAGCAATAAAAATGAATAAGAATCAGAAAAGCTCCTCCAATATGCATGTTATATAATGGTCTACTACAAAAGTGGTTTTGCTATGGCTGTGCTTAGATTTACCATTTAAGCCAGCAATTGGAATTTTTCTTGTGCGCAAGGAATTTTGCGTGGTACTAATCTTGCAGTGTCACATAGAAGTGAAAGTTCATTCATACAATGTAGGGGATGAGTCATCTAGACGTAAAGTAACAAGTCAGAATAAAAGCACAGGATAAAGAGAACAAACCCAACCTCCTTCTGTGAAGTGGGATTTCCATCCATAGTAGTTCAATAGTGTGACCTAATCTGGAGCACTGAATACACGGTGATTAGTAGTTACAGCATGACTATAAAGAGAAACAAAAAGTTATTTTACGTATCTACATTAAACTTTCCACTCAGGCAAGAAAGTGAAGCGGTGCAAGGTGTGCATATTGAAGTAAATCATCCAATTGTCCCCACTTACGAGGATTTGCTTCTCATCAGAGTAACTGAGCTGAAAGATGAGCTCTAGAAATGCACCTAATGTACTCCAGTGACTGACAGCCACTCACTCCTCAGTAGGAAATTACAATTAGTCCAGAACAAGTCAACATGGACACTGCGCCCTCAGAAACATCTCCTTCACTTTGCAGATATTCTCCCACATGACTTGCTAACCAAGACAAAGCCATTGCCTATTCTTTTACACCATGTACCTACCACAATTAAGCTGATGTAAAATTCCCCATTCGTGCACTAACTTCAAAAGTACTAGTGAAGGGGTTTGCCACCCTTTCCCAAGAAAAGCCTGTTTTTTGGCATGCTATAAGCCTCTCCTCAAACTACTGCTGTTGTGAGCTTCCTCTTCCACAACACAATTAGTAAACTGCATCAGAAATCCAAGGCCTAGCTCTGATGTAACCCAGCTGCAAACCTTGGATCAAACACCTCAGAAAGCCAGGAGAAGGACTGCAGAGAGACAGAAAAAGTAAAAATTACAGAGAGAAGTAGGGCTAGTGAGATCAAATAATTCATAACTCAAGGATTCAAGTGGGAAAACTGTAACATGGAAAGTTAAAAAATCTAAAGAATGAAACCAATAAACAGAGAGGCTACTCAGGCCTGCTGCTGTAACTGGAGACCAGTTCTGAATACGTACTTGGAGCAAAGATGCTCAACATTACCTCTCGCAGCCTGCTCCCTACAGACCCCAGAGCTCCCTCCATCTGTTTCAGAAGTACACCCCAGTATTTGCAGGAGACTGCCAACTCTCATGGCACTAACGCACAAACAGTAACCCATGCAGGTGCTGAAAGAGTCACTTAGTGGCAGAGGTAACACAGACCCCATTACCTTCACAAACTATTTCCTATTTCCTCTCATAATGGCTGCTGCCACCCCGTGTCTCTGCGCACACGAAGCACACACTTCATTCAGCTCCTGCCTCTTCCCTTATGCTTCCCATCACAAGTTCACTGAGGCAGGGAATTTCTCCTGTTCTCTTTCCAGGGTGGACAATGAGCTCCTTGCTTCATTATTAGGGTTCCATCACATTACAGGGCTATTGATGAAATTGAATAAAATTATCCATGTGGCTCGAATGAGTCAGTGCTGCCTCATCACAGATTTTCCAATAAAAATAAAGTTAGGGCATCTTCACTGAAATGTAAAAACTGGCATGGAAGAAATACTTCCAAGACTCTAATAATCATCCTGAATGTCTTGCCAAGTGTAGAAACCCAGAGCTGTTCGCACTGTGCTAGACTGCACCCAATCCAAGATTTATTCAGATTGTATCCATTTTAAATGATGTTTTAATTTGCTTCTATGCTTTCATCACATTACAAACACAGTCACACCTTCTGTAATCATCTTCTGTTTCTTTTATTGACCTCTGCATCTTCTAAAATGATTCATTTCCGGCATAAAACCTGTTAGGTTCATGTCTTGTTATGCAACAGTCCCCACAACACTCATTTCCATGAGCAGGTTTTAATGTTCACTGCCCGTCACAGACTTTACTTTTTCTGCCATTTCTTTGTGATCAACCCCCCAACACTCAAAGTTGCTCTAATTTTGCCACCTGATCTTAAAGGGAAGACATGCAGGGTCCCTTCACGACCCACAATCTTAGCACCTCAACTGAAATGGGGGCAAGGCAGTGGCAGAATGAAACACGCTGGGGCACACCCCCATAGGACAAAGCACACTCTAAGGTCTTGTACTGCAGAACACTGCCATGGGGTAGGAGGTAAGAGAACAAAAATAACTGGAGAAATCACGAGATCTGTACCAGCATTAGCCAGTTAATAATGACATTTCTGTAACATATGGAGAGGCTAATAGGAGGGGGAAGGTATGACAACATCAATAAGCTGAAAATGCTACTGACAGCAGGGAATGAGCAAATCTGTTCTGACATAGCAAGAATGGATCTGTGCTTCTGCCACGTGATAACTGGGAGAAGCTTGGCAAATGGCTTCCCCCACCCCGGGGTGGGGGAATGGCAAGGGAAAAAATGGGCTACATGATATTGGACGTTATGGCTAGTATTTATTATCGGTAATTCTCTTGGAAAGACAGATTTGCTGAAATCATAAAGGTTGCATTTTTATGTTTCCAAAAAAAAATAAAAATCAAGGGATAAGCATGCTTACTTCGTTGTTGTTATTGTTAAATATTTATACTGCTCTAACACAGAAAAGACCTCAGGTCAGAACACAACTGTGCTGTGCAAATATTACAAAGGACAGCCCAGACTCAAGGACATAACTGTAAAAGACAATGAAGAAAAAATAAAAATAAAAAAAAGACAGACATAGAAGGAAGAGTCAGAGAAGATATTGTGCTGAAAAAATCTTTGTGTTGTCTCCCTTTTCATGAATTCCTTTTCCCTTCCACCACTGCAGAACAGGACTTATGTCCTGTTATCATAGAATGAGACTCTACTGAGGGAAAAACTTCAAAACCCCACTCATGCTACCTCATCCACGAGCTTGGCTTTTTAGCATAAATTAATTTATGCCCTCTGCCTGCATGGAGCTACATTCCATTCGCCAGCCCAGTCTTCCATGTCATCTGCCAGGGAAAGATCAGGAGTCACAAGTGGCTGGGGAACAAAAGCGGCGAGTGAAAGGAAGCTGCTCAGAGCAGGCAAGAAGAGTTCTAGTAAGAAGTCCTGGCTACTGCACGCTTCTTCTGACACTTCTCTGGCTTGTACCACAGGGACTAGCTAGTTCAGATGATGTGAAACACCGTAGACTCTTCGCATTCCAACAACAGACACATATTTACATGTTTAAGTGAAAACACATGCACCACTACACTGTGATGTGCCCTGAAAACAGAAGAAAAGGTAATTCCATCTCTTGGTAGTGAGGAAATCGAGGTTAGGGGATAAGGAAGAAAAAAATCATCCCTCACCATCACTTAAAAAAACATTTTTGTGGAAATTAAAAGGTATTTTGCATTAGAAGTACAAGCAAGTTCCTGGTGCGAAAAGTATTTTAACTTCCTAAATAAAACATGCTTCTCATTTTCCCTGGATACTAAAAAAAATGCAGAAGCCTCTCCCAAGCACATCTCCATGTGAGCCTCTTGTATTTCATGGTACCAGAAACCTGAGCCTTGGGTGTCTGTGGATCTCCACATTCCAAGTTTCCAGCTAGGCACTCTGCCAAGAAGAAACCATCATCCTATACCTCTGGGACATCTCCAGGCAGTTTGTTTAAAACGCCAGAAAAGAAGGAAAAGGAGATAGCACGCAGTCAGCTGGATGGGCGCCTCTCAGGAGGCTAGACAGGCTTCCTTTGCAAATCTATTTCATTTATTTCAAAGATTTCTCCAAATCAAAATACTAGTATGGAACATTTTGCTCTTAGGGAATTAAGATTTCCAATTAGAAATCTCCTGACCCTGATCCAGGGCTCATTAATCAGTATGTATTACTGACCACAGAAGACTAATTTATCTGTGCGTATACAGGCATGCAGTTCCTTTCCTCAAGCACTTTGAGGTCCAAATCAGTGGCCTATGATATTTCACAAAATCATGGAATAACCTGGGCTGGAAGGGACCCACAAGGACCATCAGGTCCAGCTCCTGGCTCCACACAGGACCATCACGCCATCTCAGAGATGTACACATGGCACACAGCCTCAGGCATACTGCACCTGCTGAAAGGGTTGGAGAGCTGCCAAACACCTTGCTTTTGGAAAAAAGCATTTGCTTTAATATCTGCTAATTCCAGGAAGGAGGCTGTGTTGTTCTTTAGCTCTGATTTTGCATTTGCAATGAACAAGACAAAAGGACAATGCAACTGTTGTGCTTTAACCTGGCAGGCAGCTCAGCACTAAGCAGCTCACTCTCCCCAGGTGAGGTTTGGGAAAAAACCTGGAAAAGTAAAAGTGTGAGAACTCATGAGCTAAGGACAGTTCACCAGGCAAAGCAAAACCACACGTGCAAGCAAAGCAAACCAAGGAACCCATTCGCTGCTTCCCATCAACAGGCAGGCACTCAGCCGCTCCCAGGACAGCAGGGCTCATCGTGTGTGACGGTTTCTTGGGAAGCCAAACACCACCACCAATGTCCCTTCCTCCTTCTTTCCTCCCAGCTTGTATTACTCAGCACAGTGCCACATGGCATGGGACGCCCCTCTGGCCAGCCTGGGCCAGCTGTCCCAGCTGTGTCTCCTCCAGCTCCTGGGGCACCCCTGGCCTCCCCGCTGGTGGGGCAGCACCAGGAAAAGAGAAGTCCTTGACACAGTGTAAGCACTGCTCTGCAACAACTAAAACATTGGTGTGTTATCACCACTATTGTCATCAAAAATCCCGAATACAGCTTCATAAAAAGCTCTATGAAGAAAATTAACTCTCTCTGTGTCTGCCAAAACCATGACAGCCAACATCTGTGGGTGCTTCATAGAAAAATAAGCCCCAGTGGACTCCCTATTACAGGGAGAAAAAGAAAAAGCATAAGAGGTAAAACAAGTTTTTCAAGTTAACGAAGCAACCTAAACCCCTGAGCTCACTTCTCTACAGAGGGCTTGTTTAAGCATTCCTGCCCATACAACCTATGAAGCCTTTGAAGTAAAATTTTTAAAAGCTTTCAAACATATTTACTTTTCCCTCTATTTTGTCCCATCGAGTACAGAGAAAGTGGATCCTACCCCTCCCACACATTTCCATGGTCCAGAACAAAACACAGCTTGGGGATCTGTCAGACGTCAGTGGTCAGATATACTAAAGGCATTTGCATTTGTAGCTAAAGATGCTGAGAAGTATGTTGTGGGATTTTAATATAGTACATATGCACCTAATTAGAAATATGTAATTGCTGTTCTGTGATCAGATTCACTCTGCATCAACCCCAGAATTCATAATGTGAGATAAACTGAATTTTGCAAGCCCCCTCCCTCCCCTCCATGTGTTATGCTGTCTCTGTTAACATAAACACCACAGTAAATATTAGCAAAAGATAGCACAGCCTTCCTCCAAATATGGTCTCACATCTCCTACTCTATGAGCATTTCAAGATGATTACTAGCTTGAGCCAAAATGTCATTTTTGTAGTAGAAAACTAAAGCTACATACTAAAACAGAGTGAATCAGCAAAAGAAAATGCAGCCTCCTCCCCCCACACTGAAGAGCGAAGTAAAAGCCTTCTCTCTGGAGGTTTCCAGTAATGAATTCCTGTTTTAATTGAAGCTGCAGCCAATGCACGAGCTCCAAATGGGCCTCCTTCTCTTTCTCTCTCTAGGTGATGCTGTGCAGGAAAGAGCTTTTAAATCAGTCAGTGAACATAATGAACTTCAATTTCCGTTCAACAGGGGCAAAATTACATACACACACTTCACTTCCAGACAATTAATTAATTTGTTTACACGATTTCTTTGCTTTGTTTTACTTTCATGATTTTTCCCTCCACTTCCTCAGGCTCCTTAACTCTCTAAGGTGTAGGATTAGCTTTTGACCACTCATCCTCTTTTCTCAGGCATGGAGAAATGAAACTGCAACAGAGCCGTTTGCTGAAGAAAAAAGACGTCCGTGCAATTACCTTCAGACTGACTGCTAATGCCCAGTGACAATGTTAAAGCACACATGCCCATTTTGCAGGTGACAGCACTCACCCATCGTTAGCAAGGCAGACACAGTTGTTGCCATTTGGAAAGCGCTTGCCCACTTACCAGTATGAGAAGGCTTGCTTCTCAAACTGCTCCTGTCTGTAAAGACAACAGCCTGACTTTTGGAGATTAACAGAAATGACTTCCAGGGACAAAATCCTCCCTCACCAGTGGGACGAAAAGCAGGAGACATCAAAGTAGTCAGCCAGTGCCAGCAACCACCAGTGCCGCACACAAGCAAGCTCAGTGCTGACTCCCAGCACTGCGCTCCCGCTCCTGGGGGATGCAGAGGCCAAGCCGAAAAGCGCCTGAGAGAAGCAGTGGTAGGGAAATGTACAGTGGACTCAGTGGGGATAGAAGGGCTGATAGATTTGAAACAGTGAATATAAATTATTTTGTCCAATAGGGAGAATGTTTATTCTAGATAATGCCACAGACTAAATCCCTCTAGCAATATCAATACTGTCTACATTACCACAGTGGTGCATGTTTAATTTCATTTCTGCTGCTACAAATATAGGCCAATAAATTTGACAACACATCTGTTATTTACTTGCACTCAACACGAAAGCATATTCATGACATTTACTTTGCCAGCTTCAAATTTAACAGCTTTCCTTTTATTTATATCTACTTAGCTTTAGTGAAAAGTGCTCTGGTGACTTTCCATATACATGCAGTAAGTAAAGCACATGTAGCAACTGTAAAAGATTGCCTTGCCTATGTACCGTTACCGCTCATATTTCTGATTACATAGAGCTAAGTACAGCTGGAAGTGGTACAAGATCACCATGGCCACTCATTTTGAATATAATGAGTACCTTTGTACAGCTTAAACATGCCTGCAGTTGTCCCAGCAGATGCACAAAGACCCAGGAACTCATCCAGTCAGGTCCTTCACACACTGGGCGTGCACACAAACAAGCCACACCATGAAATATTGGCTCATAACCACCAAATCCTCCACCCCCCTCCATTTTATTATGCTGTTAGGTCTCCTGTTTGAACAAAATATGAGTAAGGGCGTGAGAAGTTGTGACCGCAGATAGGAAACATCTCTCAAAACTATTATGCAGCACACACTTAGGAGAGCTGTGACTGCTTTGCAAAGGCAGCAGAGAGAGGTGCAGAGCGCATCTCGGTCACTCCAGAAGGACGATCTTGGGAAAGGAGTGCTGACAGAGATCAGTGCCTCGTACACAATCATGCTGCTGACACAGGAGGAACGGGGGACGGGAATGTGACGAGAGAGCACAGCTAAATTGCTTTGCTGTTATACTACCCCTGAGGTAACTTATCCGTCCCCTCGTGACCATCAGTCTTCTGTCTAATACCATAAATCCTGTATTACAATTGTTAGGGCCATGTAAGTTCTTGAACAGAGTTCGACAAATTACAGAAGCCCAATGAAGATGAAAATTCATAGAGCAGTACAATAGTGCAGACATATGAAATTACAGTACAAAGATGACTTTTCCTCTCTGACCTCCAGCTTTGCATTCTCTGCATTTCGACTGTACTGCAGCTGGTACAAACAAATACATTTACATTTGAAAAACCTATACAATGACTATGCATTCACGTGTAGTGGCCTTTTTCTTTTGCTATTTCTTGTAGTTGTTAATTACACATAACTGGCCTCTTAAACAAAAGATCATAATGCTGTTAAAACAACTGAATAATTGTGCTATACTCAACAACAAGCCTCAGCCAGTGGTCAGGCTTTGCAGTTCCTTCAGACTCAGGTGTGGTTTGTTACTACAACAACAACATGCTCGCAAATTGAAGACCATACTACGATAATCTGCTGTTCTGAAATGAGGTGTACACAGAGCCATACACACAGATATACTTTGGAACAGCAGGTCTAGCGCAGACACAGCAGGAGGTCTTTTGGAAGCTATTCCGTAGTTTTGCAGATATAACAGCTTTGTGGAGAGAAAGAACGAACAGTGCAGGGGAAACTAGTATTTATCTATCGAGGGGAAGTTCATACTGCAGCTAAACTGCACACCTGTGGGTGGAGGGGGAAGAATGCAAGGAACGCATCTGCTCCCCCCTTTCAGTCTCCTAAATCTTCCTGTCCTGTACTGATCAGGTACCTATTTTCTAGCCTCCAGAAGTCTTGTTAGCTCCAGCACAGGACACCTTTGCTCCAGCTGCACATTGCTACCATTAGCAGCGTTTCTGCTGTTCCAGCTCCCAGTTCTACCAAGGTGACGTAGTCACATCCATCCTGCTCTGGTAATTCTGCTAAATAAACAAATCCCCTCTAGTTTCTAAATCACGACTCCATCAGTCTCATTTCACTTGAACTCTTAATATCTTACAAAAATTAAATGCATCTTCTATAAAGGGCACTCCTGTTTATAAAACGCTATCTTGCACATGCCAAAGCACGCACATGCTTGGAGCAGAACTGGGATAAACTACAGCTTATTCCGTTGAATGTATGCTTCTGGCTTTGCAGCGCTGCTGACTGAAAGATATTGGATAAGAACCTCTTTGATAAGTGAACAACATAAGGTATCATTAAAGTACCACCTTCACCCTTATTTCTTAGATAAGGCTTTTAGAATAAATCTCCAAATGAGAAAACATGATGAAGCTGTCCAAACCCTAAAGCACTGCTGTGCACCAAAGAACTCCATGGACCATGCCATCAGCATGAGTTCCCCCCACTTCCCTCCCTACCCAAGCCACATTTCCCCCTCTTCCTAATCATATTTAGTGAGAAGACTGAGCAGGATACACAGGAATCTGCAGGAGTTCCAGTTACAAACCGGCTTGCAAGGACTTTCCAAGAATTAATGACAGCTCTCATCTACTTGCCCATACACTTGCATACAAACTCCAGACAAGATCTACCGCTAAATGTTTTCTAGGGGATTACCACTAGAAAGGCCAACTTGTTGCAGAATTTCTGGACTCTGAAATTAAATTTTCTGGCTATCTCCACTGACCACTGTTATCTCTCCTGCCCTAAAGAGAAAGCATAAGGAACTGTAAAACTACTCCACTTGTGGTTAAGCTAGCCTTCGGCTTCACTACTGGAAAAAAAGACATCTGAAGAAAGAGGACACCTTTGGCAAATTATACTGAGCTTCCATTCACGTTACTTTTACAGCTCTTAAGCCAGCAAAGCGTTTGTTGTGCTAGTCACCACTGCACAAGTCTGTCAACAGCCACAGATACTGTCACTGCTCTTTTCTCTGCATGATGAATTTCATTTGTCTCTCATCACACCACTTTACAGTAATGTGACTGTATGGCTTTAAGGTCAAGCTAATTTTGATTGAAATAGTACAAATCAATGCTTCTACAAAAACAGGTGTAGCTACAAAAAAAAAAAAAAAAAGTGATTGTGCCCCTTAACTCATCACTGTTTCAACAACCCACCCTCCTCCTTGCCAGAAGCATACCTCATGAAGAGTTGCATACATTGCACTGCAAACACTGGCATTTGTGTAGTAATGTAACAACTCCTGTCCCTCACTCTTCTTTTTCACAAGCAGTTGGTCTTTTTTTTTCCTCCTCCACCGTTTCCTTCTCTTTCTCTTTGCTGAGATGAAATTCTAATAGCCCATTTCTCATTGTTTTGTGCAATGGCAATGACTACAGAAAAGACTGTACAACTTAGCACATGTAAAAGGAGGTGGGGGGGGGGAGGGGACGGGACACACATTACCTGCATAGACAACGTATTAGATTTGCTCCTTAGCTAACTGCCCAAGAGCAATTTTCAAGAGTAGTCGAAAGAAGCTTGGAAGAAGAAATGCACCAATACAAAGAGCAGTTTAAGGCTCTGTCATTAGCTGAATGTCATTCACACAAAAAGGGCTATTTTATTTAAATAATCTATCATTTTTAATTTGCCTTTCAAACTCAAAGCCGTTTTTCAGTTAAAATTGGATTCTTGCATGATGGAAGCAGTCAGGTCATGTATTATAGAGCACATATGCAATCTGGAATTAGACATCATTACTAACTCAGCCTATTCTCTGTGCCTTTCCCCTAGCTCTGCTCTAGCCACCTTAAACCACCCTCTGCATTGAGCTTAAGCACTTTTACAAGTTTCTCTCAAGCTTAGTTTGCTGCTTACACAGTCTAGCCAGAAACCTTTCATGAACAAATACAGCTTTTTGGTTTAACTCAGGGTTTGTTAACGTGTCTGTTAACACAGATTGCTTCATTTTCTTCCAATCATGTCCACTTTGAGACAGATCTTTGAAACAAAAAAATCCCTGGAAGCACTAGGAGTCTCCCAACCATTTTCTAGGAACCATACTCTGACTCCCATAACAACCTGGTAAGATCCTCATTAAGGTTCAGGGAAAAAGGCACAAGGCAACTACAAGCCAGCACCTTAAAGGCATAGGCCACTGTACTCCACAGTATTTGTGATACACCATAGAAACTACCTTCAGGACAAGAAGATTCCGTTAAGATCATTTTTTTCCTAAACACATACGTGGGACACAGCTTCTTTCCACTCGCTACAGATTGCATTTCTTTTAAGGCTCTGCAAGACAGCGTGAACTAGAAAGACACACGCTACTGGTAACAGGAGCAACTAGCACTCTGTTGAGCCTCATTTAATGCCACTGGCAGAAGAGAAAGCAGCCAAATCCTGTTCTCATTTTCACTTGTTTAAGTTCGGCTAAATCCTCTCATGTTACTGGAACCACTGAAAGTCTATGCTAGGTAAAACTCCAGGCTTACAACTCCAAATGACCATGTTTCAGATGCAAGGTACTTTAGGTATTTAAAGAAGTTCACAAAATACAGTGCAAGCAACACTGAACGAGACTATCAAATTTACATGACAGATAATATTTTTCTAACAGAGAATATTTGAAAAGTATTTAAGATCATCCAAATATTCCTTCATATAAATGGAACAAAGCTTGCTGTTATGAAGTTTTTCAGCACTACGGTTTGACCAGTGCTATTTCTGAACAGGCAACAGCCTGATGCTAGGACAGGTTTCAGAGAGTTCAAGACCACGTTCTGCTCATTTCATTAAGGGCTCTTGACCGTGCACAAAATAACAGACAAGTCAAACAACTCGGAAGGAAGATGACTAATGGACAGTTTAATTTCCAGAAAACTAATATTCATTATACCAGATGAGTAGTTGAACAACGGTAGGTTACGAACCTCTTGTAACTTTTATTAGGAGTATGAGCTAGTCTCTGAAAGATACAAATTAAACAATGTCTTATTCTCTACAGCTGTGAACACTTCTCAAAACAGCAGAGCCATATTCAACTGATGATCAGCCTGCATTCCACCTTGCTGCATGCATTTAACTACTATTGCATTGGGGAGAAACGGTAACTGATTGAAGTTCTTTGGTAAGTGTTCGGTCAATCAACACAGAAAGGGACAGCCAACATAAATTAGGACTCTCAATGACATTTAGAAGCTCTCTACAAATCAGCAGGCTTAAGGACTTATGAGAGATGCTCCCAAGTAGAATTTTCATTACACAATGTAAACTACAGACTTAAATTAAGAAGACATTTCAACTTTGGGAAACCATGGGCGCTGGTGTGGCTTTATGACCAGGGTCTTGTGGCTTTGCCATTAGGTCTTGTAGCTTTGCCATTGGGTTCTCTGAAGATTAAAATGGGGGTTTTCAGCTCTCCACAGGTTCTGGAGATGAGGCTGTTGAACGTCCATCCAAGTAAAGTAAAGAATTAATGATAACATGACAGGAGGAGAGGAAGGTTAAGGACATTGACTCCCTGTTCCAGTAACCTTTGCAGTAACGTTCAGAGTTGTTTTTACCAGGTATTGGGTGATGTAGAAACACAAATAAGCAAGTTCTGATGTCCAGACCTATAAGCAGGCAGAAGCAATACACACGTAACAATCATCAAGATGCATGCCGGTGGCATGAGTCATCAGAAACAAATGCAGCTAATCTCAGCAACATACTTTCCTCAAAGAAAGATACTTATAACAAGAAAACAGAATAAATTAATGCAGGCAGGCGTAAAAGGAAACGTGAAATTTCCCCCATCTTGTAATTTCTACAATGAGCATGGATTTCAACCCATTTCAAAGCCCATGCTCACAACCATTAAACTGATTTATTCTTCTTTCCCTATGCCATGCAGAAAGAAAGAGAAAGGTTGAGCTGAGGCTAACCCCTTGCTCATTGAAAATCAAGCATCACTGTTTCAGTCTCAAAATAAGCTTTGAACATACAGAAATTTCAATCAGGTAATGCCTCAATCCATCTGATTTACTTTAGTCAGCTAATATAAGCATCACTTCTTCATGGCAATTCAAGAATTCCACTTTCCCCAAAACCATTGCCTGGCCCTGCATCTAAATCTAGAATTGATTACCTCTCATCCTCGGCAAAAAAATCTCAGCAAACCCGAGCACTCCGCTGCTGCTTTAGATCTGCCTTGGGTATATGGACAAAACCTGAACCAAGACAACATTGTGTAAGCTTGTCCTGTACATACAAGTCTTCGCCTCAACTTTCCTCATACCTTTAATGTAAGAAGAAATTACACTTAAATACACAACGTTTTACATAACACTCATGCTCTCTCCACTTATGGCCTCCCCCATTCCCTCCCACCCTGCCTTCCAACCCCCCAAAATATGTACACACATATACATACACGCACCCATGCATAGGTAGAAACACATACTGTACAAACATTCATGAATAAATACTCATATAAGTATGTGTATGAGTTTAATGCAAATCTCAAAGGCCATTTGTGTGACCGGTATGGAAATAAATCATGAGCCTTGCTTCTAAGACACTGCAAAGAAGAATAACTCCAAAAAGCTGCAAAGGCAACAAGCTATTGCTAAGAACTGCTGAAGCTCTAAGGTTTCGCAGGTTAGACAGTGTTATCAAAATGCCCATCTCTCCACAAGGGTGTTCCAGTTGAAAGACTACGCACATTCAGGAGTTTTTCCCTTCTCCACCAGACTACTTATCTGCAGCCAGCACCTATTAGGATATCATGTAATTTTAGCTTAAAAAGAACAATGTGGCAAAAGCCATTATAAATTGTCTGGGCTCCTACCTTTGACTAATGCATTGTGCTGCTGGCACAGCATGACTGCCTAAATGGCTCCTGCTCATGATGTGATGTTGATTTTACTGACACTGTAGGGGAAACAGTTTTGTCTGTAGTGACTATATTTGGTACTATACTAGGTACTACATAAAAAAAAAAAAAATCGTGGTTTTATGCCTTTTAAACCCCAGATATTCCAAATCATTTTACAATAGTCTTTTTTGTTTTTTTTGTAAGTTAAGTGACTGGGCATGATGAAAAAGCAGCAGACACTGTGTATTTGAGAAAAGCTTGCTCAGACTCAGAAGTAAAATCTGTTTTGGTACTTGTTGCACCAACGCTTGTTTTAATATTGGTTAAAATACCAGTATTGATCTGGGTATGCCAAGTGGGGCTTTATGCCTTCTTTGGGTCCCAAGTAATTGATATTGCAGTCTTTAACGGAAAAATAAGAGAGTCGGGCTTGTTTCATCAATACCAGAAGCCAGTAAGTGCTATGATCCCACAGTTGCCAACAAATTTATCAAATAAATGTACTTATCTGTAGGCACTCAAGCAAGGGTGAAAGAATTTTGCATCCAGCCTTATAAGCCTGAAAATTTGTGTTGCAGTATTTGTTTTTGCTCCCATTTGCTGATGTCCCATGAAAGTCTAGACTCCAACATCTTGACCTGGGAGGCAGTCTCCTGGTATGCATGGTTTGCATTATTACACATATAGCATGTATTCTGTATAATTCTAACATATAATGTTGTTTAGACTGTGTGTGTATATATATATATATAATGATATTCTCTAGATACACAGAGCATTAGTTACTTACATCTGTGTGATTCATACAATATACCACTAAGATGTGGTAAAGATACTTTTCCCCAAATGGTGAAGGCCAGCACTTTCTGGCAGAATGGTCTTCACCCTTACCATATACTGCTGTATTCAGCCTAACACCCATGATGTGTAGAAAACACACACAGAAGTGTTTGTCATGGTTCTGCTGACACTTAGAACTGTACAGTTTACTTAAGCATCTCAACTTGGTATCTATAGGTGAAAAAATTCACTCAGGCCTGTTTCCTGTACTGTATGAGAAGTCAGAAAATGACCTTGATTTTGCTTAAGTCTATGCTTTGCTTCAGGATCTCATGTACCTTTGTAAACAAAAAGATAAAATGCAGGATAGGAATAAACCATATCAGTTGATGAAATTCATCTGAATTTAAGAGCTCTTATTACAAAAGTTTAACAAGCCACTAACTTTTACAGTCTTCAGACAGCTGCAGGTACAACACTAATCTCTGCTAACACTTCATAGCCATCTATAACTCTGCCACAAAGATTATTTTCCTAATCTGTCACTGTGACATGGTCACACGTCACAGTCACCCGAGCTCTGTGCTGCTCCACAGATTTCCCCTCTCTGCCCAACACAGAGGGACAGTTTTTACTTTCACAGTCTAGCCTGCCTAATTTTTCTCTCTTATTAACAGGTCACCTCCAATGATCTATTGTGTCAGCCTCCACTCAAATTTGCATGCTGGCATCTTTTTGCCAGTACTGTACTTCATACCTGTGAGAAGTTCCAAATTAAACATACACAGAAGTACCCTACTGCTCTCCTTCAATTTCTATTTAAAATTTTTCATCACTCATGAAGCGTGGAGATCACCTCCCATACCTGTTACTCCTCTCTTAATCCTTATTCCCTTAGTTTATATAGGCAGCTCTATCTGTTGTCTTTCCCGTTTCACTAGGTCAGTAGTGCAACACTATAAACAGGATAACATACACATTCTTTTACATGCAAATTCAGCTACTTTCTGAATAAGTAATAGTTCCAAGTTCTGAAATTCAATCTATTTTACTCATTTTCTTTCAAAGTTCTCTTCTACATAAAGTAACATGATAAGCACAGAAAAAAGGCAAGAAACCACTAGAGAAAACATGAACAAAAGGCAGCAGACAGCCATTTCCGAGATAAGTGGACCTTCCCACCAATTACAATGAAGGATAACTTGAAATTACTAAATCCTCTTCCTCAAAGCCTACAGCCAACTAGGTTGAGCAGATTCAACTTGCACAAGTGAACAGACACACACAGCACAGATCTGCCTATTCAACACTTAAAACCCCAGAAACCTCAGTTTTCTGCAAGCTAAGATTTTCCCCCTCCACCCTTCTCCTCTTCTGCAAGCATATGTACGTGTAGCCAGCCAGCCCACAAAGAAAAGAACTACATCCTCCCCAAGCTAGGGACTGTTCCTGCAGCTGTTAGCATAATATCTCCCCTGGGAGTCCTCTGAGGTGCTAATAGTCCACTGTAACTTCCACACCACTTCTCTCAGCATTTTTACCCAATTCCACTTAAGATATAAACTGTAAGATACACAAGGGAACAAATAGCTTCTACATATGGAGTTCTAGAATTACCTTTGATGGAAACAGTTTCTCCTTCACAGTTTCTTCTGTCGTAGAAATCAAGCAGGCTGAGAAGTATACACCCCAAATCTATTTTACATTTATATAAATAAACCACCTTTAACATGAATGTAAGCAAGCAAAACCACCTTAGGAATGGCTGGATTAGTTATAACAATGCCTCTGTTTGCCAATGTCTCTGCTGGGGACTCAGGAACACACAAACAGAAATGTGCAGGGGAATAGTCTCTCTGTTGTTGGCTACATTTAATTACTCTTTGCCATTCATCTATCATACTGCATAATCTCAGTACATAAGAAAAGACAATACCATCCTCAGCTGGAAACAAAACATGTCTCAAGGGTTTCAGTACAGGCTTTCAAGCCCTCTCCAAGCTGGCAGAGAAGACTGGCTAGCCTAGCTGATTGACCCATGTTATGTAAACATGATGTTCCTGGAAACCTTTTAGCAGTGGTATTTTTCAGGCACACAGCAGGGTGGATTCAGATAAAGCAGCGCAGCAGCTAGGGTGGCTCTGTTAGATATCATCGGGCTCGTTGAGTCCATACCTGGCTCTACCAATGAAACCCTGTGTGGCCTTGCTTTAGACAGCTCCAAGATTCATTTGCCAAGACACATCCAAGATTAATTTGCCACATCTGTAAAACAGGTATAATAATGACCATCTAGCTGCTCTATTACCTTGCATCAAGGCATTTTTTTCTTTTCTCTTTTTAAGTATTATTATTTTTTTTTATTTTAAAACACTGAACTCAGACCCTGAACTCATCCAGTGGGAGCATCACTTACAGTGAAAAGCCCTAACTGCACATTCTGTAACTGTGTGGATTCCAGATGGCCGTTCCTGCTTAAGTTGCACTAAGCCAGAACTGCTGCAGTCTACCTTGCCAGTGGTGTGCTGTGAAATCTAAGGTAAATTACTTACCTCTCTGCCTCATTTTTGCCTGTACTTGTTGAATAGAAATATTATTGTTCTCCTGACAGTACCTGCAAGGCTGCTCTTCGGGTCAGTTAATTACAGCTGTTCAATACCTGCAAGATCCTAAACAGTGCCAAAACACCAAACAGCCTATTCCAATTGTATAGTGCCTTCAGCAAAAATGGATGTGTGATTGCTTGCAAAGAAAGAAGTGGTGACACTAGCTCTAGGTAGTAACTTCTTTTAACACCAAGTATCTGTTACCAAGTGCATGTTAAAGTAGAGACTATCTGTAACTATACAAGGGCAGAGGGAAGAACCCCCTTTTCTGAGTACAGAAAAGCCCTATCAATCAGTAAATAAAAGTAAAGGGAATAGTTTTAACCCATATACTCACATAGGTATTGCTGAAAAACGAGGCTGATGATTGATTGTCAAAAGAGATTAAACATTCATTGTAGATGAACTGTAGCTTGAAATATATCTCAAGGCAGAAATTCCCAGAAGTAACAGGACAGTCAGTGTGTAGTTATGGAACAACCTACTGGGCACTAGGAATCTTGCTTTACTATGGGGTTTCCATGTTCATTGAAAGGAAAAGGCAGCATTACAGACCTTTTGGCGATGGGACATGACTAAAGGCATTGCTGCAACATAGCAGAGACCTGAACTGCTCATCTGCTATAAGCAGTTCATGCACAGAATGTTCATGTGGGCTAGAAACCCCTCCTAAGCTTAAATACACCTGCATACTTTGATACCATAGCACAATTGCAGGAGAAGCTGTGTTAAAACTAACTTTTAAGTGTTTATTCTATAACTGGTAGTCACAACGTTTATTGAATGTGACTGAAGGTGGAGATGCTACAAAAGGCATAAAATTATAGTTCCAATTTGTATTTATTTTTAAAATCTACTATGAAGTATCTGAAGCTCCTGTGTATATGTCCTGGACAAAAACAACAACCTGAAAGTACCCAAGGAACAGATACCTTCCAGACTGAAGGCAAAAAAGAACATACGATCTTATCCTGGCCGGTTCTGGAAACAGCAGGGATTGCAGGTAGTACTCTTGTGCATGGCTGATTTTTGAAGTGAGCTGTAGCTTTTATGCCCCCCCCCCCCCCCTCCTTTTTTTTTTTTTTTTTTTTTTTTTTTTTTTTTTTTTTTTTTTTTTTGAGTGCCCAGGAAGATTTACTGTAAATCACAGGTGGCAAATCCTGTGTAACAGCTGTGCTGTAACATCCAACCACAGGCTCAAATTTGCCTACAAACCAAGTGAGTGCCAATGCTACTGTCCATCTCATTTTTTTTTTTTAGTACAAAAAGATTTTTAAAGGAGAAAAAAAAAAAAAACAAATGAGGAAAAAAGGTGGCAAGATATGCTACTAACATAAAAAAAACCAGAAGTTGCAGTGATTTGAAAGGTGTGGCATTCAGCATCTGCTCCTCCTTCAGTAATAATTCTCCATCCATTTCAAGTATCGCTCATTGAGAGCTACACCAATTACCTAACTCTCTCTTTTAAACTATGCATAGAACAACAATATATGATGGCGTTTTTCTTCCTTTTTTTTACCCACTTCAAAATACAGCTGATTGTTTTCACTTCACTTTCACTCTTTGTGCAATGGTAAAACTTCCCTTCATTGCTTTGTATTTCTCTCATCTGTAACATCTAAGGGACTCTCTTGCACATGCTCCCTCACAGTATTCGCAATCAGAAAGCCCACAGCCAGAATTTTGAAGCTACAAACTACAATTACAGAAAAAAATCTGGAACAGTTTGCATAAAAAAAAAAGTTTTCTATTGAAGAACATAATCTTTCCCCTGAACTGCAAGACCTGTCTCACAAATCTCATCCACTCCACTCATCCCTCTCCATCTTCAAAAGCGTCTGCATAACAGCTTAAACCAGGTTTTAAATGCTCTTCCTTCTTAAAGTGATTAATTCAAAATTCACCTCAGGTGAATTATATAGTAGGAAATTGATGCATTTCAGCCTTTATGAAATATATTTGGGTCAAAGGATGGTTTCCTTTTGGTTCCTTATAAATAGCATCTGCACCATCTAAAAATCCATCAAAATTACCATTCTAGACAGAAACTGCTTCCTGTAATACAGCTGGTCCCCACGGGGGGGAGGGGGGGGGGAATCAAAACTGGAGCAGACAAAAACTCACAGTAAACCCTAGCTGCCTATCCATACAGCAACGTTGATAATACCTATGATTATCTTCATCATTAATCCCTTTATAGAGACTTGAATACATTCTTTCCCACAAACAGCTTGCCATCGTGTTCAGACAGATGCTCCTTTGAATGAAAGGTTGAGATATTGAACATTAAGCAATATATACACAACAGAAAATGATCTGATTATGGCTACAGTTAGACTTCACACCCGTATGCATTGTTACATGCACAGTGCTAGAGGAAAAATAAAAGTGTTGAACAAACTCTCCTACTACCAATTCTACCTACTTATAATACTGGACAGTTTTCTCAAACACTTTTCAGCTATTCACCTGACACATTTTGTCCTCCTATAAACTCTGTATGTCTTCTGTTTTGTGAGCACACATTCCAAGCCAATGCAGAGTAAAGTTAAAACACTATAGAATTTTAAAGGCAAACTGACTAGTCCTATCATTTCATTTACAATAATAATAGAACATTCACAAAGACTGATTTAATAAAAACCTAGAGCATGGATTGGAGTGCCTTAGAGCATCCAACATTAAGTGGTTTAACTTCTGATAAGGGCATCTACAATAGGAATGTTAAACATGTATAGTTATAGGATACGTCTAGTTTTATACAAAATCACACTCACCTCAAACAAATTCCAGCCAAAGCTAGTCATTGCTTCTTGGCTGAGGTGCTTGCTTGCTGTGCAGAAAACAAGAGATACTTTGCACCTATTCACAAATTCTATTTATTTCTAACAGGGATTTCTGGTATATTTCCAGATACCTTTTTTCATCTATTAACAACGTAAACTTGGATATACAGATATTTTCCTCTGTAGTGCCATAGCGAGCAAAAGGCACAAAGTTGCAATATAAAAATTCAACAGAGTAAACTAAAACTGTAAGAGGAAAAAAAAAAAGCAAAAAAACAAATTGCTAGATATTGAAAATATTGTTACTGAAAATAATAGTTATACAACTTCAAGGAATAACCTAGCATTTTAGCTTCAAAAACATTCAAGTAACCTCAGGCCATCCGTAAACATATTACTATTACAGCCTCATTTAACTGCTCTGCCTCCTTTTGTAACACTGCTAATTACCAACAGGAAGAAATATCCTCTCCGTTCCCCTGTTTTGTCATTGTGCTGCTGAACTTGCCTGATTTATTTGATGGCATAATCCAGTGTTTGAGATATTACAAACATTTCTGCAGTATGAAATTACAATATAAAATGATACTGTCAAGCAACCTCTGAATGAGCACTATGTTAATGAGAATCGAAGGCTGAATTGTGAGATAAGTCAAATAGAAACAACAGATCAACAGTCCCCTATTACAGAGGGGACTTCCTCCTAATAATGGTGTTTGACATTTCCCATTAAAATAACTTATTTCAAGCTATTATAACTGCAAAATTAAAATATTTATAAGTCTCCCATACTACACGTCTGCCTTAGGTTGTTTGTTTCATTACATTTTAGCTTCAAAAGAATCTCTGTTCCTTTGTTACTGTTCCTCTCTGGAGTCAAGCAGAGCCCCCACAACTTCCTGAACCACACCATTCTATACTTTAAACAAGTATTTATGAGTACGATTCATCCAGTTCATTTTCTCAACTCACTTTAGTGATTGTTTAACACAAAAATAGTATTAACAACCTCAGGATGGTTTATGGAGACTTGCTGTCTCTTTTATTAGACTTTACTATGGTTTTCAAGAAGAAAACTTCATTTCCCCATCAGCTTCTTGGTCTACTGAAAGTTATCACCACCATACACATCTTGCTTTGATCTTTCAGACATTACATCTAAACAAAAATAACAGTATTCCCATGCTAGCTCAAGGATGTAATATAAGTGAAGTTATGGTTAAAATTCCAGTCCTGTTATGATCTGGATACATCCATACAATGCCACATGACAGAATCTCAGGTTTGTTTGTTTTGGTTAAAGCAAGGAATACGAATAGAACACACAGAACAGTTAATTTTGCACAGTAGTATTTACATGGTCCATGTACTCCAAACCAGTGAACAGAATTAATTGACTATTCATTTTAACTTGCTAACTATAGACCCTAAGATATTATTTGTGGAAGTTTGAACAGTTACAGCTACAACTGAAAGCAACAGGAGCTTTGTTTGAACACATGAAATGCCATCCTATGCTAAAACAGTTTCATAAGGATAGTAAATTTGTCCCCAAATCCATGGACACTCTTTAAAATTTCCTAGCCCTACTAACAGTCTTCCAATACAATCGTGTGCACTGGTGGTGACAACAGAGATGGGTATGCAGTGGTAACAAGTAAGGACTTGGCTCATTAGAGTAAGGATATACTTGTGCCCTTGCAAATGTATCAGTATTTTGTGCCTGATGATCTACTGATTAAACCATTTTACCAATGAAGAATATTTGAATGTCAGTACATAAGAATGCTAACACGTTATTCAATCTATAATGTTGTATTAATAATTTACAAACAGGAACAAACTTTGGCCCAAACATGTGATAGTCTCCATAAAAATAAACTAGACCGTAACAACACATAGTAGCATTACATCGATATTCAAAGATAGTGGATCTCAACAGTGCTCTGTGATGTTTCACAGAACGACCTTGCATCATGGTCCTAAGTCAATAATGATGGCAATGGCACAGTAGGTATGAGAATGAACCCTACTGTTGAATCAATAATCGCTATGCCAGGTCACAGCACTCCATCAACCTGAGACAGTTTTGCATTATGATGTTGCATCAAGTTGCGTGATACCACAAGGTCACTTTGCATCAGTTTAGTGGTACTATACCATAAAGTTGCACGAATATACAGAGATACTTTCATGTGACAGCAAATTAGTATAGTGGTATACTATGACACAGAGTTGTCATGTATGACATTAATGTTGATGAGTGGTGACTCGCGTCACAGAGACCTTTAATTTTCTCTTTGCAGGACAAATTCAGGTGAGGGCAAGTTCTAACTGGGCAAAGTTTTGCTAAAAACAGCAAAGGCACCTCTTTTCCCAAGACTGCCCTTTCACGTTTTATCTCCAGCCTTCATGGACAGCAGGTACTTCGTTCTACTACACTTTTTAACTGCTCAGCCATTTGACTGAATGTGATTGACCTCACTACAACCCGTGGAGAGTAACAAGATTCAAAAGGAAACCACTGTGACAGGGAAATGGCCCAATTATGCTGAGCCTAGCTTTTTCCCTGGCAAAACAGATTCAAAGCATAACACATCAAGACACAGAAGGAGGCAGGCACCCAGTGATTACTGTCGAAGGAAAAGAACAAAAAGATGGCAATTATTTTAATCATCTTCCAAGAGGTGGCAATAATGTTTCTTATAATTGCAAATAAAAGCAGAAATGTCAATAGTTTCAACCAGCCTTTCTTACTGAATGGAGCCTGAATCAGCTCTTCATTTAGGCTACTGAAGCATCAACTATTTCCCATTAAACTATACTTGGGTCAGTCTGTTTCAGTCTCACTCAGCTTAGATGGAAGTTGAGAGTAATAATTGCTGTAAATTCACATCACTTTTCTAGGATGAATTTGTTTTGATTTGTTGATATTATTTCCCATGTATATTCCCTTATATTTCTTTATTATTGCCAGCGATGATTGCTGTTAAGTAGATTTTTCTGATCTCCATTCCATTGGGTTCTATCTTTAAACATAACAGAGGTTTATTTATATCAATAAAATAAAATATAGCAGGGCCGTTTTAAACAAGATGCAGAAACAGTCCAGTAAAACTAAGTGGCAGCTGGCACAGCTATTACTAGTTCTTTTGCCCTTATTCCAGTGGCACCTAGTAAAAAATATCCAAAGTTACCAGTAGAGCCCCTGTGGTCCCACATCTGCTTCCTCTACAGTGTGTGTGTGTGTGGGGGGGGGATTGTGCATAGGGGAGGGTTGTACTGGGTTGAAATAAGTATCTTTTAAGGTTTCAGTTTGAAACTGGAATGCAAGCTAGTCATGGCACTAAAGGTTTAGAACCATAGGATATGCTGAGGTGGAACAGAATGACAAGGATCATCAAGTTCATTTCTTGGCTCTACACAGGTCCACCCCAAAATCAGACTGCATGTTTGAGGGTGTTGTTCAAATGCCTGCTTCCCTGTGGAGCCTTTTCCAGTGCCTGACCACCCTCTCAGTGAAGAACCTGTTCCTGATATCCAGCCTGCCCTCCCCTGTCCCATTTCCATGCCATTCTCTCAGTTCCTACTGCTGTCGGGACAGAAGAGAGCAAAGCTCAGCGCCTGCCCCTCCGCTCCCCTCCTGAGGAAGCTGCAGGCCATCATGAGGCCTCCCCTCAATCGACTTTGCTCTGGGCTGAACAAACCAAGGGACCTCAAGTGCTCTTCATGGATCTTCCCCCTAGACCCCTCATCATCTTCATAGCTATCCTTTGGAGACTCTACAATAGCTTTATGTCCTTCTTATGCTGTGGCACCCAACATTGCACACAGTACTTGAGGTGAGGCTGCTCCAGTACAGAGCAAGGAGAGACAATCACTTCCCTCCACTGGTTCACAATGCCAAGTTTGATACATGTGAGGATATGACTGGCCCTTCGGGCTACCAAGGCACACTGTTGGTTCACATTCAACTTGCTATCAACCAAAATCCTCAAGATCCCTTTCTGGAGTGAACAGCTGCCCTTTAACCTCTCATCCCCCTAGTCTGTACCTGTTTTCCGGATTGCCCCATCCCAGGTGCAAAATATGTCACTTACTCTTGTTAAACTCTGTACTGTTGGTAATTACCCAACCCCCTAATTTAACTTGTCAATATCTCTCTGCAAGGCCTCTCTAAACCCAGAGTCAGCAGCTCCTCCCTTTAATGATGAGACTGAGTAAGTCAGGTTGGTGATCTTGAGAGTCTTTTCCAAGCTAGATGACTCTTTGATTCTAGTCAATGTTTTGAGGAATACTCTCCTCAGCCAAAGAACAAAACCCAGCAAAACAGAGGCCTATGCACTATTCAAAGGCTGGAAAAGCGAGCTTAACTGAAAGATTTGTGCGCAATATAAACATTACATTCCCTCTCATGTTGCATACAGAGATCTTGCACAAGGATTCGAGGATGAGTCATCTTCTTCCTTTTATCATTTACTCAACTGCTGTAGCATTACAGGTGGACCGATCCAAAAAGCTGATGTAATACAAGTGTGTGTAATGAAGTTGGCACACAAGAGTGCATTTTAAATAGCACTTGTCTCAGGCTCCCAGTACTGTGCATAACCTGTAGTTTCCAGCACATCACTTCATCCTTCATTTTGACAGTTCAGTGTATCCCACCCCAAGTGCTTGACCTGAAAATGTAGACACGTTTCAGGTGAAACAGAAGGTTAATTATAAAGGCTGAAGCCATTAAATGAAGGCTATCAAATATTAATCAGTTTGTCCACTCTTTTCCCATATCCAAAAGTATTATAGAGACAGCGACTAGTTTTTAGGGTTGATAATACTTAGCAACTGTATTACTCTGGTTGTATGGTTAGACCCCACAAGTAAAGAAAACAAATATATTTTTAGACAGGAGACTTCTTAGAAAATCATCTAGGTGATGCAAAATGGAAGATGAACTCTTCAAAACCTTTCTGATTCTGGCATTGCAGTGGGCTCTGGTCTTGCATCCAAATCACTGAGCATTGCCAAAAATGAAGCACCAAACCACGTGGCAGAGAAGGTTTTTACATAGGGTCTACATTGACTATATATATATATATATATATATATAAAAGCAACATTTGATGAACATTAAAGTGTATCAGTGAACGCAACATGCTAAGATAGTAAAAAAACTGTTAGGACATTGCCAGACAGTTACTTTTGACTAATCACAGGCAGCTTTGAAAGATGTCAGAATATTAGCAAGGAAAGTTATCTTCAGACAAGGAAAACAGAGATTCTATTAATTGTCTTCACATATGTGAAATTTATTTCCTTTGAAAAACAAATCTCTCATTGAGGAAAATATTCAAATAAGTAGTATTAACAGAAGCATGTCTTTTCAACACTTAAGAATTTTATTACCAGATTAAAGATAAAAGCCTACTCGGGTGTGAAATCATCACTTCTACAATGTGGTCAAATCCTCATCACTTGTTAACAGTAGAGTAGGTGAAAAAGACTCAAGAAATGCAAAACAGAATCTGTGCTGAGTTGAAATGAAGATTATAATGGTCTTTTCCAACTTCTGCTGGCATTTGGGACTATTTTACACCTTCATTCCCCTTTGTCCAAACCCTCAGGAAGGCCTGGCCAATTTTAAATATTAACTTGCACCTTCTTGGCAGATTTTTCAGAAATGCACATATGCAGAAGCATGGCCTAAAACAGTGTGGTGTGCTTCTTCAGGCTAAGGTAAGTCTGTCACAGAAAGGACATCAGTAATACAGAAATCTAACAACAAAAACTACCAAGGTTGTTACTGAGATCATATCATTATCAAACCTTCAGACCTAATATTGATTTCAGAGAATATTCTCTGAAGAATATTCTCTTCCTATCAGGAATAATCAATGTGCATTCAGAAGAGTCACACTATGGAGATTGGATTAGTACAACAAAATACCTTTTTACCTTCAAACAGAACTCCTACAACACCCTGAAAATTAATTCCAGCTCCTTTGATGGTTTCAAGATTCTTTCAAATCAACAAATAAGTACAGTTATGTTCAGTGGTCTTATCTAAATCAGCACAAAATCTGAGAGCTGGGTTTGCTCTCATAACCACAGGCATACCACCTGTTTGTTAATAAACAGCTCTGACATGGAAAGGGAAGCAGGAATACAGATCATGAGAAAGAGAAAAGACAGTATGTGAGAGTGACAAATCTTTGAAGACTAAGTTTACTGACTATGAGGTGTACACCTTTGGCCATCTTAGCCTATTCCATCCCCATTAAAAAAAAAAATAAATCTTTGGCTAAATTTGACACTGAAGACTGCATTGTGTCTAATGTCATATGGGTTGGGCTCAGCTCTATCAACAAGAGGATTAAAGGATTTTTACCCTCCCATTGCATAAAATTGTGCTGCTAATGCTTGGTGGTGGGTTGGCCATGGTGGCAGTCAAACTCCCACCCAGCCGCTCATTTCTCTCCCCCTCAGCAAAGGACAAACAAGGAAGATCTGGAGTAGAAGAGCTCACGGACCAAGATAATGACAGTCATAGGCAAAAAAAAGACTCAACTTGTGGAAATCAGTTTATTACCAATTAACACATTTAATTACTGAACTGGTAACTGGGAAACAAAAAAGACCAAAGTTTAAACGCAAAGGGAAAAGCTGACTTTCCCCTTTCCCCAGTTGAACTTCACTCCTTCATTGTTGACTCCTGTCCTCTGCCATTGCCTCTACCACAGGTTACACTCAGCACAGCTGTGCAAGGTTCAGGGCAGCTCGTTACCGTCAGTACACAGCAGTTTCTCTCAGCTGCTCCCTCCCTCTTACCCTTTTCCTCTGCTCTGACATGGGCTCTCCAAAGGCGACACTTGCCTTGGGAATACCTATCTGCTCCAGCACGGGGTCCTCCACGGGCCTTAGCAGGCATCTACCCTGCCACGGAGCACCTCCTCCTCTGACCTTGGAGTTTCCTCTGATGTTTATAACTTTCCCCATCCTTCTCTCTCTATGGCATTTTCTGCCATTCTTTAAGCACTATCAGAGAAGCACTGCCAGACGGGCTATCAGTTCTGGCCATATCCAGCAGTGGCTCTGCTAGGCCTGGTGCCTAGCAAAGGGCAGCCCCTGACCTCTCCTTACAAATCCCATCCCCATAGGCCCTCCTGCTGCCAACCCCTCATCATTTATACCCAGTGTGTGGTTCTATGTATCAATAACACTATCACATGGCTGCACAATTCCCTCTTGGCTCTCCCCATTGACCTTTAGATAAGCTGCATTCATGTCTATGGATGTAGCACATTTGTATTTGATTAACGTAACCTCACAGTGATCTGCCCTTATGTTGTTTGTAATGCTTCCTCTCATATCTCTAGACCTAATTTATACACCCAAGACAGAGCAGTTCAACAGTGAAAGGGACCACAGGCTCTTCAGTTCAGGCAATATAAGCCAAGACTCCCAAAGTACCCAGAAACTTACTGTCTTTGTTCTGATTTTAAGCTGCTGACAAGAACAACTGTTCTCCCTTTCAGTCTTCTATTTGGCAAAAACACAGTTCAAGGGAAGACAGGCAACAACACTAACCAGCTCACTAGACAAAGATAGAACACAACAATCCCTCGAGAGACCACAGCCCTGCAGATGAACTCATCCCACCCCATGTTTACCTGGTTCCAGAAACAAGCAGCCAATTCCAATAGGCAGAAGACACAAAGAATTTGTTGTCAGTGTACTACAGGCCCCCCCCCCCCCCCAACCAAATCATCATTAAAAATGAATGACTTATTAAAAAGCACTGAACGACAGTCAGAAGCTAAAGCTGAGCTCTGACATATTGCTCTGACCTGGCTTTGCCCTGGCTATACAAGCGACCTCCAAGTCCCCCAGACAACTTCCTCCATCAGCAGTTCTGGTGAAGAGGCAACGCAACTCATCCTCCCAGGAGAAGGGTGGCTTTTGACACAGGAACACAAACAAATTATAAGAGGCAAGCAGCTTCTATAACAACCCGAATACATTTTTTTTTTTTCCTTTAGAATCCAAGGAACCATCAACTACTCAGTGATGATTAATGATTAGCATCTAGTGTCACCTTCATGGGTAGGCCCAAATCAGGAACTTTTCAGTGATCATTGGGGAACATGTATCATAAGCCAAATTCTCACACAGCTCCAAGAACCCTAATGGAGGGATCGTGTACTCATAATACCCCTGTTAAAATCAAAGCTTGCCTTAACAGTAACAACCTCAGCATATCTAACTCATTTAAAAAACAGAATTTTCTGCTTTTGCTGAAGACTGTATTTTATTCAAAGCAGTACGAACCAGGAACCATATACATCTCACTGCAGCATTATCAAGAAGTTTACCAGATTGTCATCAGACCTTCATTTTCTTTAGTCACAACAACTTGTATCAGATTAAGAGAGTTACATGAAAAACAATACTGAAAGCACTAATGCAATATTTAAATGAAGTGGACAGAAGAACTCACAAGTTTTACTTTTTGCCTATTTCTACATTTTAAAATGCAAAATACTTTCCTGTGCCTCTATAAAGCTATCATTTTCTTGGCTATCACAGCCAGTTCCATAACCTAATTTTTCATTAAGGAAATGGAATTATTCTTCCAATAAGTAGTCCTTGCAATAGGAAGGAGATACGAGCAGGGCAAGTATGAAATACATTGGGCAGCTACTCAAGGGATGTTAAGACATGGCCAAACTAGATCAATAGTGGGTGCACTGCTTCAGAATTGCATGTAACAAGGTATTATCCTCTGTCCCCAAAGAGCAGCAATCATCCTTCAGTGCAGCTGCTCGCATTACAAGTGATGTCTTTTCAATTATCTCAAAGGCCAGATTTACCATGCTCTATTCACAAGTTCACAAGCCCATTAATAACCATCTCGGGAATCAAGGCTCCAGACTACATATCACATGATTTCTAGTCTGATACAGGTTTTATAAACTGAGCCAACATGTCAGCTAATGTGTCAAAATGCTTATCATTTCCTGGGCTGACAATAAGAAACCAGAGGACAGCCCATCTCCTTTCTAACTCAGCATTATCATTTAACACAGCTGCCACTGAAAGCTGTAAAAATGAGTGCTCAAATACAAGAATTATATATACAAAGCATTGAAGTTATGACACATGGCAACACATTGGAAAGGAACCTAAAGCCTTCGGTTGAGAATGGTCTTTAAATTGATTGCACTACTGCTGTAAAAGGATTTTGAAATAAAGGTGATTGGACGACATCTGCATGCAAATGCACTGAGCTGTGGTGGTTTCACTGATAGCACCTAAACTTCACCACACCACTCTCTTAGTCCTCTTCCTCAAAGGCAAAGGGGGAGAAAACACAGTGGAAAGGGCTCAAGGCTTTAGGTAAGGACAGGGAGATCACTCAGCAATTACCATCACAGGCAGAACAGAACCAGCATGGGGAGATTAATATAATTTATTGCCTATTATTAACAGAGTAGAGCAGTGAGAAAATAAAAGCAAAGTGAAAACATTTTTGCCCACATCCACCCTCTTCTACCTCCCCCCCACTCAAGTGGTGCAGGGGAATGGGGGCTGCGGTCAGCCCATAATGCTTCACCTCCGCTGCTACTTCATGGTCACTCGCTGCCCCTCCTCCATGTGGGTTCCTCCCACGGGATGCCATCCTTCCCGAACTGAGCCTGCGGGGGCTATCTACAGACAGCAGCTCTTCAAGAACTGCTCCCACATGGGTCCCTGCCACGGGGTCCATCCCCCAGGAGCAAACTGCTCCAGCATGGGTCCCCCACGGGTGCAGTTCCCCCCAGACCCCCTGCTCCTGCATGGGCTGCAGCTCCGACCCTGGGCCTGCTTCTGTGGGGGCTCTCCATGGGCCACAGCCTCCTCCAGGCCACATCCACCTGCTCCACCAGGGGCTCCTCCATGGGCTGCAGCGTGGAGATCTGCTCCATGTGGGACCCATGGGCTGCAGGGGGACAGCCTGCTCCACCAGGGGCCTCTCCACAGGCCACAGGGGAACTGCTGCTGTGTGCCTGGAGCACCTCCTGCCCTCCTTCTACACTGACCTTGGGGGCTGCCAGGATGATTCTCACACCTTGTGCTCCTCCCAGCTACTGTTGCACAGCAGTTCTTTTCCCTTTCTTAAATCTGCTCTCCCTGAAGTGCAACCAGTGTTGCTCACTCACTTAGCTCTGGCCAGCAGCAAGTCAGTCCCTTTTGGAGGTGGCTAGAACTGGCTCTGATCTAACATGGATTTTGGACTCTTCCCAGAAAACACTCCTGCACTCTCCCTTCTACCAGAACCTTGCCATGTACGCCTGATACACAGCCAAGCTTAGAACTAAACGTACAGCTCTAAGATACCCAAAGTAACTTGCACAGACCCAACTTGAGTCTTCGGTTTGAGCATCCTGTTCAAGTGGGAGGCATCCCTGCCCTTGGTAGAGGGGTTGGACCTAGATGATCTTTATGGGCCCTTCCAACCCAAACCATTCAGTGATTCTGTAATAAAGCAGCAATGCTTATCTGGTACTGTGTTTGAGTAAGTCCTCCTGAACGTAGCTGAATAGTTGAGCTGCAGAAGCAATAAAGTTTGTCTATATCTGCAGATTGTAGACTTCTATGTTTGAATGAATATTAGCCCCGGGTTATCTTGATGTCCCATTGTGCTATACAGATAGCCCAGAAAAGCCTGAAGGGGAATTGAGGGGGAGCCACTGACAGAAAGCGCAGGCAATAGAATTACTTTCCATAAATGCAGCTGATGGATAAAGATCAAAAACAGAGAGGAGCTGAATGACAATATTGACACAAAACAAACGGAGATTAAACTGACATATATGAAGGCAAATAGACTGGAAAATAAGTTACACTTTAAAATCATAAGGGAAAGAAAAAAAGGATTTTTAGAACAGCATTTCAAGAGAAATAGCAGAAGGAGAAAATCAGAAAGGATGAAGTAAATCTGATAAGGCCAGAAAAGAGAAAGGTATGGTATCATCACCATCAAGTATAGGGTGATGATCTATCTAGGTCCTTTCATGACCTACATTGTTAAATTGAGATGCACAACCATCATCTTAAAAAACTTCATCCATTTGAGAAGCTCTGAAAGTAAATGATAGTTTTCCCTATCAGAAAGCCAGTAAACGTTTCTTACACAGGAAACAAATTCTGATCAGAACACAAACCAATAAGGGTTTTAAAATCAGTTTCAAGCAAAACAGTTCAGACTATCTTGTATTACAAAATTGTGCATCTTTTTCTTACAGACTCCAATCAAAGTGGAGATCATTTCATTTAAAAACATTAAGGTAATTCACAGTAACCCTTAGAGAAGAGCTACATTTAATTTGGCTCCCCACAGTTTTAGATTTAAAGAAATATGAATGAGTAACCACAATCAACTTCTGCACAGAAACAGAGGGCAGTAGACAAGAATACAGTACAAGGGCTTGAAAAATAATGCAAACAGTAAGAATGACATTTATGTATTAAAAGAAATAGAGAAGTCTCACATAAGGACACATTCTTCAGAAAAAATACAATAAGAGAATTATTCAGGATCACAAGAGGACAGAGTCAGTGCAGCTAGATTTTACCATATCACAGGAAAACCCTTACAGCGTAACACAACAATGGACTAAAATTGCTCTTGTAAACGCCTCCCAGTACCATAAGGCTACAAAAACAGGCTAGGTCTTAGTGGTAATCCTATGTGATAATTTTTATAGATCTATCTGTAGTGAGGTGGTGACAGTCCCACACTCCCCACAATATTGGGAGCTGTTGAGTATAAACTTATACACTCCGCATGAGCAGACTTCCTTGTTTAAATGACCGTTTCTGCCCCAGCTCTTCAGTACACTTGTATAATACCATCCATAAAACAGGACCTGTAGGGAAGCCTTCTCTCTCCCTCGGAACCCCCCTAGCTGCACAGATTTAATACCTTTCAGCATGTCCTCAATTCTTTTGAAGTGGTGCCTAACTCATTACCTGAAAAAGCCCAACAGTTACTACAGAAAAGCTGTGACAACCTCTCAGGTTTCAGAGATGCATTTACTTCAATCTGAATTGCTGCAGCATGTTCAGCCCACCTGAATTATTCAGGTGAGGGCCTACTCTCTCTAAATGTATTTGGGTTACAATATACTATCTACAAAAAGATAACCTACCAAAAACAAGAACGTTCCTAAAAACTTAACAGTGCATCCAAGGCAGTGTCAGAGAAAAAGTAGATTCTGCTCCCCCTAAAGAAGGGGAAATGCCTGTGACGTCTGAGTCTCTTTCCTATCTCTAGTCTAAATTGCATACTAGAAGCATAATATGGTTCTCCACAGAACTGAATAATCCCACCATCTCTTTAAGGTTGAGCAGCATCACGCTAAAGAGGTTTTACACTATCCAAAAGCTAAAATCCTGTACATGTGATTAGTCTTTGATAAGACTGTCTGAAAATAAGAGGAGAAACATGGTAAAATAGCAGAAGAAGCTTGAGTATAAGGTGTTTTTCTTTATCATATTGAATGATTTCTATTATTCAGCTTCTATGAACTAACTACTCCTGACATCAGTAATTGACAAGAATAAAGAATAAGCTAAACCAGGGACTGTGTGCACTGAAAGCAAGTTTGGACTTTCCGAGCTAGTAATGTACTTGGTTATCACGTACAGGCAAAAACATTCTCAGCTGATTCTTTACATTGGCCCAAATTATACCAGTTATGAGGCAGTCTCTGTAGGCTGCAAATTGCTTAAACAAAGCACCAAGAATTTAAATGTAGCAGGAAAAAAAAAAAAAAAACAACGATGTGAAGAAATTTAAGAGAGCTTTCACACTACATAAGATTTACTTCAACTGTGTTTCAGTCTGTGTTTGCAGTCTCCCCCATCCTACTATTTCTGCATAAGGAGATGGAAGAGGAAAATGCCTGTATCATGTATTTAACATAAAAGCTTTTCGAACCAGCAGGAAGCTCTCAGTTCAATCATGCTTTATGTACTGAAAGGTTAAATAATGGGAGACGCTTATTAGCACAAATAATACTACAGCCTACAATCCCAACAACACACAAGCTAAGCAAGTTCAGGACCCATCAGCATTTAAATGGAAACAAAAAAAAAAAACACCACCATACACCACCTTGTGCCATAAATGCGGGGCACCTCTTGGGGTCCTCACATCTCGTGGGCAGCAGTAGCAGTTTCAAGGACACCACCCCTCCCTGGCAGTTGGTATAGAACCACTCTTTCAGGGCAGGCAAGGAAGCACTGGGAGACCTTACTGTTTTAAGGAAAGATGATCATTCAGAGCATACTACCTCCTATTCTGGCGCTGTAGCTTTAGTTACATCATTTAATCTCAGTTTTCTCATTCTATTAGGATGTTTACGTGTACCTTGCAAAGGGATATTGAGATGTATCATGATTGTATAGATCTTTTAAAATGAAATGCGTGTTTTAACCATTGTAACAACAGCTACAAGAACTGTACCCCTCTCTTGCAAACTCAGAAAATTTCACAAATAAGCTTGCAGCAACTTAGATGTTGGAGTTCTAGCAAAATTCTAGTTATGTGCTTCTCTCCTCCAAATTGTCTCTGCATTGTCTTTTTAGAATGGAAAAAGCAGCATCTTCATTCAATTCCCATGTAAAACTGTGAAGATTAGACTTTCTACAGAAAAGTGGATTTTTACCCCAGAACCAGGTGTATGTCATTGATCAAGTTGTCTTTTCTCTGCATTATATTTTGAAAACCTCAAAAATTAAAATCATATTATACACATGTACCCATTTTTTGGATTAGATAAGATTTATATATTTTGTTAGTAAGATTCAATAATACATTTTCATCTAAGATGTTCTTCCTAGAGGCTTAATAGAGAAACAATTCATTTTGCTGTAACTGATGTAGTACCAAGCAGTTGTTAACCTTTGATAAGAAGGTTACATCAGATACCAAGTCAGGGGTAAATTAAACTGACGATTGCCCTTGTTTAATTGCTTTTGAGTAGTACTTGGTATGTTTGAATACACAGTGAGTTATTACCATACCCTGCTGCTATCCATTAACACCAAGATCAAGAATTTTATTTTACTTTTTAGATGCAACCATAGAGAAGGTGATAAAGGCTTTAATTACAAACAGATTTAATTTAGAATCTATTAGTGCAACTTATCCATGCATACAGAAAGAAGATGTGTTAGTCTGAACAAACACGTAGGTTCAGTGCTTCTTGTAAAGAAAAATACAGAGAATGGCAGTTGTTAGTATAGAGTCTACAAATATAAGAGATGAACACTAAAAGACTCAGACTTATCTCCTTCAGGTCTTTGATATTTCAAGAAAAGAACTTCACTGTAGCTTGTCTGTGTTTCTTTTTATTTTTTGAGTGAGCTGAACAAACGAACAAAAAAAATCCACTATTTCACTACCTCGTATTTAATTCTTTAGAAAAACAACAACAAAAACATTAAGATGCAAAATCTCTATTTTCTCAGCATCAGAAAGAGTCTCAATATTTCCTGGTTTACTCAGTCACTGACAGACTGTGTTCCAAAATGTGAGGATTCCAATTAGTTCTGAAATACTAGAAGAAAGTACTGCAAAGCAGGAAAGGCAGTTCAGCTCAAGTTATACTGAAATTATAATACATCAAAGCGCTAGATTAAGTATTCTACAAATATTATAATCACAGAAGATGCTGAAATAAATATTAAGCAAAACACAGTATGTTTATATAGTGTTTAAGCAATAACATAACATTTCTCATATAGGGTCTTTGGATAGATACTATGGAAGGCTCTGAGAACTGATCATTTAACAACTCTCAGTGATTTAAAGAACCACAGCAGAGCCCAAAACAGATATTCACAAGTTAATCAGGTTTCAAGCCTCATTTTAAATAGAAGCTATATATTTAGGGATGAATCTTTCTCTCAACAGCAATCCCATTTAGATTTTTGCTTCTAATTAGGAGCATAATTTTTATTTCTGCACTTACACTGAAGTACTACGGTCTGGCTTTGCTAGATGTATAACACTAAAATGAGCAGATTTGCATTTGGGGAGAAAAGTAAAAAGCTGTTTATTCGGTCCACTATGACAATCTTATGAGTAGAAGCCAACTTCCTTGATGAAACACACCATGATGTGTTAAAGCACAGCAAAGCTCTCTCTTTTTATGGAAAAATGAGCAAAGAGAGCGCATTTAGTTATCCATATCTTTAAGGAAGGTTTCACAAAATTACCGATGTAATTTGCCATTTATTCTTCCTCTATATTCTCCAATTCTTAATTTTCCATTCTCCATTGTCCACCAGAAGTCAACCGGGCTGTGGAACTGAAGCCCCAAGATTATATTCAAACTTGTGGCTCTAATTAGGTTAATCTGTGGTCCTACTCATAACATGACCATTCATGCTAACGTAGCCCTTACAGCTCTTTCTACTGTATCTCAAATCAGCTTCACAACCTTCAGTCACAGTGAAAGCACTAAGATCTACGCATAAACTGTTTCTGAGAGGAGAATTAATGAGTCCCTATATCAAAGCACTGAGCTTCCATGCTGCCTGAGTGCAACCAGGGATCTAAAATCCATCATCTTTAGCCGCAGGACATCAGTGCGCTATTTCCTGCACTACTGCATTCAGCTACATACATTCATTCATACACCTGGTGCAGCCACTGGCAACAAAGCAAGGACTGAACCTCAAAAGGTCATCAGAATAACTTGATGAGGCATACTGACAAGCTGTGGCAGCCATAAACAGGCATACTGGGGTGAGAAGCTCCTTAACCTTCAAAGGTTTACTCTCAACTCCTGATCTGCTACCAGAGATCTTCCTGAGAGCTAGTAGATAACAACAGATGGACCATTCCTATGCATAATGTGAACAGTTCAAATAAATTAAAAGTGGATTTTAATCAACTTCTCAAAATAAAAGCAGAAGTAACAGCAGCACGTTTTAAAGTTGTAGGTCAATTTTCTTTCCTTCATATTAGTTTTCCTTTACTAACTCGTCTGTGCTCTAGGGAATAATCAATGCAGCATGCACAAGCACGTGGGACTTTGTAGACCCATAGAGTTTAGAGGAGGACAGGATAAGGCTGAGGACATTTGGGGACAGTAGCCCTAGGAGTTTAAATAAAACAGTTCCAAAAAGAAAGATCAGAATTGCTGGCAATTTTACACTAGCAGACAGAACAGACACTGTGTATAGCTAAAGTCTGAAGCTCATTCATATATAGCTTCTCAAGCAAACTAATGATGCTGAAGTCTAATGTGTTTGCCATGTTTTTTTCATTCCATAAGACTGACATAACTGGCAAGCGGTTATGCTCTGTTTGTTGTGTACATGATCTGGGTACACATGCCTCTTTGTACACTGAAGTATTTTCAAAGTACTCAGTCAGGAAACAGAGACCATCTTCCAGGAAAAAATTACATCTGTCAGGCTGACCCTGGCCAGCACAGATCACCAAGCAGGTCTTTGCTGATGTTACATATACATTTTCCAGCTCTTTTGCTCAGTAAGTTCCAATTTTGTGTGTCCTCGTAGGATACTGTCTAATAATGGAAAAAGGTACTTCAGCAACTCAGATGTGAACATACCACCTTAAAGAACATTTACACGTTTATAAAAATATATGTGAAGTGAGAGAGAAACTCCACTGAATCTTCATATGCTAACCAATTCTAACTGCTCTGACTCCTTCATTCAGCTCATATGACACCTTGCCTGGAAGGTTAGCAGTCAAGCTTTTGAGTCTTCATGCATATGTTAATCCCCAGGTTGCACCAATTCAGAAGTCCGCACCAGAGAATTCACCCATAACAGAAAACTGCATTCAGATAGGTTTTATATATGAATAGTTACAGGAGACCTGCAGAGTACACCTTCAGATAGGTTGCTGGATTTTATCTTGGTTGAAAATGTCTTTAGACAGTTGTTTGTTTTTTTTTGTTTGTTTTTTGTTTTGTTTTTTGTTTTGCTTTTTTTTTTTTTAAAAAAAAAAGACTTTCCAAGGATCCAGACAACATAATCTTTTGCTTGAAAACTCATTCTAATCCCCTCCCTTAACCAGTAGATGGTCCAGCTGTTCTCATGCACCAGTTGCTTCACTTCCTTAGCTATACAAATACCCATTACAGAAGACAGCGCCTCCTGTATCTAGCCAGTCAGTAAACAACTCCTTGCTTCACTGAAGAAGTGAAGCCCCACCTTACCTTTTGGTGATCCGCTGGCATGCTTCAGTATAAAACACGTATCACTGACATTAAATTTAATACTAACCTGTAAGGGCTCATTTGTTTAAACAGGAGAAATATACACAGACCATTACTGATTCTTCAATGAAAAGAGAAATGATAAGCATTAAGCCTCAAGTGATAACACCTTTTGGAACACTAATATTCAATCACTTTTGGAATGCTATGAGAACTGTATCAAGCAAATACTTATTTTATACTGGTTTAAAGCTTGGAAAGGCAAGAACAACAACACTATACCAAACTCTTATCACTAAAAGTGAGATTAAGATACGGTGAAGTTTTTATGTTCACAACAATTAATTTATTCTTACATTAAGTCTGAGATGGTTAAAAAAAGGAAGCTTAACATGGAGATACATGCACTTTAAAAGGAAACAGTAACCATAAGGACAACAAAACTATCTAAAAAAAAAAAAATGAAACAAGATAGGAGACTGAAGCAGATCACTTTTTCCCCCACACCCTCCACATGGTTTACAGCTTCTGCAGACCTAACACCTGGAAAACAAAGCAAGCTACTCTTAAGTAAATCCCCTTCTTTCTACTTGTTTGAGTATAAAAACATAACTCACTTAATATCTTCCTAATTTGGCCTAAGAAAGGCTGAAACGTTTTGCATCAAGCTTGTTTTGGTCACAAAAGAAAAACACCAATTACTACTACTATTATTATTTTACCAATGTTTATGATTTCTGCCTAGTCCTGAAGATACTCAGACCATCATACACCTTTGGTGTTTATTCTCCTCCTGATTCCAACTTCTTTTTACTGCTTCTGTTTCTTCTCAGATGACATACCTCAGCTGGGCACTGCAGTTTTGTAGAGAATCTCCAGGGGACTTTCAGCAAAGAGGAGCCAGAGAAGCCCCTAGAGCCATAAACCCAAACACAGACTTTGGTCAATCAGTACAGGGAAATAGACCTTCCAATAACTGAAGAATGAATTTAGCAGAACATACACCTACATTTTCTTCCGTATCTGCAGATTCTCATTTAGCAACGCCGTCTTTAACTTGGGGAAAACTGACTTTTTCTTCATATCTATCACTTGAGAATCAGAATGTTCTATATCAAATCCTGTAGCCTTCATTTGCCACCTGGTGCTAAGTGATAGATATTCATTAACATAATGATTACTTAGGCAGTATTTCTTCCAAAATCACTAGCATTTTTTCTTCAACTTAGACTTTACTTTCTACAAGTAATTAAGAAACTGGACTAGTCTTACTACCAAGCCTTACTAGTCTTACAAGACCAGCCTGAGGAACCAGAGGTAAGATGATAGTTGACAAACAAACAAACAAAAAAGAAGAGCTGCAAAATGAAACAGCAGCATACATGAGTAGATGATTTGTCTCTCTGTAGTCATCAACAAAGATATTCATCATAACCTGCAGCTGTTTTCCTCTCCCAGTTTGTTCTCTGTAAAGATTTTTGCATGTTGTAAAACCACAAAGTAGAAGGTTTGGTAACGTAAGGTGAATGATAGTATAGAAGCATGCAACCATAACTCAAATCTGCAGTCTTTTAACCACCCATTGTAGAATGCAATTTTCTGGTATACATTTGGACTTTGTTCTTCGAATGAATTGTCAGGAAAAAAAATCTTCTAAGAAAGGATCTGATATTGTAACAACACTTTCATTCCACATGCTACAGTTAGCTCTGTTCACACAAACACCTCATACTTCACATACGACACTGATCTGGAAGGTATGCCATCCATTTTCCCAGGGCTGTCAACCTATACTTCATTGTAAATCAGGAGAGAAAATAGTTTAAGGCTGTAATTTTTCCTCATATGAAACAGACACCATAGCTAATGAATTTCCACAATGTCTGAAAGACTCTTAATTAAAAAATGAACCCAAACAGAACAACCATAAATTAAACAAGCAAATATGCAAGTCTTCAATAAAGGTATCTTTTTTGGCTTTTAACCTCTTACAAATCAAGAGAGATTATAATGAACACTCCAGAACATACATGGTGTTCAAAAAACATGGAAGCTATTAAGAAGTCTCCTCAGAGCATAAGCCCCTCTCGCAACCTTTAAAAATGGTATCAGATCTTGATAAACCATAGGCTGTATGATGAAGTTTGTATTAAATTTTAATCTAATGATGCACAGCAGAAAATAACGATCACCAAATTGCTTTTGTGACCAGTTATCACTGACAGAGCACCCAAGGAAGAGCAAGAAGGCCTGAATTCTGTGGATGGCATCCTTAAAAAAAAAAAAAAAAAAAAAAATTGACTGGAATACCCAGAAAGGTCCCCAAAGAAGAGACCTCCCTAGCATTCATATAGAAAAGTTTATCACTTTTTTTAAAAAACGAAAACTAACAAACAACACAATTGCTTCTGAAAATTCAAGTTGTTAAATATATATAAAATGAATTACCTTAACATCATTTTGCCTGTTTTAATACCTAGTTAAACTCTTCTTCCTACAGTTTACTTTGTGGTTTAACTAATTACCTTTTTCAAGTTTTATTTAATTATCAGTTTAATAAGCTTTTGCAACTGTCAGGATATGCAAATTTCTACTATACTTTTATTATCATTTGATCCATTGCCTTGTTTCTTTAGACAGAAAAATTGCCTCATGTAAGAACAAGGCTTTGAAAAAAGAAGGATGGACAGCATCTTTGAACATGACAGCACACAGCATGTGGTAGATTTCAGTTAGTCAAAAAGACTGATCTCATGGAAAGCTTGCATATATTTTGCAAAGCAAGAAGTCATATGGTCTCACATTTAAAGCGTCATTTCCAAAGGCTATTGTTGGAGATAGACATAAGCAGTAATACCAGGCCCAGGACAGCAGTGTAACTTAGCTTTGGATACTCACAAATAACTGGCAAATGCTCCTAAATCCATCCTGACCACAAAAGAATAAGAAAAACTGAAATTGAACTAGTTCTGTATTTACTGTTGGTGAACATCGTAAGGCATAAAATTAGCCAAAGTACACCTGAAACAGTCAACAGAATTTTAGCACTAATATCAACTGCAATTAATAGCTTAGATTTACATATCTGATGTCTGTAGGTATCAGATAATGTTAGGAAAAAAAAGTCAAAATGTTCTGTTGGACTCATTTGTAAGAAAAGAGTTGATAATTTTCAAAACCAAGTTATAAACAACGACCATGTGCCTTCATTAACCCTGAGAAACTCCATTTTGGTACTAGTGTACATTTCCCCTCTTCCTTCCACTAAGCACCACCAAGAAGAGTAATTTCCATTTCCTCTGTTAAAATCCCAGAAGACAACCAAAAGCAAATGAGATCCCATCTTAGACTTCTCTTCCTAAGACTGAACAAATTCATATATCTGTACTTCTCACATGCTCTCTAGTTACTTGATTGCATTTTACAAATACATAATATTACAATAGCTGAAGAATATATAGTGGCTTGTTCAATTATGTCCAACCAATTTGCCTAACATGAGTTATGGAATTCTAACCCATTAGGCTTAACATATCATTCATATTGACAGTATCTTCTGCTTTTCAGCCTTTTTGTTGTTGTTTTTTAATGTTTGTTTTGAGAAAACAAGAAAAGTGTAGAGGGAAAATATATAGTGCCGGGATTTTTTAAATGCTGACAATGAGCGCTAGCCTTGACCCTTGTTTCAGAGCCATTCTGCAATACACCAAGTGCTTCCAGAAGACTCCGAACATTGTAAATTTTTCTGTAACTCAGCAGCAGACTAAGACCGTCAGTCATTCACATCAGGTCTGTAGATTGGACCCTGACATTCCTCATACTTACTTATACTTTCTCTAGGTTCCAATGAAATGTCAACAACTCCCCAGCTCATTCAAATCCTGCAAATGTCACATCCCTCTTCCACTATGAATTGATGCATAAGACATGGCAAACAAGAGCATTAAGCAACATGACCAGCTTCCACCTCTAGTAAATGTCTTGGCTACTTCATTTAGAAAGGAAAACAAGTGCTTCCCTCCCAGCCCCCTCCCCACCACATCAGAAAAAAAAAAAAAAAAACCTCTACAAGTTTCCAGTCTTAGTCTCATTTTCTCAAAGAATTCCACACTTTGACTAAAGCTACTTTCATCCAAACTTCCATAATTGAATATTTGCTCTCACAAAGGAAAAGTTTATTTTCTTTTTGCAAAGCCATGTTGCTTTGAACTAACTGATGCTTGCAACAGCAGATCAACCCTTTCTGCAGTAGGTGAGGATCTGGTCAGTTCTCACTTAACTTTCTCAGTGAGGAAAATTAATTATCACTCCATCACTCCATTTCATTCTTTGCCTTCTGAGAATAGCAATGCTACACTGTAAGTTCAGTTGTATTCAGGACTATGCCTCTGTCAAGTAGATTAACTCTGCCATGACCATGACACGGAATCTCATGAGCACCCCCCCCCCCAGACTCCCCTTCTTCTGGCACCAAATCTTGGCTCCCTGTTCATCCCATTCAGTCATTCAGTAAACACGATGAGTGCTGAAGGCGCTGAAGACAGAAAGTGCAGAGTATGACTCATGTTATTTTATATTAATAGTATAGTATAGGGTCTATCTATACTTACTATGTGCAGTTGCAGAAAGTCACCAAGCCCAGGGGCACTGTCAATCCTCACAAGAATGCCATCCTTCACTGTTGTGCTGAAGCCCACAGCAAGACGGTCTGTCCTTGTGCTTGGTCTGTCATTAGCTGGCCAGGTGTACAAGATGAGACCTCCACTCTTCCCAAATATATATGTGGCACCAGCTACAAAACAAAACCAAAACAAAAAAGCATTAATTATTCATTTCATTTATTTGTCAACTCTGGAAATAATTCTATGACTTCTGAAAAGGAATATATGCAAGCATATGCTTTCATTAGTTAACACGGTAAAATCAAGGCCCTCTACTGGCCAGGTTACTGACAGCACACAGAGAAAACCATGCAAATCAATCTGAGTTGACGATGGAAATATATTTTCCAGGCTCCGCTAGGTAATAGTGGAGGACAGCACACTAAAATACATTTTGTGACACATGACACAGAGTCCTCTTGGATATTTATCACACATGCATTCCACAAGTTTTCCTTTGTGGAGCCACAGCCCTAGAATGCTAGATGCTTTTTCCTAACGGAGATAAGAAGGTGAAATAACTTTTTAAATCTGACAAAATGTATCTGTTCCTCCACCATTAACCTTGCACCATTAGACTCAGTAACAAACAACATAATTTCTTCCTTATGGAAAGTTCATCCTTCAGATGAACTCAGATGGACTCAATACTCCAAATGCTTCCAGTTCATACTCTCAGTGTGCATGTGTGTTATTCAGAGCATCCTCATGTTCCTACATGCATAACAGCAGGAGAACCACAAGCAAACAAACAAGCTTCCTCTTGATGTATAAATCACTTAAGACTTCTCTACTGTATGCAACAGCTAAATTATAACTCAGGCTCCCAATGTAAGTTACTTTGGTTCCTAAATAAAGGAAAGAAGCCTCTGAGATAAAGATAAGTGAAATGCTTATCAAGAATGAATGATTTCATTAGTGCTTAATGTCATCCCAGACGATGTCAGATAACATAATGCCCCCCCCCCTTTTTTTTTCAGGGGAGGGGGGAAGCATATAAAAAAAAATAAAACACCAAAAACCAACCAATCAAACATCTGTTTCAGAAGCATGGGATATGGGATTCAGTCTTATTTGGGCATTCAAAGGAAGTATTTGGCCGCTTTGAGGCCTGCCTTGTCTTCAGTTCAAGACTGCTCACAGTGGGAGACTATTTTTTCAACGCTGCTTAAGACTTTTGGAAATCTAGTACATATACCTCCAGCATAATTTGTCTTCACAATTGGCTTGGGAATTTGTTCCCTGACTTTGTTTCCTAAAAAGGACAATACCAAACCTCTCCAAACCTGAATGCTCTCCTCTCACATTTACAAGGGCCATCTCAGCTCAGTTAGACAGACACACAAGTGAGAAATTCACCATCACAGATGAATAAGCTGAGAAGCAGAAGTGTTCAGAGACCACTTTCTCACTTGTACTCAACACTTGAAGTTAGGAGCAGGATTTTTATAACTCATCAAAACAGCCTCTGAGCCTCTCGGAAAACATGATTAAAATTGCCATTCTAGATCCAGATCTACAGACAAGTCAGGAACATATCTCAGTGCCTCAGCCACCTGAGTTTCTAAGTACTATTACAACAGATCACAAGCTACAAAATAATAAGCCAAAATATCCAGCTCCCATTTCAGCACCATGGATGAGATAGCTATAGACAGCACAGGACAACTGGGTACATTTTCCAGTCTGAATGAAACTACAACTAATGCTATTCCCCCCCCCCCCAATGTACCAGCCAGCAATGTGTATCAAATAACCCTGAAAAGAATAAGCGTAGCTAGATAAAGAAACAGGTTGAATCTTATATGGGTCACTTCAACACTTGCCTACAAAGCTGCAGCTCCACTAACGCTCTTCATGACCTGAATTCCAACTGAATAGTACACATTAATGGAAATAGTTGATACCCTTCACCCTAGTTTAAGAAGCTTCCTCTCAGCACATATTACCAAGACAGCAAAAACTCAGGCACACAGAAGGAAAATGATTTATAAGCAGCTGACTCAATGATAGAGTGAAAATGTATCCGTGTTCCCTACCTTCTAGGTTTCTGCATACCCACCAGAACATACTCAGTAAATTCAAACAAACACGTCAGAAATCAGAGTTAGGTAGGAAATTTCACTTGCAAGTGTGAGTTAACAGAAAACCACAATGACCTTCTGGAACTTTGAACACCCATCATTTCAGTTTCAGAAAGGCTAATTCTACAGACTGAACTCCAACTGCTCATGAAGATGGAAGATGCATGACTTGCAAAATATGTAGAGTATGTTTTCATTTCTTTGCTTTTAAACACGTCCCCAACTATGTAAGTAAACTCTTCAAATCAGTTAGCAATGACTGGATGGGTATTGAATCATCTATGGCTTTCACCATGGTAGGGAATATGAACTGCCCACTATAAACTACATTACAAATATCTTCCTTCAGTTATTAGCTTGTTCTGAAAGCAGTGTGTATTTCATTACAGATTAAAACAAGACACAGTGGCGTGTTAAGTAAAGCAAGATGAGTTTACATATTGTTAATGACTTCATGGATTAAAACCTGCTTTCCAAAACTATTCTCACTTGAACTGCAAGTTCAGTTGGTTTCCTTCCACCACCTCCCCCTTGTCTTTTTTTTAAAACTGGTTATCAGGCCCTTTATAAGGGAAGATGAACTTGGAAGAGTGTTCTTCACTATTTATAAAGACAGATGATTTCATTGCCTAAGAGCCATTTGGCTGCAGGTAGAGCATGTCAGAGCTCCTGTGAGCTCCAATTAGAACCAATTATGTCTTCATAGGCCTGTCATGGGACTTAACTGCCTAACAGAGCTCATTTTTCCCTCACAAAACACAGATTTTGCTTCTAGGCTTAACTTGAAGAAATTCAGTACTTTGGGTTTGTGAACAAAGCTCCATCAGATGAAACCACCAAAAGATGACTACCTAAAGTAACTTTTTAACAGAAGCCTGATTGCCAGCAGTTGTTTCTTTATTGTACAGGTCAAAATTACCTGCATAATAATAGCTGGGCTGGTTGGTTCAATGTGCATAACTGAATATGCTATTATTTGTTGGGTATATAAGTGCACCTTTCCATTCCTTCCATTTTGAGGCTATACAGGATACATGTTGCCTTGTGTTGAAATCCATGTCATGTTAACTTTATACCAATAGATTAGTTTTCCTATTAAAGTATAAACAGAATAGTCACTCCAATCTAAAAACACAATGTGCAAACATTAACTATAAATTGAAGAGGAAAAATAACCACAGTTACTACCACAAAGCGATCATATTAGAAAAGCAAACAAAAATCCAAACAAACATTTGACTTGGGCACTTTCGTTTGACTGCAGCAACCATGAGTTAGTTCACAAAGTTCAAGACTTGAGAGAACTGAACAAGATAAAAAGTAGGATTTCCCTTCCTCCCAAGACAATTTCTGTTTGAGACTGATGATGGATAGGACACTTAACGACCAGCTACTGGATGTTCAGTTTTTCCTCATTGTTCAAGGCTTAGTTGCATACCTCACTTAATAAACAACTCCAACCATGCCCTGGAAACAAGGAATTCTGAGGGACTATTAATTCCAAGGTATTTATTGTTAGTGTTTCACTTCTTCCACTATATTACCCACACTTTGTAAAGACAACAAAGATACAAGTGCACAAAATTATTTCCCCCCTCAACTGTGAGAAATCCCACTTCTCACAGTGCCCTGGGCCACCTTTTCTGTACCACTATGTGAAAACAAACAGGAGCAGAATATATTCAGCTGCTTTACTGGGGTGCTGCATGCAGAATTTGGAGCTCAGAGAAGCCAAGAAATACATGGTAAGGAAACACTCTGTAGAGATTTAAGCTACTAGGACACCACTACCCATTTAGTATACACAAGACTGCAGTTTCTCATTAAAATATAGTTTAGCAAAATGGCAGTTGACTACTATAACTTTGGTATTTAGAGATGTGAAAAATTAGAGACTGACATATCACAATACATGTGACAAGGCTGTTGTTCAGAGCCTGCCTACTTAGCTTAGGGAAATTGTGTATTTTGCTAGCTACATTCATGGACAGAACTGTTAGATTATTTAGTTCCAGTCAAAACAGAATAGTTTAAGGTCAAATCCTCATCACAGAAAATTCCTAACAGAAATGTTATAAGCCACAGCAAGTAAAACCTCACAGTGAGTTGCGCTAAGAAACATTTAGTTGAAGTTGGCACCACCATCTATAATTTTAAATCAGTTATCGCTTTTTCTAATCATCGCCCAAAGTCCTCAGAATCTATCTTAAGGAAGAGTATCCTTCAATCAACGCTGAAGAACTGCAGCAGCTCTATCTTGCCTAGTACTAATCCTGTAAAGCAGTAGAGAACAAGTCTGCCACATTTACACAAGATGTAACTTTTTTTGTCCCTTAGGGATTCTAGAAATCTCCTGATATTAAATAAAAACATTCTCCATTTGCATCCACTAAGCCATTTTATCAACAGCCCATTTTGTCTTTGCTACACCACAACTCTAACACACTCTTCTTCACTGTGGCCAGGAAAATGTCACGTCTGACAGATACTACAGCCCATGAACATATAGACATAGTTTACAGCATCAGCTCTGCACTGGGATGAGTTTAATGCACTGTGAGCAGCACAGTTCAGATTTTTAAAACCAAAAAGTGCCTTTAACGTGAAAATTATTAAGGATCTTGGGTAACAACTGTAGCTTTTAAACAGGCTTGAGTTTAAAGAACAAAATTTATGATGAGAATCCCACATTCCTTCATGATAACATTGACAAAACAATCTGAACTGAGGTAATCACACATCATTTCATTGACAGCTAACAAACTTTTATTCTTATTCAGGCATAGGGAAACAGAGACAATAAACAAACACTCAGGGAAAATACCTTTCCTCCCCCTTCCCTGCCTGAGCTGCAGTCTACCAGTGACCCTTCCTAGTCTCAACTCCCCTGGCCTTCCCAGCACATTGCATTCAGCTCCTTATCCTCCCTGCCCTCGGCAGAGGCAGTGCAGGAGATCAGGGTCAATGCATGGAAGTTTTTCTGCCATTCCTTACTTCTTTATTTTCTGTGGGCTAGCATGGGTTTTCCACAGCACCCAGCCCCTCAGGGACATAGCTGCTCCTACACAGGTCCCCTACATGCCCCAGACACGCCCCTACCCTCTTGTCAGTCCTCTTTTGCATGTGATTCTCCACAGGCCTCACTGAGTTCCTCAGCAGTGCATGTTCTCACACAGGATCCCAAGGACCCCATTCCTTAAGGGATGTCACTACCCCAGGCTGCAGTGCCCTCAAAGGCACATGTCATCCAGCACAGAGGGCCAGTTTCCAAGAAATTCTCCAGCATGTCCCCAGCCATGTCCCCTTGCATGTGCCTTTTCCTGATTCTTCTTCTGTGCCCCCTTTCATGCTTCCTCACATGCCACCTCCTGTGTTACCTGTCGCTAGCAGCTATTATCCATTCTTGACAGTTTCTGAGCAGTGGCACTACATGCTTCTCTGATCGGTTCAAGTTTTAGCATGTGATGGGTTGTTTTCACCCATGTCAGAGCCAGTTGTGACTAGTGCAGGGCAGTTCACAGCCTCCTACCGTACAGTGCTCTGCAGTCCCCTGCCACTCATGCAACCAGAAGTCTCCTGATCATGGTGTTAATTCACCACAAAATGTTTAGGTTTATGTATCATGGTAACATCTCTCTACCTAAAATAACACACAAGACACTGCATGTGCCTTTCCCTCAATTATTGCCTTTATTCTCTTGCATAGGATTCTAAATACATAGTTTTTCTTCGTATTTGTGTAAAAGGACTGAAAGCCTATTTTTGCTTTCCTTAAAAAGGGAAAAAATGGAAGACAATTTTAGAAGTCAGACTTACAAGTATAAAAACAAAAGTAACCCTATTATATTTTTCTTACCCTATTGCTACTTTTGGGGACTTTTTTTGTCCTTTTGTGACTACTTCATTGTCTTACTATATTTCATGATATAGTCTATTTTTTTTTCTGATGAGCCACCTACGGTACTTCATAAGTGGCTATAAAAGTCCTACCGTGTTTACTAATAATCAAGGCAGTAGTAAAGGAATACAAGTCAGAATCCTGGCATGAAAGCAGGGAAGGAAAGTTCAGACATACAACTGCTGAAACTCAATAAGGAGATAACGCTTCCTGCAGCAGTAAATGGTATGTGGTGATGTAATGAAAAAAAAAAAAAAAAACACACACAAGGTGGAGAGAGCTATTCTGCCCTAGCAAGTGGAGATGAACAAAACAACAAGGGAGAGTTGTAAAACAATTTCTGTTTGGATTAATATAAATCTCTGATCAAATAGAGTGGAGGTTTTGACTGAAACAGCTCTGAATGAAAACCTCAAACCAGTGTCCAGGTCTTTGCCCAACAGTTTTGAGTGTTTCAAATAAAAATAAAAATAATAAAAAAAGGTAAATCAGATTAACCCAATTACTACCCCCAAAGATAAAGGTCTCTCCCACATATTCACAGCTTAAGGTAAACTGTATATTTGACCACCCAGTTCACAGACAGGAAAAGAATGGCATAGCTTTCCATGACTTTACTCAGTTCAACATCTTATTTGCACTAGCTACTCTCTTCAGGAAAAACATACATAGACTGAGGAAAAATAGAGCTTCTGACAATTGTTTTTCCAGCTTATTCCTTCTGGCACATCAAATAGGCCATGCATACTGTGCAACTCTGAATTTCTTCCAAATGAATTTTTTAGGAGTAAAATATCAACAGAATGGTAAAAGAATGTTTTGAGGACAGACCATGAGTGCCCATATCCATTAAGAATAAGAGCGATTAAAACAGGTAAAACTTTTACCTAATTTTGCAATAGATTCCTGAATAGCATGGATTTGACTGACTTCATTATTGGAAACCACCACAACTGGGTCAACTCTAAGTGTGCTGGAAGATCTGTATTGTCTAGAGAGACCTGATATGTGTTTCCCATTTCCAACTTCTGTGATAAACATTTAAAAATTATTCCTATGGGTGCTGTTTACTACACACGGTATACAGGTACCACTATCAAATTAAGAACTGAGAGGGGGTAAAAAAAGATCAAGCAGCAGTTTGACTGAATTTAAGATTCATAATTGGTTTTAGGATTCAAGTAAGAAAATAACAGCACTAAAACCAAGAAGCTTGCCAAACCCCTTCCCTCTGTCCTTCCATGTTTGCAAAAGCATCAGCCACCCTTCACACCTGCTTAATGTGAAGGAAATAAAGGGAGGTTGAAAGTTTACAGGGGAGCTGGCCATCATTATCTGACTCAACTATTCCATCACAGGATCCTTCTTCGGAGAAAACAGAGACAGACCTGGTACTTTTTATGAAATGACTGCTGAAATGTCAATTTATTTAATCAAGACTTTTAAATTGCCTAAGAATAAGGAAAATTTAAGGCCCTGAAGAACGCAAAGCATCCAGTCTAATCCCCCCCAAAACAAGCTTCTGTGCTTAAAAGGACTTTTTATGAGGTATCTCTTTTTCATTTCAGGACAATCTTCTCTTAACAATCCTCTGAGATGCAAATTGAACCACATTTTCTTCTCCCTTCTCAAAAAACATACATTCTTTGTTATAAAACTGCAATTCCTTTCCACCTATAAAATATGAAGAAGCTTATTCTACACAAAAAGGAAGAGTTAGGAAATCTGCAAGACTAACTCAAAATGGAAGCAGCAATTTGGATCATGCCTTGTTTGTTTGTCTTTTTTAATGACAGCAAATTAATACGAGTCACTTTCCTCCCCATATGTGTGCATCAGCCAACAATTGGATCAGACAGTATGCTGCTTCTTATTAGTTACACTGCATTAAAAAGATTGGAAGAGGAAAAGGGGGAGAGGAAGGGAGTGTTCCTAGGACTACCAGACAGTCCAAGATAGTTTACATTTGAACTATGAATTTCCGTAAATCCAGCATGCAGAGAATATCATTTTTTCCTCTCTAATCTGCGTTAGCGATAGGGCACAGTGGGGATGTTTGCTATCTTGGAAGGAATTTAGGGATTAGCTGCTAACTAAAATATGCCCAAGATTACCAAAGACATACCAATTTAAACATAACAGATTACAGCCAGGAAACATTCTTTGTTAATATTTTCATTTACATAAAATGAATGCATCAAATAATTCGCTGTCATGTCTTTATCACTGATCTTAAGTGGGCACCTATAGAAAATGAAGAACAGAGCAAGTGTTACTTCCTTAAAGTACACACCCAGACTTTGAGCCTTTTTAACCATTACCTCAGCCTTATATGGTTCATTTATACAGTAATTCCAAACAGACCTAATTTCCAGGTACTTATCCAGTCTCCCCTTGAAAGCATTTAGAAGTTTTGCATTCACAATAATGGCTTACAAACCTTCAGCAATCACTTACGTAACTCTTGTCACTGACGCAGGTAGCTGAACAGCCAGCCATGTGCCCTAGCAAAGGCAACTGGCAGCATCATGTGCTGCATTGAGAGGACTGCAGCCAGCAGTTCAAGTGATTATTCCTCTTTATTCAGTGCTTGTTACACCACATCTAGAGTAATGCAACCAATTTTGGGGACCCTAATACAAACAGACATTGACAAACTGAAGTGAGTTCAGTGGAGGGCCACAAATACTATCACAGGAGACTGAAGTGTCTGCCTCATGAGGAAAGACCAAAGGAACTGGACTTACTCAGCTTGGAGAAGACAACTTCAAGATGACCTTAGGGCAATCTCACAGCACTTGCACAGAAGTTAATGAGAAGACAAAAACCACGGCCTTCAGTGATGAGTAACTTGAGAACAAGCAGCAGCGGACATGGTTTGAAATAAAAGATTCTGACTTCATGGGATTAAAAGTGTGGGTTTTTTTTGTTTGTTTGCCTTTTTTTTTTTCCTTCCTCCTCACAACAACAGATATACAGTTGAACAGGTCATTCGAGGAGATTTGAGAGCCTCCACACACAGTTCTCAGTATATGACTACATGAAACCCCAAGCAATCTGATCTGACCTCATAGCTGACCCTGCTCTGAGCAGGGGTTTGAAGTAGAGAGTTTCTAAGGTCCCTTCCAGCTTGTTACTCTATTACGTGAAGAATCACCTTCATTTTTCATACTTGCTCTTGATAAATAGATATTCCCTAGCTCTTCTACTGGAAGACACAGTGATCTGTCCCTTTATCTATCCTCTCAGTGTCAACCTTGCTTCGTAGAGTGTTATTTTACCACCAGCCTCAGCCCTCAAGTCCTGTCTTTCAGTTGAATCATCAATTTCAGCCCCCACAACTTCAGGCAGACATATGACAGACATCAATCTAAAAGAGGTCTGCAAGGACAATCCCTCCAGGACTTCTCTATGCACCACAGAAAAACAAAAACATCTTACAAAAAGCATATACTGCTTGTAACAAATACAGAACTTGCATTAGAAGAAGACAAAAGTTTAAGACAGAAGTCTTAAAACCAAAATGCACCTGAAGCAGTCAAAAGAAGTTACAAATCCTGCAACTGAAATATGAAATTTGCTGAGTGTAAGTGCCCAGAGAACAGTGCCCGGTTACTGTGACCCTTGCATGACAGGTTTGAGAGCACAGATATCAGGGACAAAATGTTACCTGTCACCTGATGAGAGACTTCATTAGGGGCAACAGTAACTAAATTCAGTAAAAGCAGATGCAAGAATGTCTTAGTTGCATTCATCTGCCAAAGAAAAGCTGGAATCTGAATGTGATTTCTTATTTCTTGGCATTTCCTGGTAAAAAGCCCACAGAGAGAATGTCCTTGGAGAAGCCCAGAAGGCAGCATGCCAGAGGAACTTAACTCAGAGACTACTGTTAGCAGACAACAGCACAGTAGGATTCATAGCACATTTGGGGCCTGGAGTGAGAATAGGGATGTTAGTTAACTAAAATAGTTTTTCAGAATCCGAATGGTAACAAGATGGCCTAGACAGCTCAGAATGGATGGAGGCCAGAGTGCTATTATTGATCCCAGCCCATTCAGCTCTTTTCTAAAATCTCTCTAGTTTTGATCCTTAAGCTATGGCTTATAGCATTAAAACAAATGAACTATCAGAAAATAAATAAATAAATAAATAAATAAACACAAGCACTGTTCTCTCACTTTGATTTACTCACCTCATGCTTAGAGGAGATAACACACAGAATACAAGGTTTTGCTTTTTATAAACTGGCCACACAGTATGAGTAAGTAATCCTTCATTCTTCCTTAAATGTGTGTTCACATTTCCTATAGTCTATGTAGTAAAAACAGTAAATACAGTTTACATTTATGGTCCCCACAGCAGGAGATCAAAGCCCAACCTTTCAGGCTTGAATGCAGAAGAGGGTGAGACTTAAAATACTAGATTCTAGATAATCCCCAGAGCCACAGAAGGTGGCTAAATCACACACCAAGTCTGCAGCAGAGCTACTCTGGCAGATTTTTAAAGATCTAACCTGCTGGCCACAAGTATTTCAGAAGCTTGCTATAAAAATAGCAAGTTTCATTCTGAAAAACTACTCTTTTGCTACTTATTATTGTAAACACAGACTAGTCCTTTAGAATTAAGTGGAGCTGTTTTGGTCTGCCAAGGAAACCTATGCTAGGAGTTCTGAGCTTTCTCCCCTCACATCATCATCCATCACAACTACTGGAAGGCCAGGGATGAATACCTGTTTAGAAACTTACCTTTCCAAAGACTCTAACCTTCTCCCCAAGGTCACATAGTGGGAATGCAAAAACAAAATAAACCAGAGCTAGTAGCACAGAATAAAAACCTTTCTGTAAATGATATGCAACTTTTCTTAGTTTTCTTCCCTTCTCACCACCATAAAAGGAGAGTCACCATTAGGAGAGGTGTACCTGTGTGATCTTTATACAGGCGATCTGTTTAAAAGGTACTGTGCCAAAGTAAAAGACAAGTGTAATGGTTGTTTAATCATTCTCACCATGAAGTGCCAATTCTTTAGTCTCTTATGACATTCATGAATGATGCAGAGGGCTGGCATGATGAATGCAGAGCAATTCCGACTGACAGATACTTTGAGAGAATTTATATCCTTCCCGTACTCCCAGGACAAAAGGGCTCTTGAGCTGAGTTATCATTTGTTCCATGAGAGGATTTACAGTCTTGCCAGCATCTCCTTTTACCTTACTCTCTAAAGCGTTTATTTTGATATACTGATTGTGATCATTCAAGAACAACTGTATCTGAAGAAAGTCAGCTGAGGAGAGAAAAAGCACAGTGGTTCTGAATAACTCGCTCACCTTGACCCAAGACTTTATTCCCTTCAGCCAGTTTGCTTTGTCTTTGGTATCAGTTCTTTCCCGACATCCTCTGCTATCCCCATTACAATCGTAATATCACTCAAGGGAGACATCTAATCTCCCATGCCTGGCTACCCTTCTTTCAAGGCAAAATACGAAGTTTAGCAGAAAAGCACAGCCGCCCCACACCTTTCTTATCATTCTCCTAGAAAGCACCTTCTCCAGACATCACAGTTTTCACACCAGACTTGAGTGGCCTACATCTTACAGCTACAAGCAGCAACAGCTCCTGACAGTGGCAAAGCTGCACCTGGGCCTCATCTGGAGGAGCAGGCCAATACAAGAATCACAGAATATCCTGAGCTGGAAGGGACCCATAAGGATCATCGAGTCCAACTCCTCATGTAACACCACAGCCCCAACAGCACCGGGTGACCAAGATATTCTCACTGCTATGACAAACATCAGACAAATCACACAAGGCATGTTTGCCCACAAGAAGCCAACATTTCTTACCCCAGACAGAAACTACCACAGGCTCTTATGGCTTTGATACTCAGCAACTCTCCAGAAGTTCTTCTGAGCCAAGTATATTGTCTGGAAATCAGCGGTTAAAACTAGACTATAAAATGCATCATCATCTCAGAGACCCAGAGTGCATGGCCTTCAGTAGCAGGTGCAATATGCTCATTTGTGTGAGACATTTTATTGAAAGGGCTGTGGGCTGCCTGCACTGATCTAATGATCACAGCAATTTCCCTACACTTCATTTTGAAAGTGTTAGGCGACTTCAGGCACAGAAGCAATAAGTTTCTATGAATATTACAGATAATATCCATAACATTCTCACAGAGAAGGCTATTGTAATCTCTTACAAGTTTTAAATTATGCTTTAACACTACAGTTTTGCACCTGTATACAGCATTTGATCTTAAATGCCCTGGCATGTCCTATTCTTGAAAGGGGCTTATATAAACTATCAGAAGGAATTTAACTGCTTGCCTTCGAAATGAACCTATCATCATATTAAAAAGCAATGCACCCCATCACCACATAGTACTATGGTAGACTAGTTACTGCTGCTATGCAAACACCTACTTAGGGAGAAGGGACTCAGTTAACCATAGGGTATTTAACAGGTTTTAGATAAGAGGTTTTAGATAGAAAATTTAAATAAGGTTAAGAAAACAGCTAAAATGGATAAAATACATCCTCTTAACCTCACTCCCTACTCTAATTGATAAAGATTTCCTTCACTCATATCTTTCAAGTGCTTCTTCATCTCCATCTCTTTGAGCACTGAACCTCAATATGTTAGTTTCAGCCTATAACTTGACTGTCAAATGCCAGCTGCCGTCCCAGTAAAGCATTTAGTTGCTAGATCATTTCTTTGGCAGGTAGCATGGAGAAGAGTGCTCTTTTGGTACACCTTCCAGGATGCCAGAGGCATACAGTTCTTCAGAAACCCCAGTTCCGTGCTTCCTAAAGATCGTGTGTGTGTGTAAGCAGAAGAAATCTCTCTCAAATAAGCTGGAAAAATAAATCCCAGTATATATCTTTTTTTTTTTTTTTTCTCTCCTGCACTGTAAATGCAAACTATTGATCTACCTCTCACTCTTCCATGCCTTTCACACGCTTCAGTAATACAGAGGATTTTTTCTTCATCCTTTCATCTCTAGGTCTAGAATGCCCCTTAAGCCCCATGTTAAGGGTCACTTATTCTTCCTCATACTGCAGCAATTGCATCCTCCAGAGCCCTACACGTGACAGCTAGAGAGCATGCAAATAGCACAATCACTTAAATCTTGACTTCTTTGGAAAGTGAGAAAACTAGACAGATTTTAAAATTATTATTATTTAAATAAACCCTACGTTTTCAAACTTGAAATGACTTAGATTTCGTCATTTAGAAGCATTCTTCTGATTACAGTTTAACAAACAGGATTTGTCCCAGTATGAAAAGTAACTTCCAATAACTGCACCTTGCATTGAAGTTGAATTGGCAACACTGAATAACTGATAGCTCAACCATCAGGAACCATAACTTCTTGCTCCTATTGAAAACAGAGATCACATAGGCCTATTTCCTACAATTGCCTAGAAACTAAAAACCACAGAATAATCAGAAGGAACCTCTCAAAGTCATATTGTTCCCCTCTTCTCCAATTCAAAGCAGCACTGACAAGATCAGGTTCCTCAAGGACTTGTCCAGTTAAGTTTTGAATATGCCAAAGGAAGGACATTCAGTAGCTTCTCTAGGTTCCAGTATTTGACCACCCTAGTACTGAAAACACTATTTTCCATATTCCATCTTGTATCCATTGCATCTCATATCATCACTGGGAGTCTCCAAGAAGGGTCTTCTCTATCAACTCCTATTCTGGCAGTTCTAGGAACAGTGCTATTTCCTCCCTCTCTTTTCTCTCACTCTCCTCATATGTCACAATCTCCAGCACCTTCATGACCCTCTGTCAGACTTGCTCCATTATCAATATCTATCTCATACTGCAAAGTCAAAACCTGGGCACAGTATTCCAGGCACAGTCTTACAAGCGCTGACTAGAGGGGAAGAATCCATTCCCTCAGCCTACTGGCTGCATCCTTGCTAAGGCAGATCACTGTGAAGTTGTACCCATTTGCCACAAGGGCACAGTGCTGATTCAGATTGTCACCCACCTCTTTTACAGAGCTGTTTTCCATTCCTTAACACCTGGCCTAGCCTGTTGCACAGCAATTCTCCATCCCAGGTGTAGGAGTTGATATTTACCTTTATCAAACTTCACAGGGCTGACAACAGCCTAAACTCCAGCCTGTTGAAGACCCTCTGAATTGCAGCTGTGCCCTCCGGCTTACCAAACCTTGCCCACAGTTTGGTATCATATGTAAGCTGGTTGAGAGTGACCTCTGTCCCACGTATATCTACTTACCCAGCTCATCTATCTCTACCTGTTTGGTTACAAGGATACTGCTGGACAGTGTCAAAACCTAGGTTAAAGCTACATAAAAAACATCTCCTGTTCCCACTTTGTGCACAAAGCCAGTCTCATTGTAGAAGGCAGTTTGGTTAGTAAGGCATAGGAAATCCATGGTGGGTTCCCTCAGGATAGCTTTTTCCTTTTTTGTCTGCTTCTAGGCTAATTTGCTCTGTAGTCTCCCTAGGAACTGGAGTTAGGCTGGTCAGCCTGTAGTTCTCCAGGAGCCTCCTTTTTGTCTTCCTTGGAAAGAGATAGGACATGTGTCTCTTCCCTTCCCCCCTGCCACACCCCCCCCCATTATAATATACTATTAATACCTTTTTTTTTCATACTTTCTTCCTCTTCAAATATCTCACAACTCCTCACTATGTTTATTAAAAATAAAAGCACCAAAGTGTGATGCAGCTCCTGGATCTTAATGTTTCTTCTACCATAGAAACAATTTCCTCCCTTGAAACACGCTATCCTCAATAATCCCATTAAAAATAAATCTCCCTTTGACAACTCAAGAAATCACTTTCATTATCTGGGTATACAAGCATTACTTCATCTGTTAAAGGGCATAACAACAAAGACAAGTCCCTGTTGCGAGATCACATAAGGTACCTCACCAAACAGCAAAACCTGCTCCTGAGCTTATGATTAGCTTTTCATGCCATAGACCACGCATTACCAGCATTCTGTATATCACAATACCCTATATTCCTGCAAATCCATAGAATTGTTTTCCTTATGGTGGGACTGTGCCTAGAACCCCATTTAATTAATCTAATCCTTTCTCCTTCCTTGTGACCAAGTCAAATGGTCTCTGTCACGTAGCAGACTTGGAGCTATAGGCTGGCTCTTCAGATTTAGGTGTTCTCCTTCGGATCCAATTCACAGCTTTGTTCTACCTTTAGCAGGGAATAAGATTACTACAGGATTGTTTTTGTTTTTCCAAAAGAGAATGTTGTTACAAGATACTCACAAAGCCTGTGGGAGCTGTGGTTTCTTCAGGGAAGTCCTTCCAACATGTCATTCTGACAACTATATCTTCCCTTCAGTACTACTAAAACTATCAGGATGCATACTTATAACAAAAAGTAAATTCAAGAAAAAGCCCATTTTCTTTCACTGGCCTCAGAAGTGCAGGCTGTTATATGGCCTTATTCTAATTTGTTCAAAGGCTCACTGACGATTCCAAAAGGTATCTTCCATACAGAGCAAACTGAGTTACTGATTACATTTAAGCATTATTTCATTTCTTTTTACCTCCGGTTTCCCTATCACTTCTGCTGAATTTTAAAATGGTTTATGCTTAAACAGGAGCCTCTGCTTTTCCTCTCCATTTGATCCTCCAGTAAAGTCATAAAATGCTGGATTGAAAAGGGCAGAACAATGAAGTCAAAAACATGAGGAAGAGGAGTGATATTCTGATGTTGCAACAGATGTCAGTCTAGAGTAATTCATATTTGGTCAATGACTTGAAAATGCAAATACATTCAATTATGAATGAAAACATGCCCAATTGCAGTACTTAAGCCAGCATCTACTTGCACCTTAATTCTTATTCAAATACAATACCTTCTGTAATCTAATGAGGAAATACTGGGGAAAAATAATTATTTGAAACATGAAGTTACTGCTAATGAAGTTTTCTATCTATTACAGAACATATAAGAAATTCCTCCATCAGCTGCATTCTTCTCTAACATATTCCACAAGTGAGTGAAGCAGATCTCTCTCTTTCAAGGAAATCTTCACAAAACACTACAGGAACAGATGTATCCCACATACAATGAAACAGTGTAATAGACATTTCTGTCTGGTTATTTTGGCATTAGGCATAGACTGTTGGTAACCAATTACTATCACAGTCAAGGAAGAGGAAATTATTTACACGGCAGCTAGACCATCCGGTGGAAAAAGCCTAGAAACCAAAGACACAATGCAAAAGATACACAGTTCTATCTTCTGAGTTAAGTCAAGTGGGTATATGCTGCAAAAAGTTTAAGACTGTCTCGTGTGAGTTAATTTGCACTGCTGTGGTTAGGGCTAAACTACCCCAAATGGTGTGTATAAATAATGCTTTTCAGAAGAACAAACACAGATAGGGTGCTAGTGGATGTCAAAATAACCTTGTCTTATTTGTGTCCTCACTGAAAATAAAGCAATCCAGATATTGAGCAGCTATGACAATTCTGTATTCAGTCAGCAATGACTCACAAAATGGCAACTCTCTTAACTGCTGGTTAAACAAGTTAGCAATCTCAAGAACATTAGTAACAATAAAAAGCATTGAATTTTTTTGACATGACTTAAGATTAATTTTGTAGAAAAAAAGGAATCAAGATAAATCATAACAGCAACAAAATAGCAGCACAAAAAGAAATAAACCAGAAGTTTGCTATATAAATTCCCCAAAGCACAAGTTTCAGGTCTCCCAGCAGTTGTAACTGCCCACATAACAAAAAAGAGCCATCACTTCTTCCCCCCACACTTTTTAACAGCATACCAGCACCTTACTTAAGAAGTTTATGGAAAAGCATTAATTTAGAACCACAGAACACCACAAGTTGGATCAGACCCTACAAGGATCATTGAGCCCAACTCCTCCAACCATTTCCAGCAACAGATTATCACTTAATCCTTAATTTCAGATTCATAGATTTATAACCTATATTTATATTTTATATATATTTATATTTATATATAAATTAATTATATATATAGATTCATTAAATAATATACAACTGAAATGCTTCATTTTACATACAGCAAGCATATTGTTATAAACCTTTTCATTAGATGGGGAAAAGCTAAAGAAATAGCTTCCTTTGATCAGAGAGCAAAACTCATTTTTACTTCAACAAACATTATCGTCATACATTTTTGCACTAATGTTTATTCTTCCTTCCATGCTACCCTTTGCATGCAGAAAGGAAGACGAATCCCAACATTCTTTCCTCCAGCTCTTCTCCCATGACATACATCTTCTAGACCCATGAGAAGTGAGTTATGAAATGATGGCTAGGGTAAGTAGCATTTAATCAGACAGAACAGTGCCATTAAGTTCCTAGTTACACGTGCATACCACTTAAGGTTGGTCACTGATTAGACTCTCTAGAGCCTATTGCAATACAATCCAGAGGTATTTCTCTCTTAAATTACATCCTTTCCAGCACTCTGAAATCAAGTTCTTCTTACTTCCAGGCACACAATCCTATTACTGCAGCGCCCATTATTCCTTTGATTTTCCTTGTGTTTCTTACTACATTCATTTGCCTCCATTTTGACATTCCAGAGTACTATCTCCAATGCAGCAACTGAGATTAGTCATTGGTTTGTTCAGCACTGGCCAAGAGGATCCTGATCTTTTACCTGTCACCTCTATACAAGCAAATAATCTGATCAACACCAAGGTATCCATCAATAACATTGAAACGTAGACATCTGAAAAGCATGCATTTCTCTCCATCCACTTGAACAAAAATGATTAACCTAGTTACATTTGTCAAAAAAAAAAAAAAAAAAAAAGATGAAAGTCTGGGCAACTCCACCCTTTTTTGCTTATATATTCTTATGTAAATTATCCAGAATTAAAAGGACTAACTGATGAGATTTAAAAAAGTTGTACACATATAGCCCATTTAAAGAGTGCTTGAAAGATGCGTACAGTGAGAAGGGAGATAAACTTTCAAAGCAACACCAAAAACAAACAGGCAGCAGTCATGAGAAGAAACTGGGGTGTGGTGGTGTAGTGAGAAATGAAGTAGCTGAGAACTGAAAAAAAAAGTAAAAGAATTGGTGAGCTCTCTCCCGTGGAAATACTTCCTTCCACCTAAGTCCTGCAATGGCCCAACCAACTACTGTGCAGTGCTTGCTGTTGTAAGAAAAGTCTGCTTCTTGCCAACAGCAAGACAGTGCTTGCTCCCTTGTGGTTCTGCAGCTGACCTTCGCATGATCATCCTTCTTAATACGTATGCCAACCATCAAATTTACTATAATTTTTCATATATGTAAAGTTTTCAGTTTTTTTCCAGTGGACACACAAATTATCCTGCCTATGGGCCCTGAAAACCCAGTGCCCACACCCCTGCTCCTGGTGACCAACACGCACTGCTGTGTAACTGCTAACATTTTTATACAGAGCCTGTAACCATGGCATCCCGGCACCATTAGATGTGCATTTACAGTGCCAGTTCAAAGCACATCACCACCAGTATTTATTTCTCCACAACCCTCCCCCACATACCCGGAACCTTTTGCTTGGGGGCTTTTGTTTGACATTGGGTTTGGTTTTACTGTTCCCCCCCCAACCCGCCCCTGCTGATGTCTGCCAGAGGCATCACCATGGTGACTAAAAGACCTCCTGAGAGGATAACAAACCCTCAAAGTTTTCCTTCAGTGCAGCCTCCAGCTGTAGCAAACTTTATCCATTTATCTCTTCACAGCCTCAATTAGAGCAATTGCATCCTGGAACCGATTTCCTCCTCCCTCCTACTGAAAAGTCTTTGGTCCACCTGTCAATTGGCATCCTTGCTTCATTACTTGCTGACAGCTCACAGTACAGCTCCCTTCCCCTGGCAAATTGCTCCTAATCAATTCCTTCTCTAACATTATCTCCTCAGCTCTTCCACACACAGGCACATACCCTAGCACGCTGGGAAGGGGCTAGCTACAATTGCTACCTCCCTCTGGAAGTACAGCAGGTAAGGAGCTTGGTGCATGGGATGTGTTCCCAAGTTTGCTGCTGGCTTGTTTTGGGACAGTGGGCGAGTTTCAGAGCCTCCCTCTCCCCTTCTGCAAAGCGGAGAAGAGAAATGCTTTACAGGGTGCTTTGCGAGGCGGTGATAAAAGAACACTCGATTACTTGGGGCACAAACTCTTCTGGCAAGAGGCAAGCAAATAAACAGGCAGGATTAGGAAATGATGCAATATACTACGATTGACTGTTTGCCCCCAATAAACCTTCTAATGGCGATTTCATAGATTTTAAATCAGTTGCCCTATCAAGCAACTGCTTTGCATTAACTCCTGTTCTACTTCCCCTTCCCTTACACCGATAAGCTGATATACCCACTACTGCACAAAGAGTTACCCATTCTGTATCTAAAGACAAAAAGAAAAAAAGTCTTCTTGATGCATCACCTAGGGAACTTTAATCACATTAAGTGAACCAGACTGCCTGATTCAGAGAAGACAGGGAAGACTGAAGTCATCATGAAGCATGACTTTTATCAACAAAGACTAACACTTGCCTTTCTGACAGGTAGATATTGTTGCATCCTGTTATTTCAATATTTCTTAATATTGAGTCTACTTTGTGGTTCTGTACTATTTCCCACACATCAGTTCAAAAGAAATGTGCTTTAAGGATTTTTATGTATATATTTCTATGTAAGCATCTCCTTTGGTTTGATGCTGTTGCCTCTAATGCTGCCAGGAAGGAAATATAATTAACTGTGAAAACACAAGTTTTAAATAGTTTGTCAGAGTGCCAGAACACATTGAAAGTTCCAGCTAACATGGATTTAAGCTCATCAACTGCTTCTAAAGGATGCAGGGCTCACAAGGGCATATTGCAGAGATTTTAAAGGTTTTTCTTTGCTAGTACATTCAGAACCGCTGAATTTTTTCTCAGTTCACACAGCTCTGAATTAAGGACATCTGGTCACAGGTTTATCATAGGGAGAAAAAGCCACAAAGGTTTTAAATGCACTGCCTCCAATACCACTGCTAGTGAGTCATAAATTGTTAGGGCTGGGAAGTAAAGGTAACCTTTGAACTGTTTTCCCTCCTGGCTGTCCCAGGTAGGGTTGCCAAGAAGATGAGCAAAGTCAAGAGCAATAATGAGAACTGCCAAATGGATCTCAGATACAGCCGCCTTTGCCTCTGGTCTGCAGACACAGCACTACGCCCATAAGGGTTAATGCAACGTCATGGAGTAGTGCTTGTTCTGCCTTCTCATTAGCTGTAGGGAAGCAGATTTCCCTCTGTCCTACAGAGCACAGGACTCCTGGCTGAACACAAAGGTCAGAATTGGGAAGAATTACTCTGTATTCATATTTTTCCATATGGAAGAAGAAAGCCACCATCTTACCTCTAAACAACAAGCTGCAACAACCTTTTTTTTTTTAAAAGAAAAAAACAAAAAAAACAAAAAACACTTTTAAAAAGTACCTAATAGGGCTTTTGTTGGTATTAGTAAGCATGTGACAGGTGTAAAAGATTACTACTGGCTGACTGGATAAGCCGTATGTCATTCAAAGTTATAACTGGGGAAATGGCATGCTTTGTACTAATATCCCCAGAGACACAAGCCTTCCTAGACAGTAAGTAACGTCTCATTTGAAATTAAAGGGGAAAGGAAATAACACTCCTTTTCAAATCTATGTTGGCACACAAAGAAATAGTCTAGAACTATTAATTAAAGGGCAGTAAATGACTCCCAGGAATCTGTAGTAAAAAGCATGTTTGGAAATGGACCTGACCTTATAATTTAAACAAAGTGTTTTTCTCTCTCCTTCCTATTCAGAAAACAATTACCAGGAGAACATGATAATGAGATCCTATAACACAGGTTTTTCAAGATGTACGCTATCACAGACGTGTGCACACGCAAGCCTTCAATAAGGTCATTGACAGCTAGCTCACAACAGACAAAGAGCTTACAATTCACTTTTGCGATCTGCTCGTGCTGACTCCAGGCACCCAATCTACCACTGGGGGGGGGGGGGGCAGATTCCAGCACCCCCACAAAGCTTTCCTTTCATACAGGTTCAGCAACCTCCTCACTCAGCCACTTTCTGTTCAAGTGATTTCTGACACAGCCTGGGAGCTTACCTTCCACTTCTTTATAAAGAACACCTGCATGGCACTATCTTTATGATCTGTGATGATTATTTGCAACCTGTAATCATAACACTGTGCAACTGATAAGCATTTTTTCATGTATTTCAGTGCTTATGAAAAATAAATATCTTCATTTGACACTCACTGAAAAGAGTTCTCAGCATTCCATACATCCAGAAGAACCTTCAATTCCCAGTACATTATATCAGCAATAGCAGAAGCAGAGCACATCTTTAGCCCCACATGACCTACCAAGCACGCAAAGTCAGCAGCACAGCAATTAAAGAATTCAGGATTCCCAGACCCAGGACAGGGATCCCAGAAGTGGCCTAGGAGTCCAATGCAGGCCATATAAGAGTGGTCCGCAGAGAACCCTATTGGTGTCAGATTTGTTTCTGTTTACAAGTTGTACGCTTTTTTCTTCTGACAGCAATGCAATAGTCCAAAGTCAGAAATCTAGAGAACTACTTGTGCTCCTTACAATATCTCAGACATTTTTCTAGGAGCCTATTCTGATATCAGAGTCACAGCTTCTGAGGAGAAGGAAGCACCAATAATAAAGGCGACAAATCCCTTTTCATGGGATTCAAGTTACAAGGAAGAGTTCCTAGTAAGAAACAATTAAGAATGACAACTACTGAAAATAGAAGATGCAAAAAGCACTGTCATGCCTTCCTAAGTCTTCTACTTACAAATGCATTCAGCAGGACCTCTGCTGCCTCTAACCTTGTTCAGAAGCAGCTACATCTCACAAGGAGGGAAAGATTTATCCTGACCTACCAGTGGCACATGAAATAAAAGCAAATCTCATGTAGTAATTTGATGCTTATAGAGGTCTGTATTTGCTTACAATACTGTAACAGCATCATGATGTTTGCATGTGTTTATTTTCCTCCACCTCCATCTTCTGTAAAAGGCACTCAAAAGCAAAATACTCACCCCATAAGATTCAGGGGCTATTACTTCGCTAATGCAGATCCCTAACCTCTGCTCCCTGCAGCTAGGACCAGGAACCCTGAGGTGGTTTTCCACTGAGGCAGTGCACACAGATCTTACCACATGGATCCCTGTTATGTTATCCTACAAGTACAGTCTCTGCATAAGAATTAGTAGAAGCTACAAGCTACACAACAATTACAAAAATTATAGTCAAAAATATGCTGATCAAGAGAAGAAAGGGTGCGTACAGAAGTGCACTGAACTGGAAACTATGCCGCAGAGCCCTGCAGCAGAACGGTCAGGAACATCTAATTAGCTGATGCCAAACAGAAATTTATTTTAACTCAAAGTTTTCCTTTTGGACTCATTTGTAGAGATTTTTCACCAGAGAACAACAAAATTGTTTCCATATCAGAACAGAAAATGAATTTGTGGGATGTTTGCAAGACATTAAGTTCATACATCTCTAATATAACCAGCTTTGTCTGCATGGCTTCTTTCTGAAGCCCAAAGCTAGAAGTTCTCCAAACAAAGAACCTTCTGCTGCTGTCCTGTTTTCCACCCAGGATGGTAATATCTAAATCTCATCTTTCACCCAAACTGCAGAAATACAGACTATGGAATAACTGAAGAAAAGATTTCAAGCCTGAGAGCTTTGTGACAGTGAAATAAAATATAACCCTACATTTTCCACATGGTTAGTGCAATTTCCTTCTGCTGGTCAAGCCTCTATTTGTTAAGTCTCTAAGGGACAACAGACCACTTCTGAGTATATCGTCAGTTTATGGGGACAAAAAAAAAATCATTTGGAAACATTTCCTTCTTTGGGAAAACCACAGAAGAGATTACATTTATTACAAATCATCTAAAATTGGTTTACAAATAGGGTTATTACCTTAACATGCAGGAATCTTACCACCAGTAACAGTAGAAAATAGCACGTTCAACCATTTGAATACATTACACATACTTTCTGAGCTAAGTATTCGTATATCTAAGGTGGGAAGAAAGAGACGCCAAGCATCATTCCATTTGATGGAAGCTTTCTGTGACCGTGTAAATTTTTCTGAGTATCCCTCTAGTTTTCAGACATGACTAGAACAATCAGCCACGCAGCAGTGAAAGGCTTCTTTTGGCATGACAAGGCAGGAGCTGAGAGCTTCGGGTTTCTCCTGAAGCAACAGACAGCATATGGAACCTCCAAGGCAAGGAGAGAGTTCCTGCAGTATGCTGACTTCAAGATTAGTGATACTCTTCCCAGCTGAGAAAATCCTCAAGCTTACATCTAACAGAGGAACCATATTAGCTCTAAATATTTTAGCTTACTGAAAAAGCTGTGGAGCTTTTCATGAACACATTAGAGAAAAAACAGGAGTGTTTCCTGTATTCATATCAAACTGGTCAGACCTAGACTTTAACAGCACAAGCATCCTTTGGAGCTTACCTTGGGGTCTTTTGCTGGGAATGTCAACAACAACAAAAAAATGCAATACGGAGAACCACCAAGGGAAAGTTGATAGATTTAATTAGTAATACATTTTCATGCATTATAGAATGAGCAGTTGAAAGCCTAATCTGTTAGAATGCCAAATCCCAGTCTTAAAAATAAATATTCCTAAAGAGCATTCTCTTCAACTCTCATTGCAAATGTAATTGCAACATCACCTGCAAAACCACACAACTGAAAACAAAGATTTCCTTGTTTCCGGTAACAATGCAATGTTGTACTTGCTAACATATTTACCACAAACAGGTGTAAAAGCTTGAAATGACAAACTAAATACAGCTCTAAGCCATCCAGGATGCTTCCTACAATGTCCTTCCTACTCTACCCAAGTAGAGTTCTGTTCCTGCTCATAACACAGCTGCAGATCTTCCACAGATCTTCAACACATCAAGAAGAGGCCCTTACTGTTTCTCAATTAAGCCTTCATTAAGGTCAAAAGGGTAAGCATCTATCACATCTTCACTTTCCTTGTACATACTGCATTTTGAACATGCAAATTGAAACTCACTGCTTTTCCCATCCCTTTAAGTTCTAGACTCGCAAGTCACAACAGTGTTGAAGCTACAGTCTTCATTTGATCCCAAACCTATTGAAATCAAAGGCTATTAAACAGGACCTTGAATGTTTGGAAGGGATCTCCACTAGGTTAATTTATTTTATTCTTGTAGCATTAATCTTTATGATGGAGTTATCTAAGGTATAACGGGACAAGTATTTGCAAAGCTCTGATGAAGACTACATTGATATAGAAGGGCTCAAAAAATCTTTTTGGTTTTATCGTCTTTAACTGCTAGTATTTCTCCCACCTTTAAGTAGCATCTGCTAATAGGAGATTTTAGCCAGAGGGATACAGCTGCTCAGGATATTCTGTGTTCGGCTTTCTCTTAATTGTATATTATCAACCATTCCCTGGTGATCACATTTAATAGATGATGAACCTGTTTCACTAGCAAACTTTCTCAACAGCACAGTGAGAATTGAAAGCCCTGACAGAGAGCAATGATGTGTATAACTTCATGTTCCTTGGGGAACACCACTACCGTGTGAGCTCTCAACAAAAGGGTGTGGGAAATTCATGGTAATTCTCAAAAAAAAACAACAAAACATGTTAGTGAGCATTCATGGTGTTGGGCTGAAAAAGGTCAACATGCTGGCTCAGTACTTTATATTTCAGTATGCTGTAGATATTAAAGTATGCTACACTTCATCCAGTCGCCATTTTCTCCTTATTCCCTTTTAATTCGCAATTCTGTGGTCTCCTGTACACACGTAGGTTGGGATGGAGGTACAGAACCTGAAAGCAGTCTAAAATTTGAGAGGCAGGTGCAGTGGTCAGTGGTCACTTGTGAGCTGCAGTCACTGGTCTCTACTCTGTGTAACTGCCCAGTATCCACAGGAGGGGATATGAAGGGAACACTGAAACAGAAGAAGTCCCTAACAGAGAATTGCTTCACAGTGGGTAGAGTACAGGAGACATAACACTATACAGAGAATTTTTTCCTGCTGTGTTTATGCAACATTCAGTTCAGCAACAACCTGAACCATTTATAGATAGATGACACATTACAGACACTCAAGCACATGCTGAAGTATCTGGGGAAAGGAGTGCCACAGAGCCTGTTCTTCAGGTGTACAGCAGTAGCCTGGACCCTTACAATTTTATAAACATGGGAGTGCATTAATTAGATTGTGACAAAATGAAAGTCTCTGAGAAAGCCTGTCAATACATTTAGATGGAAAACATGGCTGCAAAGCAAATACCCTGTCCTACACATACATATGTTTAAGTAAACTCTGCTTCTAGATTAACATTTGTGGGTTAAGATCACTGTACACTCAGTAGTACATACTACATTTACCTGACAAATAGCAGGGCAAAGAGAAAGCTATGCAATAAACTAGACAGTGAACTCTGTGAGCTAGTTTCAGAACAAGGAAGCCAGAAGGTAAAAAGCCCACAGCAGCCCACTGAAGAACTCACTGCAGCCAAGTATTTATGCAAGCTCCCAGCTCTCTTGTTGCATTCAAGATATAAATAGAAGGATTTCTATTCCACTATGGGAGGATCGTCCCTCCACCAAGTGATTTTCCAGAAGAGTTGGATATTTCAAGGTTCCACTTCTGACCTAATGCATTCCTTCCTTTCCTTCCACCATTTCCAAAACAATGACACAAATAACACAAACTGAATAAAACAAAACCCCAAATCTTGAAAACCCCAAAGGACCTTCCCATAGTCAAAGGTATCAAAGGCAAGTGTTTCTCTTCAGATCTACGTTTACCTTGTTTTGATGAAGTGGATAGCACCCCCCTATAACATATTGTTTTCTATCTATATATTTTATCAAATTGGAGAATCTAGAATCACTTGAAAATTTATTAACACTGACATTTAGACAACATAAAGCCATCTCAATTCAATTAAACAAACATAGTGTGCTAACCTTCAGCAAAAGAAGTAGCCGCTCATTGTTATAGGCTGCTGTAAACAGATTTCTGGGCTTCAAAGCCAAGATCAATAAAGCTTCTGCAAACAATAATAATCTTACACACACTCCATCGACAGCTGCTCAGAAAATATAGCCTGATTCTAAAGGTCTTAGCGATTGGGTGCTTTCCCAGTCTTTTCTTCTTGCTCTCTAACATCAGAGTGCAAATGCCAAGACCTCAGTGAATTCCTTTGCAGCAGCAGCTAAAAGAAGCTGCCCCCTCCCAGAGCAAGACTACCTATTATGAGAAAAACAAAATCAACAACAAACACACTCACACAAAGCAAACCCGCACATTGTGCAGCTACCTAAATACTGATGAGGTACAAACTACACAGCCTGAAACTGCAAGACATCTTCCATCAAGCAGGACACAGACAGATCAAAAGTTAAAAGACTCTGGATTAAGACTAATGAAAAACTTCCATTCATCCACAGACTAGACACAAAGCAGTGTCCAGCTCCCTTCACAACTGTCTTGTCTTCTTTCATATAGCCTCACTAATAAATCTGAATTTCAGAATAGCAGCTCCAGAATTCCTTAGCCTGCAAAGGCTGCTGATGCAAAGCCCTACCTTATGTTCTCATCTACTCCATTAAACATGCTACTGCTTCCTCCTTACGTTCCCAGCAACTTTTCAACCACTTAGTTCCCCTTTAAAAAAAGGGAAACACACACACAACTTTTTAGGGACATTGACCGTATCTTTAGTGCTGCCACATTTCAGGTCCACTCATGTCTGATGATGGCCAGCAAATAAAACAGTGTACTTTATCAAGCGTGACTCAATTACCAACAGCAGACAAGAGTTGTTGCCTGATTAGGAGACATACGAAATGCCAAGAGGTAGATGGCAACTAATTTTAGATCTTCCCAGCAATATTAAGGATAAATATATTGGAATCTTGCAGACACATGACACCTTGAAAAATATTTAAACACCGAAAAGCAATTATGCTATAGTTACACAACCACATATAGTCAACATTAGGAGGATGATCCTACTATGGGATAGATCTTATGATCCTTCCTCAGTTTTTACTTCTTAGCTAATTACCCTCTTTCCTGGGGAGAAGGGCACTTTAAGTACAGAAGTTTGGAGACTTCCTCCTATCTTTTCTTAGATGTTCACGAAGAATTGAGGCAACAACTCAAACTGTACTGATAGCTGAGATCAGGTTTCACTCAGGACTATGGATTAAGTTGGTCAAGAGCAACTGAAAAGTCTTATAATTGAATGGAAGTTCAGGGATAAACTGAATGGACGATGTGATGGATTTTTAGGGTTTCTGTGATTCCACAATGGTCAATTAGATTACTGCAGTTAAAAAAAAAAAAAAAGCAACTGAATACTACTTCCCTACAACATCGCACTGAGAAAGTAAGGTTCATCAAATGTGAAAAGGAAGATGTCACATGCATGTCTGGTAAGGCACTGTGCAAGCATCAGAAGTTTCATTCTGTCAGTGCTATGGATACCAGGCACAGCCACCTGATGTGGTGAGGTAAAGCACAGTTTAATCCCAATGATCAGACACAAAGGAACTTAGCGGATATATTGTCCATTTTACCAATGGGAAAAAAGAGCATTCCTGCAGATGGTCAGTTTTCAAAGTCACACTATTCCTGTAATTTTGGAGAACTACTGCTAAATTCAAAGTCACGCTACTTTCACATTGGTGAAAATTAGAGTGGGACTGAACCTTCTGAGGGTTCTTACTGAGATGCACGTCACCATGCTGGCAAATAAGCAGCTTCCTAATCAATATGTATCACCCGATGAATATGTTAAGACTACTTGATACACAGATGACATGCTGCTGAACACCTGCAGCTTGCGAGTGGAATATGTTTGGTGCTCGCTGAATGCCTTTGGTTTGTATTTACTGCTTCTTCAGTCTAGTCCCAACAACTTATTTTCTATGCATGGAGGATCTCAACTCCTTATTTCCAGGAGTCCAACAGCAACTCATTATTTAACAAAAGAAACCATTAAACAAGTTGCTACAAAAAACAAATAGTAAGCCTGGTGGGATATATTCCTGTTTAGGTTGATTTCCAAATTACCTTGATAGAGGTTAAAAGAAATTCTTCTGTGTGCTAAAACAAGGCAATCTATTTAGGTCTTCTAGGTGCAAACCTATAATATCTATAGCAACTATTTCTCCTTTCTCTAATGCAAACTAGCACTAGATTCACAGTTTGCCACTTATCATGAATTTTACAAGGAATCTTATAAGGAATGCAAAGGGCTGCTGGAAAACAGGGCTGCTGGAAATAGGGCACTACTCTGCACAGCTGGCAGCGTTATTTCTGCTTTCAGAAGCATTCACCACACTAAATATTAAAAAACAAGTGTATCCATACTAGTAAACACCCTTTGGCTCATCTCGTAACAGGTTGCAATAAATTGTTGTGGATTTGTAAGCCTACTTGGTTCTGTCCACTTCTTTTCTTAGTTTTGAGTTTATGAATCTAGCTGACATTTAAATATGAATACTTCTGAAACAAGCAAAAATGGATACATACAAATTCAGAAGTAGCGTAACTGTGGAGAGGTACCGATGGAATTTCAGAGAGTGGAAGGGAAACAGGTCAGGGTTACACAAATCTTACCAGTCCTATTGCAGAGGACTCTCATCTACTGCTGAATACAGTTGACCAGCAGAAGCGTACTGCCTAGTCAAGTGGAAAGAAAGCAATAAGCTTACTTCTTCCAAAGGCACCACTACACCGTGCCTCAACTTTAGAGGTTAAAGGCTTACCTAGACAAAGGCAGTTGTCAGGTATTTTATCACATCTGGCCTAAATGAGGAAATCTGTTGGTATGAAAGGATGTGCTTTATACCTCTCTCCACTCAAGACACTAATTTTGACCATTCATTTGGGAGCTCATGGGGCTGCCATTCTAAGTTTGCTCTCTCATTCTGCATCATAAAAACAGCATAATTTGATTCCTGATCCTGTGTGGACAGAGTACTTCTTGTCACGTACTTGTTCTTATATTATCTTCATTTATACCCACATAGGCATGAACAACTGAATGAAATCTACATCTCAAAAAAAAAAAAAAAGTGATTTAAAACATCTTAACTATCACCCCATGAAATCATGTTAAAGATTAGAGACTAATCCACATGAATCACACATCCCGACTCCTTAAGACACTGAGCTTGTCAAGTCACCCTTCACACTTCTCAGCAATTTAACCAAAATACCAGCAAAGAAAGCCTCACAACTCCCCATGGTGGTGTCTGTGGATGAAATCATTATTTGTACATCATTCTTGGCCAAAATGAAAAGAAAGATGAAGAGCCAAATTTCTGGCATAGCATGTATATCTCAAAAAGCACATGAATATTACAAATCTGTTCCATTATTTTATTCTACTCTCCCTACATTCTTTATTCTCCTCCAACCATACGGTCAAGGGGACATCAGCTCAAAACATGAGCACCGACTACTGAGTCAAGATTTCAACGCAATGCTCTAAGAAGAAAGCATCTCTTCCTTCAGACACAGTCCAGACCTAGATAGGTGATACTGACATACATAATAATAAATACCTACTTCTTGTTTAGAAATATATATTTTTGAAAGTAAAAACATCCAAGCAGAAGGCCTTTAAGATAATGCAGAATCATTTAAAAAGTGTGTAAAATAGGGACAGGCATCAACCCTGATTCATATAGCAGATTCCGATCTAAAGCTGCTATTAACAACGTGCATATTTTTCCAGTTAGTGGTTTAAAAAAAAATAATTCAGAAGTGTGCAGACTTCTTAGTGATTTTCAAATTGTACCTTAAGACTAAGAACCACTAAAGTTATCACAGCTGCTTTAACTCAATAGAATAAAAAGTACAGTATGGATTATTTCCTATTTACTCTCCCCAAACATAATTTAACAGACTTGTTTTTCTCCAAATACATAATGTGAAAGCTACACAAAACAGATTTTATCATCTGAGACTTCTGCATTTCCTGTGATTTCATTTCAAACTTGACCCTGCACCGACAATGTACATACACATAAATAACAATTACCACTTTCCAGAGGGAAGGCATTCCAATTTCCTCCTCACAAAGTGCTGCTGTATTACACCCAGCAGTTCAGTTCTTGCCTTCCTGAAAATATTTAGAGGTGTTTTATGGGAGTAAAATGACATATCTAAACAAACTTTATTATTCACTTTTAGGATAGCAAAAGGAACAGACAAGTGCTTGCTGTCACTTTGCCTATGTTACATGCAAACCAAATATATCCAGTTCACATCACACCTTAAAGAGCATCCTCAGTGTATGCTAAAATAGGATCTAATAAAGAAGGCTATTTGCAACACAGAGCATCCTGCTTTTGGAAAAGACCACCCATGTTTTCCACCAGAGCTTTTTTTTTTTTTTTTTTTTTACCATCCCATGCAACTTCGTTAAAGAAAAGAATAGCTTTTATATAATTTATCACACGGTATAAAAGACTTCGAAACATGCCATAATTTTACCACATTGTTGCAGCGTTCCCATTTCCTTCATCACATTAGCATTCATGTCACTAGAACTTAAATTATGTTCCAAACCTACAGAGTTAATGATGCTTTTGCTCAAAAAAAAAAAAAAAAAAAAAAAAAAAAAAAAGTGCCCAAAACAGCAAGAATGCTAGTCAGAACACATTTCTCCAAGTTTTCGGAGTAGAAATCTAAATCTGGAAGTGCCTTTCTTCTTGCTTCCACACCGGAAGCACACGTGCAAGGTGACAAAATGAAACATGGCACCGTAATTCATTTTGTGTTCCCACCTCCTCTTTAGATTACTCTGTTACAGCCTTTGTTAGAGGAAATTAATACTACTGTTAATGAAGCACCATCCATCTCCTGCTACGGTGCTGCCCCAGAACATCCCAATGACACGTTCTCAAAACAAGTGCCAAAGGAAAATAAGTAAGCCAATCCAAATGGTACCACTCAGTGGCAGCACGAATGCCACACAGGCTGCAGCAAGTAGTTAGCAGGGCCAGCCAAGTGTATCAGCTTTGGAATGGCTTTGCTCCCAGAGGAAAACAGGGTACAGAAAGAGCAATAAGCAATAGCAAAAGCACACAGACAACAGTGATGAGCTGAAGGTGGAAAAAGAAAGGTACGACAGGAAAGACAATAAGATAAACATAAGGTTGTGTTTTATTTTATTTTATTTTATTTTTTTAGACACAGAAGAGAGGCAAATAAAGGAAGAAATTTTAGGAACATGCAGACACATTCTCCTACTCAGTTACTGTAATAGACCATGAAAATACTATCTTCAGCAGCACCTGCCTGTCCTTCCCAAAGTAAGGTCATGCTCTGCTCTTCTGAATTTACTAGAAACCTGAACAGAAAGTCCTTTAGAAATAATTATAGTTGTAAAAGGACCACCTAAAAACACTAAGAAAAAGTCATGGCCAAAGCACTCAGAGAAACAGTACTTCGGTGTGTTTAATGCCTCTTGGAAAAACTATTAAGTGTGAAAAGTCCATGCAATGGGTTCGATGACTCACTAAGAGGCTGTGGTTTGTTTGTTTTTAAAAAGATCTCTGCTGATGCTGCATATGCTTTCACGAGCTGCTGCCCGAATGCAAAGCACACCACACAGGCTGCAGGTTGTGAGATTGTCTTGCCAGCTCAAACTCCTTCAGGCAAAATCCTCAGGGCTCTCCTCTGTACTACACCGAGGAAAGCTCTCATGAAAGCAATGGATCAAACTTTCAAGCAGTTACAGTGACTATGACTGATAAAAACTGCTCAGACACTAAGACTTGAAGAAAAAGATTAAAGAAATTAGAATTCAGTTATTTCCGCTGTTTGCTTTATCCATCCATCTCTAATCAATCTACTTGTAGATTTATCAATATCTAGATGGAAAATGACTTCATACACACAGTAACCTTGGAAAATATTCTGACAGGAAGAGAACTATTCAATCGGACTCTTTGCACAAGAACAGGATTATTTGCTACAGACCCTGCAAATAGTGGGAGCATACAGCTGAAACAAATATTAAAGCCACAGCAGCATTAGTGCCTAACGCAACATACCTGCAAGATATCTGCTTCCATCCCCTTTGACAGGGGTGAGGGTTTACATCCTTGCCCCTGTTTTTGTCTCCATTGTGGTGATGCAGCTACTTGGAGTGAAACAAACCAAGAAGCTGTTTTCTTCAGTTAGTTTTCAGCTGGATCAGTTCATTCTACCAGTTCACAACGTGAACTTGCATAATAGGGTCAATGTCCTCCAGGCAAAAGCAAAGGCCAGAAGTGGGAGCATTTGATCTGGCACTGCTACCAAGATCTACACGTTGCCCAACACTTAAAGGGACAATATCAAACAGCTAATGAATGTTTAATGATTAAGTATTTTTAATCCCATTAAAAAAAAAAATCCACATTATTCTTGCAGAGAAAAGGAACCGGCTACATGCTAACATAACTCAGCATGTGGATCACCAATTGATCGCAGATCACAAGACATCAGAAAGCGATAGACATCAAAAATATTATTACTGTATAATTCCCCCCTTTTTAAAAAGAAACAAACAAACAAAAAAAACAGAAAAGTTTATTACAAATATTGAGATTACAATTCTCTATATAGACTTGTTTCTATACAGACACAAAAGTGGGTAGTAAGCCAAAGTCCTGAACAGTAAAATAGGATACAGTTTATTTGGAATACCCCCCCCCCTTTGAACTTTAAAAAAATAAAATAAAAATCAAATAATGGTTAAAGTTCAACAATGACTCATCAGATGCCTCAAAAAACTCAATCTAGTGTTAGAATACATAAGTTCAGTATGTAACTTGTACTTTCCAACTCACATCTTTGGCTGTTATTCAACCCACTTCAGCCTACCAAGATTGCATTTCTTTTCTTTTCTGCCCCCAAAGTGGTTTACCTGAGAGAACGGTACTCTCAGCCCAGACACAAATGCTATGACTGCCTTATTAGAATTATCATTCTCCACAAAAAGCATTTTGTCTCAGTGAAAGGTAATGTAACAAAATACACCCTTACTCAGAGCAGAGTAGCCCTAAAAATCACAGCTCCCACTGTTTCAGACTGACTGTATACAGTATTTTTAGATTACATCTGAGCTTTAACTTCAGAAAAAGATGCCGTTAGAGAAAGCAGAGCCAGAAAGCTTAACTGCCGCATTACTGGCAGAAGCCACAGGTAGAAAAATCCACACGATCACAAAGGTTTACACAGCATGTTCTCCAATATTCACAAGCTGAAATGGTTCAAACAATGATCACAGGCACCTCAAACTTCATTAGGGAATGTATTACCACTTTGGCAGCTGGCGAGAGGAATACATCTCAAGTATGAAATTAAAACCTGTTAGCAGCTTCTAAAGAAATACTGAAATTGGTAGTAAACAAAGTATTGGTATTTCACTGAGGAGTTATCAAGTTACAGTCCCTTAGCGTATTAGTGGACACAAATTAAGTATTGACAAGTCATGTGCTAGAACTTTCCTTGGGTTTGGTTATGACCCATTAACTGATGTTTCACACGTTTCAACTTCAGGTTCAGATGCTTTGCATGAGTTTCGTGTTTCAGCTGACCTTGGAACTCATTAGCCAATTCTGAACTATCTGACAATGATCCATGCAGTTCGGTAGTCATGACTCTTCCTCGGAATTCTTGTGAAATTGTTCGACTCCCTTACTGTACCTATCACAGGCAATAAATGAAGTGACTGCTGGGAATTAACCAGGTTTAGCAACTCAGAGCTTGAAGTGCTATGAGACCTCTTGACACAAAAGCTCAAAAGACACTTCAGGGAGCAGCATCAGGAGTGGATCAAGTGCCTGAGGAACACTGCACAAGAAAGGCAATGGGGAAGAAGGACAGAGCAGCCAAACCCTAACAGCCATCAAAAGCTACGGAGAATAACCAGCTGGTAACTTTCCACCCGTTGTTTGTGCCCAGCTAGGAATAGCCCTCTACCTGCAAGACCTCTCCTCTCAGCTGAAGGGGAATAGGTAGGAGGGCTTTGGGTGTTAGATGCGTGTGGCAGATAGGCTGCTAGACTTCTTTACTATGAGTCACCATCACAGTCTTATCACTTGCCTCATTACAGGTGCTTGGTCTGCCAATGCCAATCCCTTTATAGCCTTCCTCTTAGGGAAATAGTGGGCACAAAGATGTAAAGAAAACCGTAAGAAGCAAGAAAGGAGGTAGAAAATCATTGCAGTTAAGGATTCAAAGCTGATAAGTATGAGTTATTTTTAAACACTGCTGTGATATTGGAATGTGCTAAAGTGCTTAAAAGCCACATCATAAAATACACTGCCTTGCATTCTGTAAAATGAAAGCACTTCCAACACACTAGTCAACATGTTAACAACTGAGCTTCAGTTTTTTTTTTTCCCCTTAAATAGTATTCTAATATTCAAACAGAAATATTAATTACTTCATTGAAAAGAAGTGTCCTAGGGCTCTTCATCTCCTGTTCAGCACATTATCATCCACTACATGGATTAGATTGCACCAGCTGCTACTTTTACAACAGTGTTCACTTCGACCTTCTACATGTGTGCTATTACACAGGAATTGTCAAGCCAATTAGAACTAATATAGCCAAAGCTCAAGTAGTGGTTGCTTGATTACCACAGGGATAAAGCTGAAGAAAGGATACAGGAGATACAACGGTTTTAAGGAAGAAGGAGAACTCTTCTAATTACTCGACAGGCATTAGCCACAACTCTTTTTCTCAACACAAAGTAATCTGCAACCCTTGGTATTGATTTACTCAGCGACCTTGAATCGGTCCCTACAAATCTCACCAGGCATGTTACTGGATTTGAGAGCCTTGGCAAAGAGATACAAGATCCATACAAAATTAAGGCCTCTTTCTGGAACACAGCTGCCATGCTCTGTGAATTTGGTAGGAGACACTAAAACTTGCATAGCAGAGCCATCTCGCTCACAGCCCCACCACTCTCCCCCTGCCCTTTGTCTCCTTATTTACCCCACAAACATATGCAAATTGACTTGCATTTGGGAAAAATAAAAATAAAAATCAGGAAGCAAAAGCATTCCAGATTAAAGACCTAACACTGAATGGTATAAAGTACCCTAAGCAGACAGTGAGTGGCATTGGTTAGTCAGGTTCCACACATCCCTGCCCCTCCTCCATAGTTACTTTAAAGACAATAAACTTTATAATGAAGCATCGATAACATCTTCCCATTTAGGCTAACAGGCTTATCGTGTGCTCCACCACAGAGTATGCTGTTTTAATTAGCAAGATGGATCTCGGAGCTGATATGTTCTGTTGTGCTATAATTCCTGCCTTTACAGTAATTTTCTCCTGTTTTTCACACTATAATGTGCTATAAATCCTACTTAGGCTGCGGCACTGGCCTGTTGCTACTCAGTCGATCTGCCAGGCCACGCGTTTCCATGGCAACCCCACCACCCTCCGGTGGCAGGCCTGTCCTAGGCGCCTGGGAGACACCTGAGGTGCCTGGGGACCCCAAGCCCGCCGCTCCCTTCAGCCACCCCTCTGCCTCCTCGGGTCCAAGCACCTGTGGCTGCCCCCAGCCCTTTCCCCATCCCTCCTGGATGGGGATGCCAGGGAAATAACAGCTGCTCGGCTGGTTTAATGCCAAGTGAAGTGACCTCTCTCCCCACTCTGGTGCTTTTGCTTCCCCCCCCCTTTTTCTTCCTCCCTTCCTTCTTTTTCCTGTCTCCTCTGCTCCCATGCTTGGTCTCAGCACAACCTAACGGCACATATCCTTAGTTGGCCTTAATTCCCATCTTTCATGCTGTTGCCTCTCTCCTCATTTTTTCCCTCCCTATTTCATCTTGCTTCTTGTTCTTTCCTCCTTTCTTCTGCTCTTTTATATGCTCATTTCTACTCTTTTTCCTCTGCAATTCTTTCTAAAGCACAGCTATGAGGATCCAGAAACCATTACAAGGTCATCCATCAACTGCTCCATCTCCCCCAGGTCACACACCACATCCTACCAATACTTAATTAAATTCCAGTCACTGAAAAGACAAACAGGCCTTTTTTTTTTCCTTCCTATGGCCTTCCTTATTTACTTTTTCTTCAGTCTCATTCTGAGTTGTTAAACATTTATAACTTAGGAACAACTATCAATCTGTCTATGCTACTTCAAGGAGCGAAGGGAGCCTTCCTGAGCTAAAGGAGAACAATGCCTCTAGGTAGAAAGGCCACGTTATTAAACAGCATCTTCTCTGATGTCACTGGGGGAAGACGACAACTGCAAGCTAACAAACGTTTGCAGGCAGTGGGGAAACAGCTTCTCTCAGATTTTCTTCTGCATTGTCTATTTATTCTCCAAGCCTGTTGCTGTTTCTGTGGACAAAATTCCCTACAAAGGGTATCCAACTGCTCATAAGAGATGCTACAGGGATATACACAGAACCTAATATAATCAAAAGCTCCTAGGTTTGCACCTTATGAAACAACAGGCCCCCAGACACATCAATTTTTTCCAAAACTTCAGCCTAGCCACCTAACTGAATGCCTAAGGTAGGCAGGGTGAAGAAGGAACCTCCTTTCAGAAGATTTTCCCTAGAGCTTATTATTTCCCTAAAATCGACAGACATCTGCAATGTGGCAGGTTTTCAGTTGTCATCAGTTGAGTATGACACTTAGGCATCAACACTTGATCATACGTATGCCACAGTTAAAACAGAATTACTTACACATGTAAAGAGGGGATCATTCCTGACCTTTAGTCTTCAGAACAAGGACACAGGAAGCTCAACAAACCAACAAATGCAGACCACAGGCATAAGTCTATCTAATATGAGAGCAAACGTATTATAGAATTGCAGCATCATATTGCTGGTAAAGTGTCTTATGACTTTGCTATAGACAGAGGACTGCCAGGTACAGAAAAATCTGGAAATCCTTCATAATTTAGTAGAATGTCTACAATCCTTAGATTTCAACTGCAGATCCTATTTCCAAAGCCTTCAAGTGGCAATCCAGGCTTTGAAATACCTGCTGCCCTTCCAGTTCCGGAGCTAGCTCTCTTAACAGAAACCTTCACAGAGAAGCAGAAAGCAAGGCACAGGAAAAAAAAAAAAAAAAAAAAAAAAGGATGAACTAGAAACACTTTCCATAGGAAAGCCTTACTTGGCAGATTTTTCCACTAATTTTTTCCTCTTGTTGTTGGTTTACATTTAACAGACCTCATTACTGATGTTTAAAAAAAGAAAAGAAAAAAAAAAGCCTTTCCAGACAGCTTCAGTTTAATAAGCACCATTTTTTATTTCCCTGAATCTTGGGAGCAATGCAGTTTGTAACTTTAAATTCTGGATTTTTTAATATCACTTCTTCTGAGAAGACAGCTAAAAAAAAAAACGTACTTTAGAAAGAGGGCTAAGCAAATATTAGAAAACCCAGAATTAATTTCTATTAAGGAAACTTACTTAGAATATTTTTCAGAACTTCAGTCACTGATGTCTCGAAGAAGATTTCTGGAATTTCCTGCTTACATTTGTCAGGATCTCCTTCCTTCTTGCACAGACCTCCAGAGGCTCAATAAAGCAACATTTGCCATAGTCTTCTCAAATACAGTATTTCCTTACAGGAATTCAATCACTAAGTGCCTTATGCTGTACCCTTTATACAGGCTACTCAGTTTAACGCATCCATGACAGTCACTGCAAGAATTTCAACACCTTCATGAAAATAAAGAATGAACCACATTTTCTCTGAACTGGACAGCACTGAACTGGTTTAGCTTGTTCTTTACTACTTTTCTCTCTCCAGTCTGTTTCTTATTTTAGAACCGGACTTCAAACTCCTTGGCACAAGGACCATCTTTGTTCTAATTCAGATAACAGATCAGGTTTCTGCAAGGTGTTATTTGAACTGCCACTCCTATAATACCCAAGTAATTATCAATGATAGTTTTTAATTGACACATATAAGGAAGGCACTTGTCAGATTCACACTCCATCTATTCCAATGTTTCACTGATGGCCATCGGTACCAGATACTTGGCCCACTGGTTAACTCCTACTAATAGGAATCCTCCCACTGAGATATAACTAAATTTAAAATGTCCTTCATCTTATTAAAGAGAAACAGAACTGCTCAGATGTCTCATATTCCATACCTCAAGCCATGGATTCACTTAAACATTAAACAATGTATCCAGATCACATACATTAATATAGTTGAGTGTACATCTACAGCTATGTTATCAGGGAGTTAGCTACTCTCTCAGGTGTTCTAGTAAGGGCTTTCCAAGAACCATTTTGCTTTGCTTGAAAGTTGAGATTTTAGTTCATTTTCCCCAAAAGGAACACACATTCCTACACACACAAGTGTTTTTGCCATAAACATATACATTTTCCAAGTCCTATTTTAACATGAAACTCACACTCAGAACATCTAAGGATATCTTCCAAACACCTTATGAAGGTGAAATATTTATCCTACAGTGGTATTGCACTGCACTGACAATGGCTTTTTCCATGAGGGTGAGTGACAGAATAAGGCAGCCTGCAACCTTGATGAGCTCAAGATAGACAGACAGCTGATAAGCTAGAAACTATGTTCACAGAAAAAGGATTCTTCACAGCTCTCAGTAGAATTAATCAATAAGTAAATAAAGCTGTACATTATTACCACAAACTAGTTGTCTTCTCTTATAATACCAAGCCCCAGTAATGAAATGAGAGGTTGACGTTCTCCAAAAGCACAAGATAACTTTAACTGGAACTGTTGTGGTCTCCCTCCTCCTTCCATGGTGCAATCCTCACCTCTTCAGACTCCGTGCTGTGGTTTGGCTCACAAGGCAGATAGTTAAAGAGTGCTGATCCAACTGACTAAGAAAAGTAATTCTCGGGGGGTCTCTATTCACTTCTGGCTGGTTAAGGTTATAGAGATAACGTCATTTTTTCACCCAAACACCTGCACAAGGCCAGCAGCTTGTAGCTGAACTTAAGGATGGATTACATTATCACAGAACAATGTCCTTATGTTTTCAACAGCACAAAAGTGGGATTTGGCTCATTTTGAACTCAGAGGACACAATTTTATTCAAGTGAAATGTTGTATCAAGAGAAAGAACTGAAGTGACTGTACTTGCTGCACAAGTCAAAAAAAAAAAAAAAAGCTGCTTTCCTAGATGTAGCTGTACTTCAATGACTGGTTAAAACAACTCCCTCTAATTATGTACTGCAGATAGTAAAATAATTTTAGAACTTCCAGGTATATAGAAAAAAGAGCACAGTAGACATGCATCCTACCTTTGTTTTCCAAGAAAAAAACACCACACCAAATCCCCACACACACTTGGTCAGAAGCATTTCATATGTTTCAGACACCTGTCTCATACCACATCCTGATCTCTGCTCAGGACAGTCCAGCACTGGTGAACTGACCCCATTCCAACAGTACTACACAATTCCAGTTCCCTAACACATACAAACCATAGATACTCAAGGGTATGATTACATGAAAAATTGCTCTAATGCTCCTCCAACAACACCACAGCTGAGAAGACTCCCTGAGCAGCGAACAGTTGTGAGGGATTTACATCTCCTTATCTTGGAAATAGCTCCCAGTCTTAGCCAGCACTGCAAAAGGATGACATGCTAATGATTATCTGAGGCCTGGTTTATGTTTTCAAAAGTTATGCTATGCAGACTTGCAAAAAGAAAAAATATTTTGAGTTGTATTGTGGAACTTGACACTTTGAAAACTGGAAGGCAAATAAGGAAACTGTAAAACTATCCTTACAGACTGAACTATGCAAATTTCTGTCCAGGTCTTCAGTGAAGGAAGCTTCACTGCACAAAAACCTTCACTGCACTTTGCACTACTGCTGACCTTTCCGTAAGAGGCCAGACAACGCCCAGAGACAGGCATCCCTCTAAACCCATTTGAAGGCAGCTGTGCATGTGTGGAATGAGAACAAGGGAGTTGGCTGCCTCCTGAGCAGGAATTACCAAAGTGGCATGGATAAACAACAGGTTCCTGACTCCTTTTCTGCCTGTTCAATAGCTCTTAGTAACACATCAAGTCAATTAGTTCTTAAACTGGGAACAAAAACACAAATGCAGAAGTTAGTTACTTTTAATGCCAATTTGTTTTCCTGCATGGATATGTAATAGATATTGAAATAACTTGTGTTTTTAAACAAGACTATCCTCAACACAAAGAGGCAACAAAAATTCAAGGAAAACAGAAGGAAGTGTTGCACTTATTTTAGCTGTATTTTTAACTTGGGAAAGCTACCTGCTTCAGCATACTCTTGTTCCAAGAGTTGAGTAATACCCCTGAGGAAAGCATGCATTTCTAGTGGCAGGAGCAACTCGGTGATGATACTTGCTAATAAATAAATAAATAAATAAATAAATAAATCAAAGATCAGCTTTCCTACTGTAGCATTACCCAATCTGGGTTTTAGAAGAAATATTTTTGCCCAATATTGTATTCCATGCATGCTATAAACAACATTATTCACGATAAGATACCAGTTAGCTGGAAGTCTATTCTAGTTGATAAGAGAGCTTACACTCTCCAGGCTGTATAAAAATCAGGCAATGAGTTTACAAGTTCTGTTCCACTGCATTTCCACAAAAAGATCCTGGTCTCCTGGCACACACAAATGCACGGAGATGCGGTTTCTCTGTACACAACTCTACCTTGTGTTACTAGGCCACACGAGGAGGATACACTGCTGGGACCGTATGGTGAAGTTCAAATTAGACTCCTCAGAGCACAGACATGCCAGCCACCTGAGGTCAGAATTGCAGCATTGCAAAACAGAACATGAAAGTCTTCAAAATACTTGGACTTCTCTTTTTAAAGCTTGAGATAAAACTTTCCATAACAGATTCCACTGGTTCATCACTGTTATTCATTACCAGGTAAATAACAGTCGATTTCAATGTCCCCACACGCATACCAACTCAATAATCCGTTTCTCCCCTGATGAGCTACAGCTGTCTCCAAGATAAATACCACCCAATTTTAAAACTCCATTAGATCACATCTACTTCAGCACAACTACTGCGTTTTGTGTTCTGTGACATAAGTTAAGTCAATGGATGTCAGGAACTGCTTTGGTTATGCAGCTAAATGAGCATGGTTTACTTTTCTCTGTATTAAGTTTTATGGTCAATTTTAGTATCCATAATAATACTTAGCACTTATAGGGCACTTCACATTTACAAACATTAAGTAATCAAGAAATAAGAACTGGGAAGTACCAGAACAGTGCTGAGATGAGTTGGCCTTTTCTTCTGTACAGGCTACATATCTATTGTCCAAATCATAGTGCATCTTTTTTGTTCCAGTCCAGTTTTCACCCTAAAATGTCTTGCCTAAGTGCTTCAGCCCCAGAAGGCAGAACTCCTCTTGATGTCCCCCACATCCACGCAGACCTGGTAGCACATCACACCTCCCCTTCAGTCAGAAAGGAGGATCCCTTTCTGCCCCTGTTAGGGAATAGCACAAAGTGGAGGTTGTGAGGGGTTGGGGGGGATCACCCATGATTTACATAAATAAATAAATAAATAAAGCACCAGATCTTATTCTTTTTGCAACATTATCAGCCATTTCCACCTATGTTTACTTAACCCTCTCTTTTTTCAGATGCCATCCCAAGACTCACACAGCTCATCTTCCTTGGCATCCTGTGCTCAGTTTTCCAGTCCAGCCCAACACACTTTCTTGGGGTACCTCACAACCCATCTGCCCCCACATTTGAAGAAAAAAAAATCTCTTCCTCTTTACTCCATCCATCAGCACTAGCCACTTGCACTTCTGTCTGCACTCTTGCTTTCTACCCTCTCAAGCTTGAGAGCACTGATGGCATCAAATTGCGCACGGTTACATTTTAGTGGCTCACTATCCACACAGGACAGGCTCCAGCCATTTGAAATCTCCATTTAAGCTCCCTGCTGATCTTGCAGGCTTTCAGACTCAAGGATGCACTGAAACGTAGATGGACACCATGCTACCAATGATTGACTTATTTGTGTCAGTGCCTTGCACCAGGGGAATACTTCAGATGCGCAGTCTGTGATCTTGTACCAAGCTGTGCGACACGACATGCTGAGGCAGAGGATTAATGGTTCGTCTCCCCACTCCATCCATATACACAGATGTAAAATGATAGGATAAGGTAGCTTCACAAGTAAATTATGTAGCTGCTGACTCAGGAACTCATTTGTGCAAAGAACCAGTATCAACTAAAGAAACCTTCGTTACCCTGGAGGTGAGTACTCCTCTCACATTCTGTATTCTTCTCCTAGACCAGACTGCACCAGCTCAGCCTCGATGCCAGAGTAGCCCAGCGCTCCTCCATGCATGACTTGCTCCTGCTAGCTCATGGTGGCTGCAGCCCACTTCTGCTTCCCTGCTTCTTCTCTAGCGCTGGCATAAGCTGTGCCGCAAGTGCTCTGCAGCATCCCTGCAGCAAGGTGACCAGTGGAAGAACAGGCAAGAGAAGGCTTTAGTTAATAACCCCTCCCAAGCCACACTCCTGGCTGAACTTTTGTCCACCTAAATGGCTAGAGTTACCCAGCACAAACAGCATAAATGCCACTTTGCATCAATTACACAACTGATCTCAATATCCTCTGTAATACAGAAACCCTAGGAAAGATACAAATGCTGCAGATGATGAACTCTAATGGGCTGAACATATCCACACAGGGCTACACGGAATGATATGCTGGATATATTTTTGAAGTCCTTTCCTGTATGGTTGATAGCGTGTAGGATTTTTTCAGCAGTAAACAAGACAGACTATTTTTAAAGAAGGTATTGCACCGATCATTCTTGTGTAAGCCGTCCAAATCACCCTGACAGTGAGAGCAAGGGTACCTCTGAACAAGTGAAAATTGGTTTTTACCTGCTTGCTACTTAACATAAGTAAAGGTACCACTTTCACCCACAAAAACATTTGGTTCTCACAGGAGTTTTTAATCTGTAAATAGAAGAGCAATAGGCAAAGATAGGCCAAGTATCATTATGCTTACCATAGTCACAGGAACACAGAGGCAAGGGTAAAAAAAAAAAAAAAAAAAAAAGGCATAGCTTGCACAAGATTGTGGCACAGGATAAAGAACACAGAGCATCAACAAACCTCAAGAAAACAGAATGCTTATCTCAGCACACTGCACATATAACCTCTTGCAAAGATTTGGAGGGGGTAAAAACAAAGTCAAAGAATATCTTAACTCTAACACAGAAGAAATATGGGGAGGAAGGGTGAAATTAGGCATAGAAAATTGTAGTTTGAATGCCAGAGTATTTCCTTTGGGGGATTTTTTTTTTTTTTTGTTAGTAATACATGATTAAAGAGGTTCAAGATGACATGCTGGAAAAACATTGAAAAGAGTAATCCTTCCTGAACTGGCTACTCAACATGTTCTGACCAATAAATAAATAAATAAGCTTGCATAGTTTTCCTTTCTTCACCTTCAGCATCAGACAGATGCCAGAATAGCACTCAATATTAAGCAACAGCCTCACACTGGTACCTTTGGAAATGAGCTTCAAAGCCTTAATTAAGCCAATACATCTTTGGCAATGTCTATAACCCTTACATAGGCACAGCAGTACGAATTGTGCAATCATGAGATTTAAGCAGGAAAACAGATGGTCTTAAATAAAATAAAAACTTCACCTGCAATTTGTTTTGCAACATCGTGTGAGGTCTCCAACTTGATAAAAAAAAAAAAATAAGGAGGAGCAATACCAAAGAGACCCCTGCCTTGGAGCTCCTGTGCTTAACTTAGGTTAATAAATTAAAATGAAACAACAAAGATATAAAATCAAAGGCATCCAAGAACACATTGGTCTGTATCACAGAATTGAGATGCAGTTTAGTATGGTGGAGAAAACTCTCAGAGGACAGCAATGCGATTATTCTCATTAGTGCATTTCATTTTCAGCAAGATGCAAGCAGCTGCAGATACAAGAAGAAAGCACCATGGGACTCTGCAGGGATGGGACACTGGCTCAGCTTGAAGCACACTAGCAAAGCTGGACCTGTCAGAAGTCAGGCTGCTTGAGGTCAGGACTGAAGCAGACTCCTACAGTTTGCTTAAGTAGCCCATGCTTCAAATTCTAGACTAGCTGCACAAAACCATAAGGGACATGGAGCAGAGCCAAGGAGAGGGAGCAGTGTGTGCACAGAGGGATGCTTCACTGGGAGGTACACCTGGCAACTTGGAACAGGGTGGGGGTGGCAGAGAGAAGGAAAATGTCACAAACAGATCACATTATCTACCCCATGATACAGCTTCCAAACACGTATCAGCACATCATTTGTGCAAGCACTAAACTCCATTGATTTGGAAAAGAAAACAATTAATGGCAAAGCCAACATCTGTGACATCTCTAAATATGATACTGCAAACCACAGGAGTGTAACTTAATAGTTGAGCATTCTGAAACTCTGTAAGGTTTATTCAAGCACTACAGAAGGAACCTTTCAAATATGAGCAAAAGTCATCCAGTGTACAGGCTGGTACTGTGATACGCACCTGGGCTGCTGTTGTAGGAGTTGTCACACCGACGTGAACAAACATACAAATTCTGATGTCTCAGGAGGGCGCATGCTATAAAACCCACTAGCAACTCGTGATTCATTCAACGCATGAAAAAGACTGAATCCACAGATCAAATGCAAATGACACTAACAAGTAATTGCATTTGTTCATCTTCAGCATATATAACAGTCTTGGTAACATACAGCTTCTGTCCAGCTTTACCTCCTCAAGCTCAACCAACTCTCCCTGCTTGGTTAACAGTGAGCTATCTTAGTTACGCCATCAAACCTGGAGCCGACAGAGCACAGTATCAGCCACAAATTGGCTCTGTTAAGTACTGACAGCACTGTAGCTATGGCAGCATCTGGGCTCTGTCTCTGACCAACTCCAGCACTTCTCATAGGAGCACACAGCTGTGCATTCCCTTCTTTCAGGCATCAGCTGTATATTTCTCTTAAAAAAAAAAAAAAAAGTCATTGAAAGCATCTAAGTTATACCTAATTTGACTTCCTAGATTCAAGACCTGGACGGAAGCATTTCATAGGCTAGCAGAAAACAGAGGAAACTCCATGCTATCTGACCCATGTTGCCAACAGCACCGTTAACTAGTCAAGGTGCACAGAAGAAAAACAAAATCTCACTTTAAAAAGTGTACAGAGATTATTACTATTATTATTATTTTAAGACCTCTGAAGATACTACTGGCACATCAAAGAGGGACACAAAAATAACCAAATTTAATCTTTCACCTTGCAGACCTGCTGAGATGGGAGGAAGGGAGATTAGGCTTGCATAATGTGCCATGTGTTTGGTAACAAAAGCCTAAAAGCAAAGTACTCTCTCCAAAATGTCCAGACATAACAAGCAAGATAAAGAAAAAAAAAAAAGAGAGCCATGAACACATAAGAAATATATGTTCACTTTGCTTATTTTCCCCTTACTGTTGGGAATCTTTTCTTAAGAAAAAAAAAAAAAAAAAAGATGCAGAGCATGATGGAAGGTATAGAGACGTCCACCATTAAGTAACACATGGAAGTCTGTCTTCACAGTTAGTCATCCTAAATTGGTGGGTAGCTCAGAGCCTTTGCATGAAAGGGTTATTGCCACTGAGGAGGAGGAAGAACAAAGGTAGGAAGTAAAGGAAGACTGTATGCAGGTCAATGCGTTGCTGGTATTTGTGTTCTGGAGCAGCAATACAAGTAAGCAAAGCCACAAAGACCCATGATAACCAGTCAAATCAAGATTGCTGAAATCCTGGAACAGCCTTCAGTGTCCAGCAAGAGAGACCACAGAGCTCAGATCTCAAACCACCAGAGAGCAGCTGCTGAGAGAGGCAGGAAGCTGGTCCGGCAGCTGTGCCACCATAAAACAAGGTCTGGAGCCTTACCCCAGGGAAAGGGAAGAGTTAGACATCACAGGCCACTGAGTTTATTTACCTCTGAGAGTGGGGCTCATTTCGATGTTTACTTCTTCCTTTTAAAGAAATACACAGGCACGGAAAGTTAGCTCACTGCACACCAGAAACACTCTGAAGCAAGACAGTGAAACTCTGCAGGCCCAAGCCAGGCCATACACAAGCCTACAGGATGCTGCGGACAACGCACATGTTTACTTAGTTGCTGAGGGGAAGCTAGCAAGGATAATTTACATCCATTTAGATCCCTGGTAGATTCAGGATGGCAAAACTCTCATGGGGACACATCTCCACCACACTTAAATAAGGTACCTTATTTGTGGGAGAGGAAGGAAAACTGTCATCTGGGGCCAACTGTAGGCTACAAGGTGAAGGTATCAGGATGTTCCCCTGTCCTCACAGTGCAGTGAGCCCAAGTGCTCCTTCTTCCATCCCCAATTTCAAGAGCTGTTTTCTGTCAGAAACCCATGGCTGACGGCCTCCAGCTGACAAGGAGCCCCAGCACCACACCAGATGGCAATTTGACATGACTTGGTTTCAGCTTCTCTCCTGGCAAGGGGCCACACATAGAGGTCACCTACAACTACCATCTCTGGATTCAGCAAGCTGTCTGCTCTCTCACTGCTCCCACATTTGCCCCTGCACCCTTCCCAGTCTATACACATTAAGGACGAAGCAACTTGCCACTTTTATGTACAGCATGTTGGAGAATTTAATCTGGGGGGGCTGTGATTGGCTCAGCTTTTTCATATACTTCCAGAGCAGCTTGTATGGCAATAAAAAGCATCCCTGAAGAGTTAGGATGGCTAAACCAGAGCTAGAGGTCTGAGCACTGAATGACAGGAATGGTTTCAAACAAAATAAGTGAACTTGCAGCAGAGTCATTAATGATTCAGTGCTGAACCAAATACCTGCCACCCCAACATCCACCTATTCCCACATTCCTCTGGGTCAAGGAAACACCTCTCACTACTAAGAAACTTTTACCAGCTTTCCACAGTCAAGGCAAGGAGCCTCTTCTATCTGGTCCTTGTTTTAAGGACAAACATAACTCTAAGTTACCCACAGACCATGTCTCTTTTAACCATGTGGTGCAAATGTCACCAACTAACTTGAATTATTTTCCAGTAGAAAGGTTCAGAATGAAAACTTCCAAACTCTGTTAAGAGTTTGTCAGTTGCACCAATCTGCACATAACTTGAATGTTTTCAGCAGATACTTGGCCAGAATTACTCTTTGGTCTTCTGATTTCTACACCATTCACTGTTTATTCATCAAGGTATACTCTTCTTCCTTATTACGTGCAAGACTTTTTCTGCTTACAAGATATATATGAATATTCTTAGCTCTTCTCTTAGTACTATTAGTCTCTGCCCCTCTAGTTGCTCATTAGTGTCCAGAAGTAGATAAAAAAAAAAATGAACATTAAGGAGTGTTAAAGAAGTACAAATGTTTTCTTCCTGTAGCCAGAGCACAAGGCTTCTTGAAAGCCATCTTAAATCCTCCCTTGCATAAATGCGACCTTCAAGCACGTCATCAGCAACCTTAAAGCAAGGCTGGCATACCTGTACTTGCTGAGCGTTCATTTCAAATATAGCCCTTCTGGAATGCCAAGAAGCAAGTAATGTCTCATAGTTTTAACAGGATTTTCATGTTATTAACTTACAGACTGACTGTATGGACTATATGACTACATTAACTTATATTAACTATACTGATATACTATATGACTATATTAACTTACAGACTGACTAACCCTGGAGGTCTTGAAAAGATGTTTGTATATAGTACTTAGCGGAGGACTTGTTAGTGTTAGGTCAGAGGATGGACTAGGTGATCTTGGAGGCCTCTTCCAACCTTTCCAACAATTCTGTGATTCTGTATGTTGTATTGATACAATACATAAGTTGTTCCAACACTGACCTGAAGAGTAGGGGAACTACAGACAGACCAATTACTTACCATATGCATCTGTCAATCTGTACACTTTGGGCTAATTTCTGAAGACAAGTTACAGAAAACTCATCCACAACCTCCTATAATATATATATAAATATATGTTTTCACACCAGCTATTCTAATTACAGAGACCTCAACTTTAGACACACTTTACCTTTTATATGACCGCAACTTACATCATCTTAGATATCTTACCACAGCTTTGAAAAAAAATTTTGTAGGTCTTCCTGAAGGGTCAAGAGAATAATGCTGGAAGAGAGAGTATGTTTTAAAATGCCATTTCTTGTATTTAGCAGACAGGTTGGACCAGATGACCTGCAGAGGTTCCTTCCAACCTAAATCATTCTGTGATTCTACAAAAAAGGAAGTAATTTTAGAAAGTAACTTTAAAGCTATATTGAACTGATAGTATATCAACTTCGTTTTCATCTGTCTCATTCTTCTGTTCTTCCACTTAAACTGGAAGTACAATTGATGCCAATTCATCAGCACCCTAATAAGCTCTTGAACTGGTCTGTGAGCACAAGCATAGCACCACACAAGCTACATAATAAGGTATGGGATCTTACACAAAAGAAGAGAGAAAACTCTAACATAAGGCAGAATCCTGTTTATGTATTCTTCATTCTCAGCCTTGTGACCTCAGGACAATGGACAATTATTTTTTAAAGGTTAAAAAATTAGACCCATTTAATGTCTGGCATTTATATGCAGCTATCACTTTCCTATAAACTGTACTTCCACATAGTAGGTCAAAAAAGCAAACAAAAACCAAACTACTTTGCTTACACTTCACTTAAATAGTTCAGGCTACCTGTTGCTGTCTTCTTCCCCCCCAACACAGGTACAACTGTGCAGTAAGTTTCCTCCAGCTGACACTTAAACACTTTACAGCTAGGAAGGAGAGGTAAAAAGTGTAGCTTCTGAGGAGCACTGACAGCAAACAGAACCTTTTGGACTAACATATTCATACTTCTCATATACAACTCATCCATGCTGGGTAGTCAAATTATACTCCTACGGTTCTGAAGAGGCAGGCACAGCCAAGATGCATTAATCACATCCACCTTAAATTTACACTGCTATTAAGCCCCTCTTATCCACATCTTTCAAGAGCAGAGACCTCTCTTTCCAACCTCTGCCCCATTGCTAGTCTGAGAATTAGTTTCAGGTACAGTTTAAGACTAGTTAAACCAAGTTTGCCAGGAGGCCAGCAAACATTAAAAGTCTGTCTAAGGCTGTATTTATTGCCACCTTAGGTTGTTCTAGCAGGAGACTTCTGAGGGTGTATCAGCAGATCCAAGAAACAACTTGGAAGTTCCAGAAAAATCAGAAGTGACATGGATCGCCATTTGCTTGCTGGTCTTGAGGGCTGGCTAGCATCTCCATAATGGCACTACCAATGCATGTGGGAGGGGCACGGGGGAAGAACACCCTTTATTACACTTACACATAAATGAAATGAAACTCATGGCCTTCAATAGTATGGAGGTGGAGGCACCAGAACACCAAAACACATAGGTTCAGATGCAGAAAGTATTTTACAAGAAACAACCCACCACAAAAGCACTGAAACTAAGTTTTGTTTTTCAGGTGAGTCCTAGTAACAGCAATACAAAAATAATTTAGGACCAACCATGTAAATATGTGCATTTATTTCAACCTTCCATTACTGGAGATAACAAGATGAATAGTGAAATGTGAACTTTAACAATCCTATAATTATAGCCACTGAACCGTATGTTATTGAAAGAATTGTGCAAAACCCAGATGCAAAAGAATCAATGTGGTATGTAAACAGAAATGAAACAGTAAAATAATCAAGTGATGATGAAGTAATGTGCAGCACTAAATAACTGCTTGGCATTTCTTGCTATGATGTTTAACAAATACTTTGGTTGTTCTTCCCCCTTCCCACGCAGTGTTTGTTACCCTTTCCACTACCATATATCATCCATAGGTTATTATTACAAGTAGCCCAGCAGAAAATACTTTGATGACTGCTGACAACAGCAACCTTCAAGCAGAATTACGGTGATACTGTGGGGTCTTCTGAGCATGCAGTTCACACAAGTGAGAGAAATTTAGAGAAGTTATTACAATTGACCAGAAATAGCACCAGTTCTTACCAAAACACAGGAACCAGGCTGAACCCTTGAGATGCAGCAGCTGTGTGACTTGCAGAGGTTTAGCTGTGGCACTCACACCAGCTCACAAGTGTGGCCACCTGAGGGGCAGACTGGCTCTAGGAGCCAAATTACAGATACCAAAGGAAGAAGACTACTTGCCAGAGGCAAGTTACCTGGCACTGAAGTTTTTGTTAACACAGCCCTGCTGCATGGTTAATACTCCTTTTCTTTAAGATGAGTAGAGACAAGGAAAACAGTTTTTTCTCCTCCCCCAGAAAAGCTATTTTGTGACATATGATAATCTGTATTTCAAGTAGTCTGAAGCTGTTTTGGTCTATAGAAGGAAAAAAAAAAAAAAAACATTCAACTTGGATTTTAACACTTATTAAGGCATCTTAACCTCCTGTGAGTGTCCTCTACTCCATTTAACCTATTACTTGACTTCTGGTTGATGGCACAGACTGAGGCTACTTAACTCTGCATTCCCAGGTGGGTCTCCCTTCTTCACAAACATTTACCTTAAGAAAGGAAGGCAGGAAACTGAATTAGTATCTAATACTGCAGCAAGAACCTTTTCCCAGCATTCAAAACCTTAAGTTCATTCCAGGACTTAGCCAGTTAGTCAAGTTACTGCAGATCAGCAAAGGCAAACAGCCTCAAAGGTGGGGGATATGCAGGCTTACATAAAAAAAGTCATAACCTTCTCACTCCAGGAAACAAGACCATGACTCCGTCCATTGTAGGCGTTTAGGAGAAAATGTAGAAACTTCACAGTAAACTAGATATCAGTCAGTGCCACTGGCTCAACATTCAGTCCAGAATCTACTTTACAGGTTAGCTCTTCTAGCACCTACAGTAGTCAGGAAAGCCTCATTTTCTACAGCTCTCCATAACTACAGTGTGCTACACACAGCAGCTCTTGATATTAAAAGCTACCATACAACATTCGTTTCCCTACTCTTGCCCTTCAAGAATGGCATTTTACTTCATTGCTCCCCTCCACTACTACAACTGACCAGGTTTGGCAAAATAATCTTATCATTCATAGCCCTTTTTGCTAAGGCTATCCTTATAAACGTATTTGTTCAAGATTAAGCCCCAAAGAGGAGACAATGAGGCAGCCCATCTCAGACCTTCCAAATCTCAGAAGCCACTGCTACATGCCACCACCACATTTCTTATTCTAAAAGACAGAAAAATCCATAGCTCCCTCCTTAAGTTTCTTGCCTTAAATTATGAAGTCTTCTTATCATTCTCCAACATTCCAGGTATCTTTCTAGCTTCACAGTCCACACATTTCCTGTGCTGAACAAGCTCATGGCTTTCCTTCTGCCCAGACTGCCCTCTTTTACAGTGGCCAGATCTATCTGGTCACTGAGTCCCAGATGCAGGAAATAATGAAGCCATTCCTTAACTTTTAACAGGCTGCAGCTGTTATGTTCTGCCCTCCCCTCAAATCCTCCTACTGAAAAAGTTCCAGGCATTTGCTAAGTGGGGAGAGGAAAGGTTATATAAATGAATCATGTAAAAAGTTACATGTGCTGTATTTTAAATCATTGTTTGGTGGGTTTTGCAGTCACATACTTCTACACCTGACTGATCTTTACAGTGTGTCATCAAGACTCTTGCTGATTAAGCAGGAAACAGCTCCGAGGACTTGTTCACAATTTGTTTCACCAGGCTTTGTCAAGACTTACGGAAAAATTTCATTCTACGAGCTTTAAATGTTCAATAACAATTAGAAGCATCTCCTTATTTGTCAAGTCCCCGAACTTTTGTTATCATTAAAAATGCACAGTCATCAGTGAGACACATGCCCAGGAGAAATGTGATAACAAAATTCCAGTGAAAAACAAAAGTAATTTCTATCTGCTCTCCTCCTACATTTCCTACTAGTAAATTACTCATCACGTGTTCAGTTCAGCAGCACCTAATCAAAACACCCTCCATGCACAGAGGTCAAAGACCACTGACTGTCCTTTTCTCCTTCACACAGTACCTTCATGCTTACTTATCCCAACTGCCACTGAAGGAGCAATCTTGACTTCCCAAGAGTTGACAGAGATTAAATTCCTTCCCTCTCCTATTAAAATATTTGAACGTTTCTGTTTGATTGTAAATGCTGTTAATGATGGCAGAAAAGAAACTCAGACCTGCGTAATTAAATTGAAAAGATAGGGAGCTGAACTCCAGTCCCAATTCCCTGTTGGTTTGACGTATCTGATGGTATACTACACTTGCAAGCAAAGGGCAAACTGTAAGCTCCTCCTTATTCTCAGATTCAAGAAAACCGAAGGATAAACGCAAACTCTCTGTGTAAGCCTAAAAGATCATAAATATAACTTAGCAGTCTGTTTCTAAAATGTTATCGTTAGATACTTACTAATTCACTGATTGCCTCTGCCTTTAACCCTGGAGCAGATATGACATCAGTTACCTCTTTTATATACCTTAAAATACATACTTTTTCTGGTGTTGGTGTAATAAGATAGCACTTCTGGTAACTTCTTTCCCCAAACACAGGGGGGGGAGTTGATTTTCCACACCAAAGAACTCAGAGTTAACCCTTTTTTTATTTAGAGACCAAAAGTAGATGCATGAAGCGAACAGCATGGGAAGAGTCTCTCTGTGTGGACTTCCCAAACCCTTCTCCCGCCCCCTTAAGTATGCAATTTTTACTACACCCCAGGAGCAAAACCAATGCAGAAGCAGTAATCCTTTTCCCAGACTTCTTCAGCCAGGGTTGAAAAAGCATGCCACATCCTGGTGTCCCCATGTTATTTTACATGAAGGTAACATCAAAAGTCCCATCTGGGAGACACTCACTTCCCTTCAGCACAATTTGTTCAGTGGTAAAGTAGGCTGCAAACAACTCTGGGGCTTAAACAAGAGGAAATGTAAAGTTATGATCAGATGACCCCTAGGGGATGGACTTAAACCAACTGACTGTCAGAGGGAGAAGATAAGAAAAGATAAATAACCATGACGCACAATAAGAAGCCACGGTATTTCTACTGCATTTCTTTAGCCATTTTTAAGTTCCAAAGAGAATTTCCAAGTGCTTGAAAGTTTAGCATGGTACTGAAAACCTGCCTACGTTTTCTGACATGTTTATACTTCTCTTTTGACCACCATAGCAGCAGACCCATTGTATAAATTGCACTTGGTTAATAATTCTAGTAGCAAATATGATTTAATACTTTATCTGTCCTGCACAGTAGGAATGCAACAGACATATGAACTACTGCCTAGCCAGGTGCTTGTGAGCTAATTAACACCTTCATTGTTGAACTAAGCTACCGCAAGCTGCAAAGCACATATCTAAGAAGGGAAGGAAAGGGAAGAAAACACCTACGCACAGAGGGTAAGAAGAAAAAGATTAGATAAGGGCGGAAGAATAGCAGAGCAAGCATTTTACAAATCTCTGCTAAAATCATTGCTTTGTTGGCTGGGTGAGAGGAGGTTAAGAGAAAGGCAGAACCTGTTTCTGAGCTCCTGTTTACTTCAGCAGATAAACAAGTTTGGATTAAAGGGGAAAAAAAATGAGATGTCAGCATACTTCAAAAGCAAAACATTTTACTCAGTACACTTTCCATTAGCTGGATTGCTTCTAGCTGTCTCTCTCTCTCTCTCTCTCTAATATTTTTCTCACTGATTTAGCTTACAATGGTGTCAATGACAAAATTGAAGTTACTGATAAAAGCATCATGGAATCATTCTAATCCATACAGTATAGACACACTCTTCCCTAATTACACCAAGTATTACTGTTGGGTAATTTTCTGCACAATAACAGAAAAAAAAAAAAAAAAAAAAAAAAAAAAAAGGTTTAATATCCATCTCCTCCCCCCTTCTCCCTTCCTCCATGTTCTTTCTAATCTGTCTTTTTGTGACAGAAGGAAAAACTAGATAAAGAAATTGAAAAGGGGAGGGGGGGCTGGATACTGGAGGAAAAAAATAAAAATAAAAAAACACAACCCCCTCCTCCCAAACCTCTCAAATCTAATGTTTACCAAGCAAACCTGAGACCAGATTCCCTCTTGGTGTAAAAAGCCACTAACGTGAAAAACAAATCGATTCAGACCAGCAAATGTTCTCAATATGATCAATTTTTATGACGACTGAGAGCTGTTCATCTTCGTCTTTCTTTCTGCTTTTACCAACTTTTCCTTTTTCCCATATACCCTTTTCTGGCCATTGTTGTATCAGAAACAAATAGTGGAAGACATGATAATAGCTTCCAAGTACCTGAAGGCTGCTCCAATGATGGAAATTAGCCATTCTCTGGTCAAAGGTGGACAAGAAAGAATGGCCTGAAACTGCAGCAAAAGTGATTCAAGTTAGATATAAGGAAAGACTTTCCATTACTTAAATATGGCATCCCTGGAATAGACTGCCTGGGGAGGTTGTTGAGTCTCTGTCACTGGGAGCCTCTACAAACAGCCTAGATCATCATCCATCAAGAATGATGCAGGTACAGTGTATCCTGCCTTGAGGCATGAGGACAGATGAGATGATTTATTGAAGTTTGTTCTTATCCCAAGTTTCTGTGATCTCACAAGCGAAAAAAGGGCTAGGCTGGGTCTGGTAGGTACTTGGAAGTCAGGTCATCTGAGAAATTGGCTATGAAGTGATTTCATAGAATATCCTGAGTTGGAAGGGACCCATGAGGATCATCAAGTCCAACTCTTTTTGAGAGTTCTCATTCCTCTAATCATCTAGCCAATGCCCCCACCAAAAATGCCAATGATTCAGTAAAAAAAGGACTTTTCTTTTTCTACTGTTCCTTCACTTGATGACACAGAGTTGCTATAATGGTCCCATTTGGAATAAGACAAACATTTTTCTGGATTTTGGTTTATTTAGTTTATGCCCTTGATCCTGACTCTAAATTGAAGTGTCAACTACATCTGTCTGTGGTTTATCATCTCAGTAAGTCCTTAGATGCCAATTGCTTACAGCAGTTGTTTCAAGAGGCACAGTGAGCAGAGATCATCACTTACACAGGGTGCTTTGAAGCAGCCAGAGCTGATCAGTAGCACGATGACGGTGCAGCCCCAGATCCAGCAGAAGCTGGAAGCTTGATAACATCATATGGACATGAAAATAAAGCAGACAAATCATTTAGGCAGAAAACAGATGAAGAGAGAAATATGGCAGCACTTGCTTGATTGGTTTTGTCCCAGTTGCCAGACTTGAGTTTTAAAGTCATATAACACATAACCCTGGAAACTTTACTCAACCAGACAAATTTTGTTTGCAGTAGTTACTGACCAAAAAGCCATAATGAAAGTCCAATGAGACAAAATAACACAATGAGTTTTTAAGTACAGGAAATCACTTTGCTTGCTTGCAGGCTATGCATTTCTACTGCATTAAGAAAGCTCTAATTACAGCTTGAAGCACCTGCTGGAGCAGCAAAAGGCGGAGATTCTCACCTCAATGCAATCTTTCCTGTCTAGGTACACTCATTTCATTTCTATATGCAACCCTGCAAATATAATGAAGCAAACAACAGAAATTTTTCACTTCAGATTTGGGAGACAGATCATCCTTAACATCATAAAATAAAAACACTCCAATGCAAGCAGATCAAAGTCACCATACACAAGAAGTTTGAAAGAAAAATGTCAAGGAATAAGTTAAAAAAATATGTTTTGTCTGCTATAATCATTCCCTCATTACTGCCTCAGAACAATCTAATTTTGCACAAATATGTACAGACTATTCTAGAGATTACAGGTTATTCAGTTTTTTCTGAGTTCTAGCAAAAACACACATAGAAAACAGGAATTCCTGTGGTCTTCAGCCACATTCACTAAATTGAAGTGCAGGTGCTAACCGGACACAGCTAACGAGAATACTGCTGAGCACTCATACTCCAACAGCTATAGGACCAAAGCTGCTCTCTTCAGCTGTAGTGCAGATAAACACATACATAATATTGCTCATACCAAGTACATTAGAATGCTAGGCACCATGGCAAAATAAAAACAGTTACTGGGCAGGAGCCGCCTCCTGCTTACACCAGCGCCAATAAAGATTATCTCCACTGCCTGCATTGGAATTATACAGGTAGAAAAGCTGTGTGAGAAGAGTCTGAGGCAATCCTGCATTTGAGGATGTCAGGATGTTGATTGTTACCATAGAGAATGGGGTTCACTCAGTGTTTCACAGGAATCAAGCTTCCCTGAAAGCTCTGGCACTATCAGCAATACTGCAGGCTACTTCTGCAGGACAGGGTGACTTGCTAGATGTATATGGATCCAGGAGCAGACTGCATCAAGGCAGAATAGGACAGGGAGAGAGAGTTGGAATAAACATCACAAATGCATCATGTTTTTCCATTCACATTTACAAAAGCTGCATAATTGGCAGATGAAAGAAAGAAGTGATCAATTAAGGGAATGAAACAATTAAGTCAGAAGGGAAGAGAACATGCAACAGAACCCTACAGAGAACAGAGCAAATGTAAGGCACCAAGTGGAGGCACTACAGAAAAAGAAAGCTAGAAACCTGATATTGCTTTTGATTTACAAAGGGTGACATACTTAAGAGTCTTCTAAGCATTTTTTTCCAAAGCAGGAAAAAATAGTAGCACGCAGATATTTTGCTTCCAACATCAAAGTTTTAGTGCCTAGGAGGCCTGGACAGATGCATTACTAGGGATCCAAAATTGGTTGTGTCCTTACTGGTGCATTCATCAAGCTGCAGAGCTATGCGTCTCCTGCTATAAACCACTCTGGAGAAACGGAGTACCTCGTTCTTATTTATAGTAAAGACACATTACTCATTTAGGTTAAAGGATCCTTAAACATGTATTTTTCTCAAGCACTTCACTATTGCCTCTGTATGTTTTCTACACCAGCATCACTTCCTAAAAAAGAATAAATGAGAACCATGTTTCTAAGTTATAATCAATTATTGTTCTATATATTTATTTTATTTTTTACTGTGGATGTTATTTCACTTCGTTACTGCCCTGTTTTCCAGTGAAGCCTATTGCCAATGACTGTAGTCAGAACATTACGTTGATTTTATTTTCACCCTGGACATATCAGAAGCCTGTTTTACTGACAGCATAAGGAAAACTCAGGAGTCTAGCTAGAGCAACTTCCCCTCCCCTTGTTTATGGAACCTAACTAGAAGATGTATCTACATAAGGTGGGCATACACTGCCATGATGGATATAATAAATAAACTGAGATGTCTGTACGATACACAGGATAGCAGTATACTAATTAACTAGAATTAGGTGAATAAGTTGCCAGGCTATGTAAGTAAAATCTACCAGTTAGAATACAAGCTGCACAGCTATTTGCATCTACTTGTAGCGTGCTCTCAGTGAAGTACTAATCACCTCCTCAAATCCTTATTTTCATCAGAAAACACTATGAATTACTGTTCTTGCATCTCACACATGGGACCACATCCTTCATTATACTTTGATTATACCAATTCTGGATCAGAACTCTACAGTTCCATGATCTACACCATGGCCCCACAGTGCAGAATTTAGCAGACTTAATGCTGCTTGCAGGATACAGAAATACCACATTAAACCATAAACTTGGAGCACAAGATGCATCTCCCCACTTTCTCCTCCAGGTTTCTCCCATTTTCACAAAGCCCCTGCACAGCTTTTTTCCCCCACAGTGAAGATTTCCAAATTTACCTTTCCAAACTCTCTAATGTATGGAGTATGTTTTGGCTTGGCTGGTCCAGCATTACTATTGAGAAAAAGATAAGAAAACAAGAGAAAGAAAAAGGAAAAATAAATGTGTGCACGTGAGAAAAGGGAAGTGTTAAAGATGGTGTGAGAAGAGTAAAAAAATGGAAAAATGAAAGATGAAAACATGTCAAAGCAAGTCTGCAAGAAAAAAAAAGTTAAAAGGGGGAAGGAAGGAGAAAAGATAAAACACATTTCCTACAAGATGATATATAAGAAGAGACATACGCACCACATTAGAATCACACATTCTTCCTATTGACAATCCACTACAATACACCTCAAGTCTCTGTTATTCTTTTCAATTGCTAAAAAGTAGATATCAAGATGAGAGATGCTGAAGTGTAGTATCAACATTTCCCTACAGCCGCAGAGCCTACTATCAGCACCGATAAACCTGTGCCAGGATACACTCCTTATCAGAATATGGGCAAAGAACAGTTTAAAATTGTGTTAGATTGAAAAGATCATCATTGTTACAGCTCCCTTACAGCAATCAGAAGAGCATCACAAATATGTCAGAATCAAAACACATCCTTTGCCTCTTACTAGTTGGGTACCAGTTCCACTCCAGGAGTCAACACTGAAAGGCTATTTCTCCTTGCTGACCTATGCCAGCTAAGATATTAGCTATTGGTTTAAACACCAGTGCTCTGGCCCAGTTTTATCCTTTCTGGAACTCTAGGAATAGAGAGACAGGATTGTGCAAATTTTGTTAATCAAACTTTCTGAGGCCTGCAAATTATAACTAATGAGAAGTGCTTTGTTTGCTCCTAGGAGAATAAATACCTGCTGCTGACATCAAGAGATCTAATCTATGGCCAGCATTTCCACTCTGAAGAAAACATAGTTAATTATAGAGTTTTATTTGTTTGTGAAAAATTCAAGAGGAGCAATAAAAGGAAAATTAAGGTTCATTAGCAAAAAAACTTCTTGACGGTGAGCTCTATCTGGCTATGAAATTCTCTCTCAAAGGAAAATGGTAGATGCCTTAGTCTATTGGTCACTTTATCTAGAATGGATAAAAATCCTATAGAAGGTTATGGCCCTCAGTGAATTGCAGTGAGTCCTTCCGAAATTAATCCTGAAGAGATATGGCCTTTGATGTAGGTTTCTACCAATGGTCTTAAAATCCCCAGAGAAAGATTACAATTCTGAATTCACAATAATCAATACACAGTACATTTCCATATGGGAAGTACCATATAAAGTCATAATTAATGCCATATGTACTCACACACCAAACTTGACATGGCTTATAAGGTCTTTCTTATCACTAATTTACACACCAATATTAATAGGACCTTCTGGTTTAATATATCATGTTAATTAGCTGAAATATCACTAAAAATATTAAGCTATATCAGTTAATACTGAATATTTATGAATTTTGAATAATTTTGAGAAATACTAGTACAATTTTCTGTAAATAACCACTGATTTACTAACAAATTCCATGTTGTTATCATTATGATAATTATTTTTTGTACAAGTTTTGACATGTTTCTAGTTCTTTGTTAGCTCCTTATTTATTTCTATTTATTTATTTATTTTAAACTCCCATGGTTAATGTAAGTAGCCCACAAGGAACAAGGATATCTTAGTTATCAACTTATGTTTCTTCCCTGGGGCAAGTTTCATTATTTCTGTGTGCTGTGCTTTCACCTACTCACCGAATGTTGGCTGACTTATTTCAAAGAAAACTGACAGGCTTATTTACTATAATGCTGTCAGAAGGGGCAGATATAGAACAAGACTCAGGAGTTGAATTGCAAATTAGAACCTCTGACAAGATCCTCATTCCTTATCAGCTTAATTTTAACAAAATAAATGTATTCCCATTCTGAACAGGAATATACTCCATTCTAAATACCACCACAGGGTATGTTAAAAAAGCAGAGCAACAGATACAGACAGATAGTTGTGGTCAGGATTTCTTAAAGTATCTCTCCTTAGAAAGTGAATTCCTCTTTCTAGATACCTGAACCTCAAGGGACTGTGCCATAGCAAGGACATCTCTACCGCTGCTTGGTACAACCTCTTAGCATGACCTTCCTACTCGTACTTTCAAAAACACAACCTAATGGTTGTGTTGGGAAGCTAGTGAAAATTAGAGGCGAAATGCATTAAGACCTTGTTTTATAATCCGTTCGTTTTGCAATTGAAAATCCCATTTCCTTATTATCTTCTCCCATAATTCTGGGGAGAAAAAGCAGCCACCACCACCTTACTTCAAATCTGCCAACGTTTGACTATTTCATGCTTCTCCGGTTATGAAAAGCAGGAGATCTCCAACAGAGCATGAGTTACTAGACACTAGTTACTGGCAAATTTGATGACTGATGATTTGAAGAGTGATGGTCAGCATATGAAACACAAGTATGGTTTTTGACCTGTCTCAAGAGAGACTTTCCTGCTCTGAACATTTGTAGAATCACACTTGATATTGTTATTCCAGTTATAAATAATTACTGCCTAATCAATGTTGCCGTAAATGTCCAAGCAAGTACCACAGACTACACTGAAGTTCACTGGATGATAAGTTTTAATAGCCACGACTCATAATCACAATGAAATATCTTCCCCTGATGTGTTGTGATTAACTGCAACATTTTCTCCTGGTGCTTATTTGTCACATATGAACACTGATAACCATTTACCACTTATTATAAATGAGACTAGGTAAAATATAAGGAAGAATACGCTAAGGCTCTGAAGAGATGAGAGCATTTTGTGCTCAGCAGGCCATCAGCTCCATGTTCTTGTACAGAAACATACATACACTCCCCTTTCCTTTGTCATGAAACAGACTGTTTACAAAACACTGTTGACTTTAAATAGATTATTACATACACTGGGACCCTGTAAAGGTGGGACAACTTTCAGAGTCTGATGACATTGTTAGGTACATTGGTCTCTCTTAGTGGTCAGTCCCTTTCACTCTCTGAAAAAACAGCTCTTATGGTTTCCCTGAAGGTGACTTCCACCCACAGGAGAAATGTCAAGATACTTAATTGCTATATACTCCATCTTAGTAAGCTTAGAATAAAAAAGGCACATGCAGTAGAACAGCAGTGCTAGTGCCGCATACGGGCAAAATATTCTGCAAATGAATGCAGGCACTCATTTGAAAATTGGCATTTTCAATTACGGAAATTGATCAAAATATTACACAAGTTGCTGCACCTGATTCTTTCACTGAGGCTGATGTTATTATAAAAGTTATTCCCTAAATGAATGCAGTTATTTAAAATAAGTAACAAATCAAAGCACTGCATTAAACATGCATTAGAACTCTTGTTTTGCTATTCCTTTTCTTGTCAGTCCCCTTCCTCCTCCTCCAAATCTCAAATATTATTATTTTTTTTTTCTCCTATGGGGATTTGGGGAAATGCTATTTCATTTCCCTGTATTCCTTCTGATTTTCTATGACTTACAGTTTAAGAGAATGTTTACAATATGTGGGCCCAAATATTGTTGTCTAATGAGGAAAAATGAAAGGTTTAGTCCACACATGGAAAGGGAGATGACTCAAATCACAGGCTATTTGTTTCCTCTCTGAAAATAAGTACAGGTTCCACGAAGCTACATGTATTAGTAACAAGTGAAAGCTGACATTCCCAAAAGCCCAGCTATTCTAGTTCATCTCCAAGGCTTTCAAATCTTTGCACCATTTTTTTTTTTCTGTTCTGCTTATTTGAGAAGACAATAGAGTTGGTGAAACTATAGGAAAATCTCCCTTTTCTTCCCTTAATCCACAAAAAGCCTACAGTGGTGAGCTGACAGGGAAAAAATAAAACAAAAGAAAAAAACAAAACAAAACAAAAAAAACAACACCTACCAAGGTCCAGTTCACTCTTGGCTGTGGCATAATCCAAAGCCCTCTGAAATCCCAATGTCCTGAATGAGGGCAGTGGGATGTGGATAAGTTCTTTCAAACTACATAGCTGAAGCTGCAGCAGAGCCTGCCGTGACAGACCGGTGTTTGCACGTATCAATATGCGAGCTGGGGTCTCTATCAGTGCCCATCAGGTGTGCACAGACGTGCACTTCAGGTACACCTTTGAGCAATAGAGGGTAATCAGCAGTGCTTGAAATTGGCTGCCTTTTACTGATAAGCAGTACATTGAACTGCATATATTTCAAACATGCGTACTAGTCCTTTCTGCAGAGGGAAAATGATCCTAGTAGAAGTCATAGCCACCTCCAAAAGATACAATAGAACCAGACAAAGTACTGGAAAGGGCAAAATGAGAATGGCTGATGTACAAGGAGAAATTAAATTGATGAAGATTCTTCAACTTGCAAGACATGATTAGGAAGATTTACGAGAGGAATAGACAATGCCATGAAAGGCACAGAGAAGATGAATAGGGAACAATTAGTCACTATTTCACAATAAGGAAGGGACATCAGAATAGCAAGCCAAAGCTTTATGAAAAATAAAAGGAAAGGCTTTTTCCACATAATTCTTAATTACAGTAGTGATACCCATTTTTATAGGACAGAATCCAGTTTTCTACTACAAATACAAATGGACTGAAAAAGTCATTACACCAATTCACAAAAGAAAATTCCACTGATGATTTAAAACCAGAGATGTAAATAAAAGATTTTTTGGAAGATTTTTTTTTTTGGAGCGTATTTCAGAAAAAAATAATTATATTTCTGTGTTGTGTTGTTTTTATACTTTCTCTTATTATTGTAATGTTTTAATTTTGATTTTGACAACTGACCGTGACTAGAAATGATCAGGAACATGCAGCTGTGTATTAGAGCTAATTAACGCTGACAAAGACATTTCTTCAGCTCATAGAGCAGATGCACATACTTTTGGAGCAGAAGCTCTTTCATTGTTTCTTTAATGCTATTGTGGACTTCAAAGTGATCACCATGTGGTAAAAACTTCAGTATAATGCAAAAAATGAATTGCTTAGAGAGCCACAGTTCTGCAAGGCATACCTCCTAAAAGACAATACAAATACCATGATGTCAATGTCCGACACCATCAGAATTCTGACTTGGTTCTGCACTTGTGGACTGGCTCATTTCCACACTCACTGTAAGTTTAAGAGTATCTAAGAGTTAAGAGTAAAGGACTACTGTGTGATAGTACAACAGAATGCATTTTTTGCAAGGTGCTGCCCATAATGCTAACAGCATATTACAAGTATAAAAGCAAAGTCATCATTGTAAAAAGCTAAAAAGAAAATAGATTTGTGGCACAAAGCATTAAATGCCCTTGTTGTGGTCTGTGGAGCACAAAGGGTACACAAGACATTTTTTGACTGTCTGGGGAGAATGGTTTCATCACCAAGTTCTTCCTCTGTCTCCTTATTTCCAATGACAGAGTTGCATTAAAAAGAAAGACACGAATATACACATTCCTAATCTCACTTTTCTTTGCAAGCAGTTTATATTGCTGTTACCAGGATGTTGTGGGTTGAGAATCAGTGAAGAGATGTCCCAAAAGATAAAGTATCTTTAAAATGTTTTGGAATCCCTGTCATAAATAATGTATATAACAGCATGTGAAATAATATGACTAAAACCTAAAAGGCACAGTTCAGGAGTTATCAGCTCAGCTGGATTCAAAGTTAAACCTTTAGATGTGATTAACACAAACCGAGCTCCAGATCTGAACACAACTTCCTATATGCAGTTCAAACAAGCTAATTCATTTTTAACCTAAGCACCTTTAGTGCTTTGTGAAAATGACTATCCAGTACGCGGTACGTCCATTCCAGGATAAATGCTGTAAAGAATATGGCTTATGTACTCTTCTGTGTGCCTACCCAATAATCATACCTTTTAAACACTGCTGCTATACAACTCTTGTATTCAGTGTTGCTTTTGTACTCCAAGAAAAATAATCAGTAGCTTTTCATAAGCAAACAAGTTACAGATTAACAAATTTGTAGATAAATACTTACATGCATAATCGCTGTACATTTGGTAAAGTTAAGCTTCAACTCACCCATTCAATGTGAAAAATTCAGGTATGCAAAACAAACCCCATTGTGTAAGCCTATACACCACTAAAAGAGCCTTTCAGCTTCACTACCTTTTCCAGACTCCCAAGTTATGAATCCAAATCTGAATAAAAATCCCACACTTTGTTAGTGCAAAACCAGGCATAACTGACTTCTAATCAAAGACACAGACAGTTAACAACCAGCAGGTCAACAGAAGTGGAATTTAATTGTGTCTCCTTTCATTAGCCTCTTCATTCACCCGTTATGCAGCTACCAGAGGCTATTCAGTGCAGAGGAGTTTGGCAGGGACCTGTGTGATCAGGACCTAAGGCTGCATAATAGCCATATTGATAATGTCTCAGACTGGCAGCCGTAGCCCATAACTCACAGATCCCGGCATACTTTCTCTCCATTCCACAGTTTGTACAACTGCCTGCCTCTAAGAAGAGTTGTTTCCTGGCGCAGACAGCTGCATTTTCCAGGTGGGGATTAGCAGTGTTTATGATACCCTTCAAAACATCCAGTTGTAGGAACTGCAGAGATTGCAAAGAGTTTTAATAAATGCAGAGAACAGAGAACTCCCAACTGTCTACATCCCATTAAAAGTGCAGCTCTGCACATAAGCAAATAAATAATAATACATTCACATAAATATAATGGATTTTTTTTATTTTTTTTTTCCATCCATGGTTCTTTCCCTCCTGCAATTATTTCTGAGTGAAGTGAAATTGTAAATAGCTTTACCCACTAAATGATCTTGAGAAAATTATTTCCGAAGTGCCACAGTGCAGCTTGGGGGCTCTTCCTGATCATTCAGTGCTCAGATGATTTGCTCAGAGCAAATTTTTGCAACTATGCTCACCAGGGCAAAACACGTTGCAAGGAATGAAGGCAGAATGTAAGTCACATTTGATTTTCAGCAGCAAAAGGCAGTGGTCTAGGACTGCAGAGATGCTGAAGGCCATGGCAGAAGTGCCTGCAAGAGCTGGGGTTGCAAACTGGAACAGTAAAAGCTGCAGTTGGCCATAATGGACTAGCAAATCTACAAACATCTCTTCAACTCAGGATAAAAATGCCAGTCTGGCCAGTGTGGAGGCCAAGGACAGCAGTGAAAATTGTATGTCAAAAACAAAGCACGCTGGAAATACTGCCAACCAAGCACAGGCTGGGACAGCACGGAAGAGAGAGCAGCCCTGGCAGAGCCATACCATACCCCTGCATGGTACCTGGATCTGGCCAGCAATACTCAACCTTTCCAGTCATGAAAAGACAAAAGCAAATCCATCAGTTTCACAGCTTCTTTAGAGGCTATCCAAGGCCATTTATCTTTCCAACTGAGGAATCAAGGAAACAGAATGGTTAGCTACCTAGCCTGAATTAGTTCTTCCCAGAAGATGGTAGAGAGCACATAAGAACCTTTGAAACACCTCTAAAAAAAAACACTCCTGTGGCTAAACTAATCTTCTGCTCTATTTCCAATGGTTTTCCATAGAAATGCAACGAGGCTGATCAGACGAGAAATGTGCTGCTTTGGTCAGACCGGGATTTTTTTTAACCCAGTATACTTCCATCAGATCTACCAAGCCCCTCCCTGTCTGCTGTAAGCTTACATCTCATAGAACTCGGAAGCCACATAAAATCCGCTGTGCAGTCAATATCTTGATTGTTTCCATAACAAAGGGAATCATTTGCGCAGTACATCACTTTGAAGAAAATTCATCATAAGCCATTTCACAGAAGGCAACATATGTTATTATTTATAATGAATTTCATTAGGATTTAACTTTACCTTTTCTTAAGACCGAGAAGCAGTTTTGATTTTCATTAGGTCCAAATCATTTCCATCTGGAAAGTACAACAATCTCCAGGTATAAAAGCAAGCAGGTGCTTCTACACAAGTCACATGAGCTATGAGATATCTTGAAAACCACCCACAAGTGCAATAAATTGTTTCTGAAAATCTTTAAAGATACGCCAAAGATCATGATCTGCAGCTGGACTGAAAGATCAGCGTGCTTGTGAGTGAGCTGCATGAGCTTCTGTGGCCACTTCAGCAATAGCATTCAGATCAAGAATTTTCTCTCCATATGTTTGTATGGATGTCAGCAGTGATGCCTCATCATCATATATACACTACGGTGCTGCAGGATAGAGTCAGGAAAGGTTATTCAGAAATAACGAACCAGGTTCCATCAGGCTCCACATCACCTGAGATCAGAGTGTGAACATCCAAGGAAGAGGCAGAGAACAAGCGTGTCTGAGCAGAGTTAAACCTTGGTTCTTGTCATCCTGTGGAGATATTCAGCTTCACTCTGTTAATAGGAAAGGATGTCTGACTGATTACCTAAGGTTGCTTGTTAGTAAATGACTGGGGTCATCTTCCTCTCCACTTCTTTCCTTCACAATGTATACACAATGCTTTGATAACGGCAGTAGGCAGGTCTGCACCCAGCAGCTGATTTATCCAATGCAAAGATGGTTGTTAGGAGGCTCAGTTACTGAGTTAAATCGTCATCAAAGATAGCTACACATTGGAAATAAAAAATTTAGCCAATGATGCAAGAAGTGTTGCTCTTGTTCCTGTAACTGCACATGGTCACAAGGCAGTAACTTACTAAACACAACCCACACTCTACATCTCAGCAACTGCTTGAAGGACATTGCTGGTTGAAGGCTGGGTTTACCCTAGCAGGACTGATGCGGCAGCCTCTCAAGTGGAGTTGAGATGCTTCCAATTCAAGGGACCAGAGAAAGCCTCTTCCAGGGGGTACCCTGTCCCCAGGAGCTCTTTGTGACTGAAGAAAGATCGTCATGTATGTATAGCCCTAGGTATCATGATGGAAATAACTAAATGTAAGAGAGCCATAAACAGTCATTTTAACCTTCTATTTTAACAAAAGAATTAGCAAGTGGTAAGATTCAGTAGACAGACTGTTTCTGTAAGAAACAGATAGTATAAGTGCATGTGTTAAAATAGATTTTTAAATGTATGTTGGCCTGAGGGAAACAGCTTTGCTCACATCTTTGTAAACAGCTATTCACTCTCTCCTTGCTTCTTGAAGTAGATGTTCATTGAACCGTGAGGGGGAAAAATACACACGTCTGGGATGCGTTAAAGATCTGCAGCCTCATCAAAAGGTTCAGGTACATCTTTTGTCACTATGATGGGTACAGCTCATCTCAGCTTACAGTAAATTAAAGCTGATCCCAGCAGCTGAGACTACACTATGTCAAAGAACTAGGTGTGCAATAGAGCAGAAGATGCAATTGCAATAGCCATCATCACAACAACATGCCATCAGCTAACAAATGATTCCTCTGATCTTTGTCCTCATTGCTAGTTTATTGCAAGGCATCGTCTATTGAGGAGTACCATTAGATGTCCTCTTGAATTTCATATTTCATACTCAAAACTAAATTTTAATTTTAGATCGATGCTGCGTATTACAAACATCTAACAAGGGAGACCTTTCCTAATGCTTCAGCATGTTGTAGTGAGAAGAACAAAGCTCTGATATAACTATGAAGGGATGCCTCATCTGCAACAGTACCTTCCCTTGTAAATTAGTAATGAATCAATGAAATTATGCAATAGTAGGAACAAGCCTCTAGTGGTGTGCTGACAGGGGAAAAACAAACAAACAAACAAACAAACAACAACAACAACAACAAAAAACTACCAAGGTCCAGTTCACTCCTGGCCGTGGCATAATTCAAAGCCCTCTGAAATCCCAAGGTCCTGAATGAGGGCAGTGGGATGTGGATAAGCTTTTTCAAACTGCATAATGGAAGCTGCAGCAGAGTCTGCCATGAAAGACCAGATAGTATGAACACAATTCATTCATTTTTAGCTGGTCTCCAATTAGCACCAAATAAAATAGTAGGCATGCAACCATCTCTACTTCAAAACGACGCATTCCCATAAGCAAGCAGGGTGAAGGTACTTCAAGAAACTAAAGACATCTCCCTAAAAACCTCCTGGCAGAAGGAAAGAGAAAGAACTCCCTACTACTTTTGATATTTTTGTGTAAACCATCAATCACCTTGTCTATTAAAAATGTATCTAATTCTTCATTTGAATTTTTCTGTATTCAGCTTTTAGTTACTGTTTTGGGTTATATTTTCATCTGCAGATTAAAGATCCCTTTAGTGCTTGATATTCTCCTTCTGTGAACACACTTTCATGCTGCTACCAGGTCACCTCATGTTTCCTTTACTAAGGTAGCGTTTTAATAGTGATGGAACAGTGCTGCAGATAAGTGCCTGAAAGTGTCCCCAGGTGTATTATTTTATTCTGTACCTGATTTTTTCCCTTGAGATGCTCCAGGATCTATGTATGCAAACTCTGTATGTAAACTACTCAGGAATTTGCTGGAAGTATGAACCACAGATCTGCAGAGCTGCACTGCACTATCAAAATCAGAAAGGGTTTTACCTTGTGTCCTCTTCACATCCCACTTCAGAAGTGGCTACATAAGCCTAGGTTTTGAAAGGTTTCCTGAACATTGGAAGTTATTAGAGATTACCAGGTCTTTTTTATTTTATTTAGGAAAATTAAAGTGGTATGAAGCCAATTAGTTTATAATAATATAAATTATATATTAAATATAATAAATATCTGCTAATAAAAACACTGAAAATAAAAAGTCCAGGTTTTGCTTTTGACCTTGAGATTACAATTTGCATCTTTTCCAGATCCACTGCAGCAATCTGAGACCACACATGCTTTGCATTTAGCCATGCCAGCAATGACAAATCTGGCTATCAGAAGGAATACTTAAAGCTGTCAATTTGCATTAAGGCTATATTTGTCCTTCAAAATGCTGATGATAACTAACGATTTCTTCATAGAGTCAATAACCCCTTATAAATGTAATAATAAAAAAAGAAGCAACAAGTTCAATTATTTATTTATCAAAAAGCATCTTCCACTCTTATCTTCTACGTGGAGGTGAAGGTAGTAGCACCACGGATGGGAATCTCCGACTTCAGGATATATGGATTAAAATAACAGTCCCAGGGCTCCAACTCAACAAAGTCAACGAGCTCTAATCAGGTACAATACTGCACTGCAAGAGCTTTAAGCACAGGCTTAAAGCTTGTCTTACGCCTGTGCACTGTGCTTAATGGAAACATAGAGAAGAAAGGTCTTTTAGATACCACCAACCGAGTAAAACTGGTTCTTCTCCAAGCCTGTACTTCCTCCCATCTAGTCTACATGGCTGTAGGAGTCCACAACTTCCCTTCTTCTGATGTACATCAGAATACCTCTTCCAATTCAACTCCTCTCACAGAATAGAGAGGAGCAAAGGAATACACAAAGATAGCTGCATAGATGTTTTTACTTCATTACTAAAGAAACAGAACAATTCTTAATATTTGTGGCATTAAGGATGAGTAAATTACCAAGAACTTCGATAATTCTCTGTATTTTGGAAACAACCGTTTGCTTAAAGAACACATGGATGGTGTTGTAGCCTTGACTAATGTGATTTCCAATAGAACTTGATCAAATTGCAGTAACATTAGCATTGGTTCAGTGCTAGACCCCACAATACCAAGTCTGCAGAACAGTTACACCTTGGATTATAAAGGAGGGATTAATAGTGATTCCTGCAAACGCATTACATTGGGAAAGACATTTTCCAGTAAAGTCACAACATTTCCTTCGGTTTTTCTGCTGCTGTCATTAAGGATGTCGGCAAACTGTGTCCTTTTTGAAGTGGGCTAGCTACTAGTCTAGAGCCAAATACATTTTTTTTTTCCCACTACAAACTGGAAAAAGTCAGCCAATCTCACAAAAAATAAATGACCACTTGGTAACTATCACTACAGAAGTGGACTGGCGTTTACCTCTTTTCTTCTATGTTCTCCACTACTCCTTTCTTGTGTTTTAAACATTAGCAAAACCTGCTGAACACACATGTTATGGGAAAATAATGAATGGAAAGGATAATAATTACCTCCATGTGAAAACCTAAGGAACCTATATACATCAGGTTACCAGGTCGAAAATTACATCTATTAAGCCAAATAAATTACCTGTGTACCGTACTTGAGGTAATCCATAAAGCAATTTACTACTTCTGCCTTTGTGCCAATCTGTGTTAATTTAGATAATTATAATTGATGATTTGCCCCATTAAATGACTGAAATAAATCCATAAAGTTTTATCCTATCAATCAGCCCTTCTCAGTTAAAGAAAGGACAGCATTAATCAAAGTCAAGTTTCCCTAGGAGAGCTTCTCTACCTACTACTGAACTGATAAGAGGGATCAAGAGGTCACCATCTGAAATCTACCTGGAGCTCTCAACAGAGACGTTACCACTATTGCACCAACACAGTCGGTATGGTTTAATTGTAGCTTGAACACTGCAAACATATCTTAGTAATACAATAACCTTGGCTTATTTCCATATGGTGGGTAATTGCCCTGTACTAAGTGATAAATTAAAAAGATTAACCAAAGTACTAACTACAATAAAGGCTGCTAATTTAAGAATTTCAGCTCTATATTATCTTCTCTTTATTGAAATTGAACTTAAAAATCCTCCCTCTGCTTCAACTAATGATAAACCTTTAGATAAAGATAGGTTTCTTTATTCTATTTTGGTTGACAAATAACAATTTATCTTCTAATTATGCAGCTCAAATAGCATTTTCCTTATGGACTGCAATTCCATACTTGCATACAGATCTCAGCCTGCCTAAGCATAGGACTGCCCCCACAGCAGTAGTTGTCAATCTCCTGCAGGTTAGAGAGGCTGTCAGCACGTCAACAAAGGCGGAAGAAATTCCCAGTGTAATGTGGAAAAAATGGAAGAACTGAACATTAAGGCCCCATAAACACTCCAGAGTTTACAGAGCTTTTCCCATCATCTGTAAGCCTTTCAAGATACATTCAAAAGCTATAATTAAACAATAATAAAAGCATCTTCAGTTAATGAACAACTCATTAAATTCTCTTCAAGCACTCTGTCTCTTCTGTACCCCTTCCTTAAACAAATGGCATGCGTAGATGGTCAACAGATTCAGGCTCTATTGGTCCTGGAAGGCAGTGAGAGTTCCAACACTGGGCTGGAAACCCAAAGCCCAAACTGTCAGCTGCCTGGTCAGACCACTCCACCTCCCCACCATCTCCCTTACTGCAGGTCATGAATTCACCCACTACTATCTGGAGTATGGGAAAGACAAAGAATGCAAGAACATAGAGCTACACAGGATGTATACTCTTTGCTGGAGGTGGGCTTTAGAGGGAGATGTGCAGTTACAACTCTTTGAAATTCAAAACATGGATTCATAACATATCTTGATAAGCACCGCAATTAGGGTTCCTTGCTACCATTCATGGGATGTTTTTTTATGTTCACTGCAAGAAGCCTTTAGCATCACACTCTAGCTTTCCATCTTTGTAGTACAAAAGCAGCACAAATGGCTTTTTGCCTCAGTTGTTTCTGCCAAACTCAAAGTGTGTCTATATAAAAAGACATAACTATGTCTTAGTCCTGTCTGCGCTCAGTGCTGGCTCAAAACAAACCAGCTGCAGATCTGCAGGTACATTACGGCGGTGCTGTGCCCAGGCTAACGCATCCTCCCACTCAACAGGTCTCCTTATCTGAGTCGCAGTGGTAGACTATCACAGCCCTGCAAATTCTGGATCAGATCTTAGTCATGTCTGAACAACTTCAAGTTCAGGCAGAGTGATCTCATGTCTTTCTCCATCTGTCCATTCTGTCCACAGCAACTCTGTCTGAAAAAGGATTCAAGCTCCATCTCAAAACAAACAAACAAACAACAACAACAACAACAACAACAACCACACTAGTTTTTTGACGTTTTCCCCAAATGTCTACTAAATTTTCTTTGAAATTTTCTACACATATTTCTTTGGAAACTATCCAAAAAAAGCCAACACCATATAACCATTTCAAATTTACCCTCTTTTATTTTTAGGGAAAACTTCCCTTTACTAGTCCAAAGAGCACTTGTCCTCCTTGGTGCTCAACTGATTGATGTAGATGCAGAGAGTTATCATATTCCCTACTGGCCTTTGTTATGCTAGGTTAAATAAATGAAACTCTCTGACAATCATTTTCTGTGAAGGACTTTCCATTCCCCCAATCAACCTAGGAGCTCTCCTCTTTATCTCTTCCAGAAGAAATTCATCTTTCTTAAAGAGGGGCAACCAGAAACACACACACTTTCGAAAGAATTATCACGTGTTGTATGCAGTAGCACTAATGCTCCCCTATTTCTACTGGAAGTATGACAGTTCTGCTGATATATCCTGGGATGTAATTTGACATTTCCATCACCTTTTCACATTTGTTCAGAGTCCTTTGTTTCACTAAGCTGCATTTTAAATCTCAGAGGAGTATATGTTCATTCACAACGTTTCTAACACCTCTTAATTCCAAGCAAAGACAAACTTAAAAAAAAAAAAGTTCAAGTTTTATCTGGGCACATATACCTTGGAATGTATATTCAAACATGTTTTTTAATTGGATCCATCTTTTATTTGTAGTGAGCTTAAAAAAAAAAAAAAAAAAGTGCCTACTGGGGGACTGGCATTTTCACTTTTGGTCTAATCCATCTTTTCTATTAATGAAAACATTCAAAGCAATTGAATAGCACAACTGCACCAAATGTTTTCCAAACCAATAAAACAAACCCAGTTCTATTTCTGAAAAAGCCAAACAGCCAAGAAAAGGAGATTATTCTCCATCTCTCTGGAATGGTTCACTCATTCTTAACTACTCCTATGCTCTTTCTGAGTAAATCAAACACGAGCATTTTGTTCTCAGAACCCCCTTCATGCTTTTTGCACTCCTGCTACAACGTATAAGATTATTGCAAAGCCAACGTGGTTTGTCAGCCAGGATCTGACACCAGCTTCTGTCTCTCTTCTCTCTAGTGGCTCTTGAAATTCAACATGAAGATGATTCAAGTGCTGCTGGAGGGAGAGGGGGTATAGCTATGCCATCCAAACCACATTCCAGATAATTGCTGAAGAGCCTACAACAAATGACACCAAATAATCTCTTCATTACAAGCTTTAACCAGCTCCTCTCTGAGACATGATTAAGTTCCATCTTTATTAAAAAGACCCTGCCAGGTATTCTATATTGCTTTGAATTATTTTTCCTCTGAATGTCTTAAGACATTTCCTCTGCTGTGAAATAGAATCTGATTTTGAGCCAGGTTTTCAGCCAAGGTAAATCTGTGCAGCTCTGCTGAAGTCAGTTCACACCACCTGAAAATCGTTACTTCACCAACAGATTATTTTTTTTATATCCAAATCATTTAAGCCAGAAAACAAACTCTTTATACTGTTTATTTTTGTATTTGAGGTCAAGTCCAGGGTACCAGCAGCAAACTATACAAACTAGTTCATGTTTCTCTCCTGACAAGTTGGTTGCATTTGGAGAAGAAAAAAAAAAAAAAAAAAAAAAAAAAAGGGAAGGAAAATTTATTAAAATATGTGTAAGGCATGGTTATAAAATCCTTATTATTTATTAAAATTGTCATTTAAAAAAAAAAAAAATTTTTTTTTTTTTAAATTATAAAAATTTAAATTTTTTTTTTTTTTTCTTCCCAAATAGAAAGGGAACGTGCTGGTGTGCATGTGGAATAAGAGCTCTGCTCTGTCAGATTGAGATGGGCAAAGTGATGCATGAGCAGCTAAGGACACAGCGTAACTTGTTGAACAATAACTTATGGGAGCTGACTGATACTTGCAATGCCACCAGTGACACGCTTCAGAGCTGTGAATGTTACCTCAATTTACCCATCTGCAAAGCAAAAATACTGATTTAGATTTTGCTTAGTAATTTGAAATTTGGAAGTGAAAAATGAAATCTAAATACTGGGTATTAACACATGGATTTTTCACATAAAATGCAGAAGAGTTCTTAATGGTTGTGAAAAAATAAATATATAATAATAATAATAATAAAACCACAAATGTGCATTGAAATTTTGGATTAGATTTTCACAGTGTTCCCATAAGGCTTTGATGAAGATCCTTACCAAGCCTCCTTTCAGCTCTGCTATATTTTGCATAGGCATTTTCTGTATTGATTTGTCTTTGCTCAGGTGGGTGGTGGTGTTTTTTTTTTTTTTTTTTTTTTTTTTTTTTTTCCAGAATATGAGATTTTCCAGGTGTTCTGTACATTAACAAATGGCCTTTGAAGCAATCCAATATAATTTCAGCTATATTAATTCAATCTACTTGTTATCCTTGAAACAGTTTTTGACTTTGCAGAAACCAGAGTTTGCATCTAATGTAACAAGTACTGTAAATTGCCCTTAAGTGCTTAAAAATTAGTTCCTGACCATATCTGGCATCCATTTGTCACATAAAGGCAGCAACTATAAGGCTTTTATCAGCAACATCCAACATTTGTATCTGAAAGCCAGTGAAGAACTGCCAAATGGTGACAAATTTTGTTTGATTCTAACAAATAGGAGAAAGTGAAAAAAATCAGTAGCCAGTTTACAATATAGCAAGCTAGATAGTTCCCATCACACATAGGGGAAGCCATAACTGCTTTAAATTGCTCAGTATTTTTATCTACAATTTGGGGCATATATATATATATGTATATACATATATATACATATCATACTTGGATAATGAGCCCCTAGTTCTTACCAAATTAATTTTTAACACATTACAATTCCACCAGGTTAAGGTCAAGCCAGAGTTCTATAATACAATGAACTAACTAAACAGACACAAACCACTGGTGTGTGTGTGCAGAACTGAAGTTTGAACCCTTGAACACATAAATTATGAATACTTCCGATGAAGTAAAAGGAGCAATGTCAGAATAGTCCTAATGAATTCTACCTCCAAGTACAGGTGCCATTAGTCTCGTTCGCTAGACGTAAAACCACTTAAATTTAAGCACTTACATCTAAATTAAATAATTTCTTAAAAGTCTAACTTTTGAAATAAAAGATATGTAGCCCTCCCTGAAGATAATTATGTTTAAAGATGTTCAGATTTAGATTGTTAACGGTACTGAGGCACAAAACTTGGTCTCTTAGTTTTTTTCTTTTCTTCAGTTAATGAATAAATATCTAAATAGGTGCTAGAAGATGCTCCCTGTGTGAAATGAATGGAGAAAATGGTTCTGTTCCTTTCCTTCAAACCTCATACTCTTTTTATGCTGCCACAGCATCAGTAAAGCTTACGACAGTTGAGGAATGCATGAGAAAGCCTCCTAATTCGTTTTTAGGGTCAATTCTTCCAGACTAGAATGACAATGTTTTCTGTAAATGGTTCCTGCTGTCATTCTCCTAAATTCAGCTTGTTTCTTATTCCCAGTTCTCATGAATTTCTTCTCAGAAGAAGGGATGGAATTTTTTCCTCCACATTTCCAATGCAAAATAATTTGGAGATAAAAGGTATCACATTCTTTGCCTTCTAGAGGATTATCTTTTGTAAAAAGGTATTGAAAATTCTTTGAAAGAAAGATCTTTTTCTTCATCCTAGAGTTGACATGGCAAGTAATGATATTCATTTGTGGGTAGGCAAAGCAGGAGTTAAGACTCTGGTTCATTGAATGAACTTCATGTAATCACATTAGAAAACTGCACAGAAGCAGAATTAACCAGGAATGATTCTTCAGACAAACCTCTTGAAACTAAGCAATTATGTTAAAAATTAGCCCGAACCCTCTTCCATTTATGCCAATTTCACTCTGAGGCAAATTCACCAACTTCTGTAGTACTCCTTTCAGACCACGGGTATGCCAAGGAAAGAACCAAACCCAGAGCTCTTATTCCCAGGTCTTGAGCAACACAAATTCAGCCTGGGGTTTAGGAAATTACTTCCATGCCACATATCCCTCCATTCTTCCTCTGCCTCATTTGCTGAACAAATGAAAAAAATCACTTTCTGTGAAAAAGCAGCAGTAATGAAATTATATCTGTGAAGGTAACCTTAGCCTGCTCTGACTCCAGAGCAGAGCAGCCTGCGAGCTGCTGTCCCAGAGAGCAGCACTCTGGGGTGGCCAGGTAGCAACATCATTAACTTGGGCTTCCTACAGCACCAGGACACCATCCTGTCTCACCTGGGCCTCCCTTGCGTATGTCTGTTGCTTTTCTCCACCTTCTACTCAGTGGGTATTAAACTGACGATGACATTCAATGACAATATGAGGTCACGTGCACTTTTAGCTTTATAATTAATCTGTTGTGTTGCTTTCTTTAATAAAAGAGAAAGATGTAAAAACAAAGGAAAACTGTCTCTTGGTGCTCCAGTGCACTTTTTCACCAAGCAACGGCACCCAACATACTTCAATGATAAAGCTGGAAGAAAAGCAATGAGAATAAGGAATCAAGAGGCTTGGCTCTGTTAGGCTTTTTGTCTTCTGCTGTCCATTCTGAAAGAGCGTGTTGACTAATTATTACAACACAAATCAGGGATGGGGACTCTGTCTTCAGAGTCCCCAGTTCTCAGTCATGCATTTTTATCTCTGTACTGCTGGGAAAAGGGCTAATAATACTTCTACTTCAAGAAGCTCAGCTAGCCCCAGAGCTGCAGCCAAAAGGCTACACTGCATTTCCTTTGTTCTCTCTCCCTGCAGCTTCCATATGCACTGAAGCACAAACATGCCTGGCTCTAAATCCTGTCCTTTCCTTGAAACTGAGGGGATGCAGGGAAGGCTTCCCTACCTGTCCTGATTATGCAGGTTTCAGTGTATTTGAATAACTACCGGAGCATGGCTCTGGGAACCATTCGTCATCTCTGCAAGGCTGCAGACAGAAGGATGAGCTAAGGCATAGCAGAGAATACAAACACATATTACAACCAAAGACGGGCTCAGGCTTGAGTCAAGTCCTGCTCTGGATTTCAAACTCCCACCAGAATTTTGAGACTGCTTTTTCAGGACTGAAAACCAGCTTGGAGAAAGGAATAACAACAGCAACGCTATCAAGAGCAGGGAGTGGAGGTGGCTGTTTGCTATTTTCTCAGGACTTAAGAGGGAAAAGAACAAAAGAGTAACCAAGGATTCTACCAGGTAGGAGAGAGGACAATGAAGACAGCAAACACTAGCCTGCTACAAAATCACCAGAAAGGCAAGACAGAAGAAAAAATCCTCCAAAAAGACACCACATTGGCAGCAAGAAAGGGCTACCACTGAAGAGATCAGCAAAGAGCCTGAAAATAAGGCCCTGGGTTTTTAAATTTCATAGAGAATAAGCATACATATGATACTGGTACAGGAACAGGGTATCAAGTCCAGTTCACATTGGATACCTATGAGTCCTAACACCACTTTCATTGTCTTGATATTATTAGCAACAGAAACTCTGTAAGAAGAAAAGCTGAAACACACTGCATACACATGGTCCCCATCTTAAACACAACATCAGACTGGCTTCTGCCCAGGGGTGACATTCCCAGCTAAGAGTCTTTTGCATTACAGATATGGTGTAAAACAACCACACATTGTCACTCTCTTGCCATCGGTCCCTCCAGTCATTAGGAGAGAAATGATAATGCATACAAAATGAAGGAGGGCTGAAGGGCTAAACGTTCCTCCATGCTTCCAGGCAGTTATTAGCGTTTTATGTAGCCAGTCTCACTACTGTCTTTGGGAGCTCTATAAACCACATCACACCCTACGGATGTTTAACTTCCTCTACTTACTGCCTCTTTTTGCTAAGCCAGTCAAACATATGGTTGGCCTGCTTTCAGCATGTGAAAGTCCAAATTCAGACATAACTGGCCAAGTTCAAGTGAGGTATATGCCAAGCTTTGCAAAGAATAAGGTGATTTGAACTCAAGAAAATGTAAGTCGAGTCAACTTAAACGAAGGAAATGTGGGAAGACACAACCTGTGCTGTACAAGTAAAAGGAAAAAAAAAATATTTTGAGCATATATTGGAAAAAGTCTGGGATGCATTCATAATGGCATGGTATCCCTTAAGGGCATTTTCTTAAAGGATACGCAGGCTGGCACTAGCCATAAAGCAGCAGGTTGAGGAAGACAGTGGGAGGTAGAAACAGAAATTTGGGACAAGAAAGGAGAATGGTCTACAGCAGTCACGTGCTGGAAGGCTGAAAATAAATCACTTCACAAAACTAGCATAGGTTGTTACGCAATGGTGCATGGGATGTATGAGCACCCTCAGATCTGGTCATTAATATCAGTAGCAAAGGCAAGAAATAATTTTTCTTGGCATGAAATGTGGCAATTCATTACCACAGCTGCTTATTGCATGTTACCTTAGGAGGAGACTGGAAATACAGATGTCCCCCTATTTATTTACTTATTTAAATTGTATAAATGCAGCCTACATGTGAAGGAATGATGTACACTTTCACTATCCTTGAGCTTAATCCCATAACCTGTTTCAAATGTGGTCATAAGGGTCCTGGCTCTTTTCTAGCTATTGGCTGACACGCTGCTCTGCAGCTGTACTACTGGTTTCAACAGTATGGTACAATTTGGTCTTAAAACATTTCTGTATTTTAGCTACCCTCATGGCAGACAAACCACAGCTCTGCTGTGTGTTGCATTTGCTCTCCTCAGAGAATGTCTCCTCAACAACATGGAGAATCTCTTTAGTTGACACATACACTTCTGCTCAAGGAAACATTAATCAACATCCTTATTACGTTTCATTCCCTGATGTATTTTCATTTTTCATAGCTTATCAGGCTCCTCTCTGTCTCCAGCTGTCGTTCTAGCTTCAGAATGTTTCCGGGACTAAGAAGAGAACTTATAAACTTATCACACCTAAGTTTAGATCCAAACATGGCACAAAGGGGACAAGAAGTGGCCACATGGTGCTTCACTGGTAGACTGCTGGTCTTGAGCTAATCCAGGGCAGAATCAAACAAAAGTGTGTGCTGGTGGTTTAAGACCCTCCTGACACGAGTTTCATTGATATTGATCCTGTCCCTAAAAATCAGATCAATGCAGCACAAAACAGGAGCACATCACGTTATCCTACAGGCACCCTGAAAGCAAGGAGAAATGTAGCCCTTTGAGGAACACTTCAAAAGAGAATACCAGGAATGAGTACGTAATGGAGATTCCCTTTTTGGCCAGATAAGCCAACTCTCTAAGCCAAGCTAAACATACGTGGGGAGCTCACATGACTGTCACTGTATAAATATGCTGTAAATAAAAGAAGGAAGCTGGCAGAAAGGCTGCCAGTCTAGTACCATACCCATATTAAATAAATTAAATAACACAGCAATTCAGTACTTTACCCAGCTGCACTACACACACCCAAACTAACATGCCCGTGGTAAAATTCCTCTAAAGGCACTAGGAAAAGGGCCAGTTTCCCTCTAGGTGGAATCAGAGGTATGACAAGAAAATACATGTTGTTGGGTTTTTTATTGCCAATTATGAGGGCAGTCATGCAGTGCTGCTTAAATATTATCTTCTAAAACTGATAAAATGCAGTGTAAAAGGGAATTCTTTGGAGAGCAGAAGACCAGACAATTAAAGCTCTTAATTACATGGCAACACCCAACAACATCAAGATCATACCCAGGCTCAAAATTTCTGTTCTCTATACTGATGTTCATTCCCCATGTTCCTTAGGAAAAAAAAAAAAAAAAAGTCTACACATCATAATTCTCTATCATGTTTTTAAAGAATTTTAAGAACATTTCATGCACCAGTTAGTTCAAAGATACTGTGATACATTAAAAGTTCAAAGCCACAGCTTCTCTCTTCCCTTTTATACAGCATTTTAAGAAGCAAAAGTTCAGAGAAGGGAAAGTTGTGTGCAGTTTAATATGCCTCTTCTCCCAAGGTTTGCACTTGTTGCTCTTATCTCAATGCTGTCGGAGAATCACCGAGGAGAAAAAAACAATACAGCAGTGATAGCAGGGTAACAGAAAGAGATCACACGCTTGAGAGAACATGGCAAAATGCAAACCTAGAATGGTTTGTCCACAGAGGAGCGTAGGTCAAGTACCTCAGTCACCTGCAGGTGCTCCCAGTTAGCTACCAGCTGATACCTAGGCAGCATCCTCCTTGGTGTGCTACCACCACCGAGAGAAGGGGAGCAGGTGGTGCTGTACTACCTCTAATTCATCATCTTAACCAGTGACATATAAAAAGCAGTGAAACATAAAGTGTTATTAGACCTGAAAAGCTGCCATAATTGCAATAGTGCTGCTAACTAACCGTTCAGCCCCATGTTCTGAGTAATTAGGGCAGTGGTTTATGACCAGCACTCAGTGGCATTACCAAAATGTAACAGGAGATTGAGCATGACATGTGGGTTGGTGAAGAGGAGGAGCTGTAAATTACAGCTTTAAGGAATCACCTGTTAAAAAACGTGTCCTTCTAACCAAAAAAGAAAAAGCTCCTCATATCTAGTGGGTAGGGAGAAGGGATTTGAGACAATGATAAGATGCTGGTGTTTTATGGGAATGGTTTTGACTTATTTTTTCATTTCACATATGGATTATGTGATTTCATTCCGACAAGTCAGCAGAAGAAAGAAAAGTTTAGCAGACAGGCTTTTGCAAGATAAATTCAGTCTGCTTAAATGATTTGAGCAATGTGTTAGCTTACTTCCTGTTAGGATGAAAAGGCTGATGCTGTAAGTCACCTACGCTGCAGTTTTGTACACAGCAGGAGGAGGCTGGGGGATTTGGGCCAACGCAAGGAAAAAAACACCAGGGAGTGAGGAGAAGCCTTTACCCTATGCTATCAAGTGCTAGGCTTACAACAGTGCACATTCTGCAGGAGATGTAAGAGATGGATATTCATAACTTTTTTTCCCCACAGCCATGAAGAAATCTGCTCTGAACTCCAGCACAACTCAAGCTGCTTGACTTCTTCATTTTAATTCCTATTTGAAGTCCAATAGCTGTGTCTGAACTATAGTATTCCTTTTTTTTTAATCCTTTGGAGGGGGCGGGAAAGGGGACTTTGACAGAAAATTGCCAGCGATGATGGCTTTCCCACAATGTAGAAAACCATTCTATTATTACTTAATCCCCATTATTTAAAATGGGCAGGCTATTTCTAGTCTATATTTGTCGAGCTTAAACTTCCAGCCACATGATAATGTCATGCTTTTTCTTCTAAGAATGTAAAAGCTCTCTATTATTAAATTGCTGTTTACCATTGTAGGTAACTGTAGATTATGATCATCACCCCTCTACCTTCTCTTTTTTTCAGGTGGATACCATTCAACTTTCACTAAAGGGCAAATTTTCCAATCATTTAACAATTCTTGCATCTAATAATGAACACCCTCTAATATAATAATGGTTACTAGCATAGGAAATGGATAGCAGTTACACTTACCAAAACTAGATACATTTATTCCTACTCACTACTCTCTGGCTGACATAGCTAGGGGGTGATTTAGTCCTTTGGCCGTGTTAACCTCAGAGTTCATATTCACCTGAGTAACAGTCATGGCCCCGGAGTCTTTTGCAAAAATCGCTGCTTCCTAAAATACTCTGTAAGGGTGCCCTACTTTCTTTGTTTTAATACTAATGCATTTCCACACAGTGTTTTTAACACTATCTTTCTCAACTGCCCTCAGTTTATAAGAAGATGCAGCCTAACAATGTGTCTTCTCTGAATGTTTGGACTACTCTGAGCAACTCAATGCCAGGCAGTCTGTGAAAAGGACTCACAAGACACCATTTACCTATACACATACATATGCTTTTCTTCTCCAAACAGCTGCTTGAGGCATAACCGTACACCCTCGTCCTTTCAAAGGATGCTGCAATACAGCTCGCAATGACATTGTGAAGAGGAGAGAAAATAAGCCAACTCTGCTGGATAAGGCATAAAGAAAGGTTCATGCTGGGAGACTGGCTCAGCAGAGCGGAGCTGGCATATGTGGCATAGGAGGGAAGCAGGGACGGCCTTCCTCCATGTTCCACATAACCCACCAGTAGGCCTGGGTGCCTCCCTACATCCTAAACACCAAAATCCAAGTCTGTCATCACTGTCCCAGGGTTGGCACAGAAGCTATGTGGCAAGGGAGTGTTGATGGGAAGAAATGCATCAGACTGCAATGGAGGGAGGAGCAATGGGTCTAAATGGATTGTAGTTTTCCTGATAGGAATTTGATTTTTTTTGAAGAAAAAACTAAATTAACAACCAGTTTGACCTTTGCGTTTTGGCAACAAAAGTCAGCAGATTGTGAAGAGGAAAAGCAGAAGCATTTTTCCTGCTAAAGAACATATCTTTCTCTTATGGGGAGTATAAAATCTACAGCCTCATCTGACCTGCCGCACAGTGGTGCATGCTCCAGAACAGCAGCATTGGGAAGTGAGCAAAGGTAGTGATGTTCCCTGGGAACCCTTGAAGGTGGAAAATGAAACAGGACATTCAGTCCTTCCCCTCTCTCTTTCAACTGTCACAGCACTGAACTGTATCCATAAAACAAGTCAGGGGCTGCTGAGGAAGTCACAGCTCTGAGGGAGCTCATTTCCATCCTCTGAGAGTTGGAGACCCAGAGGAAATACTGTGGCAAGCAAAATAGCAAGACTGGAAAGGGAAAAAAGTGCGTTTCTGGATTTACAGTCATTTATTCTGAGCCAACCAACAGAATCCCAAGTGGGAGGGTGAAGAACACAGGGTGCAAAATTAGTCTGCATTTAAATAACAGACATGTGGGTTTGGATTCCCCCCCAACTCTCGCTCTGTTTAAACAGCCCAGTGCTTCCTGCAAACAAAGCCTAAGAAGATTATGCTCCGTGAGGATAATCTCAGCTTTCTAGCGCTGCCTTGGCTTCAGAAGTACAGCATTCCAGTTTTCTCCCAGGGTCATTTCAATTCCTTTCCCATCATCTCCTATATGCTTTTCCACCTACTCCCTGATTTCTGGGGTGAAATGTTTTTAATGTTATAATTATCACGGCTTCTTGGATTTTCCTGCCATTCAGACTTGAGAGGGATGGATTCCCCACCTGAAGGCATCAGGATTAGGCAGCAAGTAACTTGCTCAGCCATCCAGGTACCCCTAGAGCAGAGCTGCAGAGGGGAGCCAGCAGCCTGGAGCACTCCACTGCCCACCCGAATGCATTATCCCACCTCAGTAGTGAATTATGCAGAAAATACTTCAGTACCTCAAATATTGAGCAAGTAGTAATGATGTTGTCACTTTGGCAGAAGGTGCAAGTGTCAGTGCAGATGGATAGCCTTTGCAAAGGAGACGAGTGAGAGGAGGGAGGCTTGCTTTTATCTGCCCTGTGCAGCTCCAGTGCCAGCAGGGCGGCTTTGCCCGCAGAAGGCTCGCTGCTGTCCGCAGGCCATGGGACAGATGCTGCTGCCCTCACCCACCTTTTCCAACTTGCAGGCAGATTTGCTTTTCTCCCCAGCTACAGGAAAGAGGAGCGGTGCAGAACGGCCTGCCCAGCAGGCGTGTGCGCTGAATTGAAGCACGCTGAAGCCAGAAGAGAAGCATCTGTTTGTGCTGGGCTTGGCTCTGCGCCTGCCAGAACACTTGAGAACATGCTGTGGAGGGGTTTGGCTGGCTTTTAGCAGGCTGGATCTATATGTACATGAACGTACATATACATACAGATCCAGATTTACAGGGATATTTTACATGTCTGAATATACTGTGCATAATGTGCCTTGGCTACAGAGATTGTGTGTGCATTTTTGGGTTCATGGTGCCTAATTTACACCTGAATGGTTGTGTACAGAGTGTAGTACAACTATTGAAAAAAATGATCAAAATATGGGAGAAACAACAGAGAAAGAAGGCAACACAACGATTTACAGCATAAAAAATGCTGAGAGTTGTAGCCCTGTCCTAAGACGGGTTCTGGGGTACCTGGGAGCCCACTGCACAGAACTGGTCCAAATCTCTTGACTTCCCTGTAACAAGAGCATGGGATAGATCTCATCCAACTCCTGCATGCCACAACCACATTAAATAGCCTGTGAATGCACCTTCTTCTTCCTCTGGTCCAACATAGGCTAGTCTATATTGTACTTGGTCTTTTTTATGCTACTTTTAGTCTTTTATTTGGGATGTAAACATGGAAATTTGGCACAGACATGATAACAACATGCCAAGTACCCCACATCACACAAATATCCCAAATAACTGTAATTGTTCTTTGTGCACTGAGTCCCGCAGTGTTGACACTGAACAGGTGCCTTTGACTTCTATGGATGTTTGGCCTGAATATGGATTGCCTGAATCGGCCTCCATACCACAGACTGAGGTGGAAGTAGAGTGACAGAGGAACAAAACGAACAGGCACAAACATCAAGTTCACCCTCAGAATCCAGAAGGGGTGAGAACAGGCCCTCACTGATTTGGAGGTGCTGCATCAAAAATTCCCAGAGTCTTTTACATTAGAGCTCAGGGTGGGAAATCCCAATTCCCAGTAAGGCCAAACAAATGCCTAAACTAAAAGAAAAACACTGCAATAAAACCACATATTCTAATATAATTTTCTTTTCATTGACATGTTTCCTTTTCATTGACAAAGTACAACCAGCAGCACACCTCCTACAGGAGCATCCCAAGGGCATAGTGTACAATTTCCCTCATTCCTGACAAAAATGGCCAGAAATAATCTAGGTGTCAAAGTATCATTTCTTAAAACCTGTCGGAAAGCTCTGATGGATGGAATATAGTCTCTCTAGTCAATAGCTTTCAGCTCAAAATACTCCATCAGGATATACACACAGCACAACTGATCATAGCCTCCCTGAGGTGGCAGACAGCAGGTACACTCAGTACAAAGGAGTGAAAAGGAGACGAAATATTGACATGCTTCAGAAATGCTGTAATAATACGTTACGCCCTTTCAGATCACATAGGGTGTTAAAACATGGCCATAGTGAATCCCCGAAGCCCAGCTCCTGCTGGAAATCCAGCATGCCAGGTGAGAAGCCAGCCAAACCACTCCTGTCCCAAGTTGCCCCAAGGGTTAGAAGAGCAGTTTTCCCAAGGCACAATCTCCTGGTGGCAGTGATGCCTCCATCTTAGATAAGATCCCATCTGCAAGCCTTTCATTCCTTTTCCACAGCAACCAGCCTCCAAAGCTTCATGCAAAATATTAGAAACAATATTTCAACAATGTGAAGTCTGGTGGCACTCGGTGATATATGACATGAGGATGTGCGTATGTGCATGTAATTCTGTGTATGTGCATATGTACCCTCAACTGCCTGTGTTTGCTGAGACTCATGTCTCCCCAAAACCCCACAGACACAGCATCAAAGGAACACTGCCCCTGGCCAAGAAAGAAAAGAGGTACTAAAATGACAGCCACTTTGCATATTTTATGAGGTTTGTCTCCTACGTGTCTCTGTACATCCACAAAGGCTTCTCACTGCTGCTTCAAAGACCATCTTGTTTCTCTCAGCTGATTAGGAAGTTTCATTCTTGTCTGTCTCCCCTCCTTCCTGTCTGTCCCTGTGCCCTTGGCTTTACTGTGTCCTGAAAGTGGAGTCTGTATGGCGCTTTCCTATTATATTGTCTTTCCCAAACACCTCTACCGCCACTAACTTCTTTGCACTGTCTGTTAACCACAAATATTTCTGCTCCTGCACCGTTCTCTCCAGGCAGATAGGAAAAGCCAGTCTTTGTCAGGCTGCCTGTTTCTCCCCATCCCGAGGGCAATGAGTATGCACTAGGCACTGGGGAGCTTCCATGCTCCTAAGTCCATCTTTGTATCCTAACTCTGTCCCAAATCCAAACTAGGGCAAAAACAAGGTACATGTCAGTCCTCCCACGTAACACCCTAGTTTTCGTGAATGGAAAACCTGGAAAAATCAGATGGTGGGGAGGTGACACATGGTCTAATCCTGACAAAAGATGTAGATGACTGTAAGACCAGAACTTCATGGGGCAACACAGTACATGTGTAGAGGTAAATTTAGCTACAACCTGATGGTATTGTTTTCCTGCTTGTAAACACATAATAACACTTCCTTAATTCATCACAAGTGTTGAGAATAAACATAAAAATTCTTGAAGCACATCTTACCTTAAGAATACAACTCACAGAGGCACAAAAGACCTACTTAGGCCATAGCAAAGCTTTACTTAGCTTACAGAGGATGTGCTCATGGAAGGCTGATTGCTTCCCAAATGAAACAAAACCACTTTAAAGCTATAAAACCTGCAGAGTACCTCAAACACTACTGGACAACCCTTTCTTCCACAGGCTCTTTTGACCTCTCTTTTTCCTCAACCAGTCATCCTAACACAATGCAGCAGCTAAGGTTGAGTAAAGAGCCTTCTATACTTTACTAATGCCAGTTCAACAAAGCCTCCATTTCACTGGACTTCCTCAAGGCATGCACAGCTCAGTCTCTTCACTTCATCCCAGAATCCAAGGTTTAGATGACACTCTGTGGCCAGCAAGTGTGAATGGCTTGACTATACATCAAACATTTCAGGACAAGAATAAGTATTATGAACTACAAACTCTTCCTATTCTCTTGGCCTGTTTGTTTTCCAAGCCTTTGATGTCCCAGTAAATCATTAAGCCTTGCTGGTTCCTATGCCATGTGCCTTGCCGGTTCCTGTGCCAAAATCTTCGTTTCAACAAAACTGTCCACGGGGGCAAAACAAAGCACGTGGTTGTTCTTCAGGAAGGACAAGTGCGGTCAACACGGTCATTTTATTTAAGTTCTGGTTATAAAGCATTGGTAATGTTGTAGCAAATGGTGCTTTCTAATCTACGTAGCACTGTAGCCTCACAGCAAAGGAAAAGTCTTAGTGAGCAAGTTGAATCCTTCTGGCAGGTTTATTCACTCATAAGGAATTCCTTTCATTATTTAGTACAAGTAAAGACCTACCTTTGTGAAAGGCTTCTGCTGCTCATGCTGTTCACATTCGGATCTGATAGCTGAACAGAAAGCAAGAGCCCTCTGCCAGTTCCATACCAGTGTGCAAGAGAGGTTCTTCTGTGAGACTGCTGATTTTTCAGGAGAACATTGGGTTTTCATACTGAATTGGACTGACGGTCCATCAAATCGTGCCTCCTGCCTCTGAACTCCATTGAGGGAGAGAAAAGAGCTTGCAGCATGCTTGACTCATCCAGCAAACCCAGGCACCACAGGGAGATATGAGAGACCCCTTCCTGACCTCTACAGTGATTAGATAATGACTTGAAGCATGCAATTTGATTATCCCTCTGCTAGAGACAGAATATGCCTCTGAGACACTGTCCATGAGGGCACAGAGTGAACTGCGACTTCAAACAGGAACTCTGACTCTCTCGACCCTAATTCTACCTCAGGTTAAGAAGGGAGTATCTATGAGACCCTATATATGCCTCCCCTCTGCCCATCCCTGCTCTCCTAGGAACAGCTGCTCTTATAGCAGCACAAGCCTGCCACCATGCTCACAGTCAACAAAAGGCTTGGAGTTAGGCTTCAAGAAAAAGAGGCAAGGGTTATGTCATCTCTCCTCCTTCTCTATGAAGGAGGTTGAACACAATTTAGAGTCTTACAGCAGCGAGTGTTACTACTTCAAGAGAATGGATGAACTGGGCCCTACTGCGCAGTGGCAATAGATAGTATCAGGATGTAGGCTTTGTTCACAGAGCAAAGTGATACTTCCACATCTCTTCTGTGCAGCTGGTTGGCCCTTAGGTGCCATCTTATTGAAGACTGAAAACTAGGTGCTGATCATTTGCTGCCTGATCCTTCAGTCCTTGCACTAACAGTTAAGTAGTCTAATTCATCTGCTCTCAAAGCTTTCAATATCTCCAACACTTATAAACTTCAACAGTCAGTGAGTGCATCTTTCTCCCCAGATTTTGCCAATGCCAGGAAATTCCAAAGCAGCAATGTGCGCTCTGATTATGTCCAAGGCAGAAACTGCAAGTGCAGAACTCACTAGGGGAAATCACTGCGAAATAAACAGATGATTAAGATACTCAACATTTTACAGCTCTATAAAGAGCTGGGCTGGAACAGAGGGGGCAGGAACTGAAGGGCTGAGTGCCAGGCAGGATAGCTGAGGGGTCTGTTAATTTATCCCCCAAAGATTTCCTCCTCCCTTAGGTTGTATCTAATGACACAAACTCCTATCTAATGCCACTAATGCTATTATGCTGGAAAACCCAAAACCTGAGGATGGAAAATGCAGTGTGTGGCAGCAGATGCCAGCAATCAGCCAGGATCAGAAGCAGAGCATGTCTCCTGGCTATACATATGAGATACATGCTGACTTCATTTCCATCTGTATCACCCATACCCTGCCCCCCTGAACCCTCCCAGTGTTTCCTCTTCCAAAACTCTCCTCCGCTCCTGTCACAATGATAATTGTTAATTTATTCCGCTTTTCTGGTTGCTGTGCTAACCCAGAGCTTGTACTGCCTGGTGTCTAAGCAGCTTGTCCTGGGGATATGGTTAAACCTGCCTTTGATCAGCGTTTAATCCTTCAAGGTGCTCAAGGGGCTGGAGTTTAGTTTCAATGTGGAAGCAATTAGAAAAGATGGAAAGGAAGGAACAGGACTCTCACACCTCCTTTTTCTCCATCTCACCATCCCTCCCTACCTCTGAAAGAAAGGAATAAGAAACATTTATCATGGAGTGGGGTTGCTGTTACAGTGAAAAGTGAAGCCACTCCTTGGGCGTGGACCAGATCTGATTAATGTGAGAAGTGGGAACCCTGGCCATCAGGAGCCTAATCTGCCCAAGCAGCCCAAAGATCTGGGTTATTTTGTTCTTCATCTAAATATAAGCTGCTTGTTAGGGAGAGAGGCTTATCCTCCCTTCCCTTCCCTCAAGGCTCCATCAGGGAGGACAAGCAGAGGTAGCATTTTTAACAGATGGAAGCCAAGTTCTCTAAGGGAGTTGTTCAAAATAAATAAATAAAAAGCAACTTGTAGTTCCTACACACAGCTAAATATGTCTGTCTAGATAAAGCCCTAACTGTGGTGTACAGCCATCTGCAAGGACACAGAAGCTGCAGATGGAAAACAAGAGAAAGAGTTGGGGAGGAATTTGAGAAGGCAAAACTAGACAGGATGAAAAAGGGTAACTAATGGCAAACATCCCAGAGAATGCTACTAAGAACAGGCCTCGGTTAATGCTCTAGGACAGCACCTTGTATTGGGTTTGCATGGCAAGGTTTTGGTAGCAGGGAGCTGCAGGGGTGGCCTCTGTGAGAAGAATCTAGAAGCTGCCCCATGTTAAATAGGGACCAGTTTCAGACAACTCCAAAGGGACCCACCGCTGGCCAAAGCTGAGCCAATAAGTGATGTTGTTTGTGCCTCTATTACAGCAGATTTAAGAAAGGAAAAAAAAAAAAAAAAACTGTTGCACAACAGCAGCTGGTATAGTGAGGAGTGAGAACCAGCCCTGTAGGCACAAAGGTCAGTGCAGAAGGAGGGCAGGAGATGCTCCAGACACGCAGCAGCAGTTCCCCTGCGGTCCATGGAGAGCCCCCACAGGAGCAGGCCCCAGGCCAGAGCTGCAGCCCGTGGAGAGGAGCCCACGCAGGAGCAGTTCTGGGAGTATTGCATCCCGTGGGAAGGGACCCACACTGGACACCAAAAAGCACTGTTGTGGAGCTCAGCTTCCCAGCTGAGTAAAACCACCGCACACCTCTAGGGAAGCTCCAAGCCTAAAATCACTGAAAATGGAAAGTGGTGCAAGGTCCACAACCAATGTGCTGCTACTGTACAGGACTTTCTTTCCCCAGAGGAGAAAACGTACCAGTCTTTTTAGCAGTTTACAAGAACTTGTCACTTTTCAAGCAGAGAGGAGCACTGCTGCTCAGCTACCATAGGCCCACTTGCCCTGCTTATTTTTGGTCCGAGACTTACAGTGTAGAGGCCACAGAATGGCCTTCCTTGAACTCTCTGTACTTGGAAGATGTTCATCAGTGATTTGGCATACACTTCTTTGTTAGGAAGTTAGATCCTGTCAGCCAAGCTCTTGGTGTTACAGAAATAAGATATAATTCAGCTTCTTTATCTAGCTACACTATTTCTAGAGTGCTGATCAATGTAGCTATCTAGGAAATGTAACATCAGAATACTGAAGATGATTATTGATTATTGACCTTCAAGTGCTGTGGTGGCTTACTTGATTGGAGCTTAAAAGTATAAATCTAAAAATGTCCACAACCACAACCTAAGAAGGCATTTGCCAATGTTACTACTTACATATGGCAGTACAGCAAACCAGGGACATGCTACAGCTCCTGGATTCTGCTTGTTCTGCAACAGAACAGTTCTGTGCACCTGGATGAGATGCTTCTTTCCTCTAGGCCTCGGTAATCTTATGACACTTAGTTTCCTTATGAATCTCCATTTCCAATGAAATGGAATTAATGACATTGTCTTAACTTTAGTATGATAGTTTTAGATGGCTTTAGACATATAAACAGCTGTGAAACTGCAAATAATAATTTATCTCATTTGCATTTGCTAACAGTTGTAAAAGTTGTACCTTTTTATACACTCTTACGTATGTCTGCTCTGTAACTGGAGACAGGAATTGGGATTTTAATCTGACACTAGTCACATAATAAAGTATGAGTCACTCACCTCTTGCATCTAGAGAAAAATTCTAGCAACCATAGGTAATTTCAAAATACCAAATAATCTTCACTGCTTGACCTCAGTCTCACAAATCTTCACGCCATGACACCGTACTAAAGGATTGTCAGTGGAATAAGTAGCAAAGTAATGAAAATCCCTTAGCAGTTAAATAAGTTACTTGTTCAAATACCAGGTAGGAGAAACATTTTATATCCAGTGTGGTAGAAATGAAAAACGTCATCTCCATTTAGACAGTCACTAAACTCTGTGAAACACGCCTTTTATCACACCTAAGACATGGGAAATATTGATGATACAGGGTTAAATTGGTCTAAGGCAGAACTAAAACCGATTCCAGGGGTGACCTCACAGACAGAAGCACCTTTGCTCTCACACCTCCTGTTGTGCCCTGCTCCATGGCTCAGAGCTGTGAGGAGCAGGCGAGGAGCCCCTTCCTTCCCTCTTCCCCTGCTCAGCTCACACAAGCCACACAGCCTTACAAGGACTCTTGCTTTCTCATCTCTTGTGCTGCGCAGCTCTAAAGAAAACACTGCCTGTGCTTTCCCTCCTCTGCAAATACACAGAGCATTAAATTTGCTGCACAAAAACATCACTGCTACCCTAGGCATCCTAGCAGAAAAGTGTGAAACAGCTGAAAGAAAGAGTTAAATCAATTACAGAAGCACGTGTCCCCCTGTCCCCCCTCCTTTACCTGAGCTTCAGTTTTCCTCACCCATTTTTCTCAGGCTTTTTCAATATGGAAGAAAAATTGTATGAAGGAAAAAAAAAAAAAGCAGCCAGCTGGCTCAGCAGGAGCTACATGCTGATTAGGAAAGTTTTGCTTTGGGGGTTCAGGGTTGGGGGGTGGGAGGAAATGAAGCAAATAAATGGTATTAATCCTTTAAACCTGAGAGTTTTAGCTACTGCATTAAGGAGTTGGCAGTGGTATCTTCTAATCCCAAAGCCCAAGTGCAGCGTATTATCCAGCAGACTGCATACCCACACTTGACACCTCCCTAAAAGCTTTCCTGCATGTGTGCCAGTTTTATCAGCTACCTGGAGGACTAAAAGAGAACTTGGTTACTAATTCCCAACATTAGAGCAACCCTGCTCTGTTCCTTGAATAATGAGGTGAATAGGGCACTATCTTTAGAAAACCTTTGCTTGTTCAGTTCTAGCACCTTGCTTTGCTGTTAGCCCTGAATCAAACCAGTATTACTTAGTAGTAATATCAAAAGCATTCAGTGGTGGTCTAATTCTGCTCTTACTGCTTTGCTTCATGGCTGTCTCTTCCATGGAGCCTGAAAGCAACTGAACAGTTCACAAAAGCAAGAGGAAACAGTGTAGGCCAGGAAATGATGAAAAAATCAGTATCCAAGTAAGTCTGCAGGAAGAATTTAAGGACTCAGGATAAAAGTAACAGAACTGGGACAGCCAGAAATGAGAACTAACACCCCAGAATCTGGAGAAAGCACTAGATAGCTTCAGGGGCAGTGACTGATAAGGATTTCCAGTTACCTGTCTAATACCAAAAATGACTCCACAAGTGGCAACCTGCTCCCTAGCACCAAAAACAGTGAGCTCAGTGCTTAAATGCCAGAACTGACATTTCAGATGAAATCTAGGTCAACACAGACCAGTATGTGCCTATGACAGCAGCCATCTCTCAGTGAAAGGACGCAGCAAAACCTGCCGTAAGAGACAACTGATATAGCTCAACAGAACTGATGTAGTTGGAGTAAACAAACTTGATTTCAGCCAGATGTTAGAAAGCTAGCCTGTTACAGTCCAGTTACATGAGTTAATTTACTAACCTTGCTCCGGTATATGTTAAAACCATTACAGCCACAACAACACTATTAACTGCAATCTGTTCTAGTCAGATTTGGGAAAACGTGATCCTGCACTTCCTAGGTCTCATACTCATTTCTAGGGATAAGCCTTGAAGCGGCAGGCTTATTGCTAGCACTGAAGACCTGTCACGCTGCCTTGTCAATGGTCCCTGCACAGCACCACCTCCCCAACATCATGCTGAACTATCTTCTCAGTCCTAAGTCAGAGGGAATAAGGAAACACCCATTTAAAGTAGAATTTGACAGCTTTAGTATACTTAATATTGATGCTTAATGATTCCAGATCCCCTGCTCCTTTGTGAGTTCATCCATAAATGCAAAATTTCTCCAGGTCTGCAAGGAATATTCTAACTGGCCTTTGATCTTTTTCTCTTTTGAGTTACAAAATAAGATTTCTTATTAAGATCTGGGAAAAGGGACAAACAGTGTAGCATTACAATGTCCTGAATGTATTATTTTTTCCAAATCACAGCTTCCTTTGGATTCTGTCATGAAACGGCTGACACACCGGATGGACCAGGGAAGAAATTAGATCATATACAATCTGTTACTCTCTTTTTCTTTCTTTCTTAAGACACCTGAAGCAGACAAAGAACAGAGAGAGCGCGTCAGAAGCTCAGTGGGTATTAAGCTGGCATAGCTCTCACATAGTCAATGAATAGAATGAGTCAATATATTGATACCTACTGAGAAGTTATCCTGTGTATCTTAAAATACTAACAGCAGAGTCAACAAAAAGCAAAAGGGAAAGGGTTTTTTCACCTCACCCATTCAAATCTTCATCCTATTGAATATACAACCTCCCTATCATGCATATGTGCTAAAATGAGCCTGGCTGAGTCACAGAGGAACTGCAGCATTGGGCCGCCCCAGCTGGCCACCTTCCTCTTCCTGAGCACTCGCCTTCTGCCCTAGAGCACTCCCTGCCCTGTGGCCACACTGCCGTGTCAGGCGGTAAGTCCCCTGCACCAGAAGAGGAAACAAAGATAATTGTCTAAGCAGGCTTTTAAAAATCAGTTATCTACCTGCATTGCTTTTTATTTACAAGTAAAATGACCCACATTCCACCAATACTGATATCAACATATATCTGCAAGATCGCTGTTAAAAACAGCAGAATGGTTCAAATTTAGATCAATGTAACTAGGATTAGAATCACTACATTCCTGCTGTATCTGAATCAACATTTTGGGCTGTATTTAATGTGCTCTGTTGTTTGTTCTTGTGCATTCCTTTTACAGTACTAGATCATGAATTTATTATTTAACCTTGAGAAACATCACAACTTTTCTTCGTTCATTATATTATCACCTTTGTCCTCTGCGAGGTCAGTCCATAGCTCTTTGATCAGACAGAAATATCCAAAAATCAGACTTGGAGAAAACCAAAATAAGAGGAACTTTGCCCAGTTGTTAGATGGTGAGAATAATCCAATGGTATTTACACATACAACTAAGAAACAGAGCGTGCTGGGTGGCTGCAGAGGTACCTTATACAACTGTGTGTACAGCACTCTCTCTCACAGCTGCAGGAACCGGTTATGGAGGCAATGTCCATTCTCTGAAAGGCTGGGATTTGCTGCCTGGAATGGAGGATGAAGAACAATAGCAGCACTGTCCTCCTCAGATCCCAACACAAAGTACACAGATGAGGCAGGACCTATGCGTTGCCCTCCCCTATGAAGTGCAGCTTTCCAGTCGGGTCCATCAGACACCGTATTCAGTCTCTGAAAATCTCCCCAGCACCGACGGACATTTACAAACCTGAATGCAGAAACTTCTGGAATTCTTGGCTGTGTCATACAACAAGTGAAATAATCCAACAGATTGGACTCTCCTGGAAATCTTTGGCATGGGCATGGCTATCCCTCAAAACAGAAGCGGACTGTAGTCAACAGCTGTTAGGGATTTACGCTGCTTGGGGAAGTTTAATAACCAGCCATGGTGGGCAAAGGATTAAAATGCTTCCGTATTACAGGTCAGTCATAAACACAAGGTGATTCAACTCAATCCACTTAACGCTTTTGTGTTCCTCCCACACCTTCACATGCTACTGGCATCACCCAGGGAGATGACCTGCTTCTCCAGGATAAGCATTTTTCCCTTCCAGGGGAGGATCCCCATGGTTAGATCTGAAGGAACAGCCTGCTCCTTCTCCCCTCCCAGCCTCTGCTTCCTTTGGCAGCATTCTGGTGCAGATTTTCTTAGATAATACAGTTGCTTTAATGTCTTCAAACTAAAGGCTTCTTAAATTGAAAAAACGGTCTTTTAAAAACAGCAATATTTTACTTTTCAACATTTTTCATTTTTGCAACATTTTAAATGCTAATTCCTTTATCAAAAATACTATTGGAACTGTTATCAGAATGGTTATAACTGTAGCAAAAACCCTTAGAACATGAAAAACATCCATTCTGAACCATGTGAAACAGCAAAAGCATCAAAACCTCTATACTGAAAGGAGAAGTTGAAAAATGTTTTCCAGCCCAGTGCTGTAAGAAAGGCAAGCAGTTAACCCTCTCCTTGCTGTGCCCTTTCCCTTTCCTCTCTTCTCTGCAAAGGCAAGCACTGAAGTGAGGCTGGCATTCATTCCCTTTCAGTATGGACACAACAGAGACTGAACTTCCCACAGGTTACCAACTTACCAGCATACCTACCTACAAACCTACCAACCAGCATTGCTCAGGGGCTAGCTCTTCACATGTTCATAATGTCATGTACAAATTACGAACTATACAGCTTAAGGACACTCTTAAGCTTTACTCACGCACACTTTGAAAGAAAATGCACAGAACACTAAGTGGCTCTTACTACATGAAGACAACCACTGCTGCTGCATGCCCACATCAGTGGGCAACCACTTGGGTCTCTCCCCAGGGCTATTTAAGCTGTAGGAAGTGAGCCCTGTGAATAAGAATCAGGGAGCCCACTTGCCTTTTACCTCTAACATGCGAGAACTACCGAACACCTTTATTGGAAATAAATAACTACAAAAGGGTAGAAAAAAAAACCTTTCTTGAGACATGAATTAAGATTTTTTAAAATATTGATGTAACGTTACACGGCTGTCACAAAAGCCACTGCACTGTGATCCTTCCTCTGTCTCTTGTTTAAATGCTCTCTGGAAGCACAGCCTCAGAGAGGTTCAGCGTAACAACTAAAAGGGTTGTCATGTTTAGAGGGGAGCCAATGATGGCTCTATCCCCTGTCAATCATTTGTGCTTGCCGACATGGTAAAGCTGAGCAACCCAAATCTCCAGGACAGTAGTGTTAATGGAATAAGTAAAAAAGTCAAGTGAGATGCTATCTGAGCTTGCCTGATGAGATTGCAGTTTGCAGACAACCCTGGCTTATCTCAGATGATGAACTATCGGGGATAAGCAGAATGCATCAAGTCTATTTCCCCAAGACCTTGACTTGCTGTTGGTAGGGGAATATGAATAACATCTAGGCAGCTCAGTATAGATTAAATGTGGAACTGGATAAGATCAGGTTGTTAATGAATATACACTTTAAAAATACCCTCAAATACCTAGTCCAATAACCACACAAAGCAGAGGATTAAGTTTCTGGTATATGCTGTTTGAAGAAAGGCAAGTTAAGGGTAAAATCAAGGACTCTCTTCTAGATATAATGTGCATATGTAGACATATGACATCCATCATTCTTTCTATGTTTACACTTTACAATAATACTTGACTTAGTCAAAAACTTCTATGCATCTCAAAAGGCTTTAAAAAGCTAGGTCACTATCACACTTCCCATACAGAGGAGAAAATTACTTGACTAAAAACAGCAAATGGAAGATCCAGATCCAGATTCCCAGACCCTCCTGTCAAGTACACAGCTATGCATTAATGATGCTAGTCAAGAAACAGTTTTCTAAGAAAAATATAGACAGAAATCTTGCAAAATGAAGGCTAAGTCATGTGTCACACATGTGTGATCCCACTGAAATTATATATTCTATTCTATAACTGCCACTGAGAAAGAAGTTTTAAAACATCTAGGTTAGGTGTGCATATCCATAACGTGTAGATGCAAGGATTATTCATTTATACAAACGTGACTCATATTTGCCCAAATACGGTACTGTAAAGTACTGCATTAACATATATTGTTTATCCTAAACAACATATTGCTTAAACAGCGAATTGTTTGGACTTGAAATTTATTTATGATTAACCACTAAAACGTTATGGTATGGCATCTAGCAGCGAAGGTGGGACTGAGCCATGATTCAGGCTTGCTCCAGTAGCCAGTTACAAACTTGGATTTCTTGGTGCAGAAGCAGAATTAGCACAGAAGTACACAATTAAATACTCTCATAACAGAATCAAGAACACTTGAATTGTCCACAACCACAGACTGGAAAAATCCAAAGTTTACTTCACAGTCATGGTTAAAAAAAATATCACAAACACATTACTGATGTACAACACTGCCCCATGGTCTTTGAATGCCTTTTTTTTTTTTTTTTTTTTTTTTTTTTTAAGAATTCCATTTGTATCAAATTCAGTTTAAAAAAATCTGCTTCAATAAAATCCCAACATCAGAACCACTTTGCAACACACATCCGGTTTTAAAGCTAAAAACTTGAGAATGATTTAGAATATTAGCTTGCAGAGCCCCAGTCACCTACAGCAAATATCCACAAATATTTCTCATTCTTTCCACTGTTCAAGCCACACTGTATCAAGTAAGGGAGAAATAACAGCAACTATTTTGGGAGCCTTCTAAATGGATTAATGCTCATGTAACCCAGGCTCTCAGAATGGTTCTAATGGCATAGATGTGCGTTTATACTTGCATTTGTGTCCAAATCTTTTTATGACCAGCATTGGCTAAGAATTTTTCACTGAAAGGTAATTCATCAGAACTAAGCTATTTATAGGAATTGTTCTAAACTCAGTTTTAAAAAAGTTTAGGCATTTAACAACAAGGTTTCAAGTTTCATTAAAAATACGTGTTGTTTAGAAAGCTTAATTAATAAATACTTAATGTAAGTTTAAAAATGTCAAAGATTGAAACTCTTGTAATGATGTTGTTATAAGCATGATGATCAAAGGATATAAATGAGCAAGGTTTCCCTTTAGTAGTCCGACTGGCATAGAGGGAGAAAATGCAAAACAGGAATCAGATCTAAAAGAGCAACGGAAACATTCAAAGCTACATGTAGGTTTAGGTTAACAGCTCTGAATTGAACACGGTTACGTTAAGAAATGAGTCAATCTGAGAGAACAGGTCACTGCTACCTGCAGATCTGTGGGGAGTGGTACTAGCAAAAGGAGAGGTAATATGATCTGCCCCTCAATTGGGCAGAGAGAAAACTAATTAACGTCTATAGGACGTGAAGGAGTTCACAGGCAGCAGCATGTAAGAAGAAATATACTATAAATCAATATTGCTATACTGAGCCCTTGATTTTTAGAGTCTAACAGAGTTACAATTTTTAGTTTCTAAGATCTTTTGAAACTGTTTTGAAGTACTCTCTTGAGGATCAGGGCTGATAGGTTAGAGTGGTTATTTGTGAAAAATGTTCTCCCATTATTAACTGGATGTTTCTATTTACTGAAGCTCTGTGCGAGTTCACCATGGTACAGGGCAGGCTTCTGGTCCCACCAGTTTAGATCCCATGAGAGCATTTGCAGCACTGGATGAAGTATGCCATATCTTAGACTATCTGTTAAACCCATGGCTTTGGATCATTTTGTTGTGACATTTTACTGTGGTGACTATACAAACCAGTCTGTCTGTGCCTTGGTTTCATGGAATCAATTTTCTTTGTGGTGATGAATTCAGTAAGGTTACTGTGGAGGTAAACTGAGGGCTACAGGCATTTTAGTGAAGGAATGAGTTCAGGGAAAACAATGTTTATTTTTTTTTCCTTTCATTTTCTGTTATAGGTTCTGCATATAAGTCATGAACAAATGTATATATACAATGATATATTTGTGTACGGAGGAAGGGTTGTATTACAGTAATTTTGTGTGAGATTCTTGGATGTCTCACATAAAGATATGATCTATCTATGTTCCTCGAGCAGTAGCTGTTGAAAGCAGAAAATTGGACCCACCTTCCCTAAATTCCCTGGAATAGCCAGCTCAACATTTTCAGTATTTCAGAATTTTGTCCTACTACATAGAATCACAGAGTCATAGAACTTCCTGAGTTGGAAGGGACCCACAAGGATCATTGAGTCCAACTCACAGCTCTACACAGGACCACCCCCAGATCAGACCATGGGTCCAATAGCATTGTCCAAACGCTTCTTGAACACCAACAGGCTCAGTGCCATGACCACTGCCGGTGTCCCAGTGCCCGACCACCCTCTGGGTGCAGAACCTTTCCCTAACCCCCATCCTGACCCTCCCCTGTCCCAGCTCCATGCTGTTCCCTCGGTCCTGTCACTGTCCCCAGAGAGCAGAGCTCAGCGCCTGCCCCTCCGCTCCCCTCGTGAGGGAGCTGCAGGCTGCCATGAGGCCTCCTCTCGGCCTGCTCTGCTCGGGGCTGAACAAACCAAGTGACCTCAGCCACTCCTCATACATCTTGCCTTCTACATCCTTCACCATCTTTGTTGCCCTCCTTTAGACACAGTGGACACATTTCACTGAGTGAAAAGAAAAAGAAATTTTGAATATACTATATGGGACAGCCCTTTTTTGTCTGTACCCTACCCTACTCACTTCACAGGTTATAACAACAACAGAATGAAGTCCTTTCTGCCCAGACCAGATGTTCCCTGGCATTCCTTTTCTGCTGCTGAGTCTGCCAATAGCTAGATAAATACAAGAGATCAATATTTTAATCAGTGGTTAGCACCACGTACATGAATGTTCTGCACACTGCTACAGTTGAGGCTGAAACTGGGAACTACAGATGCCAGCTACTTCTTTGGCCATGCAGGTACAGACTGTGCCAGCGAGGGCACCCCAAGCCTCCCAGGAACACAGTGCCAACACAACACATTCTGTCTTGATGCCAAATGTTTTCTGGTTTGTAATAAAAATAATTTTTTTAAAAAGTAAGATTGGGCTGGTTATGGCTCCCAAACTTCTAGGAAATACACGCATATTTCATCTCGACATTACCACCTGGGAGCTTACAGCATGCAGAGGTGGAGCTCTGCTAGAGCTCATGCAGAAGGCATGGTAAAAAATAGGTCAAAATAGGAGCCATACTCAGAAGTTACTTCTGTGTAGACCACTCTGCCTCTGTAGGATATTCTTATCTGAAAGTTGCTCTATGGGAGGCTTACATTAGTTTAGAAGAAAACATGGAATAGAAAGGACTTAATTTTATGCAACACAGACTGCAACTGAAACGTGAGTACATGGCAGCTGCTGTTTGAAAATGGACACAACAGGCTTAACTTTACACAGTTTGAAGGCAGAAGAGAAAACATTTTCGGCAGCATTTAGTATGCCTGAAGTTGTTTTTTTATTACACACAAATACACATAAATTCAGCTTTTCTGCAGAACAATGTGTATTCTCACACTCACGTGCATATACCATGTAGTTCCAATCCTCTGAACTCACTGATGCAAGTTTGTATTGGGAAGAGGAAGAAGTATGGCTGCCATATGCACAGATTTTCCCAAAGACGTCTTATGCCTCTGCCTGGAGGGTAGAGGGGTTGTGTACACGTGTCTGGCATTTCTGGACATCCAGTTTTCCTGTGCTCATTGCACAGCTCAATGCTGCAATGCATATGCAGTGAATCAAATTTTCCAGGAAGAACCCAATGCATGTACATTGCACCAAAGACCTGCCCACAAACAATAATCACAAGTATATGAGACACACTGGAGTCAAGGTTTATGTGTGGATTAATCAAGCAGTATACAGATGACAGTCAACACTTCTTGGCAGCATGACACTACCTATGCATGTGCCTCCTTTCCCTGTGCACTTATTTCTACAAGGAAATCCTAAACAGAAACATAGCCATGCCACAAAGTAAAAGCAATGTGAATGGTGAAGTGGACAGGACATTACTAGTGCCAGGTTCTACTGTCAGGTTTGACTCTGCACAGCCACAGTCAGATAGCCTAAAGTCTATTTTCCACAAAAGCCTATTGATTAGACACCCTGATGGCCTGAAGTCAAGTGACAAAAAACAGCAAAACCAGGGACTTCGGCAGAATTCAGGCTGTTCAAATGTGGCAACTGTTTCTGACTCAGCAAACTGCTTTCTTTCTTCATGCCCCATTTTCTCTTCTTAGAACAAGAAATACAAAAACTGGTTGTTTGCCCTCTATCAATCCTGTGATGCTCTAACAAGCTATAGAAAATGCTTTCAGATAGCAATATAAAAATAGCTAAGCAAAAATTTATCCTAAGATACAGACTTATTAATAAAAATGGCAAGTGAAATTATTATAACTAGGATAATACTGCAGTAAGTCTTCTTCTCCGCTTTTTACAACATAAGGTGATAATCATTTGTGAGGTCAAGGAAAAAAAAAAAAAAAAACACACAACCCTCCCTTGGGATATACAATTAAACATATCAAAGAGGTTATTTGCGTCCATCTGTAGCATCTGGCACTGGCCACTGCCAGAGACAGAATACCAGACCAGATGGACCAATGTGTATGGCAATTCTTATCATCTTGTGTGATTAATTTCTTCCTTCAGGTTGGATATGTCTTTTCTAATTGCATATCAACATATAACCAAAATTGGTGCTGACATATCATTGATTATACTGTGAGTTTATCTGCAGCTCAGCATTCTGGGGCATTTTAGTCCCTTGCTTAGTTCAATTCTTTATTTTCTTCAATTTGCAAATCCTTCAATTTGCAGGATTTCTTTATCAGAAAGTTTCTACATTTACTCATACATTTTGCAAATCTTGTCCTCAGAGATTACCAACAGAATGCATGACTCAATTGTAATATAAACCAAAAATCTTTTTTAGTTCCTGAATTTCTACTACTGAAAGACTATAACCTACAAGGCTGTAGACTGTAAGACTCCAAATGATCTTCTTACAGCTGCAGTCTTGTCTGTGAATTTTTAGTCTAGACCTGCATGGTAGGATCCTAAAACCTTCCTACAAACTCTTCTGGAATGACTGCACAGTCCTGATCTTTTCTCAGCAAAATGTAGAGAATTCATCTTCCTTGCTTTGAGTACCTCAGAAAGAACCAGAGAAAAACAGAAATCTTATTTTTTACAAGAGCCATCCATGGCATTGCATTTTTTTTTTTATATGAGGGTTCATATAAGTAATAATAATGATGTAATTTCATATTCTTAATAATTATTTTTAAATGATTATAAAAAGAAATCAGTAGCACTACACCATAAAATTATGATGATGCTTGTGACATCACAGCAGGGACTCACTTTCTATTGCCGTATTTTAAACTTCTGGACTAAACAAGACTTCTGTAAACACAACTACATGAAGACCAGGGACTGAGGCAGCCTCTCTAAGTGCCTTTGAATTCAACAGGAAATCTACAAACATTTTAGAAAAGGGTTGCTGGAAGATGGTCACTCGAGAGGTGAAATGGGATAAAAGGAGAAACAAATTGCTCCTGTGGATATGACTGCTTTGTCTTAACTTGGTGTTCAGGGGAAATATTCTATACACACAGCCCCTGGCCTTTTCTGGAATCTGTACACAGCTTCCCTATGGACATGAATTACGCATAATCCTAAACCTCAACAGAAACATAAAAACCAGACAGGGTTTCTGAAGTGAAGCAAGCTTCCCTGAGGAGAAATACTACAGATATCCCTACGTACACATACTGTGGGGGGCAAACAAAAATGCCCACTGTTCAGACACTGTACTCAAACAGAACTGCTCTTGCCTGTACAAAACAGGAACACACACAGGACAAGCACAGCCCAGGCATCGCAGCACGCTGCAGTGCAGCCCAGCCCCTACCTGGGCCTGTCCCAGCGACCCGCTCAGCAACACAGAGGAAGCCTCGCATGGCTCTTCCCATGCCAAATAAGAGTGGAATCTGCCCCTTTTCTCTCCACAGAAAACACTTTTTAGAAAGTGCCTTGACTCTTTAGAAATGTAGGTAATAAACTAAATGTATTGATGCTTCAGTCTAGATATTGGCAATAAGACTTAAAAGAACACAGGCAATGGTAAAAAAAAATAATAAGAATAATTAAGCTATGTGGGTGTTTCAATCATCATAGTAAGCTGGATTTGTAAAAACTAATGGAACACTGACAAATTTAGGTCCAAAATAAAAAGAAAAAAAAAAAAAAGTGACTAAAAGATGACATTATACTGAACATCAGCAGCACAGGACTCTGGTGGGCAAGCTACAGACCCTGAGCCTTCTGCAGAGCACCTTGAACATCCTCAGTTCAGACCAACAGGAGAACCATGTTGCTGAGCTCTGATACTCCCTTCCATTTCCTTTTTCTTTACTTAGTCTATTTTTTCCTCCAGCTTCAAATGGTCCATGTCTTCTGTTGAGAACTACTTGGATCTTTAATGGTTCTTCTGATAATCCTTGACTCCTTTACTTCTGATTAAAGAGAAAGAAAGAAAGGGAAGCGTACCCTTGACTGATTTACACTTCATCTTAATTTCCGTCTTCCTCCTCTTCTCTCCCTCACTGTTCTCTCCCTTGCTAGCTGAAATCACCCAGATAATTTAGTTCACATTTTTGTTAAAATGAACTGATTGAACAGTTGTAGACAAGACCTAACCAGTGACAGAAGAAATAGAGTGAATAGGGTACACGGAAAGTAGAGGGTGATGTGGACAGCTCTGTGGCTGTCTCCAAAAATTCCCCAAAGTTCTGGAACCAGTGAAGGGAAGTGCATGTCCATAGTGCTCCTTGCAGCAGTAAATGAAACACTCACTAAAAGCTGAGAATCAGTTATTCTCAGAAAGAAATAATTGAAACAAAACACTGCATTTAATCATGCAGTCCAGGCACTTCTAATTTTTCTGAGAATGTATTCCTGGGATGAAGATTAACATTTCTTTGTAGAGCTGGCTGCATGGAAAGTTACCTGTCCTTCTTAGGTCACCACTAAGATTAGCTCCCAGGACTTCGTGCAAAGATGGGGCCATAACACTGTGATGTTCCCGAAATTCAAAGGGCCAAATAGCATGGACAAAGTTTGAAAATATCCCTACAGTGTATTGTAAGAGCTAGGGAAGACATCTGGAGGTTCTTTTCCTCAGTTCTGCCTACTACTGCTGCCCAGGAGAAACGTCTTCAGCGTTGCCCATTGCCAAGTGAGATTTGGCTTCACTGACATCAGTGGCAGAAGTTCTCAACAAGGAACCCCAAAGGGCTCATGATTCACCTTTTCTGTAAATCAGCTATCGAGTATTAATCAGTCCAGTAGGGGAGGTGGCTCATTTTGCCAGCGTATATTTTCCTAATGAATGGCCAGGAGAAGTAGCCTGAGTCTATGGCTTGTTAAGTAGAACACAACCTGTCTGGAATAACAATTGTCTGAAACGAAATAAGCTTATACATACATACTACTGGCATTCATCTGAGCACAATTTGCTACCTGGATCTTACTTATATGACATATCCTTTTCTTCCTAAGCCAATAAACATCCATTCTGGAGGACGGGCACTCCCATTACCGTACCCTGTTCCAGGCTCCTGCAAGCCTGACTTGCTTGCAGTGCCTAGTGTCAGAAAAGCAAATCACCAGGTAAAGGGATGCTTGCAGGGCACAGACATTTTTCTCCGTGATCATCCATGAACATCGGAAAAAAAAAAAATTAAAAAGAAAACAGTAAGAATTTTATGCTCTGTTTCTCTTTTTCAAGCCCTTATAAGGTGCTGAATATGTTTCTCAAGGAAAATTAATTTCTTTGCCTTTTCCTTGCCTCTAATGAACTGCCTCTGAATGCATGAGGGCACAGGAAGGAGGGCAGACTCTGTGGTGAGATAATAAAAAGTGAAAAGGCATTCAAAGCCATCAGTATCTTGCAAACTTACACAGATGGAAATATGTTGGACTGCAGACAGGGGAGAAACATCAGGGAAACTTGGAATATCTTTGGCATTCATTACCTAACTGCAGAGGAAAGATGACATTGGGCGAGCAGCAGGTTACCCTGCAGTCCTACAGAAAGTTAAGGAGGCAGATGACTAGATATTGGCCACATAAACTTCAGATTTCTCTAGGTCCTGTGCAGGCCCCCGGCATTCCTTAGCACAGTACTCAGTGGAAATGAAGAATCTACAAACTCTTCTGTGAAAGCCTAGGACATCATAATTATCAGCAGAATAATCAGAATGTGAGAAAAGTGTAAGATAGGCTACCATTAGATAAGTAAATCAATAAGAAAACACCTACTGTTTCCATTTTTACCTCACCAGGTATCAAAAGATCCAAAGCACTTGTAAGTCAGAAAATGTGTCTATATAACTGCGAGCTCAGGGCAGTTCCAATAATCTTGGGAGCGAAAGTGCCTTCCCAACACTATTCAGAAAAATATTTGTAATCAGCTGCTTTGCCCTCATACTGTGGTTGGAAGCCTTCACCAGTGGTGGAGTACATTTTTGCACTGAAACATCTGCTAGCTGAAACGGCAAACCTGCAGATCCAGATAGATGGAGACATTTCCAGACACATCATCTCCGTAACATCTCTACTGGCGGGGGTCATTAAGCAAACCAGATGGGGTGGGAGCAGAAGGCTGCTGTAACTGCAGGAACCAGCCACAACAGGGAGTCCTGAACACACTAGGCAGTGCAGCAGGTGAGCAGGGAACCAAAGGGTTCGCCAAACAGGTCCAGACAATCGGGAGATGTCATCCAGATTGATGTTCAAGCTCAAACTGTTAGGAAACAAAGAAACAAACAAAATCTTCTCCTACTCTCTCCTTCCAATCATTGGATCTGCTTGATGTAGCTATGCTGAATCTATTCTAAATACAAAAAACATGTTCCAAGGAGAGAGCGGAAACTGATTTGCTCTGCAGTTGTTACACGGACCCTGGCCTGAGTGTAAGCAGGCAAGTCAGCCTGATGGTACTCTTTTCCTGAACTTTCCAGAAAACAAAGTCTTTCCCAATTCTTTGCTGTGCGGTATTTACAGAATAAGTGGAGGATCTTTTTTTAGCAGCATCTTACGTCTTTCTGATTCATTCACCTTGTCCCTTGAGCTTCTGCAACACATGGCCCTCTATAGTCTGTGAAATACTTCGTATCCTCCTCTTCTCCATCATCAAGAATGCAAACAGATGAAAGGTGCAAAAGTAGGAGATGTTAAATAAACCTTAGCACTGGATCAATTTAGTAATGTCCTTTATCAGCCTGCTATTCATGCTTAGCAACCACTATAGCTCACACCAACTTCATTTTCATTTTAATATACCATACAGAAAAGCAGCCTAAATATACATCCCCAGATATAAAGCATATAATCTGTAAACTACAGGAACAGGCAGATCATTTCCATTAGTTTCTTATGTAGCAAAAACCACAATTTACACCCAAAGCATATAATTATATTCAAATTCTAAAAGACAGTGTCGGAAGTACTTTAAATTCATAGTTTGGGGGAAAGTCACTCAGGGGTATACGCAGTTATGTTTTAATGTGCAAAAACAACACACACACATACAAAGAGAGTGCAAGAGAAGTAATTTGTGAGTGGTGAGGGAGCCGTGGTGAATTGCCGGCCCCCGGCTCAGGCAGATGATTTCTTTAGAAACACCGACGGTGGCACCAGCACTACAGCCTGTCCAGGCTTTTGAGCCAAGGGGAAGACGTGACTGGGATCTACTTCCAGAATGTGCAGGTGTCTCACTTGTCCTTCAAGCAGACATCAGTGCATCTAAAGCACAAGGGGAATATCAGGATTTCTGTGGCTCTCTGTCAGAAATCTCAAAGCACACAGGTGGCCCAGGACTGCTCACCTCACCTAAGAGAGAAATGGTTTTGCCTTTGTCTCATGGATGAAGGAAACAAGCCAGAGAGAAAGGCAGTGTTTCACCAAGGTCACAAAGTAAGCCTGAGCCACTGGTCAACTGCCTGTAGTCTTGTGTGCAGAGGTTACACAGAAGACAGGAAAACCACCTTTTTCTCTTTAGTGCAAGTGAACTTTCACAGTTACCAAAGCCCACCAGAACAACTGAAATGCAAAACCAAAGAATATCTGCCTAGCAGCACGGATCTGTCATCCTGAGCAACTAGACAGGGTCCTGCTGGGTCACAGCACGTGGAAATGGAGAGAATAAAAACCCGTCACCCACCCTACTTCCCAGACAAAACACACACACTTTGCACTTACAAACTCCAGTTCTTCATGCAGCTGCCCTTTGAGGGACACTCCAGCTGGAGACCGTTCTGTCCTTCAGAGGATTCCCCCCTGAGATTACCCAGGTGCTTCCTCCTGCTTCTAGTAAGATTTGTGTAAAGTATTTGAAGCTTCCAAGAGCGCAGTATATAATGTCCTGGTGACTATCATAACATTATTCAAGCATATATTTTCATACTACAGCAAAAGAAGGGGGCAGGGGGAAGGAAAACTGACCGCTATCTTTAAGAATATTTTCTTCCACTTTCTTTTTTTTTTTTTTTTTTTCCCCTAAGTGTGTGAATACTATTAAAAGTACCATTCTCATTCTGCAGTGTTCTGACTGTGGAGCTTGAGTCACATATCCCAATATTCTTTACAACTTCAATGCCTATACAGAGCATACAGCAGAATCCTTCATCTGTCTTTGAAATGCAGTCACCTCTGCAGCAGAGTGTGGCAGTTGCTTGACAAGTCAGGGCTATATTATCCAAAAGCAGAAATGATAAAGTGAAGAAGGAGCCTCTTTCCAGGCTAACTTGCAAAAAATAAAAATAAAAATAAATAAATAAATAAAAATATATATATATAAGAAGAAAGCCCTGATCTAATTCTGACTCAGTACTAACATTCCCACTTTTGCAAAATTTGCTACAAAATATTAAGTAAACACTAAGTATCTATCAGAAGGGGTTTTTTTGAAAGATTTCTTAGCAAACGGTACCTTCAGCAGCACTGGTCTGAACACGTTTCAAAGTGCACAGAGACATACATTAAATCAGGATGACAGGGTCCAACAGTAACATTAGGCTTCTCTTGTTCCACATTTCATAAAATCACTGGGATCTCACAGGATCAAGCAGCAGGTGAACAGACTTAAGCTTCGATTTTACAGATCAACGCAAGCTGCTCCAAGTCAGGAACAGCAAATTCTGAGCACTCCATAGGACGGCAGAATGAGAAGTCAAAGCACCCTATTAGAAACTGCTTTATGCTAATGCATAAAATAATAGTAACCTCATTTTGGGGAAGCAGCCTTTGTGTATACCAGAATTTTCCTGTGTGCAACTACCAAATCCTGCATTTTCTCAGAAGAGCTAGGGAAACTCAGCACAGGGGGAGGGGGAAGCTCAGCTGCAGACACTTAAGCAAGACTACCAGGGACTAGTGAGTTTGGGTGCTTACATTTCTGGGTAGCCAGCATGAGACAATTTAAAGAGATATCACCTTTCTTTAAAAAATATTAGTTATTGTTAGTGGTTCTGAGGAAGAAATCTGAACATCCAGGCATGCAGAGTCACCAGTCTGCAGAAAAAAACAGGCTTCATTGTTGACAGAGACTAGCCAAGGAAAGCATACAGACTTGTGGCTTTTCACTTGTGCAGAACTGAACTGCAACCCTAATTTAAGCTCTGAATGAAGTTAATTTTACTGGATCACTGACTGTTCTGTATAGGAAGACTTCTTCCCTTTTGTTAAAGCCACCAACCATTTCTCAAAGTAATCTCCCGGGTGAACAGGGAAGGTCCAGCTTGGTACTGGGGAATGGGCAGTGACAGGGACGTGGAATTAGTTTTCTATTGTACAGAAGAGGCTGGATTGGAATAACAAAGACACTTCAGACAAGGAAGAGGTCACACTGGAGGAACAACAAGGAGCAGAGCATGTGTATTGTACAGAGGGCGCAGGAGCACAGCTCGCCACAGCGTGCGGCAAGCTTTGACGCGGGTTTGCAGAGTACCTGCCCGTTTCATGGGAACACTCCCTGATCTGTCCAAGCATTCATTCTCATGTGCTAATTTCAAAAATGACATGAGAGATAGAAATGTTTCATGTAAACGACAAGACTTCTGAGAATTGATGAAGACCTGACAGTTACACCTGCAAGATCTGGTGACTGACTGCTCAGTGCCAGTCCTTGTGACAAACCTTCACTTTTTGCTGTGCCTTGTCCAACAGCCCGAGTGAGCCTAGCCCCTGCAAGGTGAAAACCCAAAGAGAAAAGCTCCCCACATCCCCATGTCTCCCACAGCTGCCCCTGCTCAGCAGCATTGTGAGGGCTGGGGCATCACCTCTGTGCACCCCTGAAACCCCCACCCATTAAAGAGGGCCAGGAAAAATACAGCCAGAGAAGAAAAGGAGAAACCAAAGTAATTAATTCATCACAAAGACAAAACATACACAAATCTCTTCATTTTATCTGTTAGCCTGATCAGCCATGCATTATTTAGCAGCTGAGGTGATGAGGACATGGAAAGGGGCTGTGAAGCCAGTGCTGCAGGCTTTGGTAAAGCAGCTGACCCAGCAGGGTGCTAAATAAGGGGGTGAAGAAGGATTCTGCACATGCGGATTCTCAGTAAAAACAGTCCCAGCTCTGTTCCTTAGCTGGACGTTTATCATCCCTCTGTCCCAACAGCACTCAGTGAAACAAAGAGGCATCGTGCCTTTCCCTTTCTGCTGTTTGGGGAGCAGGCTTCTGGCAGTCTGGAGAGGTCCTCACGTGCAAAAAGGGTTTCTTCAGCCTTGCAGAGCACCCCCGCCGGTGCGGGTTTGCTCACCTGCTGACGGGGAGGTAAGCCTCAACAAAGAGTTTCTCCTTGAGACGACGCGCTGTGCCAAGCAGTACGTCTGCAGGTTGCAGCTCAACTACCAGCAAGCACCAGCCTAGTGCTTAGGATTAACTCTCCTTACACCAGCACCGTGAGGGCTGCACAACCTGCGCCTGGTCCTGCTGCCGTTAAGCCACAGGAAGGGCTTTGACTGATTTCAAATGAGTGCTGAACACAGGCTCCAAACAAGCGTTCATCGCTTGGGAGACGTTTACTTTTCCTCTGTTCTAGATACTAATAGACTACTTCAAACAGATTGAAATCTACTGGGATGTGTCAGAAAAAAAAAACAAAAAAAGCAAAACACAGTTAGATACAAAACTGAGCACCGGCGGCCGGCACTGCGGGACTGGAAGGCGGCACGGCAGGGTGGTCGGGGTCCTGAACCCCTTCCTTCTGAAGTCGGTGAGCACGTAGCCACCGAACAGGGCAGGAGTCAGACAGAATTTTTTATTTCCCTCCAGCAAAGAAAAAAAAAACAAAATCCCAACAAGCACAGAGAGCGTACGGCCTCCTAGGGATCTGAGTCCTCACCACTGTCACACATCCAAATTCCAAGGGCCTCTGTCACGCAACAGAGGAGGAAAACACAAAAATAAACCATGTGTGTGTTTACAAGACCAGCTGTCTTTGTGGTCTCTTTTTCATCTCTCTCTCTCACACTCTTCCCCTTACTCGTGGCCAAAGGGGGGGTCCATGCCAGCTTTGCTACATGGCATGAGTAGGAAAGGAAAACAATAAATAAATCTCACGCTGGCTTATGTGCTGGCCTGAGCTCCAAGAGGTCTCCATTTCCCTTGATTCCTTACTGCAATGAGGATACCAAAAAAAACGCCTGTCTCTCACTGAAGTTGATAACAGCTTTTGCACAGGGCTCTTAAATGAGGCTTTGCTGGGTTTTCAGGGCAGATGGAAAAGTCATCAGGGAGAAAAGAACTATCATTTCTTGACCAGGAAACAGAGTATGGACTCTCCCGCAGACTATCACCTGCATTTTATGTCAAGGCTAACCACTATCACATTTTGCAACATCCTTCTCTCCTTTCCTCACAAGTGACCTGTGAGCCAGACTTCACTATCCCCTTCCATCACAGGAGCACTCAGCTAAAAATGCATGCCTGCACAGGGGCAGAATAAGAAGAACCGGTGTCAGAAGGGAGGGAGAGGACAGGTTGGAAGGAGAGGAGAAGGGAGGGGAGAGCCCTGGGACGGTAGGTTGAAATGCCGCATGACATGGCTGCAGTGGGTGCTAGGAGGATGTGCTGGCAGAGCTGCGTAGGGGTTACAGGGACACCGAAACCAGCAGTATCACAGCTAAGTCCTCAGATGAGCAGCAGAGCAGCGTGAAGAGGTCAAATGGTACAGCAAGGGATGGCTCTCCAGTTAAGGCTATAGGAACACGGGCAGGGTTGTAGGAGCTCGGTACTACAGGTCTGAGACGAGGCACAGTGGCGAGGGAACGGGCTCAAGAAGAAAGCCAAGAGGCAGATGCTGCGGGTCACAAGAGACTCCAGCAGAGCAGGGCTGCGATAGCAGGAGGTGCTTTGGCAGGGCTGCTGGAGGGTGCGGGAAGAGGGTGGCAGGGAGCACTGCAGGGCAGGCTGCAGGTGCTCAGGCGGCGTGGGAGGGGGCAGCCCGGGGCGCTGCAGAACAGCACCGTGCCGCAGAGCTGAGGGCTTGGGACCGAAGCGGCGCTGGGCAAAGCGGGTCGAGCCGGAGGTGCGCAGCCACTTGTGCAGACAGAAGTGGTGCCATCCCGTCAGCCTCGCAATTTCCCGCTTCCACTCCAAAGTTCACCTCCACCCCAAGGAGCGAGCAGAACACTTTCAGGCCCCACATGGGAAGGGAACCGGTGCCATGCCAGGCAGCAGCACCATCTGTTAAGTACCACCCATGTGAAACTCAGTTTTCGGTTATTAATCATCGGCAGCAGGAGCCCTGGTGGTTGCAGCAGTGCTCAAGGACTGTGAGACAGCCCCGGCTGCGCTGAAGTGAGGAACCAGCCTGTCCCTGCCCCAGAGGAGCTCCGGCTGGAGGAGCCCCGGGAGAAGCAGGCTGGGAGGGAGGAGAAGCACAGCGCGGGGTGTGATGGCAGGCTTCAGGCACCTTTCCAGTCTGTTGCTCCTCACAAAGCGGCTGAGCAGGGCTGCTGCAGGCTCCTCGCTCTGGCTGGACCTGCCCCTGACCTGCAGCCCTGCAGGGATAGGCACAGGCCCCGGCCTGCCTGCCTCGCCCGGCTACCGTGGCAGAAGGCGAGGGACCCAGGACAGAGGGACAGGGGAAGGGGGAGATGAGGGGTGCCCCCAGGTCTGCCGGGCCCAGAACTCCTCCCAGGGCAGGCTCGGCAGAGCCGGGCACGGGCACTGCTGGTCCCGCTGCCGGGCGCTGCTCAGCGCTTCAGAGGCAGGATGCTGGCGGGTCCCCCTTCCTTGGCATTCCTCACGCCCCAGTTCCCCTTGTTGCCCGGGCTGAAACCCACTCCCCTTATCTCCCACCGCCGGCTTTCGGGGGAAACCACCGGCAGGGAGCCGTGGTAAGGAGACTGGCGGGTCCCTCCGTGCACCCCGCGGCGCCTTCGGGTGGGAAGGATGCGAGCGGGCAGGGCAGAGGCGGGCAGGGCAGGGCAGGAGCATCACGGTGGGCGCCTTCCCCAGGTCCCCAGCAAGGCCCCGCGGCCGCCGTGACTACGGCCGGGACCCCCCGGCCCCCTCCGCCCGCCGCTGCCGCCCGCCCCAGGGGACCCGACCCGGCCCCGCCGCCCACCCTCCCGGCCCGCTGGGAGCCCCCGGCCGGGGAAGGTGGCTCTGGAAGGGGTCCGACCTCGGCACCCGGCGCCGGGGAGGGTCGGTGGGCAGGGGAACCCCCATCCCCCGGAGCCACGGGCATCGTGCGCGGGGCGCTCCCGGCTCCCCCGCCGCCGCTCCGGCTGCTCCGCGGAAAGGTTAGAGAGAAACAAGAGGGGCACCCACCGTGTCCTCCTCGCAGGGAGACGGGGGAGCGGTAGATAGAGATAGGCACAGAGTGGTGCTTGCTGCCGTGGAAGTGATGCTCATACTGAGCCTGGGATACGGACGAGGAAGAGGAGGCAGAAGAAGCCACGTTAGAGGAACTCCACACAGAGCTGACGATACATCCCCAAAAGAGGGAGCACATCCACAGGGTCCAGGCGGGGCGGCGTCCCGGGCAGGTGCTGGGGTCTGCTCTCAGGTGCATGGTCAAGGCACGGGGCACCTACGGGCGGGCGGTCTGGATTCCAGCCGGGGAGAGAGGCCAAGGTTCATGATGCCAGGGGACCCATGCTAGCGGAGAGGACGGTCGCTTCCGAGGCTCTGGGGCGGGCGGGCGCGTGTGCAGGAGGCAGAGACGGCGTGTGGCTGGGCGAGACGGCGTGTGCGGGAGGGAAGGGGAGGGAGGGGGAGGCTGGGAGCCGCACACGCACCACCAGAAAGATGCGGCGCTGCCCGGGGCTGGAGCTACAGCGGCAGCGGCCCCGCGGCCGGTCCGAGCCTGCCGGGGAGCGGCGGGGAGCCGCACATGGCAGCGGGGGCTCCGCTCCCCCGGCACCGTCCTCCGGGACCCCGGGCTGCCCGAGGGCTCGGCCGGCCCGCGAGCGCTGCCTCGCGCCGAGCCCGGAGGGGCACCGAGCGCGGCAAGAAGCAGCAGCAGCAGCCAGAGAGCCCAGGTAAAGGTCGGATTTTTTTTTATCCCGGTTCCAAGGGGGTTCTGGTGCTTCTCCACTACACGCGTTGCAATGCAGAACTGCCGGGCGCACACGCACGCGGCGCGGGATTGCCGTCCTCCGTCCTGCGGGTCCGGGCGGCCGAGGGCTGACGCCGGTTAACCCTGTGCAGCCGGGGGGGCAGCGCCAGCTCTTCGGGCCGGGCCGAGCCGGGGGCGGGCAGCCGGCGGCCGGCGCGCCAAGTGCGGCCAACTCGGCGGCGCAGGTGAAGCGCAGCCGGGGAAGCGGCTCCGCCAATGGGCGAGCCGTATGCAAATGTCCCGGCCGCGCCGAGCCAATGGGGGCGGCGGCGGCTCTCCGCAGGGGGACTGGCTGGCTCCGGGGGGAGGCGGGGCCGGGCGGGGATGGGCACGGCCCCGCCCCCCCCATCTGCCCGGCCCTGTCCCGGGGCAGCCCCGGCCCTGTCAGCGCCCCCCGGCAGCACCGGGCCGAGCCCTGCGCCCCCCGCTGCACCGCCCGCACAGCTGCCGGTGGGTCCCCGGGGCTGGCAGCGTAGCGGATCTAAGCCGGTGGCGGTCGGTGGGGAACGCTTCAGGGCTTTGCCGGGTCTGACCGGCGGTCGTGGTGCCCAAGCTGCAAAGCACGATGGCACCTGGGAGCGTGTCCCACAGCTGCCCCCGAGAACCGGGGAGGGCTTTCGGGTCTTTTAGGAACGAAGCCATTCGACCCCTTGAGGCGCTGCGTTGCCTTCCTGCAGATAAGGGCTCAGAGCCACCGGCCACCCCCAGGGATGGGAGCGAACAGAACGCACGGGCTTCTCCGTTCTCCCCAGCACGTCCCGTTAGCACGCGTGCTCCGGGAGCACTCGGCGTGTTCTGGGGGACACTGGCTCACCTGACCCGTGACTACCCAGAGTCTTGCTGAGGAAATGAACTGATGCCTTGTAGGCGTCAGGATGCTCAGAAGCATCGTGTCTTCAACAAGAAGCATCCCCGTGCTCCTAATTTTACCATTAAACTAACTGGGGAGAGGAGGGGGGTTATAACCTGGCACAAAAGGCTGCTGACCCATCAGGATGCTGCTGACATCCCCCTTTTGACAAAGACAAGAAACAGAAGGACATTCGTCATTGAGTGCCTATGGTAGCATCCTCAGGCTCTCCGTTCCCATTTAACGGTCTGACAGACCACATCCCTGTCTTGCTGTGGAGTTACCACCCTCCAAAGCAAGTCACCGCTCCTTCCTCAGCTCTCCGCTCTCCCTGCCCCACACACCGAGGTACCGCCTTCACCTGCTCTGCCACCGGCTCTTCCCCACGTAGCGGGTACCAGTTCAGGAGCAGGGGGTGCACAAAGGCGATGGGCATCACTTCCAGCTGCCCTGGCCTGAGGCAGAAAGCACCCGCTAGTCCCGGCTCAGGAGAAACAGGGAGCTGCCGTGTGTCGTCCCTGTGCTGGGCAGCCCTCCTGTCCGAGCTCTGCCTACCGGCCTTCCTTTGCTACAAACCACTGGGTAAACTGCCTCGGGCAAAAAGGAGGAAGGCCAAGAGAGCCAATCTGTACAACATAAAAAAATAATATTAATAAAAAAAATAAAAAGGAAAAACTGTGAAGCTGGCTATAAATACATCACAGGGTTCTGGTGACACCATAAAGTACGGAACTTCACTCTGCCTTGCTTTATGAGGTGCTGGTGGATGTATTTACTGCCCTGTAATTCACAAGTGACTCATTTATTTAGCAGCACTGCTGCAGGAACAGGGCAGACTTCAACTCGATTTCCCCTCTTGGGTGGTGAGGGGAAGTTTAGAGGCAGAAGTACAGTTTGAACATTATCCCCAGTGGATTTACTTCAAAAGAGGCATTGTTATTTTCCTATTAGGTTCATCTGGGTAAAGTCTAAGTGTGCTGGTATCTTCAGAACTGAGATGGGTGCCTTCAAGGATAACCTTGCTCCCCACAGATATGAGAAAAGTAGTTTTATTTCTTCTATATGTTTCTTTTACTACAAGAGCAGAGGGCCAACATGTTCTGAGAAATGAGAAATAATAAACCAAATGTTTCTGGGTTTTTAAAATCGCAGAAAGAGACCAAGATGGCATCAAGCTCTGGAAAACTGTGTAGTCTACCTCATTCATGTTAGCAAGTCTAACTCTATATATCATTATTTCTTATTAAATCTTCTTTGTTCACTATTTTGCTGCATTCAAAACTGAAAAAGCAGTCAGCTGTACTCTAAAAACACAGATTTCTAAAATCAGATCCAAAGAGGAATGTCCATTAGCTTTTAGCAATACGGGGTGACTGCCGCAGAGATGACAGCGCTGGTTCCACCCAGCAGAGGCTAACGAGGTACAGCATTAGCCCGTGCATCGCTACGTGATAAGGTCAAGAGAGTAAAGTCAGCAAGGACAGGCTTTGACCCAAAAGCTTTTCCCTGACTCGAACTATTTCTCTAAAAGTTCAGAATATTTCCATTTTTGGTTTTTTTTTTTTTTTTTTTTTTTTTTTTTTCCCAAAGAACAAGAAGGAGGGTGAGAGACGGTTCTGCTTACAATCCTAAAATAGAGGCTTAAATAAAATAAACCAGAGAAGATTGCCTGCTGTAGAGAGCTTAGGACTGGCATACAAGACACCTTTGTCTTTAGCGAGCTACTTCAAATACTGCTGAGGACAGCAGTGCCCGGGATGCTGGTAGCTCCTCAGCACTTCTGGCAGAACGAAGTGCGCTGAGGGCAGTCCCCAGTGCCCCCCTGCCCGTGTCAGAGCTGCCTCTGGCAGTAAGAGCCAGCAGCACCAAGGAATCATCAGCATCTGCTCATCCAGAGGGAGAGGGGAGAGGTGTGCCAGGACGGGGCAGAAGACCATGGACAGAGCTGCTGCTGTGCAGTACCTTTCTGTGCATCCCCAACCAGATGCAGTCCCCTAGCTCTCAGTTTTATTCTGTATCTCTGAAAAAAGAGCAATCTGTTCTCAGGGCTTCTGTGCTTTCGTTCAGCATCCAGTTAAGTCACCTACCAAAGCCGAGACATAAGCCTCGGTGTTACCAGTGACACAGGCAGGTCTAATTCTCTTTCCCGCTCAGCCCCAAGGGATTGTGGTTTGCCCCCAGCAACTAATACAGAAACTCTGGAGCCTAGATTTGCTCTCATTTATGTCAGGGTGAGTAAATTCAACAGAGACAGTGGACTGACATCAGTGAAGGGCAATCAGACTCTTGATACTCATTTGTGAGAGGAGAAATGCAAGCTGATTACAAGCGGTTAGCTTGGGCTAGCAGTAGGTTAGCCCAAAGCGATAGGAACCACGGGGAGCTCTGACAGAAGATGAGGGACACAAATTCAGTTCTGCCAACCGTCCTGTTTAAGGGTCAGAAATCTTGCAAAGTTCAGCCTTTTTACTGATGTTTCACACCTACAGTCTTCTGTTAGTGAAAACTACCAAGAACAAGTGTGGGGGCAGTAAGTGCACCAATACATCACATTTTGGTAATCATTAATCAATTGTGATAGAGAAAGAGGCAATGTCAGAATTTGCTAACGCAAACTGACAATAACATGATAGAATTGGCCCTGTTCATTAGATTAATGTACAAAAGACAATCCAGTGTACTCAGCGCTATGTAAACTTACAGAAGCAGAGTCCCTCTCCCAGAGAGTTTACAGATTTGCTTGGAAAGGCACAAGCCAACATATGTTGGGCCAGCTTAATGAGCAAACAGTTCTTTTTTGGCTTAAATCTGCTAGTCTGTGAACCTAAGAGAATGAAAAGGTTCAGATATTGGCAGTAGTGACTTTACAAAGGAGTGACGAGTACAACTGCCTTGAGCTTGTTAATCTCCTTTCTGTCTTCTCTGAGTATGCCTCAAAGATACCTCAGCTGTCTACATGGCCCCACCAAGCCTCCCTTCTCCTAAAGCTGCCTCAAAATGAGGACAAGATCCTGCTCAGTCTCAGTACACATTCAATGAGAGCTCTCAAGTCTCATCAGGGAGAGAAACAGAAGCTACTTCTACCTCTTGTGCCATTTAAAGCAATGTGCCTTTTTTATGAAAGGTTTTACAAGCTCAGAAAGACTACAGAACTTAGAAGAATGGCCAAGTTTGAAGAAATCAAGGTTGCCCACTGCTCAACCTTAAATAGCTATTCAGTCACCAGTGTAAAAAAAGGAGCCTGATGGATTTCATTTCCTGAACTTTCTGTCCTGGAGTTCATACCTGAGTACCACTACTACCTATGTTTCACTGAAGATACCAGAATAAAATGGCAGTGACCTGTGGCACGCGCTGAGAACTGCATTATCTATCATCCATAACAGCCCCTCTTACAGGCAGGCAACTCTGCAATTAGCCAGGTTTTATGCTGAGCCAAATTAATCTCTAGCACAACTCCTAGCAACTGATACTATGGATGCAAGTAGTTATTGTGTCTGTGGAAACAAAAATATACGTGTACCCTGCTCTCCCTATGCCTGGAATCAGCATTAGCAAGTTTCAGGTGAAGGCTACCAGCCTTTTCCCAGCTGAGGTGTGAGCCCTGCCTGGGATAACACGCTGCTGCAATCAATCCCTTGCCACTAGTGAGCCTCTCGGCAGCGAAAGGTTAGACACATAGCAGAGCACACGGGAGGAAGTGTGACCTACCGTTGTCTTGGCACTATCTATTCCGTAGATCTAGATTTAGGTGTCCAAGGTCTGCCAGCCCAGCACCTTACATGCTAGTGCTAAATATTAACGCTGCAGAATTAACATTTATGTCATGAATTTTTTAGGGTGGAAGAAAAGTGTGGGGAAATTATTTCTGAAGAGCTCTGAAATCTAAAACTCAAATGGTACCTGAAAGGCTGAATTAGAAAGAGACAGGGAATAGACGGAGTTAAAATAGCTGCTGTGATAGATAAGGAACTGTTTTAATTTTTACCCATGAGAGCAGGAAGGAGACTTTTCCTTTTACACTCAAAGAAATCTTGTCTGATGCAGAAAGGAAAAGCTGGAAAAAACACTGTTGCTTTTGCTCCTTTAAACTGGCTTCTGTGGTATTGAAAAGCAAGCTCTCTAATAGACACTGCACAGGCTCCCCCCTCTGCTTCTCTTCTCCCTTCCACCTATCATCTTCCCTGGCTTTTGCCTGTAATCACCTGTTCATCTCGCAGCAATAACTGCCAGGTGACTGGTGTTTGCGGTAGTCTCCCGAATGCTGAAAAAAAAAAGAATTAAAAGAAAAGCAAAGAGAGATGTAGGGGGGAAATCTTTCAATGACACAAGTGTCTCACCGCCAGCCAGACAAAGAGCGAAGCGTCTCCTGCGGCCAAGCCTGCTCGTGTGGGAGCTGCTGATAGGTGTAATTTCCTAAGATGTATACCTTGTCAGTGTGCAGAAGATGAAGAGAAAAAGAAGGTCAGAGCAGCCAAAGCTAAAAAATTGGAAGGACAAAAGGAGACGCTGTGGGGAATGATTCTTCTGCTTTAACCCTGAAAGAGCCCATGCTGCACGGTCTGTGGCAAACCGACCTCCTGACTAGGGCACAGCAATCAGTCAGCCCGTTAGAGGAACGTCTCCTCACCCGCAGGAAGCAGCCATTTCTACCTACCGTGCCTGCGCCACACCACCCGCGTGGCGGTACACCACAACCCGAGCGTGGCACACAGGATGTAGTCTGGCTGTTCTCAACCACCGCAGAAAAGAAATTTTCCCTCCAAGTAACTAGGCTGGTAATAGAGAAGGCAGGCAGGGAGCCTCAAGAGTCTACCTAGTCTATCTCTGCTCCAAGGTGGAATAAAATTCACCTGTGTCATTCTTGGTGATGTCTAACTTGCAGTGATGAAGAATCAGTGTCTCTGGAAGCTCTATATACACCAGTGCTCAGCTTTCTTTATTTTTTTCCTTTTCCTTTTCGAAATCTGTTTTAGTCAAAGTGACTTCTGACATCTATAAGTCAAAATGTTTTAATCAAACTATAATTAATATTCCTTATGCCCAGAAGGAAATGTGTAATAATATTATAACAACATAATATAATATATTGCAATACTTCTATGGTGTATATAAGAATTTCACTGAGGATGTGAGCAACGTGACCACCAAAGGGGCAAACAGCATATGTACTTGTTCATAGGAGGCATCCAAGCAATGGAAAGTTGCAACATGAAGGACAAGGTAAGCATATGGGATGCAAATAGGCAGGACATCCTGCTGAAGGCACAAAGAGAACGATGGGGTGGGAGGGAGCGGAAAAAAGAACGAGAGAAGCACCACTGTTAGCAGTTGAGGATCCCACTTCTCAGAGGGTGAAAGTAGTGTTAAAACATCGGGCATGAAAAGAGAAGTTGGCTAAGAAGACAAGCCACCATCACTTCCAACTTCTCTCATCCTCCTCTTCACCTTCTGCAACTAGACCATCCAGGGCAACAGCTGTCGGTGCTGACTGCAGGGAACTGGCTCTGCAGTACTGTGCAGTCACAGTTACTTCGGGCATAAGTGTTAGAGACTAACAGTTCTGTATATGAAGGAAAAATTTATGACAGTGATTCATAGTTAACCATTAGCATAAAGAGTGCTGTTAATGAATGAGTTTAGCGAAGTTTTGTTTTAAAGCTTAAAACGGTCCCAATTTATCTGTCTTCTAAGGATTCCCATCCTGGCAATCTGTACTGCCCTTACACACACACACAGTCACACTCACGTTTAATTGCGATATTACTTCTGTTATTTCTTGCCCTCTCACAGAAGAAAGATTATTTCCTTTCTCTTTACAGATACCCTTTATATATTTGAGGACTTCTGCTGTCTGTCTTTACTAGACAAAGAAATGTGTTTTACTCCTCCTTAGAGAACCAGGGTTGTTAGACTGTGATTATTATTGCTAGTTTCTTAGAGACTTTTCCTAAATATCTCAATTTTTCTTGAAGTGCAATGCCATGGACTGGATGCAGTCCTCGAGATGAAGTCTCATTAGCACTGCATACAGAAGAACACAACCTCCTGCAACTCACTGATGATAGTCCTGTCTACATTACTTACATTCTTGCATAGAAGGACCCATGTTCACACCTTGCCACATATTTCTATTTTTATATTCTGTAACATGGAAAATATTAGGCCTTATTCACTGAGATTTTTAATAGGGCTTGCATCTCAGAAAATGCAGCTTAGGTCACCATAGCACTGCGCTGGGATGGGTGACAGTACAGTATCAGCCACCTGTTCCCTGCTGGTGCATTTAATGCTGCTGAGGACAAGCCCATGCCTCAAGGCATGCAACACACCCACACAGGCAAACCAAAGAGGTGGGAGCAAAATACACTGCAGGTCCCGTTGTGGCAACTGATGGGGAGGATTTACTGGGACACGGGGTCTCCAGCAGAGAAGCTGAACAAAAGCACAGTAGTGAGAATTAACATCAGGAGTACAAACTGCTTTAAAAACACCTCTCTGTGCGAAGCACCTCACCCTCCTACCATTCCCCAGGGTCTCCAGCTCCACTCCACCCCCACGAGCTCCTCCAGCGCTGCGGGTCTCCTGAGACACCAGCAGTTTCCTTGTCTTGTCAAATCCCCCATCCTGCCCGTGATTCAACGCGTGTGCGAGAGTCACACGGATGCAAGAAGCCTGCTTTCTCAAACCGAACGCTTCCCTTCACCTGGCACCCTCGTCTCTGAGCAACACGAGGAGGAATTAGTGGCGGGGGGAGCATGGGGAGGCACCCAGCAGCAATAAATCCCGACCCGAGCTGCAAAGGCTAACACCAGAGCAAGTGCAAGCATCGGGAATACACAGGCTTTAACCACCAAACAGCCATGAAATTTGGGAAGAGGGAACAAAGAAGGGGAAGGAGCAGCACACTCCCTGTCTGATAAGCTGTATACAACAGATAAGCGTAAACTGCTCCGACACGGATGTGCTATTTACTGGACAGGACAGACAAACAGCTCCAGCTACTCATTGTAAAGAGTCAAGGGAAAAGCTAATGACAGGAATGCAGGGATTATGTTTAAACTACTCAGATGCATACATGTACATGGGCACGCACACATACTTCTGCCTCTCTCTCCTCTGTAGCCTCTTATCTCTTCCTCAGACTGCCAACTAGGGATAACTACAGAAGATCCCAGAAAAGGGGAAAAATAAAGAAATCCCTATGATGGAAGAGTCACGCTTACTGCCATTCCTTATGAACTTGTGGTTGGTCACAGAAAAGCCACCCACACCCGGGACAGATCCATCCCTTAAATCATCCCTTAAGGTTATGTCTGCATAGTTCTAACTAGATGCCACATTTCATCACATGTTTTCTTGTTCTCTTTTTATCAGTCACCAAAAATGAGCATTCAGGAAGGCAACACGCAGCCTGTCACTGACTCCTTCAGGGTATTGGCAGAAGTGTGGTGGCTATCCTGAGGATGAAAGAAAACTGAGTGGTCTTCGGGATGACTAACTCTGAATCATGTTGTCGCTGGCTTCATCTCTGCTTTCTCATCTCCTCCTGCACAGAAATCAGAACATAGCTATTCTGTGACAGCCCAAGCTACTAAAAAAACCCTAAAAGAGACAGTCAGCAGTGTGTGATGAACAAAATAAACAGATATACAGGTGCTTGGTATAACACCTTTTTTTGCACTGACACCAAGATGCTTCTTGCCCACTACCAGCCCCTACGCTGCATGTAATCCTCAGAAACTTAGCAGTAGGCAGATAAAAAGAGGACATCTGATATTCCTGGCTACCCAAAAAGAAGTTGTTCTACAGACGGCAGAACTACAGAAATAAACGAGTAGGAAAGTTGGCATCGTGTGTCCCCTTTATCAGCAACCCCCCCATACTCACTGCAATAACCTCACCATACCGCGCTCAGTTCCCCCCTCCTTCTCTCTCCCTCCCTCCTCTGACACGCTCAAATTTTTGTCATATTTCCTTATCTCCCCTTCCGCTTTCTCCTTGCTTCATGTCGTGTCCTGGCAGAGGAAGAGGCAGCCTGTGCTGTGCAGGTTCAGAGCCGTAAGCCCGCCAGCTGGTAGACCAGCCCTCAGCCTCAGCGGGGACGAGGAACAAATGCTGTAGGAATTCAGCATCTCTGGGGCTTCTGCCCTTCTGTCAAACGTGGTGGTTGTTCGCCAGGCGACCAAAGAGGCAAAGACCTTAGGGTGACTTCAGAAGTGTCATTTCCTTAGAAAACCAGACTAAAATAACACCGTGCTTCTGCTCGAGTACAGTATGGCCTCAAGTAGTGTGACTACTTAAGTTATAGTATGTCAGCTTCTCACCACAGGCTATATTGAAAGAAACCTTTCTGTAGAAAGAGTACCAGAGCCAAACAATATGCTACGAAAGACAGATAATTCAATGTCTTAGAGCTCTACTACATATATATGGTAATGAAGTGCATTTTAGTTAAAGGACAACAGCAATAGCAGCAGCAGAAGGAAACCTTCAAAGGTGAGTAATTCTGTGCCGCTTTGATCAAGCATTAATCTCCACTGGAAACAGAAGATTTCATCTAGTGCTGGCAACAAGACCTAGGCTGGCTAGGACACAAATGCAGGGAGACTGCTGCTTCTTCCCCCCACACAAACACTGCTTTGGTATCAGAGCCAGCCACTGAACTGAAATTGCATGGGGAAAGAGAAATAAATTATCTAATGCAGTCTGAGGCAGCAGGAAAGTATTTCACAAATGTAAACTTCAAAACTAGTGTGACGGTGCATCTCCAACTTCAGCTGGGGAAACAGGCCCAAAGAAAGTGCCCCAAGTCTCGTTGCTGTAGGATTAAAGGAGGATTAAAAAACTAACTGTATGGAACAATCTTGCTCTGGAGTGTATGAGATAGGTTTCATGACAATGCATATATGTGTTTTCAATATCACTGTTCCCACAACGAATGTACCACTCCATTGTTTCATCCTTAGCACTATTTCTTTACTGCTGATCAGCAGTAATGAGAACAGATCTTGTGTTTCAACATGACATACAAATCAACTAGGAAGGGAAAGAAGTGCAGGGGCACTTAGAGCAGGGGGAGCCAGAGATCCTCATCCTATTATCAGTGACATTTGATATTTGATTTTCAAAACAGAAACTATCAGTTTTGAAAGGAGGTGTGGTTTTCCTTGCCGAGAAACTTCTAAAAATCCAGCTTTCCTTTTCCTTACCTCTGACTCAAGTGAGGAGTATGTATTGTATATAGGTAAGAAAAAGGTAATTCCACTCCATTAAGAAAATGGAGGTTTTGATAGTTGTTTTCATTTAAAGTTAAGCTAATTCAAAATGAATATCTCTCAAGGAAAATTATGAACAGTGAGAATGGCCACAGCTAACCCCGGGGGACCCCCAGTGCTAGGACCGACAGATGGCACACAGGCACACAATCTGGATCTTCTCTCATTCGGGCATTTCCAAGTTCCCTACTTTTCCAACAAAGCCCCTAACCACCGGCTGAGTCACTCTTTCTAGTTTAAGCTCACCAGCTAAACTCATCCCACATTGTTAGAGAACATGAAAACCTCTGAACTATACATGGAGGAAGAAGAGATTGACCTGATAGGTCTGAAACAAGGGCGTTCACTGGGAACATGTGCGATGCAGAACCAGAGCCCCTTCCTGGTAGGATTCAGCATTAGAGTCTGGATCTGTGCATCTGAGGGAACTCCCCAACCCGTCCTTTGATTTGTGGGTTCTACGAGACTCCTTGCTCCATTCCAGAAATACTGATGGGCTTTAGAAAATTTCTTTTTTTTTTTTTTTTTTTTCTAAAGAAATATGTTCCTGAAAAGCTTCTACTTGCAACAGAGAAAGGTCTAATTGTTTTGGTTTACTTTTTCACAGCAAGCTGTACTACAACAAATGCCTCTCATTAGAGGGCTTTCTTACGTTGCTAGTTACAGGCTGAAAATGATATATGCCCAGATGTTGATACAGAGCCTAACCTGGCTTACATTACATATGTCACGGTGAAAAAAAGCTCGAAGGGTTAAAATCAGAAGAGACAAAGCACTAAGACTACCCCAGGCAAAATCCCACACCATCCAAGTGAGACAGCTGGCATTTAGCAAGTATTTTTACCTCCAGCCATCTCCACTTTTCTCCCTCTCCGTCTCCCATTTTTGTAATTGCCCTTCCCATCCTGCACACGAACACACACAGGCTCACCCACTCACTCCCATTTCTCTTCTCGCCAAGAAGAGCATCCTGCGTGGGACTCCGTCATTTGTTGTCCACAGAACTTCTGGTGTGTGTCTCTCTAAATAGCTGACATCTGGAGGAGCTAGATGCTACTTATACCCTCCGTAGCACAATCAGATGCTGCTAAGGAATGTGAACAGAATGTCTCATTTTTAACATATCTTGCATTACCCTCTCTACTCCTTCCTAACAGAGATTTTGAAATATCCAGGTGATTGGCCTTTCAAAGCCATTGTTCTCGTGGATATAAATAGACCAAAATAAAAGCATACACCAGTAACAACCCATTGTTCCTGCTTTTCAGGACTCACTTCTGCAACATATTCACTTGTTTCCAGGAAGAATGTATCTCTCTAGAAACCTGCAGGAAAGACAGGAGTACAAGCCAGGTAGTCAAGGTGGAATTCAAGTTCTTTAATTATTAGATCCCCTCATTCCTCTTGGTTATTCAACACACCCCTAATTTTTATAGTGACTAAAACAGGGGTTTCACAGGCTCCAGCATTTTTGTATTACAAAACGTGTTTCAAATAACAATTGTTACTGCCTCACAAAGAAATCAGGAGTCCGCAATAACATGTAACTCCTGTAATTAAAGACTGAAAGGAAGGTAGAAAGGGGAAGACGTAACATTTGCTTGCAGCATGCCTCAACTTTGAATGCTTGATTTTGCAACAAAAAAATCACTCAGAAAAGGGCTGCTGGTGGCTTTTTTAATGTTCTCTCATTCATATCTATCTATCTAAGTGCATGGATAATCTTTACTTCAGTGGAGTGTGCCTTCATTTAAAAAAATACAGATTGGACATATATGCCTAAAGTCACCCAGGCAAAAAAAATCCAAACAGCCAGCAAAGTGATGGGTAGCACAGATGCACCTAAATTGATTAAATTGCTGTTGCTAAAACATGCACACTGCAATCTCTTTCCCTTTTGGTTTATCCAAGGTACCCTGTCATTCTTCTCCAATCCTTCCAAAGTGCTCTTGTTAGCACGTTGAGAGAATTAAGTTAAGTTGACTCACCAATATTAATAGGTCTAATTCAATAGGGGCATGCTTGTAGAATGCCACCTGCCTTCTCTTTAAGCAAAAAATACTGAAACACAGCCAATGCTTTGCCCAGCTGTTTCAAAAGCTAAAATTAGACACACCTGTCTTAACAGTTGTTTCAGCAGCTGGACACTGGGATGTGGATCAAAAAGATTTACTCACAGCTTTCTCCCCTCAGAGCCAACAGTGTGACTTCAGTGCCTCATCTTGCGCAGAGAGAAATTTGTGTTGCAGGGAATAGTGTGCATGAATCAAAAGAGGTCAGGATGTTCTCCTTCTCCACTGCTGTACCTTGCTAGAGTGCAAGAAAAATTGTTTATTCAGTGGACTAGGTGATCAAGATATACTGGTCTCGATCTAGAAGTATAAAGGGAGAAGATCTTGAACCACACATAAACCAACGCAGTGATAAGCCTGCAGGTATCATAAAACTAGAGGCTTGTGAGGTCTGTACCCTGCCATTCGCTGCAATGAATTGTTAAGCCTGACACCTAAATCCAACGAGTCAGTCTTGCCAACTTTTCCATTATTGGTCTTGGAGTAATCCAGCTAACATGTAGAAATCCCAGTTCCACAGCATCCACAGCTCTATGTTCCCACCAGCTGTCTCCAGGCTCAGTGTGCACCTCCGCTGCAGAGACCTACCCCATGTTAGAAATGAACACTGAGATGTCAAAGAATTCACTGTAAAGACAAAATAAACTAAATCTTAGTAAGATTAGCTGGAGTTTCTATATCTGACTGTGTTGCTTGGGAATTCCAATACCTTGTCCTAAAGGAAGACCCCTTTTCCTAACGTTGCTGTATTTCACAATCAAATTGTCCGTCCTTTTCCTGGAGGCAAATCACTTTATACAATGCTATCCAGAGCCACTTGCTCCCAAGCCAGTGGCAGCCCCTCTGGTGTGACTGTGGGACCAAGTGGTAAACAGGGTTAGTGAGATAATCTGTGTTAGGAACAAGCGTGCAAAGCCAGGAACCCCGTGAATTTATGTTGCGACTGAGAAAAAGATACATGAGACAATCCTAAATTATAGCTCACCCAGAAGTCTTAGAGAACCCATATAATCAAGCCATAAAACCGTAGATATGAACGCACTGAGTGCACAAAATAATGTGCACAATGTAAACATCTCCCAGAGTACGTGCTCAAAACACACTCCCCTGGGATGTGCACCTGTGTGTTTTCACAGCAAAGACACAAGTACATTCATCCATATGAATGCAGACTGGTGCACGCACATCTAGAGAGATATCTGCACTGTACAAAAATGCACGCGAGTGTACGGCTGTGCCCACACAACTCTACAGCCAAGGGAGCAGACGCCTCAGAAGACGCTGCACATCAGCCAGTTCCCATCAAACACACCTCAGATTTTCCCTTTCAAGCAGAAAGAGGCGGGGGTAGACAGAGAGCACTTGGTTGTCAAACCCAGTTATAAATGCTTGTCAGGAGCATTTCTGATGGGATCTAAAGATCCTTAGAGAAGTGGGGCCATCGTGGTCAAATGGCACAAGTTGAACTCAAGAGCAGCAAAGACGGAGTGAGACAGTGACACAAAGACTTTTCCCCTCTGTCTTTCTGGGAAATAATGAACAAATCCTTCAGAGTGATTACTCTGTTACACCTGCTGGCCCCGCTCTCAAGTCTGTATTAGATGGAAGGTGCTCCTATCTTCCTTCAGATTAAATGCACCTAGTAAAAAGCGATCAGAGATTGGCATGATAATTATCTTTCCTCATTAGAAAGAAAGCCCTGGTCCTGGCTGAATATGACTCTGCTGTCAAGGCCCTTTGTGGGCTGTAATAGTACTCAGCCAACATCAACGGGCACAACGCTTCATGTGAACAAAACAAAGCAACATATCAAGTAATCTTGTCTTTTTATTTGCTTTTTCTCTTCTAAGCCTGCTGAGTGAGGTGGGAAGGTGCCAAATTCCTTTTTAACTTGTATAAATGCATCTAAATGTCACCAAAGAGCCTTGTTAAGTGAAAAGCTTTCCAAATGTTTCTCTCTCCCATATCTAAAATGGATTGCTCTTTTTTTTTCCCCTTTTAATTTAAAAATTGCCCTCTCAGACCCCTGCCCTTGACCATTCCTGGGGCCAGCTGACTGCAGTGACCCGCAGCAGAGCTCATGGCGTTCACCCGCAGCATCATGCAGGACACGGCTCTGCCCAGGGAAGCAGGAGGATGGGAAACACACAGGGGAAGACGAGGCAGAAAATGTCTCCAGATAGGGCGTGAGCAGACCTAAAGGGCCATTCTCTCACAGAATTCTCCTCCATTTTTAAAATACATTTGAAGCATGCTCATTATTTTACCATTATTTTAATTTTTAATTATTTATTATTAGTAGTATAAAGGCAGTGACTAATCCCCTTGAGCTGTGATCCCGGAGCCTGCAGCACCTCCACAGACAAGGCAGCGCCGAGGCCTTTGCAAAACACCAGCCCTGCCACAGACAATGCAGCTGGGAAAACTTCACTTAAAAAGGGCTGAGTGGGAACAGCTCGAGCCTCCACAGTGGTGCTCATCCAGACATGGCTCTGGGAGCCGTGACATGCTGAGAAAGATGAGTGGTGTAGTAAATTGTTATGAGAGCCGTGCAATAAGAGACGAGGGCAGACAGCGCTGACTGTTCTACAAACCAGAGAACTGGGGAGAGTTGCAGAGCCTGGCTGTGCTTGGTGGCTGCTCTGAATCACCTCCTTCCCTCTTAGTGCAACCAGCCACGGTTCTTTCGTCATCCCAAAGGTCACTCCTAGCTGCTTGGTCCATCTCATTCCCCACTCTTCTCAGATTTTGAAAAATGGCTCTGGACAATAGACTGTATTTCTGATCTTACCAAAAAGATGTCAGGAGGAGCACCTAACTTTGTTCTGTAGACAACTCTAGGCCTCAGAGAAATGATCATATCCTCTGTTCAACACATTCATGAACATATCCTATGTCCAACAAAACATGCTGCAAAATGGCATCACTGCACAGCAGCAGAAGCAGAACTGCATGAATGCACTTCCGTATCACGCACCACTGTCAAGTGAGATGTGCGGTCCCAAAATGTGATGACATTTAATCAGACAAAACTTGTTTTTCAAGCTATTATATAAGCTTTGAAAACTTCAAAGTTGAGAAGGGGAACCTCAGGATCACAGCAAAGCAGCCCTCTGCAAGAGGGCTTGCACATGAGTCCACTGCAGCCTGTGCCATCCCTGGGTCTGCTCAGACAGCCAGCTCAAGAGGGACCTTCTGCTCTGGAAAAACGAAGTCTCACAAAGGTCATTTTCCTTGTTAACCACCTGCCACAACTGGACCATTCCCAAGCAGAAATGTGGGCCACCCCACTGCAGGCTGCAATCCTGGAGCCCAGGCTGATAAATCTACCAGCCTCTAAGGTCCCAAACTGGGAACTGGCCCCTCCACTGCACAAAGGGACGTACATAACATAATAGCATTTGTTTTACTTGCCTTTTCCTCTTGGCTTTGAGGAAGGGTAGAGGGATACTGGGGGTGTTTCATGCTTCTATCTGTAATAGCTAGAAAATTTATATTCAGAAGAATTAAATGAGCAGACACACTGACACACCATGTGCCTGCAGGAGCTCAGATTTTAAGATACACATCAGACACCAGTGGCCTCAAAATTAAATTATGCACTAGCAATAAAAAGACATCTCACATTTAAGACCCAACTAGAATCCTTGATCAGTGAGCACTTCAAAATCTCTTTTCTGCAGAGGCACATCCAGGTGTTTGCTAGGCAGATGCAACAGAATGCTACTTCACTGGAGCAGTGTTTAACTGCTTTGATCATTTAAATATGCATTTATTTGCCTTTGGAGTGAGGGAATAAAAAGCTAAAATTGGGTTGTTTTGGTTCCCCACTGCTAGTTACTAGCCTTCTTGTCTAGTTAAAACTTAGCTAGGCAACAGCATTCTCTGGGAAAGCTGCCTTAGCTTTCTCAGAACTTGCCTTCCCCTTGAGAATCTGAGATGTTTCCTCTGTCTCCCCTCTCTGTGACCACCTGCCTCTTCCCTTTTCTTTTTTATTTTCTATCTCCCTGTTCCATGGGCTAGAGTGAGACAAGGAGCAAGGCTAGCACGTGCACAACCCCACCTCTTTACCTTATGGCATGCAGCGTTTCTCAATTCCAGGGACTATTCCCTTCTCATTATTGCCAGCTGGCACCTTATTTGCATAAGGAAGATCCATGCAGCCACGTTACCCCTCCTCTTCTGCAATACTACAGCCTGCTGATGAGCCTGAGTAGTTTTAAATAGGGTTATGCTTCCTCTCATGCCCTCTTGCAAGCTTGGTGCTCTGCCAGGCGGCTGCAGAACGGATGCACTGAATGCTGAATACTCCCTGCGTAGCAGACCGGCAGCAGCTCCGAGGTGGAGGCACATCCAAGCTCCTGCAGCTAGTGCCTGGCAAAAAGAATGAGCCTTCCCGCTGCCTTGAAAATGATGGATGCACACAGAAGCTTTTCACAGCCTACAGCTGTCTGATCCCCCACACTGTCCCCCGGAGCCCTGCACACAATACAAATTGCCACACAAAGAAACGTGCTCAATAGCACTGACCTTAATGGTACCTAGAACAAGAGGCAACGTAAAAGGCAACAGAACTCCACTGCACAGGATCAGCCTTTGCTTGTAGGGTGTTTTTATACGCAGAGTCTACATATTCATGTATTAGATTCACTGCTGGCACATTCAAGGGGACAGCAGGAGATAACCTGTCTTGTTCCTTCTGGATAGGATTAAAAGCTTTCACGTTGGTTCAGGGCTTCTTGAGAAATGAAACTGTTTCTCCCACAGATCTCAAAAGACAGTATGTTCTTGTCTCGCTAGAACCAGTGAGAGCAGTCCTTCTTTCGGTACTCCTGCTCTAAAAGGAATTCTGTAAAATTACACATTTTCTCACCTTCTAGGAATTAACCAGATCTAAAATGTTTGACGTTCTGATGAGAGAGAAGTGGCTTTTTGTTGTTGTTGTTTCTGTTTTTTCCTCCTAACTGTCAAGTCAGAGACCTGAGAGAACATTTGAGGTCACATCCAGCAGGAAAGGCTACATTACAAAGACTACGGAGTTCAACCTCGACAGTACCCTTGCCAAAGGAGCTGTAGGAACCCCTGGTCAGTGTGATCCCAGCAGACCATACACATTTCACCTCTGTGGTGTCCTCGAGCAAGGGGTGGGCCTATACAATAAGTCACATGCTAAGTACAGCTTGTGGCTTGCTAGAGCTGAGAAGGCGTGCTGCTAGCAAAGGTTAAGGAGCAGCACAGCTTCTTTGCACCAGTTGTGCAAGCCAGGCTGGTAAGCCTCTGCTTTTTCTGGGGAGCTGCCTGACAAGATTATACAGTACCACAGACATCTTGTTTTCTCTATGCTCGCTAATTTGGCCCATTAACAAATTTCATTACAGTCACCTTGGTGATATCCAGCCAAGCTTTCAAGTTTTGCAAATCATTCATCAATTAAAGAAAAAATAGTTTGCATGTCAGATTCACACAAAACACCAAAATATGCAGTGGTAGCAGGAAGAGACCCCAGAATATCCCGCTCCAGAGCTAGCACCTTCTGCACGGCAGCAGGTCTCGGGGCAGGTCTGAGTCCATTTGGTGCAGCAGCAGAACACTCAGTTTATCCTACAATGCATGGGCAATCCTGGCAAGATAGGAAAACAAGCTTCCAAAATAATGGACGGCATCAAACTTTTCCAAAGGAATTTAGTGCCACAGAGTACACAGAGAGCAATGCAACTCACCTCCAACTAACGGGAAGCAGGGCTGAGGCCCTGGGGGCAGAACAGACTCTGAGGGGGGAGCAGGCTCTGCCCAGACCCCGGCCATTAGCCCAGATTCTCCTCACCCAGCCCAGCCCACCAGTAGCAGGCATTATTATTTTTAACATAAATAGAGGTTGATTTACAGGCGTTAATTCCTGCATAACGCCAGCACAAAAGCCGTTCCCGGTTTTCGTGCGTGTATGTTTTGATACAGCCTGTAATTACGTGAGCGCACACTACTCGTTTTGCCGTGACCTTTCCTTCACTCAGCACACAGGAAGAATAACGCCTGTTGAACACGGAGTTATTTGATACCATGGTTTATCTTCATTGTTCAATTTGTGGCCCCTTCTCCCGCACACAAGTCTAATCCGGCTCTGAAGAGTAATTTATTTCCACGTGTGCTTTTCTGCGGTGCCACTCAGCGGAGCAGCGGACTGTTTTGCAAAAGCTAATTACTTTGGACAGCACCTTCCTGAGGTGATAGGCTCACTTTACAAACGTAGAACCCAGGAACAGAGGAATTAAGTCAAAATGCCCACTAGTATTGAATGCGCAATTTCAGGTTGCAAATTCTGGTTACACAGCGAGCTTAGCACCATATGGCACCTCGCACAATGGAAGCACGCTTAGTGCTGACCTGACTGCTGCTTTCAGGCACAGTATTGTTCCCATCCAAGCTGTGGGATCTCCAGTCGAGGACAAGAACACAAGGAACACTTAATTCAGGGATGGCTTGGGAAAAAGACCTGATTTTTGTAACATATCCAGCATCGTACCGTGACCATGGGGGAAAATGAGGGGCAGACAGAACGAGATGCCCCTTAGCGCTTTTTTTACTCAAGAGACCTCCCTCCCTGGTGAGAATCCCCCGCCCCATCCACTATACATGCTGCTTCAGCACAAGTGAAGCAGGCATCCTACACACAAGGCAGTCCTTTTTAGAGCAAATCTCCAGTTAATGCCAGAAGCTCATCCTTGCTGTGCACAGCATGGGGAGAAAGTCAGAGGGGGGAAATAACAATTAAAGGCGTTCGCAAAGATCGCATCATAAAGCCTGTGCCAAAGGAGCACAAGTGAGGTTCACCAACACTGATTTTAAACTGTTTGACGTTCAGTTCTCCCTCTTCCTTTCAAATTTGTTAAATATGGAACAGTTGCGAGTTTCAAAATATATATTTATGTGCTAATAGATATATTCGTAAATACACGCATACAAATGCATACATGTACACACAAAACCACACAGCCTTCTCTGAAACTTACTTAAACTTCCAGTGAGTTCCTTTTGATTTAAAGAGATGCTACCATATCCACCAGCATTTCTGTTTTACATTTTTTATTGAACAAATCTAGAACTGAAAACTAGATTTCCTTCAAATTCCCCTACCTGCATGATGCAAGGAAATGAAAATGCCTGTCAGCAAAAGTAATGTGTTTAATACCATGCCAGCCCTAAACATCAGTAGAGATTTCTGTGTATTGCAGATAATTCTATCACCAAGCCATATTGCTCTGTGATGTGCTTTTATCTTTGCTGTAGGATAATATCAATATTTCAAGCATGAGCAAAAGAATGTTTTATGAGATTGATGTGGGAAAATACAGTGACAAGTACATAAAAAAGGGCAGAGAAAAATGCCAGGTAGTCATCATAAATGCCTTCCATTCCCACCAGAATTTGTCTAGTTTATCCAACTCTAACCAACAGGTTGAGGTCCACTGGGGTCCCAGTGACTTTGATTACATTTTCAGTGCTGAAGAAGAACAGCAAATGAAAGAGAGCACTGATAACGGTGTGGGGAGGCTGTCACCTACATCACAGGAGCCTGCACTACCTTTACAGGCCAGAAAGACGTATTTCATTAAGCTTTGAAATTAAAATAAGTGAATTACAAAAGAAGAAAATAGAATGGGAAAAAACTGTATTAAGCCATTTGTCACATTGCGTATACGCGCCCTGTAAGGGTGGGATCTCACGGGCTGCTGAGATGCACATACGCTCACAGGAACAACCTCTGCAAATCCACGATGATGCCCCAAGCAGGCAGCTATTTGGGCACCCAAACAAAAAGTTCTCCCTGTCTGGCTCTGGATGGGCGAGTTATTCACCTTGTCTACCTCTGCAAAGGACACAGCCCTTCTGAGGAAAACCTCTGTGTTACAGATGCTATTACACCAACAAATAAGGTGTTTTTCCCCAGTACAGCTATCTCTGCCCCACACTGGCAGAAGATATAAGCTTGTTGATATAAGCAGTGACTATAACTCTTCTGGCAAATTCTCTAACACAGACTATTTGTTATATTGTCTTTTTTCTCTGGGGCTTGCAATTCCTCCCTGTTTGACAACAGAACTGATGACTATTACTTAACCCCTTTCCGGATTAACACTGCAGCTGTTCAGCCAGACTGATGTTTTATGGCATGCAGTATGGTGTTAGGTACCTCAATATTTGGGTGCTCAACTAGCGAACCCTCACAGAAAGCTGAGATTCAGGAGAGTGATCAACACTTTTTGCAATCAGCTTTTAAACCCCGTTTCCAATCATGAAAATCAAGGTAACCAAACCCTCTAGTCACTTCTGTAAATCTTGACTTGTTTTGATTGGAAGCAAAAGCTAATCTTGCAGCCCGTTTCCTAAAGTGCCCTCCAACTCTGCTGTCCCCTTATCTCCCTGACTCAACGTGCTGTCCCTGGGGACATTCTGATAGTTTTAGTCCATCTGGAACACTGCTCATTTCAAAGCCAATTTAAATGAAATGCCTAAAAATCTCTTAGAAAATAACTCTCATAATAAGCACTGTACCTTTTATGATGTTACATTATTACCAAACAGTAAATTCATTTGTTTCCCCAAATCCCTTACCGACATCTTTTAAATACATAAATAAAAACAGGGAATTTCAGTAGATATTATTTCACAATGTGTGTATCTGAGACATTTTAATAAGAAATGCACCTCCAGGCTAAGAGGTATGAATTGTACACCAAAGGGAATGCTTTAATACACTGTTTAATGCTATCATCAAAACTGATGATAGGATGATGGCTTTTATACATTTTAACATTTCTTTAGAGCTAGGAAAAATGAGTGAGAACCGTATTTGTATATTGGCTAAGTGTCAGAAGTGACACTGAACCAGCCAGACAGCATGCAGCTCCTACAACGCTCCCTCTCACTGACCACAAAATATTACCTGAACAGGGAGACCCAGGAATTTCCTCTAAGAATGACCCTCTGGAGATGACTCTCCTGTGTGCCCCACTAGGTCATGCACAATGACCCTCATACTACATCCTCACTCCACAGCCTACCCAACCACATACAATGTGTATTTGCAGAAGCTTTGCCCCATAGTCAAGGTAGACCTGTTACCAGTATTTGAAACAGGAGCTAGACGGACAGGATACCCCATCAGCCAGGGAACAACCTGGAGCTGGCGGGAGCCCCACATACCCTTTGCTGGGCAGCAGGACATGCTGGGCACACAGCACATGCTTGGTTATGGTATTCTTGTACACTCAGGTTGACCAGGTCACTTCTTAGTATTTGAGCAGCTGTCGCTTTTTAGGAATGCTTTTGGACTTGTGAAATGCCATGTAAAAATAGACTTGGCCTTTCATTGTTCTGTTGCAGGTCTGCTACCCAGTTTAGTCCAGCTGTGCAGGCCCTAGCAAAAAGTATTAGCCTGCACATAAATGTTTTATCTTGCTTTTTTATTTTTCCAATGAACAGGAAGTCCCTAGGGACCCGTTAACAGTGAATAATACAGACTATTTGCAGCTATCAACAGAAAAAGGTTTTTACACCTAACAATAACGTATTAGAGCACTTCACAATGTGCATTTGTTCTTAGCTCTACACCCTTTAAGACATACACTAGCACTTCTACACATTCACTGGAGGTAAATGGAGAACACATGAATACCTGTGCTCGTTTTCTGGAGGAGAAGGCCTTGCTCATTCCACAGCACACATCTTCTTGAGGACCAAATAATCACTTTCAGATAATCAGGCAACATTTTCCAAGTTAGCGTTCAGATATATCAAGTATATAGGACAACCACCTAATTTACTTTTTGTTTGGTTCCTGTCAAAGCAGCAATTCCCCTTCTCCTCCCGGTCAAGACCCATGGTTTCATTTCCATGGCAGTGGAAGTTTTTCCAGGTTGGAGTGAGCCTTCTCCTTTTAGTGAGCCTTCTCCTTTCCACTGCTTCACCTCCCTTCACAGGTGAAAAGTCTTGACCAAATTTTTTTCATATGAAGGTATGATTGGTGAAAAGGTCAGGAAACTCTAGCCCAAGGCATAGTGATCAAGACAAAAGAATTTCTAGGATTTTAGATGGTGGATTTTTCTTTAGAACATACTAATTCTTATTTCTGAAGTACACATGCAGAGGGGAAGAAAGTGAATTACACAGGTAATCAATCTGAGTTTCAGCTGGCTTTTCTCCCCTAGCTTCTCTCTATATACAACTTAGCCATTCCTCCAACATTCCTGGGAGTTCTTACGAAGTTGGCTTCTCCCAGAAGTGACCTGGATTCACTCAAAAGTATTCGCTAACACGTGTAAATATACTTACTTCAATGTAAAAGTCTTCATGAGCGTTACAAAGACAGAATTGTTTTTCCCTCAAATATAAAAACACAGCACATTTAGGGTCCAATTATTCTTTACCTCAATAATAAATAGCTGGCATTTTGGCATGGTTTTAAGTCAGTGTACAAAGACAGTACACTATCAGGATCTAAAGCTGCTTCAGGAAATGAGGATCTCAGGCATAGAAATACTTCTATTTTTTCATACCTCTGATAAGTTTCCCATTCCAAATTTATATAGCTTAAAAAAAAGTCAATAACATACAATTATTCCCTACCCAGGCAATATGAGCACTGCATCAAAGTTGCCTAAACAGATATAGCTAGGAAATTTCACAAGGCAAGAGATTTTTTAATTTATTTTTTTTTTAAAGAAACATAAGTTGATTTGGGTCTTAAAACTGTATCTATAATTAAACACCACACTTGTGGATTCTCTTTGAGTGCTGAACAGGCAGAGCGCTTCTCCTCAGCTCTGCATTGCTGCTCTGCGATTATGTCACAACTGATCTTTAACTGTTCCATCTGTGGGTTATTCATTGCCTCTCCTCATGCTCGTCTGCTGGCTATTTATAAATTAAACTCCACTATCACAGCATTCACTAGCTTCCTTGAAAGAGAGTCTAAATTTGCAGAATAAAATGCTGAAGTTGCACAAAGACTCCCTACATTGGGGAAAAAAAATAAAAATCCAATCTCAGAAACAGCAGAGTTACTGTGGATAATTGAAAGTATTTCCACTTGGGTCTATTCTAAGTACCTCTATTTGATGCAACCATTTTGGACTTTCAGGAGGCATGAGGGCACAAACTAGCTTACTGAGAAACGTTTGCACATACGATGATAAAGTCCTGGCTTGCAATACATTGGAAAAAGCAATCACCACCAGTAGGTAGTTTAGCTTCCCATAGCTTCAGAAAGCCTGTGCATAAGTGACTGGAGGCTGAAAATCCCTAGGCATCTTATAGCCATATGTTTCCAGAAATAAGCCCTAGGGACCAGATCCTCACATTCCCATTGCTTTTGGGAATTCTTATTTATACCAGCTGAAAAATCACCTTTTATATGTGTAGGCTCCATAATTCTCTCCCTGTGAATAAAATGAGAATGGTAAAAGCTAAACACGTATGAGGAGCTTGAGAAGGAAGCAAGTCCTGCTTTGTCTCACACTAGTAAAAACCTGAAAAATGCAGAGCTTGGAAGAGTCCCTTCAGATGCACAGAGCAAAACCTGGCCAAGGCAACCTTCAGAACTAGGAGCACACATCTTGGTCCGCTTTCTTCTCTCTGCCAGACTTTTTTCCTGACCTTGGGTAAGTTGATTAACCTTTCTTTTCTAACTGTGGTATGACTCCATGCCTTCCGTAGAGGTTGTGGTGCTTAATTGGCCAATATCTCTAAAATACTTGAAGTGCTTTGGATGAAATATGTTGTGCAAGAGAAATAATTGAAGTCAATGGAGCTGTGACAACTGACACTAGCTGAGGATCTTCCCCCCGGTGTTTAATAGGATCAGAAGGAGGCTCAGTTGAAATGACAGGAAGCTGGAGAGACATTTGGTGGTAATAAGATCATAAATGAGTCAAAGGGGTTACTATTTGCTGTGGTAATACTCAGCATTTTTCATTTTCCAGGCACTCTATCAGCATCCATTAATTCTCAGACCTCCCCTTTAAAGAGAGGTCTGTAATATGTCCCCCATTATACAGATAAGAAAAATCAGGCAGACGGGTGATGTGACTTCGCCAACAGAACAAGATGCGAGAAATCAAATTTGAGCCCCTGGCTCCTAAGCCTATTCTCAGGACTCCCTTTTTCAGCACTCTTTTTTATTACATGGACATTTCCTTATCTTTCTCTTTCAATGATGAAAGCTCATCTATTGCTTCTTTTTTCTGCAAGCATCCCTGCCAGATACTGCTCAGATGCTCTCCCATAAAATTCTCAAAGCCCGCAGGCAGAAAGCGAAGCTGAGGGGAGTACTGCTGGGCCGAGCAGCTCTCCTTGTCTCAACAGCCCCGCTCCTCAAGTACCAAGAAAGAATTAACAGTATTTGCCCTCGCAAATATTTTTTATTGCTCACTGTCAATCCCACGCAGCACCTGGCTGCTCCCCTGCAATCTCCCGCCTCAGAAGCAGTTCTTCCTAGAACACGCCAGGACAGGGTCTGTCACTTCAAACTGCCTACTGCTTATCACAGGAAGAGATTCGTGACCTGCTTAAGCCCGTAGGAAAAATTATTGTCATGGCTTCAGCTCTTGAAAGCGCCTGCCGTGAGAGGACGAGAGGCCGAGGTTATGTAACCGTGCTGGCCCAATCCAGCTGTTTTCAGGGAGCCCGAGCGCAGCTGCTCTGCTCCCACCCCATCTGCAATGGGTGCCAGGCCGGGCTTTTTCCATTCAGATGCTCAGTCTGAATAATGGCCTTAAGGGGAGTCTCCACAGATTAGTTTCGATGTAGAGAATAAATGTATTCAAATCAGTACCCTACTTCAAAACACGAAAATATCACAGTGTGCCTAGATGCTGCTGTGCTAAAGTGCTGTGGCAGATGGAAGAGTAACATGAAATGGTACAAATTATTCAACTGTTATAATGTTATCAATCTGCAACAACCCCAAAGAATGCAGTTTACTTTATAACAAAGACTTCCACTGCTGCTTACAACAAGCGTGCTACAGCAATATTTGGGGTAATTATTCTTGAATGCTAGAGATTATTATTATTATTTTTTTTTTTTGAAGCAGCATGCCATAGATTTACACTTAGAGATCGGAAAGCAGAGCTCTGGCTACATTAACTTTACTTAAACAGTAGCCCAAAATGGGATGAAGGAGAAAATGTAAAACACTATCCTATCAAACCTCAGCGCTTACTTCTGAAAACACCACAATGAGCCACACTTGCACGTGCTATTTCCTGGCTATCTTCCCTCCCTGCAGAGGAAAAGCAGTTTTTTCCCCCCATTAAAAAACAAACAAAAACATTTTAATTACAATAAAAGTGCAAATTTTGCTCCAAATTAGATTTGAGAGAGCAAGGAACTAAAATGAGTGTGTGTGATTAGATAATCGTTTTTCTTAATTTTCTGCAGAACAAAAAAGTAAAGAAGGATGGGTTTTAGCACTTGTTGACACTTCTGTGCTTTGATGATGATATAACAGTTCAGGTGCCTCTGTATTGTATGTATTAGAGACAAAATGCCAGGCAAACTGTAAAGTTCTTTCTATTCAGATGATATGGCAATAATGCTCAGCCAAAAACTTCTGTGAAGACATTATTACTGGTGGCTCCTTCAGTGTTTTTTGCTTACAAAAATGTATCTTCATTACAGCAGATTGTCATATTTCAAAAATGTTGATTTGCATGTTGGTTCTTAACACATATCTGTTACAACCCAAGTGAACTCCACAATAAAAGTTTAACTCAGAGCTAACAGAGAGCATTCAGTCAGAAGGGACCCTGACACTGATTCCCTGCACAACCTTGGGAAAATCTCTTATTTCTTGTGTTCTTCTACTGGGAGCTATTAGGCTTCATTCATTAACATATATAAATGTCATTAAAGACCATTAAACAGAAGTTCTTAAAGAAAAAGCACCACCGTCATAGACTCACATTAAATTATCTTAAAGTGAATGCTATGTTATCTTTAATTACAAGGTAGAAAATGCAGGCAGGCAGATGCATGCTATCTGATAACTAACGTGATAGGGAAATCTGTGACAAGTAGATGAACAGATTCACAACAGCTAAAACATCAGAGCCTTTGTGCAAAGCTACAGGTGAAAGCAATGGCATGTTTCATTTAGAGGCTTTCTCAGAGCACATCTCCTAATGCTGTTTGTCTGAAAAAACAGAAGAGAGAAGGTAGCAATTACCATTGGGGAAAACATAAAAGATGACTGCTGCGTGTGTGCCAGGCGTTGGGGAAAATTACTACTTTGTCTTTAGCACAGAGATGAGATTCTCTCTGCAGACAAACAAACTCCACTGTAAATGCGAAGTCCAGCTCTATTCAACAAGGAAAGGTGATGAATTCAGCTGGATCAGAAATGGAGCCACTCGCCACCTATTTTGGGCAGAGGACTTTTGCTAAAAGTCTGGACAGCATACCAGTTACCTAGAAGAGGTGGTGGTGCCATCCCTGCTTGGGGAGAGGTAGCAGGATACTGACAGATATTACTCGGGATGACGATGGGAAGCTGAGTGGTCATGAGCACAAGGGAGGCAACTGAAGTTGGTAGTTGGCTTTTTGGATGGACTTAGATGAAAGATAGCTCTGTGCTGGCAAGTGGACAGAGTGTACTTTCAAGTTCGGGAATTGATTCTGGGATTTTCCCTAACTTTGGCAGCACTGATCTGGAATGGTGTGTAACGACACAGTGGGTATATCCCAAACACACTGATGAGGTACAAGGCATGTGAACTTTTCACACCTAGGCCTGGATTTCTCTGCGTGGCTGCTGACTTAGAGAGAAGGACCTTGACAGTCTAAATAAACAAAAGAAAAAGAAACCCAACACAAAAGCCCAAGGGAAATGGGGCTAGACTGTAATGAGAAAAAGGAATAAATAAATGGGAAGCAATGTGCAAGCGGCACTTAAGCCTGTGAGAGGTTAACACTACCACTTACTCCAAGCTACATAAATGCTGCCTGGGGATTGCGATTAGAGCAGGCAGCTCGGGGGAGGCAAGAGCTCCTCAAAGCCAGGAGGAAGCCCAGGGAGCTTGGCAGAGTAGCGTGCATTTCTGAGCAATACCCGCATCTGACCGAAGGAAAGACGATGATTGCAATACAGGTGTAAACACTCCACTCCCATACCACATCTATCTAATGCAGTGCCATCGTGCTGCCAGGCTGTGCAGAGATGTCATGTCATTGTCACATCACCGTCTGGGAGTCTCAGCATGACTGCAGCTGTCACGTGCCCTGCCCCAGCTGACCACCCTGTGTAGACAACAGCCTGAAATGCCTCCTTATCACTTTACAGTCCCAGCTCAGAGACAAATGAAGAGGCAGTCAAATGCAGATCAAAATCCTCTTCTGAATACTCTGCCTCTTGTAATACCGCTGCTTTTTCAGAAGCAGGTATTGGGTAAGACTGCTCAGGCACAGCCCACAGACAGAAGCAGCAGCCAAATTATTCATTTACTTGTTCTGATTCTTATTACATTCTACCTCCAGGTACGTAATCAGGCTTTTATTCACCTAACTGCTTTATCCTCTAACAAGCTATTCATCTGAAGAGTTTGCGCTGCAGGATTTCCACTGTAAGGATCTTTCTTTGTTGTGTTAGAGATGGAATTCACTGCTTCAGTGCCACGCTTCTGCTCATTAAAAATAATTTCCCAGTGAGTTTGGTTCCAGTAGCTCTTCAGTCATATTAAAGGCCCTGTTGCAGCATTAGCTCCAGAGAGCATACTAAAGACCAGCAGGGAAAATGAAAGGGAGAGGAGAAAACAAGAAGCTGGAAGGGCAAGACAGATTGCTGGCAAATGATAAGCAAGCCCAGACGTGCTGCTGCCCACTGGGGTAGTGATTCTAGCACCCTGGGAAACGTGTTTCACTGTACAATCAGACTGTGTCCTCACCAGAACGTCTCCCCAGCCCACAAACACAGCAATTTTTATTTTCTCTCCTGCCTCACCCTCTTTCCTGCTCCCTTCTGCCTTACCCCTTCCTTGGATTTTCTCTTTTATTACCACATCTTCCATGCTCCCTAGAGATGCTTTGTAGCTTGTTTTCCAAGCACAGATTCCTTCCAATCCTTGTGGAAATTTGGCACAGGGAAGGTCTGTGGCTTATAGCAGCAAAATCACTAGCAGGAGCACACGAGATGGCATGTGCAGCTGCCAGTCAGTTTACTTCGGCTCCTTTGCTTTTGGAGCAGGCAGCTCCCGCGTCAGGAAGTTTTCTGTGTGTGGTGTTGAGCCCACTTGCAGCAGCCTTCTATTTGCTACAATATGCAACATAAATTGACAACTTTCAGTGTAGCTCCCTGTTTCCACATAAATAACAGAGATGGCACAGTCTGGAGGTAAAGAAAAATTATTTTGAGATGCAAAGCATGTTAATCTCCCTTCTTTTGTGATTTAACCACAGGTACCAGTCAATGATCTATTGCTAATATACCATGTAAATAATGAGTCACATTATTCAATGAAGCATCAGCTCAGGCAAATACAGGAAGAAGCGATGTACTGCTTCTCATTGAGTGGGCCAATTTCACCTCCAATGCAAGCCAAAAGCCTTCCTGAGGCTTTTCCTCAGCTGAATACAGATTTATTTAAAAAAAATAAATCACAGCAATTTAAGACTCCCTTAGCATAGAAGTGCTGATTGCTTCAGGGAATTCATGACAGTACAATGCCATCTACTTCACTTCAACTAGTAGAACTGGAGAAGTGGGGCAGCCTCTTGTGGCACTCCTGGACATAGAAAAAATAATGTGACTGGCCACAGTCCAGCCTAAGGGAATCTACTAAAATATCCAAAAAGAAACTGCTTTTCTTGCTAAAACAGAATATTTCTCTAACCCTAAGTCAGCGTGCTGGAAACCTCAGTGCCTCAGGTGATACTAGAAGACATAAAACCACTGGCCTTATAGTGCAGGGAGAGGATCTCTAGACCTTCTGCATCTTTAATCTTATTGAAAAGAGCTGTCCCACTCTCTGTGACCATGTAATCTACTAGGTGGACAAGGGAACATAAATTGGGGCCTCCGGGCTTGAGTAACTTGTGTCAGTATTCACTACTGACTGTCCGCTTTGTTTCTCTGCTGCACCACAAGAGTCCTTTGATTCACTTCTAGCTTCCTGCTATTCTAGTACTGCCAGGTGAGAAATGGCTCTTCCACCTCTGTTTAAGCCCTCGGGAAATACTGCAGTCTGTTTCATCTCCAGTATCTGCTGAACTGGTATAATCGGGTTGTTTCAGGATGGATGAAGCAGGACCTGAGAACTGGGTATCCTAAAGTGCTACTGAAATGAGAAAATGTAAACAAAATCTAAGACTTGAAGTTAAAACCTTAGACACTCCCTTCTCTTCCAAAATCTCATCTGTAGCCTGTCAGCACAACAGCTGGTACGGGAATACAAAACATACTGGGAGAGTGCCTGTCCTCCTCACACTGGTCCAAGGGGTGGTGGTGGTAAAGCTGGAGAATAACTTTCACCTGAAGGGGGAAGTAGTAGTTTTTCCATTCAACAAAAGATGGAATTAAAACAAAGAGAATGTGAAATGATGAAGCCAGCATCAAAGAGCAAGCAGAGGCAGAGCTGAGAGCATAAACAGACCTTCTAGGTGCCTGGCCAGTACCCTCTCCCAGAAGGTGTGCTTTATAAAGCACTTAAAAGAAAAATCTGTATACTGACAGATAGAACAGATATCCCCAGAGGACTGTGGAAAAAAATTCAGAGGGTACACACTGGAAATGCTGTTTCCTAAGCAATTAAGTAGTCCCAGCCCTTGTAAATGCATGAATGTATGAATACCTCTAAAGAAATAACCATGCATTGCTAGCACACGTGTAAGAGAAAGCCTCACAAGCCACTTGGTACTCTATCTCTCCTACCTATTCTTTACTGGTTGCAATACGTGGTTTCTAGCTAGACTTGCCAAGAGCAGCTGCCAGTACATAGGGGTGACTGCTGGTCGCTGGCTGAGGTTTGAACTGCCTGATTTTGGGACCCAAGGCAACACATTTACACCATGGGCAGCATGGCTGGGACTCACTGCAGGTAGGCCTCTACCCTCAAGCAAGAGACAACAGGGGCATTTCCTAGGCTGAATTAATCTGGTGTCTTCAAGATGTCTGGGTTAGAGAAAAGGTAGACACTAAGTCCACATGGCCCACAATGAAATATAGGCTGGAAATCCAAATTTGGATGCGTCAGCAGATAGATACGTATACAGGCATAACAGAACTGTACCCCAGTCAACAGATGAGAATTGAGGATTTAGATAAATTCATGTAAAATTCAAGTAGTCAGAGCTAAAATGAAAGGTTACGAGAAGTGCCCTGTAGCTTAAAAATGGAAGCTCATGTGCCACAAAGACCAGCAACGATACCATGCCCCTTCAAGTATGTTCCCCTGTATCACTGCGTGCTGCCAGGAGCAAAGTGGTACAGCATCCGTACCGTGCTCCGCACCAGGCTGGTGGCCACCAAGTCTAGAGTATGCACTGGGGAGCTATTGAAACTGGTCAACAGAGGCTGATCATGACAATAAAAACTATGACTGTAAATCCATATGAAGTCCACCAAGAGAATACTACAACTGCAGGACCAAGATTCAAGCCATTATAAGTGAAATTTGATTCAGAGTGCAGGGGTTAGTTTGGCAAACCCAGTTTTCTCTCATGAATTCAATGAAGGGAAGGTAGTTAGCAATGACTAATCAGAACAATCTCTCAGGGAAATGTAGAGTTTAATTACCCTAGTGTACTATTCAGTGACTTCCCTAGACATACCACACACTGAAAGATACGTGACAATGTGGGTGCCGCAGTTTGTATCGTCACGAGCTCGGGACAGCCATCTTAGTCACGAGTTTGATTCCTGTCTCCCTCTTCCCCGAAGTGCATTAGCTGCTATGGAAACAGTGCCATTAGAATGGGCAGGGCACCCAAATGAAGGCCATACTTATGCTAAATGATGCGTCCTCCATTTAGAGCTCTAGCTAGGTCTAATAACGGCATATTAACTAGTCCAGGTCCATCACACATGGTCTGAGGAGTGTTTCCACATGGAGGAGGTAATTCAGAGGAACATTATGGTTCATTTCTTTACTCTTGACTCATGGTAGGTTTCTTATACACTGTAATGGGATAAAGACAACAAATTGCACAGCACAAACAGCTGCAATGATCAGTAACGTGGTATTTAGCTAAGGAAGGTTAAGGAATACTTCCCTCCTCCTAAAATGTAAGACTAGAATCCCTCTGATGAATTACAGCAGCAATTAAGTTCATTTATTTATTTTTTAATGTTTCTTGCAACTCTGCTTTTGAAAGGAGGCTGCAATAGATGCTACTTCAGCTGGATCAAGAGACTCACAGGGAAGCCAGACTTTTACATCCTCTTGTGAAACTGCACTTACAAAAAAAGACTGAGATACAAATACGATCGAAATCAAACTTTAACAAAATAAAACAAACAAATGAAAGAAGCAAACAAAACAAAAAGTTCTCTAATTTAGGGGCCTATCAAATTCTATATTCTCAATGAAAACTTTTACAGAAGAACAATGAAACAAGAACTTCCCTGCTTGATCCAGTCAATGGCTCATCTGTTCTTGTATCTAAAAGTGACACCAGCCAAATGTTTGCAGCAAGATGCAACCAATTCCCTTTCAGCTGCTGCTACCCATTTCTAAACTCATCCTAATCCCAGTCCCTGATCACAGACAGGACAATTGATTTGGTAAAGCTTAAAATGGCCTGAAATACTCACTAGATTTTAAAGCGCTTTGAAAACTATGAAATAACACTAAAAACAACAATTATAATTCATAACACTTTTCCAATAGCAATGTGTTTTTAATCTATTTAACTTTCACAGTCTTTCCTGCTCTGCAGTTATTTAGTAACTAAAGCTTAAATTCTGAGCTATCACAAGGAAAGAAACAGTCTGGATCTCTCATGCAAGCCCTGAAGAGACTGAGATATCTTTTATTTAAGAACCAGTCCTACACTGTTGTGAAAACCCAAAAGACTTGGGAAACCTCAGGGAAGCTTCTAAGACAAGAAAACTGTAAAATTCAACTTATCACCTTATGCAGCAATAACTATTGGTCATACCACTCAATCTCCAAAAAGTCATTTTGTCTCTTATTGCAAGAAGCAGCAAATGCCATCAGTATTTCAATGAAGTATATGCAAACCTCAGTTTCCCAATCCACTTTTAACAGAAACCTCCTGTGACTGAAGAAGCCAATTTCTTTTTTTTCCTCTGAAATAGACCAATAAAATTAGATATTAGTAAATTGCTCATAGTAAATTTGACCTAACTAAAAGTCTGCCACTCTGGGAAACTGAATGGAGGAACATCGTATGAATATTATCTTTTATCAAACTGAAACCAGAGAAGTCAAAATATATAACACCTGAGCTACAAATCACAGTGAAGAAGCAAGTTGAGGACTTGAAAATATAAAGCCTTGAACTCTCCGTTGCAATAAATAGTGTCAGTGCTCTGTGTTTGGAAAAAGGACACTAGCCACAGGAAATGGGAATGTGTACATTTTGCTTTTTTCTTCTTAGATAGAAAACTTCAAATGCTGCCTCTGAAATTGCTAATAATCTGTCATGCTTTGACAAGGCTGTTCTGTCTGCTATTTGTTGTTAAACAGAACCAAAACTGAGCATGTCTGTGATGGGGATCTTATGCATCTTCAGTCTTCCTGGAAGAACACCAGTAACAGATGGACCGTGAAGCCAAATAGTTCTTCAAAGACCAGTGGAGCTGCACAGCTCTGCCTTGCTCCCTAGTTGATGGCTGAGTACAAAGAGTTAAAATCCCCCAAAGTCTGTATAAAGTCTAGAGGCAGAGCACTCCTGTGGAGCTATGACAGATAGTCACTACAGCCTTATCAACACGTGCAGTTCTCAGTCACATCAGCAGATATTTTGTTTAACCTAGGACTTCTACAACTCAAAGGAAGCAATGACACATTCTTCAGGAGACTGGGTGATCTAATTATAATGCTTTTCAACCTTTCCAGTTTGTACACACTTAACATTTTTTCAGACCTCTTTTGTAGATCTCTGTGCAGTTATTTTAAGCCAAATGACAATAGGTTTGCTTTTAATTACTTTTTATATAGCTTAGATGTAGTCCACCCACCTTTAAGTCAAAAACTAGAGACATTCCAGCAGATCTTTTCCACACCTTACTACCAAATCCACAAACTTAAATTAAAAAGCCAGTTAACTAGTAAACTTCTGTAGCACTGATCCTTATTTTGAAGATGCTTCCACATTCTTTAATCTCCAATAGAATAGCAATGTGCAACCACGTGGTAGTATTTGCATTGCATTCTGCAAGGCTAAGACACTATCTTGATGTCTGGATGCTGCAGGTTCACCTTTGAAGACAGATAATCCTGAGCACCCCTGCAGCCAACATAGCATGAATGCATCTACTTCCGCCTGCATCTCTCAGTATGCTATTCCTACATGGTGCTCACAGTTCTGAGAAGAAAGTCTGCAGAGATAATGACTGCAATTTGGAAGGGCTTCTCTTTGTTTCCCTTTCCAAGCCGGCTTGCTGAGGCGGCACTAATTGCAGAACAAGGCTTCAGCTCAGGGGGCCTCAAGAGCAGAGCTGCCTCTTCCTGAAGCTTAATTCCCTGATTCTTGACCTTGGAACAGCAGGGACTGGGGAGAAAAGGGAATGTATTCGACAGTTGTTGCAGTGAGGATGGCAGAGCAGCCCTGGGGTTTAGGACATGGATCTTGTCCTCAGCTCTATTTTCTGCTGGATGTCAGCTGTGGACATCTCACAAAACCTTTCCTTGAACTTAAGTTTCTTTGTCTCTTAACAGGGATAATCAACTGCTTAGAGATATTTGGAAGACAGGAAATGTGAAGAATTCTTGCAGCATTTCATTATTAAATATAGGACTAGACAAACACCTCTGAATTTTGTTATTTTTCAGATAGATAAATATAGAGCTGGTTGCACTGAGTCCCTTCTGTGTTTTCCTTCTGTGAATATTATAGCAAGTGACATGCAATGTGGAATGAGAAAAAAATGGAGAAAAAGGTAAAGAGAACAATTTTAAACTTGTACGAGAAACTGTTCCCAGAAAATTAATTTTGACTGTTAGCTTATTTGCATTTGAGGCCTGACTTTAAGAGCTACATCTATCTTATAGAAAAAACACAATGTGATTTTACAGTAAAAATAACAATTAAAAAAAAAAAAAAAAAAAGGGTTCTAAAGTCTGCTGAACTCTCCTATAGCCAAATCCCTGAGTAGCTTCTTCTTCTATGACATCTGAAGAACCTTCTTTCTCTTCAAGGAGTGAGCGTTCAGTGTAGCAATACAAAAATAAATCATATTGCACCATACTTCCACAGGAAACTAAAAATAGGGATTTGCACCAAACGCACAATTACTGGCCAGGAGCCACTGCTAAGCTGCAAACTGAGCAGGGCAGTCAAATCTCAAAAGTTTAAGGAAAGCAGTATTATCAGGGAAGAGGAGATGGACTAGCTGTCCACAAGGAAGGTGAGAAGGCAACACCTCTCCATGAGGGTAAGTGAGGAGTATTTCAGTTTGGCTTTCAGCTGCATAGACCCTGAAAAATGGGCTATCAGTAAAGCTTCCTTCCTGCCATCAGTGCACCTCAAGAGCAGCTCCATCAGTTCTACCAGCACCACTGAGAGACTCACACCCAAGACAGTCCTGCTGGGCAGAAAAAGGCACAGAAGGCTCCACCTCCAGAGAAAACAGGGTCAAACTTCCAAGTGATGTTCTTTCAGTTTAGTCCCCTCAGCTTCGTCTATGCTCCCTGCTTATGGCACACAGCTAACTGGATAAGCACATGGCTACTTTTTGGAGACTCAAACTAACTCCCAAAGATAGCTGTGCACCTTGTGGGGGTATGTTTGCTTACACTTCACTAACAGCTTCAACATTCCCCCACTAGTACTGATGGGAGATTTAGACTTACTTCATTGTATGCAAAGGTGAACCTTCAAAACAGTTGTACATCAGTGGAGGCAGATGGATAGAGGTGAAGAAACTGAGATGAGAAGATACTATGCTGAAATAACACAGAAGTACTTCCCAGTCTTACCTCTTCTCTTTCAGACTGGATATGAACCTTATAGATACTAAAATAATAGCAATTAAAATGCAGAGAAGAACACAGAAGAAAAAGATAACTAGTAGAAAACATCATGTTGTACACAATTGCCAGACTATGACCAAGTGATCAGAAAAGAAAGCAGAACACCGAAGGACTCCTGATTTTTACTCCTGGATCTGCCACATCCAGTTCACCCTCAGCACATCACTTACATATCTTTTGTACACGTAAGGGGACAAAGATTCTTTGAGGTGCTATGAGTTCTTCAGAAAAGAAGTGCTGCATGTGAGCAGGGTGTTATAATTATTGCTGTTCCATAGTGCTTACACTTAACAACAATGAAACCAAATCCACGAGCAAATGCTTATTACAATGTACTTCTGAGAAAAATAATTTCTGTACCACTTTTTTCCTATGTATCCACTGACGTAGACACCTTTCACAGAAAGAGGGGTATAGACACCCTTTAAACTTGCAAGAAAGGTGCTCTAAAAAAGCATCTGGTAAAAGAGCCAGAACTGTAAACGCTCCTGAAACGACAGTTTGTTGGGTCGCATTGGCATCTCACGACAACATTTTGCAATTTTATTCTTTACTGTATGTCACTTGATTAGAATGAGCCTTTGTAAACCCAAACAGAAGCAAGTTTATAGCACTTAGTACTCCCAAATTAAACAACCTCCCTTCTCTCTTATTGACAAAGACACGTATATTTTTGTCTCCAAGTGTTTCCATTCTACAACTGCGACCAAGAAAAATCTGTAGCGTGACAATGCTTGTCCTGGCAGCTGCTACTGGAAGAAGCCAATTCCTACCTGACATCCTCAATGACTACTGAAGGGCTCTTCCCAAATATCTTCCAACATTTACATTATATGAAAATATGTAACCATACATTATTATATAGTAACATATAGTAGTATACAGTAACATAACAATATACAATTATATTAGAAATAAAATTAATACTAGAAGTTAGTAACTTCTAGTGCAGCACAAGAATCATTTGGAAATGTAGCATTATTGCAGAATATTGCAAGTCAGAGCATGTTTTGTAGTAAGATGGTTAATACAGTGGAATGGCAAAGAAAAGCTCAGCACCAGAGCTACGTCCCATGGATAGATAGGGCTTCATGTAGTCAGCTAGAAAAGAACATTCCAATTTTGTATCCTCTTGTAAACATGTATTAGCAGTTGTGCTGGACAAACACAGGCTTAACAAACTCACTGCACTGCTCTAGCTACACCAACTGCATGCTCAGAGCTGCTAATATCAAGCACATCAATCCTGTTCCATACAACATAGATACTTCCTTCATCATTACAGCTGTTGAGCATTTGAAGTGAAATGCTACTTCCTTTTTTCTTATGTTTCTCTTCTTAATGCAAGGATCTTTTCCAGATACTTGCTAATGTAGCAAGTTCCACAGACCAAGTGCTCGTTATTGTCTCAGTTTCAGAAAGGCTGTAGTCACAGCATATCGTGTTGGTCAGAACCGTCACCTTTATCCGTGCTGTCCCTGTCCATGAATCATCTCTGCGCATCATCTCGTCTTCTTTTAAAAATATCATCTCTTTGGGAAAGGGATTACCTCTTCATAACACGTTTACCCAGTGACATAAGTAGTGTAAGAAGTGACCGGTTAGCATAAGAAGACCTCAATACAAATAAACAGATTTCAAGAATGAACAGAAAGAAGCACAGACGGCTTCACTGGCCATAGCAGTGATCTTTAAAACCCAAAGACGCCTAGCTTGATGTATTGCATAGAGGGTTCCATTTCTCAGTAACGAAGTTCACATTTCAGTCTGAAGAGTTTTGGAGCAAACATTGCTGGCGTTTGTCCATCTAGGAGGTACCAGCCACCATATTATATAAGGACCAAAGATAAAATTAGATTGAGAACAATGTGTAGCATCTTCTAGAGCACAATGACTCACATTCACACATGAGACTGTCAAGCTGGAACACAGTCACAGGGAACATAGAAACAAGAGCGCAGTTGAAAGTACATCTCTATATTCTTTTGTTGAAAATATGGAGAAAACTTCAGAGCTATGATCATGCTGGTGCTCTCCAGCTTATCAGTTCCACAGGCCATAGATATTCATAGACCATAACAGACAAATAATATCACCACCTCCTTCCCTACAACCTGCAAATCACCAAACAGAAAGAATTCACAGGAAAAATTATATCAAAACACACATTAAATATCCCTAAGAGAAGTTTCAGGAGAACCTATTCAGAAGGTGAAACCTTCTGTAATGACATAGCAGCTTGCACAAACACTCCCTGCTGCTTTGATCATATATCCTAGCTTAGCAGAAACTAGAAAATGTGGGGTTCTGTACAATTCTGACACTCAGAAAAAGCATATTGTTCCCATTGTGGTAAATGCAAAAGGAGAGAGGTGAGTAGATCTGTTTGCAACCATCCCTTCTCTTCCCTCACTTCAACCTCCCATGAAGTAAGCAATATTGTTGAATGTCATTTCAGCTCATTCTCTATCCCAATAATTGTTGCACAGCCTTGAACATCAGCTGACGCAAACAGAGTAAGGAAAGACCACTTTTGCCTTCTAGTCTGATATTGTCAACTTGAGTCCACAACCACTCACGTTTGTAACTCATCAAAAAATGGTCCTTCAAACAATTGCTGGGTCCTGACTGATGTCAGTGCCTACAGCAAATGTTGTCAGGAACCACCTTCAAAGCCCTGTCAACACCTCTCAGTGAATGCATTCAAAAGATGTCTCCCAACTCCTGTCAAGAGCTATCAAAAGATGTGGTCTGATGCCAGCAACCAATTGCTATCACCTCACAGCAGGTACCCAAAGCCACCTGACTGCTGTTGGCTCCAGCCAGCCAAATCACTTGTCTTTATTTGTCATACTTGCAGTCAGATTGCATTTTTTTTTTTTCACTTACATAACAGCTAAATATGTTATTTACAGATTCATCTCACAATCAGCAAACATGTTACTCTGTACCTTGGTCTAGGCAAGCAGGGAATCCCTTACAACATATAAGAGTCCTGGCACTGCATACTAATGAAAAAGAATTATCCATCCATTTTGTCCAAGTCTGAATAAACAACTACTAAACCCACCACCACTTACGCTTGGTGGATTTACTCTATCATATTCAGCTGAAGCTTCCTTTCTTAACATTTCTCTTTTCCCTTGCTGTACCTTTTTTTTTTTTTTTTTTTTCCTGTGGTTCAATATAAGCAACACTTCTATTTCCTTGATTTTCAATAATTATCTCATCCCTACTTAGTCACGAATTGACTCAAGTTGCACATATTTAGTTTGTTCACATAAATTCACATGCAACTGTTTGACTCCCTTAGGAGATGTGAAAAGCAAACCATGCTTTTAGTGAAAGGAGAAAAACGACAGATTGTCCCTCAATGTGTGTGTATATATATATACACACATACACTGTATGTTCTGGCACATGGTAGGGTGTATTTACTGTATGAGGCCATATGCTTGAAGAATTAGAACAGAGGAAAAAAGCCAATTTCTGGATGTTGTATGTCTACTTTACATATTGTCAAATAGATTCTAAATATATGGGAAACAGTTCAAGAGATTCACAGTATAATTCACACAGGACAGGCAAACATATATAAAGATCAGCAACCATTCAGGAGCCAGATTTACAAAGAAAGAAGGTGTAACACTTATTTGTATGAAGATGTTATTACTGCTTCTGTCTTTTCAACTTGCCAAAACACCTCACAAGTCTTACGAGGAGCGGCTGAGGGAGCTGGGACTATTTAGCCTGGAGAAGAGGAGGCTCAGGGGCGACCTTATCGCACTCTACAGGTACCTGAAAGGAGGCTGTAGCGAGGTGGCGGTTGGTCTGTTCTCCCACGTGCCTGGTGACAGGACGAGGGGGAATGGGCTAAAGTTCTGCCAGGGGAGGTTTAGGTTGGATATTAGGAAAAACTTCTTTACAGAAAGGGTTGTTAGTCAGTGGAACGGGCTGCCCAGGGAAGTGGTTGAGTCACCATCCCTGGAGATCTTTAAAAGACGTTTAGATGTAGAGCTTAGGGATATGGTTTAGTGGATGATTTGTTAGTGTTAGGTCAGAGGTTGGACTCGGTGATCTTGTAGGTCTCTTCCAACCTAGATTATTCTGTGATTCTCTCTCTCAAAACACTGAATGAACTAAATGCAACAGAAGCATTAACATAATCCCTGCATTATGTGGATTTACTGGACTAAGTTTCCATCAGCTCAGTGATCTCTGTACCATACTACATCACATATACAAATATGTCCACAGTGAACATGTAGATGTGTTCAATGGATTGAAACAGTGGGAGTTGACAGGCTCTTCAGCCTAACAGAAAACAACATAAGAATTGGCTGGGAGCTGCAAACTGAAGCCAGATAAATTCTGATGAAAAATAGGGCTCAATATCTTCCAGCCACGTTGAATAATAATTTGAATAAATGATCAAGGGAAGTGAAAGGTTTTCCAACCCTTATTATCTTTAAGTCCAGACTGGGTGTCCTTCTGCAGGTTTCGCCTTACCAACACAAGCATCAAGAAGCAGTGTAGGGATCACTGGGTGCAATTCCAGTACCCGTTCTGTACAGAAAGAAGGTCAAACCACTTCTGGCCTTAAAGTTTAGGAATCTTAGAGCAATAGTGAATTTTATGACTTACAAAGTAGAAGAGTGCCTGTCTATGAGTTCCCTTGACATTTTTTCTTACTTTACTCACATCTGTTAAAAAAAAATAAAAAAAATGCATAGACCCAGTTGCCATTTGAAGTAACCTAAACTAATGGAAAAAAATAACTGATTGAACATAAAAGAGAAACAATGAAAATTAATTGAAACAAAGTACTGTGAAATACTAGGAAATATGGGGTACTGAGTGAACAAGACTTTTCTGTGAATTAACTCTCTTAAACCTAATCTCAGATTCTCCCCAACCCCAATCAAAAAAAAATGTATATATATATTTCACAATTCTAAGTAGTATTACAAAATGATCTGGCACAACAAAGGGCTTCTTCAGTTTTAGAAAATATAGATCATGCTTGTAATCAGAAGAAATTTAAATATTCAGAAAGAGTAACTCACACTTTTATTCCTTTTATTATTGGGGAGAGAAGTAGCCATGTTATGTGACATTTCCTCTATTCCACCAGTGTTTGAGTGGATAGAGTGGAAACCAGTTCTTCAACAGCAGTAGTTAAAGGTAAGGGCCACACATAATACATTTGCGCCTATTTGTCTAAGTCAAGTCTTGCCTTGTGAAGTGAGTATTAAAATAAGAGTTGGGACAATGGCTGTTCTGCAGAAATTCTAGATGGAGTTGGATCTCCTCTTTAGACTACTTAGGTGTACAGAGAATAAGACATACTCTTTTGAGCTTATGCAGCATTTTCTCTGTACCAGTACCTTAGTTTCCCTTACTACCAACGAGTGTAACGTTGTTGTCGGTTTCTACCTCAGAGGGCTTCTAAGAATTAATTCTCAGATGACTTGAAGTGCTTTGATATTCAGGCAGAAACTACTAATGATTAGCAGATGTTATTACAATGACAACTTGTAACATTTAAAAATCTAACTTTCATATGAAAGAAAAAAGAAAAAAAAAAAAAACACCTCTTGGTTGCAGACTTTGACTTGATTTTAACCTTAAAGTTTCTTTTAAAACTTTATTGTGCAGGGAAAGAAGATTGAAAGCAGGGGCTGGAAAAGAATCAGAAATTCACACAAACTCTTCTCCATCTTACTTATTAACAGCCACTTCAGATCTGCAGCACTGACCCCTATTAACCATTATTATGGTACTTTGCCCACTGGTTAGAGGAGTTTTTCTCCTACTGTGCAGAAAAACTACAGTGTCCAGCCAGCCCATGAAGAAGTAGGACTCAACACGAGATGTGAAACAAACAGCAACAATGACAGGACAAAAGGGCTTTTGACAAGGAAAGATTGATGATGGCAAACAGAGAAGTGTCACAAAGCCAACCTCATGCTTGCCAAACTCCAAAGCCACATTTGTCATCTGTGGCACTTTCTCTCTGGTGCAGGCTGCTTGTCAAAGGGACTAGTTCGAGCATTCAGCAGGCGACAAGACGTGGAGGTGAAGAAGTGAAGACATCATTCTTCATTACTCACTTCAGAAAGGGGGAAAGGAAAATAAGAAAGAGTCGACCACAGTACAGTCTTGATTAATTACCAGACTTGGCAGTGGCAGTGAAAGCAAGAGCTGGGCGAATTTTATTGCTATATACACTCAGCATAAACACAATTTCCCTGAGAACCATCAGCTAAATGAGGCAAGAATTAGCACCCAGCTAGGCCTGAAGGCTGAAAACACAGACCTGCAGAGACATCCAGCCCCTCTCCCCTCTGGACAGCTGCTCTGGGCCTCAGGCCTTTCCGATGGGCAAATCTCACGGACTACCGGTAACGTTAGCCTTATGGTAAGCAAGATCTTGCATACGGAGTTGTCAATGAACAAGTTGCATGGAGAGACAGTGAGAACAATTCTGTTGAGTAAAAACAGAATGACTACAAAGAGGATTTAAAAACTTTCAGAGTGTTAATCACATACAACTCTTATGCTTTTTCTCTAGCTATCTCTATCCTAAATTTGACGAAGACTTTGAAAAACCTACTTGTGTTGCCAAAGTTGCCAATAACTGGTCTCCCCTTAGATGTTATTTAAAGCTATTTGGAGTGCAATTATGCTAGGAAAGCAACTCAGTTAAAATGCCATTATGGGTCTCATATCGTATGCACTTAGTCTTCAAGACAAAAGTGTGTGTTTTTTTTTTCCCCTTTTCTAATTGCTAACCTTGTAAACTCAGCCTGTGATCTGAAGTTTACACCTCTCCAGCTCACACATTATCTGAAATAAAGAATGCATTTTTGGACTTTTTAAACAATTATACAAAATGCATAAATCATGAAGGAAGATTCATCTCTTTTCTCTCAAACTTGTGCTGACTTCAATGGGAGTGAAAAACATTTCAAATGCATCTTAATCTGTATATCCTTCAACTCGAAGTCTGCAGTCACAATGGATAACAAATTGTTTCTGTTATTATTTGAGCAAATGGGTTTGAGATCATATTCTACCTGGTTCCAATCACAGTGGCAGCTACTGGAAACTACTTGTTCCATGTTCTTGAATAGTAAAATTGCTTTCATCAGTGATGGAGTGGGAATTAGACCAACTGATGACAAGCACAGTTAAATGACCGGTCACTTTCCCAGTACATATTCAGCCCAAACATCTAGAGGCCTAGGGCTGATGAAGGGCTCTCTCCAGTACCCTAAGTAAACAGCTTAGAGACAGAGGACCTGGACTGTGAGCAATGCATTTTCACAGCCCGTGGAAGAAGGAAAATTTTATAATTTCAATGGTCTGAATAGGTGTGTGTGTATGTGGGGGGGCTGTCTAAAAAGCATACCCACCAATATGGTCTCTCCTGTTCTTGCTACTCCTATTTTCAAGTTAGGCATAAGGGCATCCAAAAAGCCTGGACAACAGAAAACTACAAAGGTATTCAATTCAGCTAAGTCAGCAATACTTCTGGGCATACACAGAGTAAGATGCATTTTGGTGAAAAAACAGAAAAAGTAGATATATATATGGTATCCCAGGCAGTTATGCTGCCTAAGCAGTTTTCAGTACCACCTAAGATGAACTTTATACACACCGAAGTGCTTTCGTGGATCCCACCCACAGTCTTTTGGAACCCAACATATCCATCTGCCTGGTAGCAGAAGATTTTACAGCCTTCAATGTACACATCTTCCCAAAACATGAAAGAGGCAAGAGCTATTACCATCACTTTCACAGCTGGGAAGCTGAGGCCTACAACATAGCCGGAAAAAAAATGGAGCAGACAGAAGAGTATCCTTCAGAAAGGCATGAACCAGCTGCAACCGAGTTACAACAGTCAGAAGCAGCACACCTGGAAAACATCCACATCAATTAATTAGCTTTGTTGAGAGGCAGAGACCAACAACTCTATGTAGATACCCAACACTGCTGCGAGTAGAGCAAGTCTCTCTGCCCTGACCTGCTCTATACAATACAGAGACACCAGTCATGTGGGACCAGACCAACGCACCCTGCACCATGCCCCGCTGCGTGGCACAGGAAGGCCAGGCACTGCTCAGGACATTCCATGTCTGTGCCCAGCAGAAGTTATGGCAAATGCACAAAACTTAAATCCCTTAAAATGGCATCATTTTCACCTCCCTGCTTGGCCCTCCATCCAGATGACATTAAAAATGGTCCCGTTTCTTTCACCCTCCAAGCACGTGTTTTCTCAGGGAGAATGAGCCAGTTTCTAAGTAAAAGTAAACTTCCTTCCAAAGTTTTGTAAATCATTGCCCTCAGCACCATTTTCATGCAAAACCGCAATACCTGTTTTATCAGAACTTCTCACAAAGCAAGATCTGAGTAGGTGTGAAATCCAGAGAAGGAAAGCTGTGAAGATTTCTGCATTTTTAAAAAACAGTTTTAATTTCATCTGGTTCTAAATTTCAGCTTAAGGTGCAGAAAATACTTACAACATACTACCTGTCTTTTCCCTGACACACTTTATTCATTGATCCTATGCAACGAAATCCAGTTGTTGGAAGACTGCTCTCCTTTGCATCCATTTTTCATGTTCACTGGTTCACAGAGTGCCTCCCTACAGCTGAAGCCTCGGTATAGCTCTGAAGATCTGTGCCGTCCCCTCCTCATCTATTCCACTCTGAAAGCACCCAAATCTGCTCTCTGAGAAGGAAAAATGTGCCTCCAAATCCTGAATGGATTTCCCCTTCACCCCACCCTGCAGGTATCAGTAACATTGCCCTTCCCACATAAGTCTCCAAGTTATTGCCTCTGTCCTTGCTGGCCTGCCAAGGAAGCCTGACAACACTTTCTCTTAATCACCTGAAGCCATCAGTCATTATGAGTGACATCCCAACTCACAGCTTGAACATATTACACCCACAGGAATCCCATCACTGTCTAGGCTATGAAGTGACAGCTTCTGACCAAGCACTCTAAAACCAGGCCTGGGCAAAAGATCTGAGCAGAATAACACAGCAGATCTGCAGCCACAAGGTTGGCACCCTCCCGCATCCTGGGGCCATCTCAGAGCTCCACAGCAGTAGCAGGAACGAGATTTAGACCCTGAAGTTGCTGAGGCAGAAACCATATATTTTATTATGCACAAATTCAAAGCTCCGTATGACACATCTTTATCCTTATGCTTGAACTAACAGAGAGTCACCATCCATGGAGATGGAGTTACGACACAGTTTGAGAGATTCTTGTTCCAGCTGGTAGTGGAAGCTATATGCAAGTGCACAGTTCAGCAGACAAAGGAAGAACTTCTTACATCAGATGAAACTGAATGCTGTAGATGTTGAAAAACATGCTGAGTTCTTGCATGTTTATTCTTCCATATTTGCAACTAACCATAAAGGAATTCATAAACTCAGAAAAAAAAAAAATGCTGAAGAAACAAACAAAAAAAGCACGATTTCAGTGATGAAAACAAACATAAGCCAGAAATACCAGAACATGTACAAGGAAACTCTTTCCACACCAGAAAGTACGTACGTAAAGTTCTGCAAAAAATGCTGAGCGGATCTTACATATAACTTAGCCCATGCTTAAGCACCACGATCGCTCCTTACCACCCTACCCCGCGGCTCCATCACGCGGAGCAGACGTAACTCTGTGTTCTTTGCACGAGGTGTCAAACTCCAGGGCACACATGCTGAAAGAGAAACGCACCCCCTAGGTTCACTACCTGCAAAAGCAGCATCAGTCTTGTCATTTAGTGTGTGTTGAGATGTTTATCCCCACTCTGCTTAGGCTGGTAAAAAGTATGGATCAGATGCTTAATGTTTTCAACTGCCACCTAACACTAGGATCGAAACTTCCAAACACCATGGGCTGTCCCTCATTAATGCGTTTATATTAGTGGTGTCTCTGATTTAACATGCTTTCAATGGCTTCCAACATTTGATCTATATACTTCGCTTGCCTAAACAGTAACAAACAAACATCTCTTGACACACTGTACAAAACGTGCACAGGCTGTGCAACTAGAGAAGAAGCAAAGTATGAACACGGGGGTAGTGGCTGTAGGTCAGTCATGTTCATCACCGGTCCTGCCTCTTTAACAGATAAAATTTCAAGATTACAGCAGAAAAGCGGTAATAACAATTAGGAAATGTATACTTTTGCAGACATTAGAAAAAGAGCAGGGAAAAGAGTAACTTTTATGTCACTTCTCAAGTTTAAGGTGCACACATCTATACTCTGTATGTGTGTACAAATACTTGTATATACACAAGATAAACAATCTCTTCTTAACATCCAGAAACTAATTACAGCTGTGACAGGCTGGGACTTGTATCCTAATAAATTGCATAGCCAAAACCTGTAAGTAATCTACAGAGATGCATCTCCGGATTCCTGCGCTTGTGGCTACATCTCAGTGAAAAGCATCCTTCTCTAAAGGATGACAAACAGCATCCACTTGCTTTTTAGAGCTTTGCTATTATGACTGTATCCTAGCAGCTTATCATATGTTTCCATTCCTGGGGTCTCCAAGGAAATTCCTTTGCACCTGGTAACTGCTGGATTTTAGACTCTGCTATGACAGAGACCGGCTTTACATTTCCACAGGGGCTCTGCCTTACCAGCCAGCACAGACCTTACTCTATGAAACGACTCTGGTGGGCAGACAACAAGACACTGCTCCTCCATGCATCTTGGCCTACCTATCACCTCATCTTAGCTCAAAAATTTTGTTCCAGCCTTATACTGCAGCTGCCTCCCCTATAAATAAATCTTTCACCTTCCACTTTTTTGTCATGAGCTACTCCAAAAATGTAACATTCCCTGCCCTGCAGAAACCAGAGGACAGGAACCTGGGAGCCCCTTGGCCCTAAGAGTGGTGCATCACTCTCAGGAATGCACGCAGGGATTATTTCTAACTTAGTATCATCTGTAACTCAGCTCATACTTCTGTTCCATCTCTGCCTCTGTCAGCCTCTCTTCTTTCCAGTATGCACAGCTGTGCACATCTCTCTCTTCCCTCAAGAGAAGAGGAATACAAGACAGGGCTGGTAGAGAGGAAGAGGAGGAAGACAGCCCATGCTGTCTGTTCGGTAATAGCAGGAGGAAGGTGTGCGGGGGATGGAGTAAGGCTAGAGCTATCATCCAATAATCACAGCTCAGGGAGAAAAGCTTGCACTGCAAAGCATGTGACATCTTTGGAATGTGTTTTTCACTTGATAACCAGATTTTCTTTTATATTCTCTTCCCTTCCCTGGTTTTCTCTCTCCAACCTGTAGCACATGGGAATATTTTACTTCTATTATTAAAGTGGAGTTTTTTTCTCCGCTGTTCTTGACAATGAAAGAAAAAAACATCACAAAAAACAGCACTCTCTTCAAATCCAGATAGAGTAGCTCAGGAAAGCAACTAAGTTGGATCAAATATAGGAGATAAAGATGGAGGGCTTCTGGACTCACAGTTCTCTTGGGAATTTGCTATGTGGTCACGTTCTGCAACAGAAGTCCTAGGGAGAGCTTTCAGACTGCTGCTCTCCAGGCTTTGGAAGTAAGAACCTGGAGCATCTCTACTGCCTACCTGCATAACCCCCCTCCCTCATTTTAATGTTTCAAAGCCGTTAGCACTCTATCATCAAATGCTGTGTGCAAGGAAGCATGCTGTGCTAAAAAGGGGTCTTAAACGGCCAGTACAGTGGGCAAGTGCTTTGAACTGGGACACTGAGGCAGCAGTCCATTGCTGTACTGTATAGAAGTTCATTCTCCATATCACAAAAGGGAGATGAAGGAAGAGAAAACCCTGGTGCCATCTGTAAGAATGGCAAACATGGCCTGGTAGCACAGGGTCTAGACTAGAGGTTAGGAGGTCTAGGCTTTTTCCCAGCCCTGCTTCTGCTCCACAGTGAAGTACTGATCACGTTACCTCTTTGCCAAGGTTCAAATTTTCCATCTGCAAAATGGGCACGTGTTGGCACTCTTCCACAAAGCGCAAAGATCCACAGGTAAGTGTTAATTACTGTCAAAAATATGATTCTGTCCTAACTCCTTCAGACACAGTAGCAGCAGCTTAGCAAGTGAACAGCACAATCTCAGTAATGATGATAATCCCAACAGCAGTAGTATGTTTAGCTCTGTATAAATCAGGCATGGCAGTTTGACGAGTTGCAAGGAAGGCGATATTACGTCTCAAGAGGAATGGACAAGTGCTGACAGCTCACCAAAACTTCCTCTGCACAGACATTAAGAAGCTTTCTGCAAATGCTCCAACTCCCGCGAGAGAAAAGAACAGTGGGGAGGAAGGGAAAGGAAAACATTTTGTAAACTTCTTTTTCTCAATTGTTTTGACTTCTGCTGCTGCTCCATCTCCCTCCCTAACTCTTTTTATTACAAATTAAATAATTACTGGGCTGTAGCCCAAAACACTGAAGATTTCACATCTTGCTTGGTCTAATTATATCAGCCGACCTGACAAAATGGTTTCATCAATGGAATTGCATTGCAAGAGCTCTGGCTAATCAATTGTTTGACACTTAATTAAGAACTCTGCTGGTCTGTGAGGATTCAGGGAAGAGGGGGGAGAAGCTGGGCAGCGAAGTGTCTGGATATGCAATGCAGAGCGCAGGTTGTTAAAACTCCTGGCACAAATACACCTCCATTTCCCTCACCGCTCCTGCTCATCTTCCAGCTTAATATTACACCTCACAATTTACCCATCTCTCTAACCACTTGGTTCAGTTGTTTTTTTTATTATTATTATTATTTTTTTTCTTTCCCTTTTCCTTATTGCTTTAATCTCAGCCCTGCCACCAGTAATGGCTTCAAAACCCCTCTAGGGCCTTAGATCTACTTTCAGACAGATGTTTCCAAAGCAGGCTGCAGCAGACAGGCTTGAAGCATAACACTTCAAGCAGAAAGTGCACTGGACCTCACACGCTAATCAGGCTGAAGTTCAGGCTGCATTTGGAGAGATCTCCACAGAAAAGTCATGCCACCACAGTGAGAGGAGCCCCACTGAGGGCACAGGCACTTCCCCTGAGCCAGCAGCCACCCTCCCAGTGAGCGCAGTGCTTGCAGACCCTTGCCAGCTGCGGAGGAAAGGCTTCCCTTTGAAAAACAGCTGCAACCCGCGAGATGCAGCCATCAGGCAGCAGAATAACCTGTGATCTAGGTGTGCTGAAGCCGGTCATTGTGTTTCTTTTGAATGCTTAGTGCACACAATTCAGAGCTTAGCTTGGTTTTCACGGTTATAGTGGCTTTCAGTTGGCTATGGGAGGACGGATGATATTTATTCTAGCACGAAGTTGGAAAAAAAAAAAAAAAACACACAACAAACAGGATCTAGCACAAATCTTGCAATTTGCCACAAAGATAACCCACTAACACTGTTTGAATAACTCTACAACAACAACGTAAGTTTAATCTGTATCAGTGCATTGTATCATCTGGTGGCTGTGCGCTTTGATCTGGCCCCAGAGCAGAAAGTAAAACTTGTGAGCTATTTAAAAACTACTATTTAAGAAAGTGGCATTTAAAAATAAATAAAATCAAATAATAAGAACCAACCTGCTTATCAGGGTCTAAAGGTGGTTTATCGGAGTTTAAGGAAAACACATGGGAGTTGCACCTAGTGACACTGCAGTTGCTAAAGCTGCATCACCAACCCACCTACACAGCCCCCGCCTGCCGCTCCTGTCAGGGGAGGTCAGAGGTTGGCAACACCAGATTAGGCGAGAGATGTGAAAGCGGATGACCTGACAAACGTGTCATCTGTTGCTTTCAAGTAAGAAGATGGGAAATCAGAGTCAGACCATTCCCATAATTGCAATGCCAACATCCAAGAAAAGTGGAGAAAAAAATACAGTTTTCAAGACTTCGTGCTGCTGCGCTGGGTAAGGCATGCTGCATGGAGCACAGTGCCAGGCAGAAACAGGCAGGGAAAGGGAAACGTAGCAGCACGTAAGGAGGGCTTTTCCCAGCAGAGGCTGCAGAGGACCATGTGAGCAATTAATATCTTTCCATGCTGTACGCCCCTGAAATTTGCAGTTTAACTCATGGGGCTTTGGATGAAAGACAAGCCTTAACCTTTTGAAGTTTAACATTCAGATTTGAGGACTGCCCTTCAGGTTCCAATAATCAGATGCTTATTAGGAAAAGATTCAACCAAAGTAACAGGAAATGAGAAAGTACATTTTACCAAATTTTCTCTCAAACACGGTAGCTTGTAAACATAAATTCCTCCACTTGTTGGGTCCATTCCTCGAATGAAAAAGCCACAAGTGTCCAAACAGAATCAAAAGAATATCTACATTAAAAAAATATGTTTGTGTGTATATATATATATATATATATAAGCCATTGTTAGGGGAAACGTCCAACTTATCATTACCAGACAGCAGGACCGGAGCGCATTTAGGAGGCTTTCTGAATTCATGGTCACAAAAGGAAATGTAAATGGGTAACAGTGGCAGAGTCAATATATCCTTTCAATTTAAACCACCATGAAAGACCCTACAAAAACAGACATGGTTCAGAACCAATGCAGAACTGGAGGAAAGAAAGCATCTCACTGTGGTTCCCAGCTTCTAAGAAGGTTAACTTCATCTTAGCAGCATCAAGAACAGCAGGCCTAATTTTCTCTTTGTCAGCTTTTGTCATTGTCTTTCTCCCAACCTCACCATTGTCAGTAGGAGATATATTCCCTTTGCACCTCATGCCATCAGGAAATGCTTGTCTATATTGCCTTCTCGCACTACTGTCAAGCTTTCAAATTCTTCCCCCCCCCCCCAAGAAAGCATTAGACCCTACACCTCTTCATTAGTTTTCCACTTCTCCGTGTTTTCACTGTGATCAGTGGAGGTGTGTAATTTTACGGAAAACTTCCTTTATACTGGAAAATAAACAATACAAATGATGATAAAAATAATAAAAATAATGGAGAAGTTCTCTCATCCTCCGTTAAAACAGGTCTGAGCTTGCAGCTTGGAGTGAGTGGTGAGCTTTGAGAAGAACAGGCTGACTAGCTGGATCAGCTGCTAGCAAAAACCAGAACACAGGAGAGCAAACAGAACATGAAACTAGTGAAAATGGAAACTGGGAATTAATTAGGAACAGAATGATAAAGATTGAAAAACTGCTTTTATGAAGCTCCATGTTGACTCCAGTCTTTTGGTGTTGACTGCCTGTCAGGAAGTTAGTATTTTGCTACAAGAAATGTGCAAATCTTTCATATTTGTAATTTTTTATTTTTGGTGGTGGGTAAAAAAAAACATATGGAGAAAAAGGTCCATTTGCTTCTTCCCAGAGAAAATGATTTCAAATTTCAATTAAAATGAAATGAGCAGCACGATTATCGCTATGGAGCAGGCGCCTGGTAGCAGCAATGGGCCTCTTTCAGTGCCATGGCAACCGGCCCTCATTGTCACGGCTACCTTGGCACCACGGGTAATTGTCGATGTGTGAGCCCGGCTGATAATATACAATCAATACCCCATAAGCAGCAAACATCATTTTCAGTCTGGAGGAAAGAGAAAAAAAAAAAAAAAAAAAAAGAAAAGAAAAGAAAAAAGAATAATAAAAAAGAAAAAGTAATGCTTGCAAAAGAGAAGGAAAGAAGGAAAGAGAAACAGGGAAAATGAGGAAAACAGAGAGTGAGAGAGGGGAGGAAAGGGACGCCTGACTGCAGAACACCTCCAGCAGTGAAGTTTGCTGCTTTCTTTCCATAAAATGGATAGCTGGAGAAATCCCACCAGCACATTTGAACACTTGCTAAGCCCTTCTAATAATATATTAACTAATTGTTTACACCAACATCACTAAGGCATTATCAAAACACCACATCAACCAAGAGAATGCTTTTGTGTGTAACCAACAGTAATTCCAATAATGCCAAATTCTTGGGGAAGAGCTGGCACACTCCAGAGCGGGGAGCTGATTTTTCTGTAGGGATCATTGGGTTTGCGTCTCACTGAGTATAAAAACAACAACAACAAAAAACAACAACAACAAAAAAGCCCTGGGAACAAAAAGAGGTAAAAGGGGAGCTTCCTCCTCAAACACATAGGAGAAAGTGAACCATGGTATCAGAATGGCCACAGGTGCCGGAGAAGGATAAATGGAGGAATAAAAAGTCTGCTCAGCATTCATACCCTAATGCTTTTGGTCACCTTGTGTTCCTCCCTGAATGATGTGTCCTTTTACCTAATGTTCACATGCTGCGCAGTGCAATCATGCCCCATTACTAGTGTAACACAAATGTGAGTGGGAACAGAGAGTAAGAAAGGGCGCACAAAAGAATACACACTCCAAAGTGGAAGGAAAGAAATGAAAAGAACAGTGAAGAACAAGAGGGCGAAAAGTGAGCGAAAAAGTTTGACTTTTTTTTTTTTTTTTTTAAATATCTGTAGGCCCAAGCATACAGCTATGTATATTCTAGGTATGACTACTTTAGATAAAGACAGTTACCTCAAAAACTCCTTAATGAGATCTAAACACTGTGCCAGGAAAAGCCACAGACTCACCCAGCCATGTGGAGGTGAGATGTTGGCATCTCAAACACCTGCACACCTCTGGATGCTACCAGGTGGCGTCAGCAGGGCTGAAGAGAGCTAAGAAGAACGTCCATGTTCCGGTTCAGAATGGCATACAGAGGAAGTGGTCCATGTTCTCAAAACATCTTCCAGCCTATTTTATTTTATTTAGTAGTTTTACCTAATTACATGAGAAACTCAAAACATGTTTTACAGGTGTAAAACAAATACTTTTGGGTTTCAGAGCAAAATGCAGGGGTAGCTAACGGCACATGAAACTGATTAGCTTTGCATATTAATACTGAATGCACAATGAGAATGTCTTCCTAAATCCCATAAAAGAATAATCTGTAATAAATTAGCTACATCAGACACAGAGAAGAAAACCCTAGGTGGCTTGGATGAACATGGGCTGATATGAAATCACTCCATTTTATGGTCTACTGTTTCTTAAACATCAGTATTGTATTCTGCTGAATCTGGGCATGTACCTTTGTGTGCTTCTGGTGTGCTTCTCGGAGCTACCACATATGGCAACATTAATTAAAAACAAACAAACAAACAAACAACACACTGTGTGTTCAAGTAAGATAGAGAAGTAAAAATGTGTTCCTGAATGGGTCTGTTTAGATAGAATTCCCCCAACCAGCTATACAATGGAGCTGCTGCTAAAAGTTAGCTTTCCTAAATAAACTACTCTTAAAAATACTCTGCCAGGGTAATTCTCAAATATAATGTCAATCAATTCTTCTGTGAAGAATAAGTGTATCATACAGATATCCTGAGTCCCTGAAGAATCCTGAAGTGGTACTGTAGCAATATACATTGCATTCTGATATAAAGAAACGGCCAAAAGAAAGTTACCTAAAGGAGCTTAAGCTCTTCCCTTTTTTATTCCAAATCTGAAAGAAAAAATAATGAAGGATGTGGATCTGACCACACTTTATCTAAAGACAACCGTGGTTACATATCATACAGCCCTGAATGTTTTACGTGCCTTCATACTCCCTTTGCTCTTCTGAAACCATATGATAGCATCTTCATAAAACACAGACACTCTCAGCAAAGATTAACTGTAACTTGCACCTTTATTTGTCAAATTCACACTGCCTAATAGATAGGATAATTGGGCCCCAGTTGTCTAACGTTTATGGAACAAACATCTGATAACAACGGATTGACTGACAGCTCCAGTTGCAGAACACAAACAAAGTCTGTTGGATTGTAATGTTCTAACTGCTAATGCTAAAAGTAGAAGAGAAAAATTAAATAACAATAAAGGACATACCTGCAACAAATGCAATGTCAGAAATTTCCCCCCTGGGGTTTCAGTGAGGTCTAAAAGCATTATTCTAAGATAAAACTTGAAGACTCTGTAACTTACTGGTTTTACTAAGATTCCCTCAGGCTTGCCAGGGATGCCTCATATCATCTCCTACTATCTCAGAAACCACTTCCTAGATACTTAGAAAGCTTTCATTTTCTCTTCCCTTTAAGGACTTGTGCTCCATCTTACCTTCTACCTCTGCTCCTGACCAGTCCCACTCCATCACACACTCTGAAAATGAATATAAACCCCCAGCAGACAGAGCCAGCAATCTGTTCAGTTTTGGCTCTCTGACAGATTATCTGATGTATTCTGACTTTCAAGTTCTGTTTGAGACAATGTGTCAGCAGAAGCAATCAAAACCATTTTTGTTTACTGTATCCTTTTTAATAATTGCAGCCTTTTATCATTTTTCTAAAGACAAATGATTAACCAAGACTAATTTGTTCTATAATTAGCAGGAAGAAAGAAATTAAACAGACTCTCTTTTCCTCCAAAAGTAATTTTAATAATATCTATCAAATATATTACATAAACTCAGAAGACACAGGTGATACATAATGTGACCTTGCAGCTACCAAGGCCTGCAGATGTAGATGTCTCCTCTGAGAAGCTCACTGCAGGACTAAGCCTGACATACTGGAAAACACTCTCTGTCCCGAGAAAAATACCTGTGTGCTGCTTTTGGTGCTTGGCACTCATACTGAAATACACTGAAAAACACAGAACTACTATTTTGCAAATAGTAGAAAAAAATATGAAAAGAAAATCTGTAATAAATCAAAAGCTAACATCACTCCTGAGCCCTGGTGGGATGCACATACACAGCACAGACAGACAACACAACCTGAGAGAACAGGACGCCGAGTGAACAGCCATATGACTGAAACACTAAAACCCTTCCTGTGAACCACCTTGAGTTCCTGGTCTGAAATGAGATCCAGCCCCTACCTGGAATGGTTACAGCTACTTATTTACTGATTGTGCTACATAAGGTAACAAGTGTAATAGCCGCAGAGTGGAACTGTGAAGTTGCCCATAGGACAAAGAGACTTTTACCACTGATATTCACAGGCTAATAGCAAAGCTCTGGCAAATCTCAGAGGCCAAGAAAAGCCCCAGCAAATCTCATAAATCATTTTCTACTGCAAAGTCTACCTCTTCCAAAGTGATCTAGCAGGCAGTTCATCTAAGCTGCCATGAACAACACCCACTTGAACAAAAGGAATCGGAGACAGTGGGTGAAGGAGTCTGGCCTCCTTGGGTATATAATCCCTCCTATGCCTCATAACGTTGACCCTGTCCTTACAGTTTTGGGTAAGTGACTCCAGCATCCAACGGAGGTAGTGATTTTAAGTCAGTGTTACAGCTCAAGCTGTTTGTAGCTGAAGCTACAAGTGACGGCAGGGATGTTTGACAAAACCCGCCTGATGGTTGGAAAGGCAAGCTTGCAGAAAACAGTCTGCTAAGGTAAATGTCTACAATGCTTTCAAAGGGCATGAAATGCAGAGGCTGTAGTGAGGGAAGATAGAAGATGTGGAAAGAAGCAATTCTAGTTGTGCAATTAGGAAGAAAAAGACACAAAGGAACACGACAGAGGAATGCTGAGATGCATTTCTCTTTGGCAGCGAATCCCCTGGAACAGCCTCCACAGGGTGAATGTGGAATTTGCATGGCTTTAGTCATTTATAATTAGGCTGGATGTATCACTGGTGAAAATGATGTAACGAACAAGCCTGCAGTGAATGCCAAGGGAAGGACTGGATGGCACAGGTGTTTGCCATTTCTCATGGCAAAGGCATCTTTCACTTCATCCTTAAGTGCTTTCTAGTCTTTCTGTGTAAACTCGTTAATCCCACTATCCTGGCAAAATTCCAATTTAGTAATTGGGTTCTGCCTACCTTAAATTTCTTCTTGTGGCTTTGATTTGTTAGAGCATTATCATATCTCCTCTTAACTGAAGTGTAATATTGTGCTGCCATGTTCCACTCCAGAAGTAGTTGCTAACACACACAGAAGGGGAATGTGGTGGCTGTTTAAAAGAGCTCAGCAAACATGAAAATGTATGACAGCAAGTGGAGGAGGAGATCGCAGCCAATACAAATCTGCTGCAGAAACTAAGCAGAAAATAGCTCCTCAAATTGGAACTAGACCAGAACCCTGGATTTAACATATCTGCAATTGTGAAAACTGACAGAAGATCTTTACAAACACCAACAGTCAGGAAATAGGCCTATGCTTTATCCCAAAAGGGCAGTGGAATCAGTACCACTTTGAAGGGCAAAAGACCATCTACTGAAGTCATCACTATTACTTCCTGAAAAGAAAAAAAAAACTGTTTCTTGGCTTCTTGTTTTTGTTTGCTTGCTTTCTTTTGGAGAGCTTCTCTTCAAGCCCTAAATAACTCTATGTGAAATCCAGTAAGGTCACAGCACAAGACAGTGAGACTGCAGGAAGTCAACTGATTTATTTTGTAGACAATTCTCCTGTCCTGTTTTTTAGCACACATCAATATTGGCAATCTCTGAAACAATATAAAAACCCACAAGTCACACACTTGAAAAACAACTGCAAACAAAAAATAAGATGTTGGGTTCTTTTCCTCTCTACTTAATTACTCTGCAAAAATGTGGCAATTTCAGTTCCTAGTTGTTGTTTTTTTTGTTATTATTATTATTTTTTTCCCCCTCTTCTTATTCACCCACTGTAAAAGCACACAAGATTGCTTACTTTTAAAATGCAAATGTTAAGGAAAAACACATAGCAGAAAGAGGATTATTTCTTTTCTTTGTTCTTCCCAGTGAAATAATTTGCGTGTATACCACATGCAGAAGTAATCCCCCAGGAACTGCACACTAGGATCTCAGGAGACATGGGAGAAGAACTAGAGATAACAGTATTTTCTGACATCCATTACAATTACTGTTCACTTTTTTGGAGAGGAACATTGATACTGAAGAAATATGAAAGCTTTTTTTCTTAACCGCAAAGCAAAAATAAATAAATAACTGCATTAGTTAAATCCATTCTCACATCTTGAGAGGTTATTTATTTTCTCTGAGGGCTGATAAAAGTTCCCAATGACATGCTTTCTAATTTTAAAATCGCTCTCACTTCACAGTTCTGAAAAAGCTGATGTCAGGGAGTGAGTGGGTGGGTCTGTTTTAAGTGTGATTCACACATTAGATTCTCTTATCAGCTCATGCATATTCACAAGTGCTATCCACAGGGCACAGGGTTCACGAGGAGTCCAAGCAGGAGAGGGTCATTTTGAATAAGCTAATTAAGATAGGGAAAAGAAAAGAGGAAAGTTGTTACACCATCTTTTTGCGTGTGCATGCCCGCATCGGGCATGCAAATGATACGGGCCCTATCTGTGCTGCACCAGAATACCTCCCATTCGCAAAGCGGTTCTCCCTGTCTTCAGCCCTGCTTCCCCCCACCACCACGTGCCTCTCAATAATGCAGAAGTAAATCCAAGTCTTTTGTGGCCTCACCTGCAAATGGAACCACGTTTTCAAACATGCCTGGGACTGGAGCACAAGAACTATCTCCCAAGCCAAGACTGATTTGCAGTGTAGCACTGGTGTAATTCTTACGTTTACATGGCAGCCTGAAATAACAGGATGCTCTGTTAATATGCAGAGCAACTCTTCTGTACGCATTTTAAATACAGGATGCTCCTAATGTGCATCTGAACAAGGGTCTCTCTTCCCCAGACCAAATCCTTCTGTGAAGAAGAAAAACCCCTCCTGAGACCTTAGTTACATCTCGGGGAATAGGCTATTGAAATATCTGAGTTGAGATACAAGTGGATGATGTCAGCTGCCTAGACGAAACTCCAATGTCAGGTTATTAAACTCTTACAGCAACTTGGCCTGTCTCTCTGATCACCAGACTGGCTAGAAGAACTACGTCTTTCTTTCTCCAAAGTCCTTTGCTAGGGAGAAGCATTTTGTCTCTTCTCTGGACGGAGAGGAGGATGCTATGGAATTTCGAGATGGAAAACCTCTGACATCATCACGGTAAAGAAGACAAGATTCACCCACGACAGCTATACAAGACTCTGTATGATGGCTGCTGGACACAGATATGTCCCGAGGCACTATCCAGCTCCCTCATTCCTTAACATAACCCACAATGAACAGCCCCATCACAAAGTCTCTGCAAATCCTGCATTAGCCTAAGCAGCTGGAAAAGGTTCTGTTGTCTGCAACACACACACCTTGGTTTTCAGAAGCTAGTGAACACAGCCGAGGTGGGGGAGGTAGGAAGGAGGCTGGGTGGTAGGGAGGGAACGTATATGATACAGACACACACAACACTGTAATTAAGGGTAATTTCAGAAGCATTTACCTGTGTTTCAGTGTCTGACAACTTTTCACTTGTGAATGCTGCAAACGCTTCAGCTCTACAGACTGATCTTGTTTTTATGTTGCTGGGATGGGAGGAGCAGAAAAATGAGTTGTTCTCTGAATTAATTACCTCCTCTGATTTGAGCAACATGCTCGACTGAAATCCAGACAGTTTAATTCTTGCTCAAAAGAATTTAAGTGTGTACACTGAAACAGAACTGAAACGGAGCCATGCCTGGTGTGTACACACACAGAGATATTGTGGAAGTTCTCCTACCTGCAGAGCACAACCAAGAAGGTATGTTGCCATGTGGAAAACTGTGGTTTTGAGGGACTACCTTGAAACTCTAACCTCACCTGATACAACCTCTAGCTAGCAAAGAAACTTCTCCTTTGCTCAGTCACCACCCCAGAAGCCACTGTTTGATTTCCATCTCTTCCTGTGATTCTGAGGTTCACCATCCCTTTTGTTGCAAAGTACTATGAAGGGATGGAGCTGGAAGTCAGAGGGCTCAAGTTACATCCCTTGTTCTAAAACTGAGTTGGTGTGGGGCATGTTACATCATTTCTGCCCATTCCTGATTCCTACTTCTTAAAGCAGTAGCAGTATCTTTCATCTCTGGCAAGTGGTCTGAAAGCAAGAAATCAAAGGCACAATCTGAATAATGAGTACTTTGGAGAAGTCCAGGGTTAAAAAGTTGTCAGGGAAGTGGCATTTTAATAGACGCCTAAAGGTCTGGTCAAACAAGCAGTACTGGCCTCACTTTTTATTTTCTTATTTTTTAAATTAGCTTAACAACTATGCCCCAGGTCCTGACCCATGGTGTCAGTCCATTTCATATCAAGATATTTGACACATCGGACTATGTCAGATTGCACATGATACCATGACATAACAAAATACTCCATCCCAAGTCTGTGGTGATGTGACCATAAAAAAATCAAGTTGAAAATTATTTTCCCTTATTTAAAATAACAGTGCAGTTTATCTGTTTTTCTGTAATTATTGAAAATATTTCTATGTCTTAAAGCAGAGAATGACTGAAAGCATTAAGTAGAGCTACACAAGTTTTGGATAGGTGACAATTTATTTTCTCAAATACTTCTGTCCTGACCCACAGCTCTCCAGATAGTTGAGTACTGGGCTCTGCAGTAATACTGCCATCCTCTTCAAAACTCATCCTCTTTTTTCCTTTAACTACAGCAATTATGCCACAAGGTACCTCGACCAACTCCATCAATGGAGCTCTACTGAACCCTTTCCAGTCTTCCAAGAATGGCAAAAGTCCCCTATGGGATTGGAAGGTGTAGCAGAGGAGTCTGAGATCACTGGATTTACCTGATATTGACAGAGCTGAAATACGTGTAACTCGTTCAGCTATGCTTACCATTTCAATATAGTCTAAATCTCGTTTTCCAATTTGTTTTTGTTTTTGCTTTCACTGTGCAAAATGAGGATTTTTTGGGAGAAGGACAGAGAATACCTGTTTCATGCCAGTGTAGCACAGAGATTGCACGTATATACCATTTTTCTTACTTTACATATTTATCTTTTGAATGTAATTTCCACTCCTCATTATTATTTTTCTCCCCAGAGTAGTAGGGAACAGTACACAGCTGAACTAAGCTTGCTGTAGCTCTCCCATGCTTTACGAGAACAAGCCTTAAAGTAATGACCACTAGTGATCTACCTGGGTAGGCCTAAGGACTTTTATGACCCCCATCTCTTTGTATTCAAAAACATCAAAATCTTTCTGTAACAGAGCTAATCTTTCATTGACAGCAGAAGGTACCACAATTGGCTCTGAAACCACCAAACAGATTCTTTGCATTCACCTTCGCTTTCATGGATTGACTTGACCACAGTTATGGGCACAATATCGTAGCTGGTATTGCTCCTTCCCTGAAAAGTATTAATGACTGGAAAAATCCTTCCAATGACTCTTTGGCAGAGCAAACCAGGTCCTGCACAACATACCTGCCATAATGGTGCTTATCTGCTTCAGAGTTAGGGGCTGGGCTCAGACATGCACTGGACTTCTTTCTCAGCTTCTGTCACAAATTAGAGACATAACTAACCATAAGTGTTTGATAAAAGTGTCAGATCTTCAGATCTGGAAGCCACAGGACAAGCTATACCTCTCCAAGCTCAAGTACAGTACTACTACGCTGGCAAAGCTGCTCAGCATATCGCAGAGGGGAGGAGCAGGATCCTACTGTGTTTATAGGACCTAGCAGCCCTTTTCAGAGGGTGATTCAGGATGAGAGCCTGATACCAGTTCTCTGAAGCTCTCTGAAGGATCTCGTTTCTCTTCACAGACTGTACAGTGAGTCAAGGCAGTCTTGCCTTGCACTTCAGTTACTCAGAATTAGGTTGCATGAATACCCTCCAGCAGGCTCATGGATCAATCTCAGGCCCAACCTCCTCTGTGAGGAAAAGACCGCCAGTAAAAAAAAGTAAATTGTACTCATTCTTCCCTGCCTGATGGTTAATAGTCAGTCCTCACTTGCCCTCCTGCATAGCCTTCTCCCTGCTTACAGGGACATCCCTGTAACAGCCCCATGACCCTACCGAACGTCTCCTTACTGGAACAGGCTGCTGCCTCCAAGATGCTGACTCTGCTCCTCTGACTCCTCTGGCTCTACAGAGAGCTCTCACAAAGCAGCCCTTTGAGGACAGACATCTTATGTAAAACCCTGGAGACAAACAAGCAGTGAATGCAAAGGCAGCAGCTGCGGAGATAGCTGGGTTTCTCTGATACCACGGCAAGTATCACAGCCTCTTGCTGCTCTCTATTTGGAACCGAAACGACCATTTGTAAATCATTTTTAATTGTCATGTTAAAGAGCACAGAGTGCAGCAATCGGAGAAGTCGTGGTGTTGGAGGCCTGACACCGCCATCAGGCACGGATCAGCAGTCAAGATAATAGGAGGAAAAGCTGCAGGCTTACATAAGCAGGCGCAGGCAAGTAGAGAGCGGGAGAGGAGGGTGAGCGCGTGCCCTCTCCCCACTTCCTTCTGGAGAGCAGTTCATGTAAACTCCATGGCAATGTCACTACTTATGCTGTGGATTAACCTGGTCCATTGCAAAGACACACCACTTAAAATCCTTCGGGGATTTTTCACAGTAAAATGCCCACGTTACTCATAAATTTCCTGCTTTTAAGCAATGGGAAATGGCATCTCTGGTTTGTAATAATTCATCTTTACCCTGCCAAGAAAGGAACAAGATAGGGGTTACAGCTAAGGTTCAGTGGGCTCTTGCTAGCTATTCACCTCTGCGGTATTGTGTCTTTTCACTAGCTCTTAATTGAAATAGTTCCTAGAAAATCTCACCAAGCCAGTCATCCTTTTTCCAAAAGGCAGGGTTCTCCAGGAAAAAAGAACATATATATATAAAATCAGGCAGGCCCAGTCACTCTGGAAGCATCTTTTTGTACAGTCCTATGTTACGCGGAGGAAGAACTTTTGTTGATCTAGAAACACAGGTCCGGTTGTGTTCCACTAACTTGTCTGCCCACAGGCATTAGTGAAACACGAAACATAGGCTAGGATTCTGTATATACAGAGCACTAATACATAATAATAGGTGTTTATTGACCTTCACAATCTTCTCACAACTGTTACTTGCACTCCACGGCACTTTAAACGGAGATAAGTCTAGATTCCAGAGGCCAAATAGCCTCAAACTCCTTGTTCACCTCTCAGTCACTAGAATATTGTGAGGTGTGGCAAAGCAAGGGCTGAAAGCAAAGATCCACCCTGCATTCCCCACAGAGTAGCCAAGCTACTATAATAAGAAGTCTTGGGTGCAGCATCCCAGTAGGTATAATCATTATGCGAAACAGCAGGTAGCAGGAGAAAGGCAGAGAAGAGGGTTCTGCTTCACTGAGGATTCTTATTACTGCTTAAACACAGAAGATTAGATTTTCTTTCATTATTGCACCCCAGGAGGCCATGGGCCTTGCAGCTCTAGGATGCTTTGAAATCTGACATAAGGGACACCTGTTTGTCTCCAGCACATGGATTCTCTTGGCAAATACACTCTGGTTCTGCTGTGAGCAGTAGAAGAGCTATGCTTAGTGCAGTGTGAGGGTGGAAGGCAGAAATGGCTAACTGCTGCCCTTCAATCTCCAAGAAGTAGCTTTAATTGCAGTTATGCTATTTATAGTTACCTAAAGCTATTCTGGCAATTCGGAGTATTAAAAAGTTGAGAACAGGCATAGCCATGTCTACCTCTTCTGCAGCAGCACATCCCTGTTACGTCATGTTTGCTAATCTGAAATTAGCGTTACGACAATGGAATTTCACAATAAATAAAAACACTAAATACATACCAAATTTATGTTATGAAAGCAGCAGCAGAGAAAGGCTCCAGAATTTGGTTCATTACCTTAAAGAACAAGTCCAAAGCAAAGCTCACCACTGGAGAATCAGGCTCATCTTTTCTGATATTCCAGCTGAAGCTTTCCCAGCCATAGGGAACAGAGCTGATGCGCAGCAGCAATCAGCCAGTCCTTATGTCCACACATGATTTCAGCATCCTGGTGAAGGAAGCTCCTTTGTGTGTCAGGGAAACCATTCCAGAAGCTTTGAACACTTCGCTTTACCTTTTTCTCTGCACTTTAAGTCCTTGGTTGCCCCTGTGCTCTCTCAACTAAAAAATAAGCAAGCTGTCAAGAAAGTGGAAAGTTGATCTGGATGAAAAAGTATTGACTCTCACCTTCATTTTGAGCACAAACTGTTCTGGCCTTTTTTTTTTTTTTTTTTTTTTTTTAAGGATTCAAAAAGTATTTTGGGGTTTTGGTTCTTTTCAGTGCCATGGTACTATGCATTTCCCGACTCTACAGGTAGTAAATTGAGAAGGGTAAAAATAAGGAAAAGTCACCAGAACTGTTAAGAAAACCTGTCCCAATGGCAGAGCTGACAGAGCCCACAGAGACGGGTAAGGATGAGCAGGCTATGAGAGGTGTGGGTTGTCCCCACACAGCTCTGCAGAACACTGACACTGAAGTGTACAGGTGACAAGTTAAGTGTTAGCTTTGTGAATTATTTCACTTCTCATTGCATTAGTGGGAATATCTAATTGTTCTTAGACTTGAAGCAGAACCTGGGGATAACACCACCCACTTGCTATCCAACTTTGGCCCTAAGTTTCTGAAACATCACTCTGACAATATACCAAAACAAGAATAGCAGCAAATCTTAAACAAGTATTCAGAGAACCTTCTCTCTTGCTGCAAGTTCCAGCTAAAAACAACCAAAACCAAAACAAAACACACATACAGAACCACAAGCAAACCAACTGACAGCTCTGACGAGTAAGCCTTGGCAAATTCAACAGAAGCAGTTTAAGACATTACTTTAAATACTTGTCTATCCCACTGCTTCACTGGAGAGAACTTCCTCCAAAATTAGATCAACAGCATGGGAAGTTTGTTCATGGTTCACTTGCTCCTGCTCACAGGAGAAGCATCTAACCAGCATCTTACCACAATCCCATCTTATCTGATGGTTCCATCGAGGTTGCTGGGCTGTGAATTCATCACGAAAATGCAGATACTCTGCATTTTGCCATGTCAGTGATCATCAGTTATCATCTCATCAGGCCAGGATGATAACCACATGCACTGGGATGCAGTCCACCACTGCGAACCATAATGCCCAATACACCAAAGTCTGCCAAAGTCTACCTGCACTAGGCTATTCTGCCTTCAACATTTTACTCTACACAATTCAAGGTCTTTCAGCAAAACTAGGGTGTGCAAACACATCCACCATGCCATTAAGCAACTCAACCGATACGTAGTTTGTCTTCCTTCCTTCCTAAACTTAAATTCTTTTGAAATTGACTGCCTGCAAAGCCACTGACAGTCCCTTCTCATCCAACCACTTCCCTCCGGAACTGCTGAAGAAGTTTCCTTCTACTGATGCTGTCCTTTCACAAAGAAGCAACATCTCATCAAGAAGCTTGATATAAAAGATACATCAATGATTTTGGTGTCAGCACAATCACTTTTGTGACCACTGCTCTATGGCGGAGATGAAATAAATACAAAGAGAAAAAAGAGGAGCACAAACCAAGCTCCCAAAGAAAGACTAACTACACAAGAAAACAAAACAAAAAAAAACAAACAAGGGGAAGCTCAAGATGTTCTTCAGCTCACAATTTTTTAAATGTAGTGAATCTATTTCTTGGCTACCTTGATTTTCTGTAGGAAGTTGGGGGTTGGAGGTAGTGAATTTATGCTTCAGGGAAAAGGGGAGTGTTACCCCTCCCATTTGCAGTTTTCTTCAGTTCATTAAATGAAAGAAATTGATTTGGCGAAGCTAATTTTGTAATTAAAAAGCTTATCATGACTTTCTCTAATGAGCTAAGCAAACAGACAGTAATTCAGTGACAATATTTACACAGTGCACACGGGGGGACGTTTGTTTAGAAAATTAAATAATAGAAGAAAATGGAAGGAGGAGAAATGAGAAAGTAAGGAAAGGAGAAGAGGTCAACCCTAGATACAAGTTCATCCCAGGATGCTGGTCCTCTGATGACTTGTCCTGTTCCCTCTGCATCACGGCAATAAAAGGAAGAAAAGATCGTTAGTGACCTATGCTACCCACCCTGTGCAGGCGGGCTTTTCGCTGTCTGAATTTACTATGCTCTCATCTCCAGCTGGGACCATAGCCAACTCCCTATTCAGGACTCCAGGAAACAGCTTTACATGCATACACAAGTAAGAACCACCTTTCTAGGATACACTTCCTTCCTCTACAGTGCCAGTGGCTTCATGCTTGCTGGTTGAAGACAGCAAAGGAAGAGCGAACTCTTGAGAACTAGAGAAAACGCTTGACTTCACTTGCTTCAAAAAGCTTTGTTCTTACATCAGGAACGGTACTCAGAACACAAACAACTCCCTTTGCTCTTTCAGAAAGCAAGAAAACATCATGAAGAACCTCTCTCAAGAAACACTGTATATCGCAGGGTGAAAAAGGAGACAGAGGAAACCCAGCAGTTCCCTAGAGATTTCTCTGCCCTTGGTCTATACTGTTACACAGAGGCACGTCATTCTCGTTCTAGGGGAAAGCTTCTGAGAGGAAGAAGAGGGAAGTCTCTTCTCCTTTGTCTCTGCTTTCTCCATCCTCCAGTCCAGTCTTCCACCATCTTTCCCTGCCCTATGTAACCACGTATGAAACCTTTAGCAGCCTAAGGGCGGAGGGGAAGTGAACTCTTGAAGAATCCTGTTTAGTCTTCTGAATTTTGCATGTTTACAAAGCTGTTCCTTCTATTCTTTAAAAGAGAACTGGTTCAGATAATACAGCAATAGGCAAACAGCACAAATCAAGAGAAAAAGGTGAGGCCTAAAAAGGGCGAGCAGAAGATCAGCTAAATGCGAGGCAGCACAGAGACAGGAAAATGCTGCTAAGAAAAAGGTTAATAGTGGAAGTGAACTCACAAAACTTAAAAGACCAGAGAGAAAGAACAAAATGGGAATTTCTGTGGACAGAGCAAAGGAACACATGCATCTAAAAATCTGTCACATTTCACCTCAGAAATGGCTGTATTCCAATACCTGGTGTATAATTTTAAAGCCATCTTTACAGCTATACTGGAGAGCAGGAAACAACTCATACTAATGAAGATTAAAATAAATCAGGTGATTTGACTCTCCAACTTCCCTGATAAAGGACAAGGGGAATACATCCTTATGTACCATCAGAGGACAGCACATCTCTGTGGCTCATCAGTGTAGATGAGGGGGGATAATGATAAGATCGCCTTTCCTTAAGGATTACTCCAAAATATGACAACCTTCATGTCCAAACTGAGTCCAGCAGGACCCATTAGCACAGTCTGAAGGGTTGAGATGAATCAGCACATCTCCCAGCACCACCTGGGACTCTGATACCAAAAGCTGAATTTCTGCATGCAACCTGCTGAGCTAAGTTAATAGCTGACTTCAGTAGTGTAAAAGGTACCAAAACTTGCACAGAGCTGCAAAAAACCCTTGAGCTCAGTCACAGTGCCAAACATACCTGGTGCTTTCCTGCAGCAGTGAAGGAAGCTCCCTGTTTCTCCTTCCCCCAGGGGCACCGTTTGTACATCCCACTTTCTCGCTGCTATGTGAAAGCAATGACATCACCAAAAACATTCTGAGATCACAGAGCAGGCTCAGAAAACATGCAAGAGGAACTGAAGTAGCTGCAGGAGCTGGATGTAGCCTACTCATATCCATGAAAGCACTCTCTTATGATGGTGGCTTGGGCTGGAGGATAAAATTTCTGACACGGATGGCACAGACACAGGGCAAAGCAAAACAGACAAAATCAGCAGTAATATCTGCGCAGCTAGAACAGAGCTGAGCATCTTTAATAATCCGTAATCCCTTACCCTGGAAAGAAGACTTAAGTCACTTCTCTCCTACGTCTTATTTGACAAGAGGGCATGATTGTACAATCATTTACAGCTGACATCCACACTGCCTAACAGTACTAATTTGATGCAGATCAGGCAGCAGTCCGTGGCTGCACCTCTGTTAAATTAGCCAGAGAATATGACAGAGCATTTAGGCCATCGTCATACTGGCTAGGGGTGAATATAGCTGATCCAGAGATACCAGAGACGTGCAAACAGATATAGTCCAAGAGCCAGCATAAAGTCTACCGGTACACACCAAAATCCTTTGAACAAATCTGAAAGAGCAGAATAAATTTATCGGTGCCACGTGGCCTTGTTATTCTGTGGTTTTTATCTTAGATGTCCTAAAGCTGCATCAACTATGTCATTGAAACACTGTCATTATGTTCAACTATGTCACTGAAACATTGCCATTATGTTCAAGAGGCAGGGAGAGCCTCTTTGGGTACACAGGCATGGAGACAAAACTTGTTAAGATAGAGCCCAAATTGCCCTCATTGCTGTGACTCACAGCCCACTGTGTCTAGGAGCTGCTGGTACTTAAGGTTTATGAACCTACTACCATGGTGCTCAGTCCCACAAGCTAACGAGCACCCCATGATTTAAAGGAGTTTGAGGGGTGCTCAGTTCACAACACTGAATAATTGGCTGCCAATGAAGTGAGTAATTGGTTGCCAGCGAGATTTCTCAGCAATCGCTTTTTGTGCTATACTTTCCAGAATATAAATTATTTTCTTCCCCTCCATGCTTTCTCTCCCCTCATCCATATAACCCTTCCCTTCAGTGGTTTTGAGCCCACGAGCATCCCCTTCAGGACAGGGAAGTTAGCCAGAGACCATTTGCTGACACGAAAGCAGACAAGAGCCCAAGATGCTGCCTAGTTCAGAGCTCCGGGCAGAGCTGTGCCGCGTCACCCGCTGGATGGAAACGTGAAACTCCCCGCGGTGCTGCGGTAATGAATATGCAAGAAATGCTACCTTGGTACCAAACAGAAAAATCTGTGTAGGTTATACTGGTAGATAACAATTCTGCTTTGTGCTCAGATGAACAGACTAAATAGAATTTGGCAGGGCTTTTCCATCTCTTACTTCTCTAAACTAATACTCTCAGGAAAACAGCAACTGCATTTTTCTTTTTTTTTTCTCCTATAAAACACACACACACACACACACACACACACACACACACACAATAATTACTTTGCTCTTGGGAAACTGTGTTCCTTCCTCTACAGCTGCTCCCCCAGGATGGAAGTGGAGCTGCTCCAGTAGTCAGCACAGCTCGTATACTTAGACAAAGAATACAAATATATAGCAGAGGGTCTCCTTCAGCTCTGCTGGTGACAGTCTTGGAGTTTTGGAAGAAATGCACCAGGCATGTCCAACACCACCATGTTATTTTTTTGTAGACTAGCAACAGTTGGAGCTCACCATGGTTATTTATTTTTTTTTTGTCCTGAAAAAGCATGTACCTGTGGACTCGCTACACAGAGAAAATTATTAGATAATGACTTAAACATCTGATGGCCAAGCTGAAAAGAAGAACAGCGGGAGAGCTATTGAGATTAGCAGAACTGAAAAATGATCCACACATCTCCCACCTTACTCTTGCAACTCACCGTGTCCTTTTTTTCTTTTTCTTTTTTTTTTTTTTTTAAAGACTGTGGGAAGTGAGGCTGTCGTGATGAAGCGAGAATGAGGTGGCTGTGAGGTTTCTCCAAGGAGTCTTTAACTACCCCGTGGGTATATTAGCGCCTGCCTGCAACACGTGAAACACTTGAGTATTAGCTTAGCTCTCTTTCTCCAGTTAAAAGCATTAAATTGCAGATGCCAAGTGTTTTCTTTCCCTCATTCTCTTTCAAATTCCTGAAAGCTAAAGTAATTTTGTCATGACTCACATTATAAAAAGAACAAGTGATGTGACTGCTCCCACTTATCATGCACACGTACAAAACAAATATTCTATGTCCGCTCTACCTTGACTTGCTGGTGCCTGAAGTCCCATCATCATAGCCATCTGTTTAAGCATTAATGCCAAGCTCTGCTCCATGAAGTAATTTTTAATTTTTTTTTCCAGGGGGTGGAAATCTTTTTTTTCCTCCCCTCTAATTATTCTTATATCACTCCCACCAAATGCACTAGGCTCGATGCATGAGCAGAAGAATTTGGCAATGGCACAAGAATCCCGTGCATTGACAGAAAATACCTGTTCTCGGATCACCCAGACTGGACCCAAACCACAGTTCTGAAACACAGGAGAAACTGAAAACAGGCACCTCCACTCCTCTCCCAGAACATAGGACTGATCTCACCAGGCTTCTCCACGGATATTATTCATACAGCGACACGATCTGACTGCTGGTATACTTTTTGTCTTTAGCAAACTCATTAGTGGTGGAAACAATTACAATCATTAAACGTTTCTACATTAAAAATGAACTCTGAGACAACTGGCGATGCTTTACATTAAGTTCACAAGCCAAAATCATTTTCTCAACTGAGATTAGCTTGTTTTTCTCCATACTGAGGAAAATTTAAGCTTCTGAAAAACCGTCAGTTTTCTTTTGGAAAAACATGCTTCCTCAGTTCCTTTCAGCTTCTGTCTCACAAAGTTACCACTGCTGCAGTCACAAAGACATCCAAAGCATGCTCTGAACTAAAAACAATTTTGTGAACTCCTGTGAAAACACAGGCAGTTAATTTTCACTTGAGTTTACCTTTCAAAAGTTACAACAATGAATGGAATTTAACCATGTAGAACAGGTATCATACCTGGGACAAATACAGAGCACAGCTTTCCAAATTTAGTAAAACTAATTCCTTAAACAGCTTTACAAGGCGTGAAAAGTTTTTCAGTAAACCTCTTAGAAGCTACATGGATTTTGCAACTGGGTGTGAGATTTCTGCTCCTTGTTGCAAAACCGCAAAGTGCTATGAACGCAACCCTTTGAATACATACAGCATGGATGAAACCAGGAAGCAAAGGAAACCAGGGGGAGCAGATTCTGGTGGCAAGCTCTCGGAGCGATACTGGTTCACGTGTGGTAACGATGAGCCTCTCTCTGAGCTTCTGAATCCTTGCTACCAAATCCAAGGGGTTGGGGATCTATTTCTGTTGTCGATGTGTAAGCAGAAAGCAAATGACTGCTGAAGGCATCTACGCAGCTGTGTATTTATCACCACCAGATTTCAAACTCCAGCTGTCCCCTTATTTCTGAGGGAGGGCTAAATGGTTAAAAACCCGGATCATAACTTCATAGCCAATCTCTGCTCTTGGAATACACACCTCGATGCAGCCAGTTTCCTCCTAGGACTACAAGGCTCTGATGCATGTGTGGAAACAAGCAACAGCACAACTCTGCCTTATCACTCACTCTCTTATGACTGGTTTTACACTCTGCTGAAGGCATGATTTCTAACCTGCTTTTGTAAAGCCTTTTATTATCAGTACTATGTATAAAATATTAAATAATAATGGATACAGCTGGATAAATAATTCACTGCAAATATAAATCAGTGCAGGTTTGGCCCTTTTTATTCTTTGTGGACTGAACCAGATTTCTGTGAATGGATTTGTTATTCAGAAACAACCACCAAGTAGTTCATCTGAGCACATTTCCGCCTCCAGAACATTTGCAAACTGCTCACTTCAATTATTCTCTATTCACAGTGCACAAGTGCTAGCATGGTATTGTTTCCAGTTCCTGACTAGAGGAATAAAACTTTTTAAATGGGGGAGTGATAAGTAGCAAATGCTAAATCACTATTCATAAATAGCATTCTAAGCTAGATGACTGCATGATTACACACTCACATTAATGTCCATTAAACTTACAAACTAAAGAAGTGTTTTTATAAATACCTACAAGAAAGGAATAATCTGACCCCACATATAGCAGTAGTCATATCCAGTGCTTTAATTTAAAAAGTATTTACAAATTGCTTATTGCATTAAGCAGCAAATTTTAATATCCAAGAGTGAGCTTTTAATCTCTCCAGCAGTAATACCACACTGAAAAATTGGTTATTGTTTTTCAAATGGAAAGAACAACCAAACAATTCTATATCCAAGAAAACTCAGTGATTTTAAAGCAGGTTCAACACCTTTGCTGCTGGGTAATCAGAACTACTTCCTTCCCCATTTTGCATGCTATCTATAAGTAACTACAATGAAAATCTTCCTCTCCAAGCTGCGATGCTAACATCCCCGCCCTCCCCCATTTTCCCACTACCTGATAACTAATCACTGCAGAGATCTCTGTGATTACAGTGTGAGGCATAATCATAACCATGAAGGGAGATGGCCAAAAATTTGTTAGTGTCAACCTCAATAGCTAAAGGTTGGTTCTGCTATTTCTGTGGCAGCAGAAGGAGAGGTGCTGTGCTATATAATTTAGTGAGCGGATAACTGCGTGCTGCTGACATGGGTGAGCTGCAGTGTCACGATGTTTGCAGAGTGACATTTAGGTGGCTTGATCGATGGAGTGCTTTTGCAGCACTGAGGTGGATAGGGTGTGGCTGTGCTGTGACTTTGCCATAGGGACTTTGTTTAAGGCAAGGAATAGAGAAGAAGCTGTTTGAGCTAGCAGAAGTCAGAAATGAGACAGATATAATAAGTACCACTCTAGCCATCTATAGTAACAGAATCTGTTCCTTCCGAGTCCTCTTTTCGTTTTTATTTTGAACTTGCAGTAATAGATGTAAAAAACCTAATGCTGAAGTTAATGTCAGAAGAAATCAGCCAAAAATCAAGACAGTGAAAGGCAACAAACTTCCTACGTCTCTGCGAGCCTAGCTACCCTACCCACCTTGCTCCAAAAATCCTCCCTCTTGTTTGCCAATACAGGACTCGCCCCCTCATTCTTGTCATCAATAGACACTTTTTTAAAAACAAAACAAACAAAAATTGAATAGCCGACTGTGAATTCCAGGCCTGATGGAAACTTTGATTCAATGCTAACTTCAAAGGGAATGTGCTAGGTGCTTATACCCAAATGACATGTCATCACTTCTCTTCCTGCACTCACTGTGCCCTGATGAATAATCACGGCAGCTTTTATAGAGATGCAAGGAATGCCAATCACAGTTTGTCTCTGAGTCAGTTGACATTTTTATTTTATATATAAAGCAAATGAGGGGGGAGACACAGACAGAGCAAGAGATGGGGCTATGTGCCAACCCCTTCAGATCTCATTTAGTTATGCTACAAAGAAGCTAATCTTTACAACCCTGGTTGCTAATAAGGGGCACATACTCCTCCTCTGAGAAATTAAAAAATCTTGAGACAGCTTAGGGGAAGGACAAAAGAAAATTTACAGCCTTTAGTGTGGGCATCGGTGCCTGCATACACATGATGGGATTAGGAACTTGCAACACTGCTGAGGAAAAGTGGGAGCAGGGAGGAGAGGGGTAGTTCCTTCCATAGGTTAGAAGTCATTCTAATATCTAGTAGAAATAACCTGTTTTTTGATTGGATACAAATAATGAGAACGATAAACAAAATTCCCCTGTAACAACTCTGCCATAGGGCTTGCAAAGTCCCAATATCCTTGTAATGGTCCCCACTGTCCTTCCACTGCACCTGGGATGTGTCCTGCAGCACCCACGGCCATTCAAATGAGAACACATCAACCTTCATTTTCATGAATTCAGAATTTTGCCAGGACTTAAACCACCTGCTCAAAATAACAAGGTGAAAAAAATCTAATGGAAGAATCCCCACAGCAGTTACATTTTCCAAAATTATTAATGAAGCAGTCAATTATTTCAGTTCAATGTACTGCAATGTTTCACATCAACAGCAGCGGAGAAGCATTAGATAGCGTCGGGCTCACACACCATGCCATATTCTGTCTTCAGTTTCCTGCCTATAGATGTAAGAAATCAGATCTCTGGAAGATGGCTTGGGTGTTCCCAAAAGAGGCCAGCTTCCAGTCAGTACCAGTCGGTCTCCTCCCTATAAGCCCCTCCAGCTGGTTTGAATAGACACTTCATAAACTGGTATTGAAGTAATGGATAAACTGCTATCAGAGGAGAAGCCAGTACTGCACAGCAAGACTGACAGGAAACAGATTAGTTCATTTTATTTGCTTGTAGAAACAAAGTTGTGTTTTCGCGCTTTTCCATAACTTTTTGAAGATCTCCCTTTTTTAAAACAAAGATGATTTTTAACCAAAGAATTTGGATTTAAGACAGCAGTGGGGAGTGCCATGCAGCAGGCTGACAGGGAGATCAGCGGGGGACTGCCAGGCCCACCAGGAAGGTGTGATGTGCTACCACAGCACCCCTGCATGAGGCACATCAGGGCCATGGACGCACTGGTGGGACCTAGGAGCCCTTGGCCTGGCTGGGTGCCTGAAGGTACTGTGACCACCAGCACCAATACCCCCTCGTAGGATGTCTGGTGCCATAAAAACTTGATAACAGGCTATTTTTTCATAGCACAGTCAAGAAGAGGATGAAATCAAATGCCCAAGATACTTTCCACTGGGTCGTTCTCTCCTGTATAAGCTCGACAAACCATGCATGCTCTCCTCCATCACTTCCATCTCCTATGGCTCTGCTCAACCTAAGAGACAAAGGGCCTTAAAAAGAATAAAAGCAAAAAAAGTTTGATGGGAACAGAAATATTATTTTAGGAGAACAAGCAAATCTCTTCCCCAAAGATTAATAGTCTAAATTTGATATAAAGCTATTCATCAAACAGGTCTACAGCAAGATACTTCTCTGCAAGTTTGAAGGAAAATCTTATTGATACAGAACAAATCGGTCAAGCTGAAATTAAAACTTTAAGTGTTGGACTAGCATATGTACAAGTTTCTTGCTGTTCAGCCTGCATCTATGAATGCATGAGGCAGAAAAGGTAAACAATAATGGACTAAGAACTGAGACATCTCCTTCCTCAATTCCTAAAGCATCAGTTTTAGTAGATAATGGCAGATCTGTCATCTGCCTCTCAGATCTCATCTGCAGATCTCATCTGCATAGCAATTCCTGAGTAGAAAACATCCAGATGAAACTAAAGCTGGGATGAGCAGTAACTGTGCAGTTTGTGGGAGACCTTTACTCCAGTGCCTGAATTGGAAGGGATCAAACTCCAAACCCGTGGTGCTCCTGAACTCAGGGAGACGCCTCCCTTCACCTCACTGGGAAACGAGCAGAAGGAAGCAGAGGCAATCCACTTGGCAGTTTGGTGCAGATACAAACCAAAATCCTTTCCACATTTAGCTTTTCCCTCAAAAGCTTCACAAATGTTTCAAGAGCATTACAGGAAAAAAAAAAAAAAATTAAAAAAAAATCAGAAGTGGCAAAATCAAAGCACAACATATCAACAGCAGAGCAAGAAAAAGGACTCAGAAAAATGGCCTTTTGGCCATTTTCTGACTCGCCATTTGCTATATTTTCATCTGCCTCCAGGTCCATTTGCTATCCGTACCTCTGTCCCTTTCCATACAACCTCCTGGAGAAGCTAAAGCCTATCTTCCTACAACGTTTCAAAGAAAAGCTAGGTTTTGATCAAGTGAGAGACCATCATCCACCACCAGGGAGACTGAGGATCCTTAGATACACTGCAGAACAGCCCAGTGGTTTCACACTTTTTCCTGATACCGTCTGAGGTATGCTCTGTTAGAATAAATATCTTTATTCTGTTAGAGAAAAGGAGTTTTTCTTACTAATCAACCTGTGCCAGGCCCAAGTTTCATCACCACAATAGCTACCTGCAGCCTGACTACCAATTTAGCACATGATTACCTATTGCCAGCTGATCCTCAGTCTTCACAGTCCAGGCAGGCAGTGCTGAGAAATGTTAAAAATATCACTTACTGCACATAGCGAAGGAGGAAGGGAACGGAGGGAAGGAAGTGGGAGAAGAGCAATATGCTGAAGAGGAAATAAAGGGTTAAAAAAAGTGGAAGACATACAGAAGAATAAATAAATAAATAAAAAAAAAAAGAACAACAAGAAGTTGGAATGTGATAGAAGAAACACAAAGTAGCCTCCCGCTTCCTAGCTGCAGCCCAAGCCACATGGCTCAGGTGCTGCCAAACATTTGGTGGTGGAAGCCAGCAGTCCAGATGATGGCACCTGCAGCCCAGCACCAGTCCTTCTCCTTTCCAGTACAGCCAAGGTGGCAGCAGGGCTTCTCTCTCTGTTAGAACGCTCAGCGGGCGTAGCTCATGAAGAAGCTGCCTCCTTGCACTGTCGTGGCTGCTGCTGCTGCCAGAGTTTGTAGAAACCATCCTATGGTAAGCAACACTGGGGTGTGAACTACAGCTTGGTCATGGTACTTCCATGCAAGATTGAAAGACGACTTTTTTTTTTTTTTTGGTGACATTTCAGCATTTCTGATCTCAGGACTGCATGCACCAGAAGAAAAAAAAAAAATGAAGACAGTATAAAATTTTTTACAGTTAAGGAATTCCTTTTTTTTTTTTTTTTTTTTTTTGTCAACGCATAGTTTAATTCCGATTTTTTCCTACTGAGACCATGCATTTCCAAGAAATATTTGCTCAGTAGAGTTATATGTTTGCACATTCAGTCTATGACATGAATGAACATGAGCTAAAAGAGGTGAACTGATAATTCAACTGATTATTTTTCCTTTTAGTTAGATTATCATTTTAAAACCGCCTTTGCAGGAATGGTTTCACTGGTGGACTATTCTATCGTTTATTTGCTTTACACTGAATTAGAACACAGCTGTTTCATTCTTTTGTATTTTCTTTTGTTGCTCTAATTGAGTTAAACATATTCCAGAAGCACAATGCCACTTCATCTCTGACTGCAAAGCTGAGGCTGTAGCTGTATTTTGGCAGCTTAATATTAAGAATACTGGGCAAAAACACTTCTTTTTGTCTCTTTCCTATCACTTCTTTGGCTTACTTGTTGGGGTAAAAGAAGCTGTCTGGATGGGAATGTGTTGGAAGACTTTTGAACATTTCAACAGAAAAAGGTTCTCATTAATTTTGTTATAAAATGCTTCCATTCCATTTCCCTGCCTGTGTTGGGGTCTGCACAAGATTCAAATTCATCATCTTGTTTTATAAAGCACTTAAGTAATCACAACTGATACGAAATTTTCATGTTGTTTATCTCTATATTTGTGCTTGGAACACTTTTTCTCACTCTCCTTTTTTTTTCCCATTTGTTGTATTCTTCTTGCTGTTTTCTTCTATTTGACTGTAAGCTCCTAAGGGTGTAAAGTCATGTAATCATATACGTTTACGCATGCACTACACAAGGACCCTGATGCTGAGAGAGGAATTTGGGAGCCAACAAAAAAAAAAGACCCGATAACCAAATAGTAAACTGAATGAAAAATTCTTTGTCATTTTCTTGCATTAACTTCTGCTCACTGGTAGGCAGCCGTGCATGTTTCACTTCAATGTGAAACCTACTCAGACCAAAAGGTCCCCATAAAGTAAATTTTCTCATCTGCTCATTAATGATTTTGGCATTGGAAGAGGACTTTTTTTTCCACTCCTAATTTTCTAGGCAACTTATCATAGCTATCTGTATCTGTGGTGATCCCTGAGTTGGTTACTTTCCAGAAGGGTCCAAGTACAACACAGACATCTACACTGAGACAAAGAGGGGAAAAAAACAGATCCAGTTTATAGAATTCCCTCTTTCAACACACTTAATATCATTTTCTGTTTCTTTACTTGACCCCTAGTTTACTCAGCCCTCAATCTACTGTAGAGACTTTTATAACTTCAACCACGAATTTGTGATTGTTCCAAAGATGGCTGGGTGAGGTACGCTCTAGACTTAAGAAAGGCAAAACCAAACCAAATTCACAAGGAGTAGAACTACTAGACAAAAATAATCCAGCTTTTCACCCCAAAATATAATAGGAGACAAGGGTATGCATACTGTTGTCAGGTGATCTGCAAATTTGGCAGGAATTAAGTAGAAGAGTACATACATGTTTATCTTCTTCGTAGTGCAATTTCACACTCCAAGCAAGACAGTTGCTCTGTTCCAAGTACATTCAGTGCTCAAGGTCATGGGTGAAATTGTTCTGCTTCTACTGTCACCTCTGCTTACGGTGAGTCCCGCCAGCATTTCTCCCTGATTTAATTTCAAGACACAAGAGGTTCAAAAACTCTCAAATACTGTGGGTTGTTTTTTTTCCTTTCCTTTTTAAATTTTATTTCTTTGCTGAAGCACAACACTATTTAAAGCACCATGGCACACTGAAAGGCTCGCCCTAGTGACCACCTTTGAAAGCAGGCTGAGCAGAGACATGGGAGATAGAGCAGCACCAAGTGGACCAAGACCTGCCCCAACGAGGGCTCCCCTCTGCTGCAGTACAGTAACAGGAGTTTCCCATGACCTTCAAGTTGCCACTTCAGTTCCCTCCAAAGAGACTTAAGCAGCCTCTCCGCTATTAAGATGTTCCTTCATTTGTCAACAGAAAAGCTGCTAAATTGCTACCCTGAGCAAATTTACATAGAAATTACCAATGATACTCTGCAAACAGTGAGGAGAATTACAGCAGAGCCACCCAGCAGAAACACTCCAGGACACACAGCCTACAAACAGTCACTGCTCAGACAGAGAAGGAAAATGTTAGGGAAACTGCACAAGACTTGCCGAGCTGTTCATACATGTACATTCAGGACGGTGATCTGTTTGGGCTCAGAGTGTACTAGAGCCTCAAGAACTTTCTCAGGGTAGGAGAAAGATGTTGCTAATGTTTCCTGCTTGCCTGCCAAGTATTTTGAAGTTCCCTTTGCCTATCTGTTCTATACAGCTGCATCTTTGTATAAAGCCTACACAGAGGACAGAAGCCTGCAAAGCAGCAAATCGCTGCCCTATCTTAATAGGGGATGCCTAACATTTCAGCTGGCACTCTGAACTTTTTCCTCCTTTGTCCCTGACAGAGGGGCCTTGCTGCCAGTCCTGCAAGCTCCTGGAGGAGAGCACTCTCCCCAGCCACACTCCTCACAGCCCCTCCGCACCCCTGAGCCTTCCCACGGCCCAGCCCTTGTCTCACCCCTGGGCACGTGCCCCTCTAGGTCACCTTACCTGCTCGCACTGCGGGCAAAGTAGGGGCCTGATTTGCCTGAAATTGCCGTTTCTTCATTTTGTAATTTCCTTTCTAGGGCTCTTGACATGATCACAAGGGGCCTTTACTGGCAAAATTGCAGAGACGTGCAATCTTTCTATAATTGTTTTGTCACGGCCTAGTTGTGGTAGCACCCAGCCTCCAAAGCCCCGTGTTAGCGCTCAGGCAATCATCGATTAAACACCAATCTGCCCCAATTGCTAGCCCTGACCAGCAGCACAGCTGGGAACCCAGAGCATTTCTTTCACTGGCAGCATGTTTCCTGAGCTGCCCTGTGTCTTCTACAGCAACCAAAAGGCTCGGCATGGGGTTCTAGGCATATAAATCTTCAGATAGAAGCCCTGGAGACTTAAAAGTGATCGTGCCTGAGGAAAAGTAACAGTACTGGGCCCTGTCTACCCAAAGAGGACCACTCTAGGAGCCAAACTAAAGGATAACAAGGAGTAAATCTACATTTCTTTCAGTCACGACACTGCAGTAGAGACTCCTGGATCAGGGTTATGGACAAATAAAGAGGAGTCCAGCAGCAATAAACTGTCTGGAAAATAGTTTGCCCTGTGTAGGTATACACATACACACAGGTGCATTTGTGCGTGCACATGCAAGAGAAGAAAAAACAGCTGGGTATTGAGCAGGGCATGGGATATCTTATGCTTATGTGGTCCTGACATGAAATCACTGTAGTGAGTGGAAGAAAAATCCCATTTCAAATAATGATCAAAGCCATCACAGGGGAATGAGTGGCTTCCACTTCTTAAAGCAAACAGCCAGCTAATATTTATTCCATAATATAGACAAAACTCTACCTTCTGTCAAGGGGAAGGGAATAAATTGTTTTCCCATAATGGTGTTTTCTTTTCAATCAATTTCCCTTCAAGCTTGATTTAAGAGGATGCCATGTCAGAACCTCAGGCGAATGGAAGGAATCCAAGACACTCCCCCCATCAAAGGTGAAAATGATGACGCAGGCAAACTCACCGAGTTCAATCTGAACACCAGTGCTGCACACCGGCGCAGTGGCACGCTCCTCTCCCTCCTCCTCCTCGAGGAAAACATTTGCAGCAACAGGGACAGGGACAATGAGGATGAAAAAGTTCAGAGCACATGAACTAATAGGAACAGATAGAGGTTGGGGTGCTTTGGGACAGAGGTACAACATCCCAGAGAAACCATTCTTATGGGTCATTTTCCTACACACTTAGACGCTGTGTGTATGTACAAATATATTTAATTCAAGAGCTCTGTAGATGCTATTGCCTTATTAATAGAGATGCACATGAGAAAGAAGAAGAGTTCTATTTGGAAGAACCCCTGGCTTCTTAGAAAAGTTGTGGGGAGACGGAATGAAGAACAAGGCTGCTCCCATAGCACTGCAGGCACTTAGCTACTTGAAGAGTTAGTCAATCAGGGAACACCCTAGACTCCAAAATAATTCTGCCTTGTTAAAAACTGTATATTTTCTGGGGTTACAGACAGTCCCTTGTGTTGGAAAAAATCACAGTATTTCCTATTTCAGAATGAAATTGATGTTGCAGAAGCTTTGCCAGCTACTTCTTTAAAATGAAATCTGCTGGAAAGAGTGTTTCCAGGACGAAGGGAATTTAAAAAAGAAAATACTTATTTTTAAATCTCACAAAGATTTTTACAATTTGACCCATATATAGTATGAACATTCAGAAGAGTTCTGATAGTATCTGAAACAAAACACAGTCTCAAAATATCTGTAAGGTTTTAACAGGTGCAGATCTCGAAGACAGAGGAACCCTTATTTTCTCTCTCAAAGTTCATCCCAGGATACAACTCTCACTTAAATAAATCAGCTCCGGAAAAGTCACAGGACTCTTAGCGTAACACTTGAGGAAGGGGGGTTGAGATTTAAACAAGACAATTCCATCCTATTTTTTTTCCTGACAGATTTCATTTTGGACTGTTCCCATCTTCAGACAGGAGCACTTTGAGTGTTCAAGTACAATGATTTCCTCATGGCAGTACAGTAAGTAAGCAGCTAGCAAATGATTTGGGTGTTCAATGGACTTTGCAAGCAAGATTCTTAACAACAGTGTTAGTTAAGCAAAAGCTAATGAACGTTTACTACAATGACATTCCCATTTCCTGGCCCTAATTCTCTCATTAATTATCCGCAGACACAACATACGTGCAACCAGCATTAGCATCACACCCTTTCAAAACCAGAAGCGCAAAGGATGCCACGCTCACTGTCAACACCCCCAGAAACAGAGCTGTTGACTAAGTCGGGGAAAGGGGCTACAAGGGAGGACTGAGCTAACACCCAGCACAGCCAGACTGGGACTAGCAGTGAGAATTTGCTCATGGTGCCAAGTGCTTATGCATGCGCATGCATATCTGCGTATGCACCTGCATCAGGAGAGCTTTGTGGGAATCTTTTCATGATTAAGATTTTCTCCACAAATGTAGGCCAAGATTTTCAAAAATAGATGTCCAAAGTTAGGCTTTCCAAAATCCATATTTAAGCATCCACAGAAGTGGCCTTGTTCTCAGAAATGCTGAAATTGCCAAGAGCTGTAAGATGCTCAGAACTTGAAAATCAGGCCACATCTTTAGGTGCTTGAAAACAGGCTCAAGAGCCTAAGTTTAGGCATCTATATTCTTGACTGTAAAATATTATTACCCATGCAAGAACTGCTATAATCCATCATAAATATATGACATTGTTTTAAAAAAAAAAATAGTACTGTACTAATTGGCCCAGATTTGCAGTTGCAGCTGAAAAGTGCACTGCCCAGCTCAGAGCAGGATCAGAAAATCAGCTACTGCCCTCCTTCACCAAATTCCTGGTGGTATGTTTCGCAGCAAATTACTGAGACTACCAAAAGAATCCAGCAAACCACCGTGGCAGCTGGCCTGACCCATGTTCCCTTTATCTATTCCAGAAGAGAAAGGATGGAATCAAGGTAAGGTTGCACTAGCGAAAGTAAGAGCTCCCTCTCTACCAAAGTACTCCTCCATAACTTCCTATTTCAGTGTTTAAATCTCTGCAACCCAAGGGTAATAGACTCCGTACTTTATCAATGCCAACCAGATTTACTAAACGTGTGTAAACACCCTGTACACCCTGTAAACAGGGCATATCTGTTTTCTTAAACATTACCAAGCAGAATTCAGTGAAGTCCTTTGAAATTCATGTAGGATCCTTCAGCTTAGGGAAGTTAAAGGGAAATGCATGCACAAAACTGTTTGGTATGCTGGAGTCTCAACAGGAAACGGTTTCTCTCTTTGCTAGATATGGTAGAAGCAGAATTAAGGACAGCCCAATATTTAATGAGAAAAAAAAAAAAAAAAATATATTAAAGAATGATACATCAATCAACCACAAATATAAAAAATATATATATATATTATGGCATTGATAAAACTTCTCTGCTTCCTCTGTATTCAAAATCATGACGTTATCTCCATGACATACTCTGTTACAAAATTCTTGGTATGAAACAGGGCCTTCAGGGGAGTTCTCCTCTGCATTTTTCAGCAGCTTTTAAAAAGTAATTGCTACATCCTGTAGCTTTGGTGCTTACAAACCACTAAAGACAACACATTCTACACACTGCACCTGTACACAACTATACTATCCCACACAGCTGGAAAGCACTCTCTGATGAATGGGCATACTAGAATCACATGAAATTATCCTGAATGCGAGGTCATTCATCATATCTGGCAACATCTTATTAAAACTGCAATGAAAGCAACCCTATCTCTATAGCTTCTTTCATCCAAATGGTTTCTCACGCTTTCCCAAAGGTTAGCTTTTTAATATATGCTGTCAGCACACCTGCAAAGGGTCAGAGTCTTGGATGTCCCGAAATGGTGGTATTCAATTAATAACAGAGCAAGTTAACGTTACCTTAAACAAGTAAAAGTGTGGTCACACATTCCTTTCCTTAAAAATCAATTATAACTGATTCTGGGACAGGTACAACTACTGTTTAATGTCACACAAACAACACCATCCAAGTCTTTACAGTGGGAAATAAAAGAAGAACACATGCTTACAAAGACAAAGCAAGGGTTAACAAACAAAGGAAAGGAAACTGTCCAAGATATATAAATACAGTTTCAACACTATCTCCAGGAGAACAATACAGCTACCAGATCACCCCTGAGCATAGCTTAGCTTCACCCTCTACAGAACATCCAGACACAACTGGGAGCCATACAGTGACTGTAGTCAGCACCTCTGTCCCACCAAACCTATCTGGTGAGTCCCTGTTTCCTCTGGGAGCTACCCCCTTAAATAACTAGCATTTCAACAGGGCTATGTCTGCTGTTGCACGTGGCAACATGCTCACTGAATCCAAAGCATGGCCTGCTTTACTTGCTGCTTCGACTTCTAGAAGGTGAAGAGCTGCCAGGAGGCTAAGATTATTTGTTCAAGCACAGGGCCAGATATATGGCTTCCAGATCACCCTGTTTACTCACCAATCTGGCTAAATATAAAGCAATAACAAAATAGTTGTTTGTCAGCAAATGACCATGCAAATTTACCCTTTGGTCATTTGAGTCAATATCACTATAGTACCAAGGTAGCATCACTAAGCTCTTGATAGCAAAAATTCTTTTCCATTTGGTACATAGCCCAGTGACTCATGAACTAGAAATAAATTCCCAAGGTATAATAAATGGAAAGCTAAGCAGGCTCTAAACTATATATATATATATATATATACTTTTTTTTTGGAAGGGGGGGTTGGGGAGGTCCAGAAAGATTTTAGCTTTTTAGTCAGGAAAGCCTGTTGTGCTATTGGCTGTGCCAGAACAAGAACTGGGTAAGTCACAGGTGCCCAGTTAACTTCTTCCTCTGATATGGAGCTCAGACCTAGTAATGGGCCAAAGGAAAGAAAGCACATATAGCCACAGAGTCTGCTGGAGGTCTCCTATCCATCTCTGATAAAGGATTCACACACTATGGCTTGTAACGTTGAAGGAAAAAGCTGCCTGTGACGTTTGGTGGTTCTCAATGGCACAGGTTTCTAGGATGCAGCCACTCAAACAGCAATGCCAGCTCCAGATGTTTCACAGCAAGTGTGCATACTCAAAAACCTGGACTCACTTTGGCAGAGTTCCACTCAGAAGAAACACTCAGTGAAAGCTCCACAGGAACCGCAAGAAAAGACTCAATGTCAGAAGCAGTATGTGTAACAGGGACGACAGCAAACCATTAGGGACTAAGGCTTAGATTCCTCTGCCATATATATTCCCATCTTTATATTTTCATAAACTAAATGTTTTCCTCACTAGGAAATGCATTCTCAGGTCCCTAAGGACTCCACCATCAGCTTTAAACCTCGTGTTTACAAAGCTCGTTTTCCCCTTTCATTAGCTCTTATCGTTCCCTCTGTGCTGCTGTAGGTATTCCTGCTGCTAAGAGAGCCAGAGGCTTGCAGCGGTCTTAGTCACGGTGGATTTGTGCTCTTCACCACAACCCTGTTAATCACAATCCCGATAGCACTGTGAGGGTGCAGCAGGAGGGGCAGTGTTTGACTCTCTCTTCACAAAAGGCAAACAGTTACAGTAGGAAGAAATACCGGTCACTCCATTATTCAGTAATTACATTATTTTAAAAAAAGATTTAAAAGACCTTTTTGCTAATAGCAGTTTCAGCAAATTCCTTCAAAAAAAGCACAGACAATCGTCAGCAGATCAGTGCTAGTAAGTACTGAAAACAAGTTGGAAATTTTGGTTAAGCTTTGTTAGGAACATGGTTCGCGAGCATCTGATGTTCAACTCTGCCTCATGGCCCATGCTACAGAGAACATGAAGCTCCTGAGAAATACACATAAGAAGAGAAGAATGAACAGATATTTTAGCCGCTAGCTGCATTACAAAGAATTTGCTTTGGAGTTGCTGGTAACAAATGCTTCAGTACAAGAATACTTTTAGTAGTTAGTTATTGAGTATCTGGCCTAAATACATACGTATTCCTTTCTTACTTCGATGGCTTGTTTATATTCTAAAGTGTATTATATTCTAGAGTTATTTCTTCTAAAGTTTTTTAACCACCTTTCATTATTGAGAGATTGCTTATTATGTACATATAGCATTCCATATAAAAGTTCTAACTCAAGATTTTAACCTCCACAACACTGCACAGCAGTAAGTTCCGGGGGCTGGCTATGGCATATGAACAAAAGATTTCCTTAGGCTTCAACATGCAGCTTCTTTGGAAATCTCCTGGAAATATGCACTAATTCACTATATTGTAGTGTTCTGTTAGACAAGATGCTGTCTCCTTGCATTTGTGAAAGACATGTAATTTATAATACATATATTTAAAAAAAAAAAAAAAAAAGCACATCTTACGGAGGTAGTAGAAAAAGGAGTAAATCCACTGGCTCTCAAAGAAGCCCAGAGCACCTTGCAGCATGAAGCCAGCTCGGTGATTTCAGTTTTCAATTAGAGAAAGCTGTGTTCAATAACAAAGCGTGTTTCACTCCAGATTAACATCACTTACTATTAAAAATCTCTTGCCTTCTTTAACTTAATCCCAGCTTGAAGGGCTAAAGATAAAACTTGGAGACAGGCTTTCATTGTTGGGTGTCTGAGCTCTCTAATTAGATACCACACTCCATAAAACATGCGCTGCAAAAAAGCAGCAGAGGGACTGGCAGATTGAGGCAGATTGAAAATGTCTTAATCCTTCTGACCTTTACCACAATTTTCTTTCCCCAACAGAATACACAGCTGACCTTTTCTACCCACTGACAGCACAGCTTATGGCACTTTTCCATTAACCAAAGTTCTCTAAGTTCACTGCAGCTACTGCTGGTAACCTAGCTCAGTTCTGCAATGATATTGTAAGGCATAATTCGCTCAAACCTTAACTGTTAGCTGGTAACTGTTCCAAAAATTCACAATGGCTATGCCTGCATATCTGCCAGCCTTCCAGATGTGCACAGAGGCAAAATACCTCAAGGCAGCCAAACATTACAGATGCACCCAGCAGAAACAGGACCAAAGCGTTGCCAGACGCACCAAACATGTTCATCTAGGTCACAAACTCCACTGGGCTGAGGGATGTCTCAATACTTTGGCTACCTAGCCAGCACACAGGAGACCTTCCCCTGCCATGACATTGGGAAAAGTCACTAGGCCTGCTGTGGCTCCACTCTTTACCTGTGAAATTAGGGTAGATTGCCTTTCCTTACTCAGAGCGTTATGAAACCCTTGAAGACAGTGAATCATTTCCAGCTACTCTGGTAACAGGGTCCAGATGGAGAAATTTGCTGAATATTTTAGGTGCACAATTTATCATTTAAATATGGAAAGACAACAAAATACGGTGGGATATGGTATAAAGGTTTTATTGGTATGCGTTGGATATGGGTATTATTCATGACTAGAAAAGCCCCGAGTGATTCATGCAGGTCATATCAACTGACTACCAGCAAAATCTTTATACCCAACTGTACCATCCTGGTCTCTGTAAATTTCACACTTTTATTAAGAAAACCAAATGTTTGTGATACTTTTATATTATTTTTCCACATCTTTTTAATTGAACCTATTTTTATATAGCTCCCGCTGTAAAGCCAGACTCTCTCTCTAACCATGTGTCCAACTACAAAGCTCGCTGAGGGAGAGAAAACAAAAAATAAAGTAATATTTCTATTCCAAAAATAACCCAAACTCCTCTGCTTGCTTTCTCTCTCTCTCTAAAATTAGATTCAATACAGACAGCTAAAGCCAAGGATCTTTTGAGTGCTTATCATATATCTTGTTAGAGAGCAGAGACGGAGCAGTTGGACACTTCAGATCTACATAGGTAGGTGTGCCTCTACAGTCAGCAAAGAAAAAGATGCCAGGGTCTCCTAAGGAGTCAAGCGCTATAGGAATCTACAGTAAAAGTTTTCTTCTAGAAATCCAGGCAGCAGTCGCAGAGATAATGGGGGAACAATATCTGTGATTTGGAAATACTTCTCCACTCAGACTGGGATTTCCTGGGGGGAGAGGGCTCCAGAAGGGAACCCCAGAGGATCCCATCCCACCCACTGCGGGTTTACAGGGAAGCGAGAGCACTCCGAGAGATGGACAAAGACCCAGGCATGCAGATGAAGAAAATAAGAAAAGAGAAGGAGACGGGGATATTTAGAAGAACTGGAATTCAAACCAAGCTTTCTTAAATGCATTATCACTGAAGAAACTGTTTTGAAAATAAAAGTGGAACTAAGGAGATTTGAAGAGGGAACTTCAACCACCTGTAGAGACCTTCTTGAGGAATGACTTCAGAACAGCCAACAGTCCTAAATGCAGCACTCAAAAGGGATCACAAAAAAAATAATTATGTCCAATATATGTGATCTGACAAAAGTACAGCGCAAGAATCCTGGTGGTCTCAAATCCTTACTGGGTAAATGTAGACTTAATTCCCCTGCAGACCACATTATTTCTTTTTCTGTACTTTGCATTTGTATTTCGCTGCTTAGTGAAGCAGCCGTAATGTTTTGTGCTGTCCTGACAGAGAAACTACTGTTCATAAGATTTTGTAAGAGGCTTCCACAAAGAATAAAGCAAATGCACTCCAAGCATAGCACTGCAGCAAAGTGTTATTCCAGATTTTAAGGCAACCAGAACTACTACATCTTTCATGTTCATTTAATTTAGAATTCTACTGAGACTTTTAAATAGTTTATTCTTCATTTAAATGAATTTACAATATGGGTTATCATTAAAAATTGTCCCTTGCTTCGGACAGAATGACTCAGATTGTGAATGAACAACGTGACTTATGATCAAAATATAAACCAAAACAAAATACTGTGTAAAATATATTACATATATATAATAAATACATTATATGTTGCACCCAGAGAGCACTAGTGTATTTACTATAATTTTTCCTTATTATTTTTTCTCCATTTATTGCTCATACAGAGAAGCTATTTGAAAGAAAATTCCTGTAGGTAGAATTCATAATTTTGTCAGAAAGGAGTAAGGTTTAGAAATGTTACATTAAAGCCTGACTTCTCCATAGAACCCCAAATTTATTTATTTTTTCCTCAATACACAAAGCTTGGGAAATCATCTAAAGGACTGATCATTTGTTTTTACTTAGCTAGTAGATTTTGCTCTGATATCTCCTCCTTCGTTTTTCCTCAGATTCCCTACCAAATATTGAAAGCTCCGCTGGACAATGCTAAGCAGCAGTAGACACCAAGGAAATCTGTAATAATCTCTGATTTAGGAAAAGAGTTTCAAATTTTAATATGAAGATCCTCTGTACAAATGCTGACTAAGAGAAATAAAAACCTAAAAATAATAGATGCATAGGAAAGAGGGAAAAGCCTAAGCAGAAAGATCAAATGCAAATTACAAGCAGGAAAATTTGTAATGAAGACATGGAAATCTTCCAGAAAGTGAGAAGATGCTATGGAATTATTATTCCCTATGATGTTTGTCACAGAACCTCAAAAGTGGATCCCAAACACAAACTAACAGTCTCATTTCTCAGGGGGTAAGAATCTCATCATTAAGGACACTTAAAAGACTGGAAAAAGCAATCGAAAACAAAACTGCAGTGGGCCAACAGATACCCAGAGCAGCATAACAAATTCTCAATTTTCTAAGTCTATAGTTGCAACAGAAGATGACACATGCATGGAGGGAAAAGTGTACTGCATTAGAGGGTCTTACATCTCTACAGAAGGTAGTATTACAGAGATATGAACTTCCATTATGAAAGCACACGTTCAGGAAGGAAAGAAAATCTTACAAACACACCACCAACAACAAACATGCTGAAACGTTGCCAGCAAATGCAGAGATGAGGTGACTGCTGAGCCAAGGTCACGGATTCAGGTTAGGATACATTTTGTTTTTCTTTGACAGTCATCAGAATATATTATCAAAATCTGAAGCATCACTAAATCATCTTTACTGTTCTGGGTTCTTTACCCATTTTTCCACTTTCCCACTGTTTCTGGAATACTCTTCAGTAACACAATGGCAAGATGCTCCCTCAGCCTCTCTCTCCAAGATTTTGTCTTCAACACCCAGCTCTGAATTTGTCACAGTCAATTCTGTTACCTACTAGCAGAAACCTTGACACTTTCGGCTCACTGCATCATGGACAGAAGGTTCTTTCCAGAGTCTGCTGTTGACATGAATTCATAGAATGGTTTGGGTTGGAAAGGACCTTAAAGACCATCTAATTCCAACCCTCCTGCCATGGCAGGGACACCTCCCACTACATCATGTTGCTCGAAGTGCCAACCAACCTGGCCTTAAACACCTGCAGGGATGGGGCATCCACAGCTTCTCTGGACAACCTATTCCAGTGCCTCACCACCCTCTGAGTAAAGAATTTCTTCCTAATGTCCAACCTAAACCTACCCTCTTTCAGTCTAAAGCCACTATCTCTTGTCCTATCACTACGCACCCTCGTAAAAACCTGCTCTCCAGCTTTCTCGTAGGCTCCCTTTAGGGACCAGAAGGCCCCTATGAAGTCTCCCTGGTGCCTTCTCTCCTCCAGGGTGAACAACCCCAACTCCCTCAGCCTGTCTTTATAGGAGAGGTGCTCCAGCCCTTTGATCATCTTTTTGCCCCTCTCTGGACTTGTTCTAATACTTCTGTGTCCTCCTTGTGCTGGGGGCCCAGAGCTGAAGGCAGCGTTCCAGGCAGAGTCTCACAAGAGCAGAGCAGACAGGGAGAATCACCTCCCTTGCTCTGCTGGCCACACTGCTTTTGGTCCAGCCCAGGATATGGCTGACTTTCTGGGCTGCAAGTGCACATTGCCAGCTAATTCTGAGCTTCTTGTCAACCAACACCCCCAGGTCCTTCTCCTCAGGGCTGCTCTCAATCCATTCTCTGCCCAATATCTGTGCTCGGGATTGCCCCAACCCAGATGCGGGACCATGCACTTGGCTTTGTTGAACTTCATGAGGTTTGCACAGGCCCACCTCTCAAGCCTGTCCAGGTCCCTCTGGATGGCATCCCTTCCCTCCAGCGTGTCGACTGCACTACACAGCTCGGGGTCATTGGCAAACTTGCTGAGGGTGCAGTCAATCCCTTCTTCCAGTCAGTGGGAACTTCACTGAAAAACTCTCCCACTGATCTTTCCTTAGCAGACATCAAATAATTCACCTTAACACCCCCCCATTAGAGGTGAAACATATTGCCAGGTTAAGCACACCATTCTTTTCCCTGACATCTCAGTGTCACTTCAATGTCTGTCCCTGGGATGTCTTAAAATAAAGTAAAGCTGCAACTGTGAGAAGCTGGACAAATATATATATTTCCCTGTATATTTAGTTACAGATGACAGAAGTTTGCAAACATCTCCCACTTCATCAGCAGTCTGGACATGCATCAGTCATGCTCTTAAAATAAAATCAAGAAAAAATATAATGATCTTTTCTTGGTTTTGCATCAAACGCCAACTTTACATCCCACAGAACTGTAACAATTGCAGCTTCCCCTCTACAGATGCTCAGAAAACAGACACTTGAGCTAACATCAAGCTGAGATTTTTCCACACTGAAATCCAGGAGAAGTAAACAGAGAAGAGAAGTAAAAGAAGAGTTAACATCAGCTGTTTCTACCTGAGCAGTATCACTTGACCATCAAATCCTGTGGAGAGAGGTTAAAGAAGCAGCAGGCCAGCCTTGCTTTCTCCTCTGTCTTTTAAAGGGTTTGTTTGCACATGTTGAGTGGAAAGAGCGCTAATAGGAAGGGAAGGTTCCCTTTTAGGGAAGGATGAGAAAATTAGAATTTTCAGCACCAGAGAAGGTCACCAAATACCTTGTTGCTTCTTTTGGCATTATGAAGAGCAGTACTTATGTCCTTATCTGCCATATTTGCTTTATAGGGTGTGCCACAGACAGGCATTCCTTTGCCACAGGGTGGCACAGGAAATCTGGGGATACCTCTTTGCAGAGCTAATTAGGTTAAAGATTCCTATTTCACTCCAGTATCTCTATCAAATGCTTGCAAGCGTGGACACCAAAGCTCTTAATTGCATTCATCCTTGCTCTGTATTTCTGTATTTCCATCCAACAGAGAAAAACACTCAAACACTCTAGGAAAAAAACAAACAAACAAACAAAAAAAAACACATGGGAAAATTGCTACTTAGAGCAAGCTAAACATTAAAAATGGAGTTTTTTTTTTTTTTTTTTTTTTTCCTGTTTTAGCAGCATTAGTTAGAAATCAGTCGGCTGCTTGTTTGGCATTCAGGGCCAAAGCTAAGCACCAATCTCTCCCTCGATTTGCATTAGTCTTGAGAACACAAACAATAAGCAAGCTGGGGCTTAATTAGCCTGCATGTGGGGTCAGTCTGGTGGAACAAAACAGGATGGTCATTTTTGGAAACATCCCAGTTTGAAAGAGGAACTACAGAGGGAGATTATGAGCAACAGAGAACTAGGGGCCTGCACAGATAACTCACTGAAAGCATTTCACAGATACTGACTCCCTCGTGACTTCTTTACTCCAGCTGATTGTAAGAAACTACTGCCCAAGTACTGGCACTGAGCTGCTGGTCCCGGTCAGCCTTTGGCAGAGCTGCAGTGGTGCATCTGGGCTGAGCAGGAAAGCCTGAGCCTCCCATCCAGGAACGTACAAACGTCACTGCTCCTAGAGAGACTCGCTTCAAATAAAATGTGTACGACACAACACACAAAAGGAACTTACTCGAGACTGAAAAGCCACCTCCACAGCTCTAAACCCTTTCTGTAACTATTTTTGAACAACACATAATAGAGTCTTCTGCTAAACCTGAAGTGTATGAAAAGCAGAGACTTTCACCACTACAGCTGAAAGTGAGCCTCCTTTAACTGTCTCCAAGTGCGTGGAAGTGAACAGATGCAGGTATGACCACGCACCACCAAACGGAGTCAAGAAGAAACACATGCTAGAGGAAACACAGTGCTGTGGTATCTTCTTTATCCAGCCATGCTTTTCCTTTCCTACCTCATACCACAGACATTCTGGGGCGTATTTCGTATTCTCTTTGTTAGTCAATATCTTAACAGCCTTCTTTCATTTCCCCGGCCTCCACAGCACTGAAGAATAGGAGAAATGATAACCCATTAACCTGAGAGATACTCAGATATAAAGGGGATAGACTGATAGAAAATGCTAAAGACAGACTGGATTAGTGTCATATGTGTGTCTTTGGGCCATTCAGAAGAGGAATATGCAATTATTCCAAGGAAATTTAATAAGCTTTTGAAAATTTTACCTTGGCAACTCATTCCCCAAGACACAAAACAATGAACAGAGAAATCTGAGCAGCAGACAAGCGAACGGTTAAAATCCTGCTTGTGATCTGCTGCAGACGCCTTCCCTGGGAATGTCTGAGCATAATAGTTCTGCGTAGGAAGAAAGGAGCTGTTGATATTTTAGTCACCTCCATGTATTCTAGTTTGTTGGTAGTGTGTTTTTTTTCCCCCCTTAATAAAAAAAGGTATAGTTAATGATTATTCAGAAGTGGACTATTATAACCATTAAAAATAACATTCACACATATTGTCATCATCTTCAGTGTCTCTCAGCACGTGTGTGGGTTGAAGATGAGCACCATGGCCAGTAGGCAGGGTCTTTTTTGGTACTGTTGGAGGTGTATAGAAAACTTTAAAAGTTATTCTGATTAATTCACATCAAGTCAGCTACATTTTCCTAACTGCTTGATTATTCCAGCTGCTAAGATTCCCAAAAGGGAGCCAATTATGTTCTTGATCTTCAGGATTAATTTTTTTTTTTTTTTTTTTTAAACTAGATTGAAACCCATGAACACAAAACGTGGCCAAGACTTTTTCACCAGCTGGTTGTCAGAGCAATAATCACAAAAGTAATTTCATAATAAGACTCTGTCTCTCACTTTCTGAGCAGCTCTTTCCTTCTAGGTTACATAATCTTAATTCTACCAATACACAACCTAAGTTCTTTTGGGCACCATCTAAATCCTCCAGCTTTGGACATCAGTACTGAGGAAATTCCTTCATAAAAACTTTGTCCGTGGCATAACACCAGGGAACAAGGGAAGTGGGAGACTTTTCCTCTCCATATAGTTTTATCCAGGATGTTCAAGGAAAATCTTCCTTTCTTACAGCATCATTTGTCTCACGAACTTCTGCCTAGGAAAACAGCACCATACTTTATGGAGCAGTCATGGCTCCTCCTTCGCAATTATCCTCCTCTAACTATACCATTCACTTCATTATTCTGCTAATGCTTTTAATTTTTCTAGGCTTTGCGTCCACTCTAAATGCAATAACCCAATTACATTTCTTTCCTCCGGATGTTGAGAGGTGGTCATTTCAATCACAGCAAGAGTTTTCTGAACACATGGAGAATTAAAATAGGTCAGATATCTCTACATTTTCTACTCTACTATAAAGAAAGAGTGTGTCCATTCACATAATAACCCTTAATATGAGTATACCACATTTAATTGTATATTTCATTCACACAAAAACACATATCCAATCTAATTGAAGCTACTCTGAACAAGCATGATATTCAGAATACTCCAGCCAAAATAATGTTAAGTACAATCTGAAAAAGGTTACCCGCTTAGTGTTTCAAAAGACAGTCTTTACATTTTCATATAAAACTGAAACCCTCAATTTCAAATTTGTCTGATTTTTAAGAAGTTAGTAAAAGTAACAACTAAACATTTCCTATACCACATATAAAAATACAGTGAAGCATATTTTAATTATATAAGGGAGAGAAAACGAACAATGCTTGACTCCTTCCAACCCTCTGTTTTCTATTTCTATCAATAAATTATAAATATTTTTTTTGCAATTCCATCCTACATATAACAATTAAAAAAGCTTTCCAAATTTCTACTAATCTATTAAATCATGACAGTTACACCTGTTCCACTTAGCTGTACTACCTTTGATGCCTGAAGGATCATCCTACGTATGCATTTGGCTTTCAAAGCTCTCGAAGAGCCAGTCCACTATTACTGACACCACTCAACTGACTGGGAAATAGAGGCTGTGTGAATTACTGGTGGTCATGCAGAAGGGTTTAAAACCCATCTCTGCAGACTTAAATCACGCTAACTGCTATACACCTTCCTCTATTTATTATGCTAAAGTGTCACGTGGAAATGAATGCTCATAATATTGAAAACGCCAATATGTTTATAGATGACCTACTCCATGAGCAGAGGTCTGATCTGACTTTCACAAACTGCTCTAACTGATCTCTAGTACCTTGGACCCATCCTGGGATGGATGGGTCCCCACATCTGGGACCTCACACCATTAGTCCTGTTAATATAGCAGTAGCACTTGCTACTACTAAAGAAAAGTCTTTTTTTTTTTTTTTTCTTTTCTTAACAAAAATTAGCATTCTGAACAATCACTGTAGTTTTATTAAGCACAGGATAGGCATTAGGCAGAAAGAGACCAACACATTCATTTTCTCCTATAATCAAGGGCTTAAGTGAACCTTGCTCTGCAGAGGTGAGAGGCTTCCAGACACGGAAATAATCCAGGATGGTAGCTTTTATCAATTTAATTATTTTTTACTGAGATTGACACTCACAAAAACATCTTAGATTGACAGCCCTGGAGATGATGTCCTGGGTTATCTATGGAATAGATAGAGTCCAAGCAGCATCAGTGCTTTGTCTGATTTATTTTCATTTCAGTCTTAAGCATGTCCTTCGATTTTTAATTGATTATAGAGACATCACTCCCCACTAGCACCATCTTTACTTTTCTCCAGAATATAATGAAGGTAGTTCTTTCAGCTATATAGATTTTATTTCAAAACCTGAATAATTCTCCCTAAATAACAATTTCAGCTTCATAGATACTTTTATTATTGTGATTGCCAAAGAATCTACAGGTTACTTAATCAGTGATCTAGCTTTTAAATATGGAAATTAACTTCCATTTATATTAAATACAAACATCTTGGTAGTTATACTTCAACAGTTTTTTAATTTGTGGAGAAGATTACTCACTGAAACCAAAAGTAGTGAAAAACAATATGAGATTCAAAAATCAAGAAAAGAGAAAACAAAACAGGGAAAAATGACCATTTTAAGACGTTACTTGTCATATGCTATTTCACCTGTATATATACCACGAGCTCCACAGAGTAATGAAGCCACTTCTGAGACAGGAAAAGAAAAAAAAAGTAATAAAAGAACATTTACAACCAACATCTGCAGGAGGCAAAAGACAAGGAAGAAGAAAATGATCATCTAGTGAGTAGGCAACCAGCAATCTGCTCAAGCCTCAGGAGAGATGCACACATAGAGGCTGGTGTGCTGCAGCAGCCTGGGTCACGAAGCAATAGTTGACAAGCCCCAGCCTCTGACGCTAACGCGCAGGGACTCCGCAGTAGGCAGCAATGAGGCAATCGTATCCTCACACAAAAGGTAACATCCTAATCTCTAAGCTAGATCTAAAGCACGAGGTTAGGTGCCCTTTCCAATTTTCCTGTTCCTGTTAAAAAGAATATTGCAAGTTACAGCAATTACTTACATAAAAGTCATCTGTCTGTACCTCAGTAAGCTCTTGGCCTTAATGGCACAATGCATGATTTGCCAGAGAGTAAGACCTAAGTTCAAGTCCTTATATCACAGATTTCTTACACATTATATGTAAAATCAGTATTACTTTTTTTTTTTTTTTTTTTAATACATTTAAGCACATAACACATCCTTTCAAATCTGCTGGATCCTGTTTTCATAAAAGAGATAACCGCACCTTTCTACATCTTCCTTATCTTTACATCTTTAAGTTGCAGGCTGTAAAAGCCTTTACTACTTGAGTAATGAGTATGCAGGTGCGTAAGGGACTGTGTACTTGCCTATTAAATTTGGTCAGCTGTTGCATGATGGCTGGTAACCGGCTCTTTCATCTTGAAAGAATCATTTTCTGAAGTCTGTTCTCTCGTTCTTTGCCCACTTCAGTATTAAATAAGTAAAACATCAACACTGGCTCAGAAATGACATACACTATGATTTTCTTCCTTACAGGGTCCCTCCATTTTTATTGATTGCAGCAAATCTTTCACCCTGCTGACTTGTAAAGAGAAGCAAGACACCATCATTATAAGACCATCACTACGACAGAGGATCCTTGAACTGCTCAGTGAGCTTTGCCTGGGACTAAACCTTCAAAGCTGTCAAGACGACCCTTCAGGGAAAGGATGTGGACACAGACCCTACACAGTGAGCTCCTTCCCTTATGTCTTTGCCCACTCCTTCCCCTTCGTTACTTATCATGTTGCCTCTCCAGAGGCCTTTCCCAGTTATACTTGTAAGGTTTATTCCCCGTTGTAGCCGCTCTGACAAAGACTTTCCCACGAAATCTTTAAGTAATTTCTGTACTTTAGAAACCCTGTATTATAAACGTTAGGTAAAAAACATGAAATTTATATAATATTTTATAGGAGTCAGTGTGACACCAATTCTAATGTTAACAAAATCCGCTGAAACCCTAGTATCACCCCTGAGAATCTGCAGGGAGAGCATTGGATGGATGGAGGTGAGGAAGAAAAAGATGACGAATAAGGGTTGCAAACTGCTCTCTCTCCCCTTCAGATTTTATTTGCCCGGTATCTTTGACAAAGAGGTCTTAAAACCTAATGACAAAGACTCAAGTTCAACATCCATTCAAAACACCACATTTTTAAATAGGGACAGAGAATGCCCTCATTTAAGATTCAAATTTAGCTCCCTCCTACTTGGACCCTTGTGTCATCTTGTGTGCTTCTTATGATAAATTATTTACATGAGAATTGCCAAGTCACCAAGAAAAGGGAGGAGAAATTGTTATTTCTGTCAAAGGAACAAAGCCTGCTGCACACTGGTATTTTCTTTATTTTTTTCAACAAAGCATTCTGCGACATGAGTCAGATAATACCGAGTGGGAGGATCACACTCCAGCAGGCTGTGCTAGAGCAGGTGGAGCTGCAGAGACAGCCTGGGCTTATGTGGTGCGTGTTCTCCCCTCAAGGACCTGGAGAAACCAGGATATCTTTTGCAAGAATATCTTGCTGCTAAAAATGTATACTTCAAAAACACTGGGTTTTCTGAGCTCTTTTCCTGAGCCTATCAATTAATATTTTCATTTTTTTTTAAATCAATTAATATTTTCCTTCCTTTTCCATATGGGAATAAACTCTAAATATTTTCCTAACGAGCTAGTTGGAAAACTACTTTTGAGAGCAGGTGGCATAAGTTACAAATGGAAAATTCAAAGTGCAAAAGAGACAGTATTCCATAAGGGAGACTTAGTGTATGCAAGCTGGCTTATTTTCCATGGGTCCTAACTACTGACTTCATTCTGGCTCTTTCCTGCTATTACATTCCAGGTTAAAGTAGTATCTTGTGGCAGGTATGAGCAGACTGACATGTAAACTCTAGACAATAGTTCCTACAAGGCCTTCTATTTTTCCACATACATCAGGAAGTTTTTTAACAGGGCGGAAAGTCCCCGGATTTAATCATCTGATTTACTCAATTTCCAGGATTACAGATAGCCTAAATCTGTTTGTCTTCTCAATTAAACTGGCATGAATAAACAATAATACCACTGATCTCAGAGAAGTCACATCAGTGTGAAAGAAAACATCAGGTCCGTTGTGAGGAGATCAGCGCTTGCATTAATGTAGCCCCTTCACTGGATCAGCAAATATTTTTAAATAAATAAATAATAGAAACAAGAGAGAGCAAACCCCAATTTGAATAATGAGATCTCTGGGTTTGCTGCTGTTTGGAATATTATTCATACAAACAAACGCTAGCCCCAGGTGCTTTCAAATAAGCCCTGCATACTCCCTAAAGGTTTGTTAGCTGACTGCTTGCCTGGGGGCCACTGGATCACAGTCCTGCTGCTGCTTACTGCTGAAGAAAACCTTCCTCAGAGTCTCAAATCTGGTAGCAAGCTAATCAGGAGAAGACCGTGGAGACCCCAGTAAGACTCATGTTTACTGTGCCTAGCACGGGATGCCAGGCTTTTGACAGAACAGATCACATCTTGCTTGTAATGTGCACCAGGGGCTTTTAATCAAGGTGGAGAAAAGTGTCTTCTCTTCTTCCACAGCAAAGAGCTGAGGCTACATGCACAGCACTGCGCAACTGCGGTACCAGGGGATGAGGGAAGATCCTCGAGGGGAAGAGCAGTGATGAAATTGGCATGATTGCTAGTGGCTTCTTGAGGAGACGGAGCTAGCAATTCAGAAAAACAAGCTTGTTAGAGGAAAACAGGAATGGCACCAATCTGCTGTAATGAGCAGGAAGTGCCATGCTCCATTCCGGGTTTACACCATGTGCTGTAAGGCTGGGGCCTCGCTGGATGTAAATGAACACAGCCTAATGATTGCTCCTCTCTCTTCAGTCTCCCCAAGCAAATAATAGTTTACAAAGGGAACCACAAAAGACAAAAGCAATGCAGCAAATTGTGGGCAGACTAGAACAAGCTTTCTATCAGCTACGCCATACAGACTTTAATCTGTTGGGGGAAAGGAAATGAATGACTGGATGCTTTAACCAACTATTTTGGTCTTGAGGTAAGGCAGTAACTCACATGGGACAGGGAGTTTCCAGTCACCTCCAGTCTACGCACATCTTTAAAAATAATCACAACACCCCTGAGTATCATCTAGCTATGAAAACACTGTTCAGGGAGTAAACCCTTGAGATGATGAAATATTCCTTTTACAAAGGGGACACAGAAGCACAGAGAGATTAAATAACTTGCCCGGTATTATAAAGTAAATCAGTGATAAAATATAGAAAAGAATCAGGTGTCCTGATGCCAACTTCTGTGTATAAATCACTAGACCATAATTTCTTCTGCAAGATCGTTTCCTCCTTTCACATGCTATCTTGCTGCCAGAAGATTATTCTGCATGCCGCATGGAGTAACATTTTTCCAAGTCTAATTCAAAACCTGTCAAGCCATGGAGTTTCTATTTTATTCCCTTGGGAAATGATTCCAAAGCTTGACAGTTCAAAGACGCATCTCCGTGACAGGAAGTTTTCCATAACACTTACCTTAAATTTCCCAATTCTCTGCTTGTAGTCATCTAAATATCTCATCTCCTTATAGTATTTACAGTCCTCAACCACTAGCAAAGTTGTATTTACCCTTCTTTCTCCCAGCTACCACTTAATCAAACAATATAAAACTAACTCCTTTGGTACTCACCATAAAAACAATTGTTTCAACTCCTAAAACATTTTTCTTTTGTTCCCCTGACCTTTGTTTTCTTTTTCAATATCAGACACTTATTTCAGTCTTTCCACTGTGTGTTCTTTGACCATAACTTGTACTTATGTTCTCTGCTGATGGGACAAACAGCAGGAAAGCATAGGATGATGGAAGAGCTGGGGTCTGGAGTGGGAAATCAAGACCTCTGGGGTTGAAAATCCTCTAGGGCTGAGGAATTGCTGTCAAGTTTCTGGAGGAATGTTTGTAGCCATTCATTGGAACTGGATGAAGTGGTAGATTCGCCATTAGGACAATTTAGTCAAAGGTGAAAGGCAGCACTTACTGTTTCCTCCCAAGTCATTTTACAATTTCAGCACATGGAAGTCAGAAGAAACAGACCTTAAATCCCAATATTAAATAATAATAAAATTGCTTGTTTCGCTGCCTGGCTAAATCAGACTAAAAGGGTAAGCGCCAATACTGGAGACCCTTGCTGTTTCCTCTATGATCAGAATTAAGCTTCACAAAAATGGCTGTCTCAGCAGAAATATACAACCGAGGGGCTGCCACATTAACATAAAGCACAGCAGGCAGAAATTACTGCTGCCTCTAATCTCCAAACACTCAGGAGCTGAAACTGCGTTCTGCAGAATGACCTGTCCTCCATGATGCATTAGTGTTTGCACTCACTCTAACTCTCTTGCACTTGCTCTCTTACACGCACATAGCCGGTCCCGTTTGGAGCACAGAGATTTATGCTTCCTGAGGGAAAACAAAAACAAACAAACAAAAAAACCAACAACAACAACCACCAAAACCCCAAGCAGTATTTTAACCATGCCTGCCTGGTCCCTTCCCTTCTCTCTAATAATATAATCAGCACTTGGCTTCTTGAGGACACTAGGACTTCTATTTTAGGGCAGAGATCAAGAAACAGAAGAACCCAACACTTCAATAGCGTTTTGCTATTGCTACTCCAAAAGAGTAAATGTTCCTAATATTTCTGCTATGAAAGTGATGTGAAATAGTTAACAGCTTGAAAAAGAAGCTATAAAAAAAAAACACTTGTAAATGTGCTTAGATAATATCACTAAAACAAACAAAAAAAAACCCACAACTACTAATTCCCTTTCCTTTGTGTATTACATCCCTCTCTCTGACCCATCCCCTCTATCCTGTTTCTTGCCCATCTATCTTACCTTTACTTCTTCAAAACATTACAGCTATGCCTATGAGCAAACCCGTCTAAAATTAATCTAGGAGAAATCAATATCTAAAAGGTCTTACTTCTACCAAAGGTTGGCTTATTTTAATTTAATGACTACATTTTTGTGTTCAAACTGCTCTTGGTTGCTTTGGGCTAAATTGATGTAAACCAGGTTTAAACCAAAATGAGTGCATTGGTTTAACCGGGCTCACTGGAAACACTGGAAGCTTCTTTAACTGCTGCAACTGCTTTGGAAGTTGTGTGAGAGCAGAACGCCTCCTCCATGTAGGGGCAGTGTCAGAATCTCAGCTCAGGCTGAGCTGACTGCAGCGTAGTGTGGCTGTGGGACAAGGCTGCTGGGGAACGATGCCATATCAAGAGAATTAGTGCTCTGAGCAGGGAGAAGGATTTTAATGTTTTATATTTTATTATTTGAGAACAGAGGACTTTGTTCAATTTATGGAGAAGAAATTAACTCAATGTCTCTAATGATTATTTTTAGTTGTTATCTTAAAGGAATGTATGAACTGCTACCCCCAAATTTTAGGCTAGCTGCTGTAATGAAAAGGAGTGCAGTTTTTAATAGGAAGGTAGCAGCAATAAATAATCTAACATCTATTATTGCGGTAGGAGCACGCTGCTGACAAGGACTGATGGTTACTACTCTGCAATCATCCCACATAAGGGGACAGATGGAATCAGCTCTAGCTCTTTGCTTAAGACGACCTCCTCCATGCACTCAAATACTATGGTCTAATCACTGGCAACAGCAATCATGACCCTTGGTGATGCCACCATGTTAGCTACAAACTTCTTCACCTTCTCCTTACAGCTACCATAAACACAGAAGACATGTTAATATTAAGGATCATTACTGCTACAAGTAAAATTTCTGGAAATCAGTAGTTATTCGTCATTAATAATCATACCTAGCCCATTTCATTTAGGACTTAACATTAGCCAAGTCCTGTAACAGCAAAACGAATCGGGTTTTAACAATTATTTCATTCAGACAACAAAAGCTCTAGGGCCAGCAGAGGCCCCAAAATTTTGCCTCAGAGAAATCTTTGTACCTATTCTAACCTATTCTAGCCTTTTTAGATGTACAATCATCAACAGGGATTAAATCTGCAAAGGAAATCGATGACATTCAACTCTAAATCAGTGCAAAAGTCTCACATACTTCTATTTCAAACTCCCCACATGTTCCAACCAAAATAATTGGCTGTGAAAGAGTGAATTATGCTTATATTTAAAGTTAACATCATTAACAGCTTTGGAGCTGTACTCCCTTGAAATAAACAGACACGCTTCTAACATCCCTCAGAGGTACTGCTTATAGGTTGTCCACAGGCTCACCCATCTGTTTAGCAAACATTTTAAAGGATCCATCCATGAGATACATTCCATTAAAACATGCCAGCAAGCACAACCTAGCTCTCCCCCCACATTTACACCACTCCTTTTGTGCAACCAAACATGGTATTCTCAACCTTCAGGCTTTTTGGGTTATGTCAGAAACGTAACCACTGTCCTTGTGTCATCCATGTCAAAGATGGCCCTTTCTTCCTCCCTCTTCTTTCCCAGATCTAAGCCACTGAGCCTGGAAAGGTTGTCTACTTCTTTTATGCCTCAACTGTGAAATCGATAAATGCTCTCAGCCTTTCCAACTTTATGTTTTTATTTGACAATGGTATACAACAAGAACGATCTATGTGACATGGTTACAGCAGACTATTCTTAGGTGTACTATCACATTACTGCAATTGAACAAGACACTATAAAACAGATTTAAACTAAGTTTTACCCTGCCTTTGCAATGAAGAGTGTGGAAACAGTTAATTACAGCAATTCACCTAACACAATAGAGGGTGATATAGTATCCACATCCTTCACCAGTTGAACTTTAAGGCAGTACACTCAATGTAGTTAAAAAGAAGAAACATCCAACTCAGGGTGTTATCCTAGCTGGCACAGCTACTTTATTACCATTATTCAAGAACATGTTCCATTTTTCAAGAAGCACACATTTACAGTTCCTCTCATCCTTCCTCCCAGACTTTTCTACATACGCTCTGCAGTGCACTGACCTCTAGAGTTTTGCCACAAAAATAGAGGTAAGTAGGAAGGCAATGCAACATTTCTGCCCAGTTTGGGGGTACCTTACCCACCATTAGACCATAGGGCTGGGCTGAGACTCACAATGCAGTTCATAGAAAGTACAAGACAACCATGAATACTTCTAGATAGTATTCACCAGGAACACTTTCCAGACTGCAGTCCTCAGAGCGAAAGTGCCCCCGCCTTTCCACATGCACATGGAAGTTACCGAGACTATCTTATTTAAATGACTTTGTCTCGTTCATTTCCCCTCACTTAAAACCCAAATGAAAACAAACAAAAAAGCAAAAGCCTCAATAAACAAACACACAACAGAGATCATACAAATATCACTGAAAGGGAAAAGCCTGAGACTCTCGTAAGAAACATTAAAAAAGCAAAGCTAAGCCAATCTAGCTGTGTCAAACCCAGGTAGCTTGGGCTACCCAATGGGTCTCCCTGTCCTGATAATTATGTATTTGGGCTGCATTGCCATAACACTGGCTTATGGCAATCACTTTTCTTAAAAAAGAAAAGAAAAATCAATCAATGTGAGCTATGGCTTGACAGGTCTGCAGTAAAGCCCAGCCATGTAGAAAATAGAGCAGCAGCTGCACTACAGGATCAAAAAAACAGGGTGAGCAAACTCCATAATCAGGCACAGTCATCCCCACGAAGAAAAAAAAAAAAAAAGAAAAACACCAAAAAAACAACCAAAAATAATTATAAAAAAAACCCTCATCCCCCAGTGTCTAACAAAACGAAGAGATTTGGGTTTCTGATGCACGATACCCACTAACTTCCTTACAGGTCTATTATTCCCCTCCCCCCCCCCAACACTTAGCTCTCATTGGACTTGAGCATTTTCCAAAGGCAGGAGCAAAAAGCATGCATAACAGCGAGAACTCTAACCTGGGAGACTGCCCTTTGCTGCCACCTTCCACCCACAAGGTTCCTGGAGGGGTCACCATGCCAAGTGTCAAGGCATAACAATTCATGGCGAGCTAAGGTCAGGTAAGCACATCACAGCATCAACAAAGAGCATCTAAATAATCATCTCACAGAAACAGGCCCAGAACAAATCTCCACAGACAACTACATTTTTAGAGTGTTTGAGAAGTTCAAAATACATACAATACTTGTTCCTCTGTTTCCAGCGCGTCAGAATAATGTCTCCATTCAAAGACGTTGCTAATATGCACATATACACTCTATTCAGTGGCCAAATCTTAGGGATTAAATTTTCACCATAAGTATTTCTCTGAATGTAGTAAATTAGCCAATAGAAAATAATCTGTTTTCTACAATACCCACTAAATCTTTCGGAGAAAGGAGAACTAATTCCGATGCCTGTATGATTTCTGACAGTGTTACCAGTCAATAATATTAAATTTAAATTTCTCGTATACATTTAGATGTTTTTTCCATCAGACCTCACCAAAATTACATCGTCATTTCATAACTTCCCTAGTCCTTTCCTCACACCTTGTCCTGCTCACTTTTTCTACCTGTTTCAGTAGCCTCAAGCCTGAAATCATAGGCATAGAAAATGTCAAACCCTGCTTTTATGGGGCATGCCCACAAACTTTATGGCTGGAATGAATGCTGTACAGCACTTAACTATCTGTTTATTCCTATATATTTATATTTATGACTTAAAGCTTCCTCAATGCCTTAAGGAGCTACTTATAGGAGAGAAGTTACAGGAAATAGTGTTAGCTCAAGGTGTTTCGGTGTCTGAGCGGTGTAAATATACATGCTAAAAGTGGCTATGAGACAAGACAACCATGGGAAGTGAACAGCAGTGCAGCGCTCTGGATTTCTGGGGCTCCACTATATTCTGCTCTTCAGCAAAAGGCTTTTCACTTGTCTCTAGTCCTTACGCACCTCTTCGGTTTTTTGGGATTGTCTGCGTACAAAGGAAGGGGGAGAAACAGCAACAAAGCCAAGTGTAAAGGATGAAGAAAAACTGAAGGTCTGTACAACAGAAAAGTACTCAGACACCCTTTGCTACAGCTCCACACAGCAGAGAAATCAGACCCAGAGCAGCTGCAGGCAAGTGTGAGGAGCAATCCAAGCTGCACAGGATATGGGACTATGGCTAGGGCCTGCAGGAAGAGGGTCCTTGTACTTAGGGACACTCAGTACAATCACCTCAATCACTGAAGATGTTCACTGTGTCAGGTTTCCAGCCAAGAAGAGGTTCCTTTGAACCAAGTATCATTGGTGAGATGATCACAGCATAAAACAGTACAACCAAAACCTGTAGCTGCAGCAAAAATAGGTGCTAATAAAGATTAATAAAAATATTCAAGAGAAATTAGGTAATATGAGGATTTGACGTTTAATCCCCATTCTCTTAGAATTAACTCAGTCACCTGTGCAATTCTTATTTCAACATGCTGAAAGTATATGAGGACTGCAACACTTGAAAAACTGCTGGTACGTCACCAAAATACCATTGCATCAAACTGGACTACAAAGATACCTTCAATTTTATAAACAGATTTCTCAGACAAACAGCATTAGCTGGGCACTGCCCTGCTGTAGTAATGCCAAGAAAATAAGGGGTACCCTTTGGCGTCGTTCAGCCTTTTCCTTCACTGAACCCCACTGAAGAGGGTCAGCAGCTGCTGTGCTGACACGCACTGGCACTAACAAGTCCTGTGGAAGCACTGGCGGACAGGCTGCATGTGGCCCGCAGGAAGCCAGCATTGTCCTCCTGTGGCCTCTCTTTCACACTCCAGTACACTTCAACTGAAGCAAAAGCCCGTGTTAGCTGCACGTCAGCAAGCTGCGGACTCAAAGCAACAGGTACAGGGATAAATAATAGAAGCCAATACATCTGAGAGCAACTGAAAAGAGAAAAAGATTGGAGACAAAGCAAAGCAAACAGCAACATGATAAATAAAGTAGCTGAGCTGAATTCAAGTGTCACCTGTATGCACGAGGCCATTGCACACAAACATGGGAAAACTGCGCACACTCGGTTTGAGCCGTCCTCTAGGGGTACGGTGACACGACAAATTGTGGTCTGCTTCTGGGAAAGCAATTCTCATAATTCCTCCTAAATTCCAGGACATGGGAGTAGGTAAGAAATTTGTGGACATTTTATAGACATTTTCCTCTGAACAAAGTAGGTTTTCTCAAGGTGAACAACTGCAAAGAACTGAGGGTGGTCTGTACTGCTTCATCATGTACCTTAATGCTCACCCTTGTAGTCAAGGATTTCTTTGGAATACCTAAACTAAATCTATACTCTTTTAGTTTAAAGCCATTACTCCTTGTCCTGTCACTACACATCACCGTATGCTCATGTTCTTAGTACACCTGTTTGTAGGAACCACGTGGGTGTTGGTGTCACAGATTTTCCAGATGAAAATCTACCACAGCCAGGAGCAAAGGCTTAATTCACATTAACATATAACACTACAGATTTTTTTTTTTTTAAAACCCTGACTTACCTCTTCTCTACCTACTGGATGAAAAGAAATTTCAAGGTCACCACTTCCAATCAGTATAGCTGCACAAAAGCATTACTAGTAAGAACTGCAGATCAGAATCATGTTTTTACTGCTGTATCATCTGATTCCTGTACTTTTCATCAGCATCCCATGTGATTTGGTTATTTTTGCAGCCTTTTTGCATTTGCAAATATTCTAGCAAATGGTATTAGAGGAATATTCCAGTCAGTGTTGAAAGGATGCACATTTCAAATAGCATATTGCATCGATGATGCAAATTTAGACAGGCTCAATGAAATGCAGAAAAGATGGGAAAGAACAGATTCACTAAGAAACATTCGCTGAAGTTCCTGAAGAGCATGGAATTAGAAAAAAAAATCTCCGTTTGTGCAGGAAAAGAAAGAAGGGAATTGGACAAATGCATTGTTTATTCTGAACCATCTTTAAACTTCACTGTTCACTTTATGACCTTGAAATAGAGTTTGAATCTAATCATCCTAAGTACCTGTACACAGTCCTATTTGGCTATGTTTTTTGTCATTTTGCTAAATACGGACAGAATCTGCTTAGATGGCCCTAAAATATCTTTGACATGTAGACAAAGGAATCCCACCCTCATTAACTAGCTGAAAAGCAGTATGAAGGGATCATCATATAAAAGACATCTCTTCAGAGGGACACGTGTTAATTCAGCACCTACAAACTACCTGAAGCACATTCCCAAGCCAGCAACTTTGATTATATACCATAATACTCCCTGTGTGCATGCCATTTCGAAACCAGAGATGTCAAACTTTGACAATGCTAAACAAAACCTGTAAAAACCCTACAAAGTACAAAAGCATTAGTTTTTGTTTTCACATTTGCATCAGGTTGACGTTCCTAGAGGAATCTGAGGTCAAAACTTAGGAATTCAGTTCAAGAATTCTGACCCTTATACATGGATACTTCGATTACTAAATCATGCTACCTCTCAGCCCTAAGCACTGCAGCCACCCATCCAGCTTGATAGTTCCCAGTTCTAACTATTTTCCCAAGTTCAAACTCAAATTCTCTGAATACCACACAGTTTGCTGTCAATCTAGCACTGAGAGAAATACAACAGAACCATCGATGCTAGAGATAGCCCAGATAGCTTGACATCTCTTCACGGTGCCAGTTAATGCTATCAGCTAATAGCTAGTTATTTCTCAGACAAAAAGCTGGAGTCTAATCCTGTTGTTCTAACTGAGTTTGCAAAAATTTTCTCCTGAGTTATCTCCCGAGGATTCTCTCGGGATTTTCTTGCTGTGGAACTGACTAAAATGTAGTAGATAAGCTCAGAATTCACCAGAGCACTTGACATTTTCTTCATGGGATGTTTTCATGAAGAATAAGGGGAATATTATGCAGAACAATTGTTTATGCTGCAAACACCAGCCTGAAAGGGGAACTAGTTCTTGGACTCAGAACGCACTTCTATCTGCAACTAGCTAGAGGTAAGGTAAGGCAGAACAACTGGTGGACATCAGCCCAAGCTGCACATCACTGAAGAATGAAATGACCATGTTAACCAATACAAATTCCAAAGTTTACACACAAAAAGAAAAAAGATATGATTCAGGAGACTTCCACTCAAGTTCTTTCACTGCTGAACCACCAGATACAATTTTACTCAACAAGGCGAGGAGCTAGCTAAAACCATCAGACACACCGCAGCTTCTGATGGGACACCCATTCGCACCCCTCTCCCCAAACACATCACAAACAACTCCCTGTCACAGGAACCTTAGCAGAGGGTCCATGGTGTGTAAAGACTGAAAGAAATGAACTCTGCCATTTTAGAGGTGCAAGGCCAGAGCAAGAAAAATGGGAACACTGGCATTGCTGGTGGTTCACAAAGGATTTGCTTCACGGATTATTATAACATGTTAGCCTCCAGGTGTCTCAGCCCGGTTTCTTTCCTAACACTCTGCAGTAAAAAGGATAAAATAAATATAAAACAATTGGAAAAGCATCTGAGGATTCATTACATTCTGTAAACACCTCATTTGCAACATGGTGTTTGTATTTACCTTTACATCCACCCTGATGTGAGCTGCTTTTGTAGTTCTCCATAGACTTAACACTAACCTCTCAGAGAAAACAAAACCACTTTAGAAATTACTCAGAAACATATGAATATAATGAAGGAATATTATTCCCAACCTTGATTTTAGTTTCAGAGGTAAAACAGAAAGTACATTAAGGCTGCTCTGCATAAAATTTCTCAAGAAGCCAGATTTTGGTGTGAACTAGGAAAAAGACTGTTTGAACCCTTTATTGCTTGTATTTGCATTTTGAAACTGAAATTTCCTCTTGAAAGTCTCAATATGTTTCTGTTACCTTCAGGGAACAATAAGGGAGCCCTCCTGTGGATAATGCATCACATTTAAATTCCCATGACCAGCAAGTAAAGACCATGTAACCTAGGGGATAAAATGGCTCTATTTTAGAGCAAAGAGAGTGAGGTGGTAATCCACTGGAGGCTGTAGTTTAATTTAAATGGCTATTAACTTTGTTCCATTGGGGCAGTTATACTTTAACTCGTATCACTTTTCTGAAGCAAAAGAAATCATAGCAAATAAAACATCCTAAGTTACAAAAATGTATCTTAACCAGACAAAAAAAAAGGCTTTTATCTATCCATATAAAATAATTGTTAAAAAAAATAATAAAAATCACTTATGCTTCAAACTCTTGCATACCTGAGGTTTAACTTCAGGAAGAATATTCACGAGGGCAACCATATTGTTCATATTAGTATACTCAGGTACTTTTTCAAGATCACTGCTCAGTCAGGACTCAGTGTTTCATAGTACACCACTACTTTATGTAAGGCATAATAAATAACGTAATACTGGAAGTTTAACACTGAAAAAAATACCTAATTTCTACCCTAACCAACCACTACCAGAACAAATATATATTTGCTTTAAAAGTTTTGTGTAATTTTGCATTACAGGCTACAGGTGTTGAGTTCAATTGAACTTGGAATTCCTCAGCACTCTTCAGGATGGAAGCCGTGCTCTCAAGTTCTTAGCTGCTGAGTGTTTCCATTCTTCAGATTTATGCTTAGCAATCCTTTGAGCTCAATCCACTTACGTCATGCGTTGGCACAATTCTACCAAAGTGAGTTTATTTCCAATAGTTAATGCCAGCATATATTTCCAAAGGAGTAGGAGCTAGTGAAAACCCTAAGCAAGATCCATTAATGTCTCTGCAATGGGATGAAGTTAGGCAATCTATCTTCAAATATTTCCACTATCCCCTTAAAAATCTGTTCTTTAGAATCTGTTATGTCCATTCAAGAGCTCACATGACAGCACTCAAAGATACCTCCTGGTATACTTGGAAACTTAACCTTTCACATTTCTTATGAGATGCTTTGAAAATAATTCGACACAGAAGCATGTCTACAACACAATTTTTCATACCTGCTGTAGAGCATCACATCCTCAGTGATATAACTTGCAATACAGGTCTTTATAATCTCTAACCATGCTGTAATAGCCTTATCAGAGGCTATTAAATAATTTCCTAAGCAATGTAGACCCAGCACTGCTGATGGCACTGAATGAACCAGCAGTATAATCATTTACAACTAGCAGCATCAAAGGGCTGCAAATACAACTTATGTAGATGGTCAGCTTCTTCAGGGTCTATTAAAGCACAATTCAGTACATGATGGTCTGACTTCTGCTAGAATTCCACGTCTCTCTGCTACAACTGCTCAGGGAAGGCACAAACCTCCATGCTCTTCTTGGCATTTTAAACATGTTTGTGACCTTGTGTCATCACTGCTGGGCACCAGCTGATCGCATTCCCTCTAGCCTGATCAGCCAAAATCCCATTCAAGTAACACCTTCTTTAAGGAGCACAGACTGCTAAATTAATCAGAGGCACCGTTTAGACTGGAGAACAGGAGACAGACAAGGTCTTCCTACCACACAGAACAGTGTAAAGACAGGCCACTTTACCAGTGGGAGAAGAAGTTAAAAGCTCATAGCAGTAGTATTTGTTTGCTTTACAAGGATTCTGGCAAGGAACTGAAGAATATCAAATGCAATTGAAACTACAGGGAGGACGTAATTACTTGTAGTCTGATTTGGTCAGAACACAAGCTCATGCTCTGGTCTAGCTAAACATACTGTGCAGTTCCTGTTGACCACAACTAATCAAGGTTTGGCTTCTGCCTCCTGGGGAGGGAATTTTCTCAAACTTTTATAAAACTAGAGGTATAATTCAGCAATCTTTGCTATTATGATGCTCTTCTACAAACGGAGGGCATATAACCTACTGATGTTTTTGCTTTTGATCTGCTCTCAGAAAAACTGCACATGGTAGAGGATTTCTGCACCAAGCAAAGCAGACAAGATTTCAGCAGACAAGCAAATAAGGAACAAAAGATGATGATGTGCCTTATTTCTCAGTTACCATAAAGGTCCGATTTCCAAATTCATAGGTCTGAGTGGAAAGATTTCCATTTCATTTAACTCAGTTAGTATCAAATCCATAATACAAGACATGGACAAAATGGCTACAAACTCATTACATAAACAGAACACTCCGTTTGGTTTGTACAAGGCAAAGGAAATAATGACATCTGAAATTCAACAGCAACATCAGTTTATAAGCATAAAAATTTTGAAAAACTGGCGCATTTTCAAGGATAAAATAGTCTCTTCTAATGAAGAGAAAGTTTTCACCAAAGTTAAGTGTATGATGAGACATCAGACATCACTCACTGTCTAGATTAGTACATCTACATGGATCATGAGTCTGATCATTAGCAAGAAACAACTACATCCATCAAAAGAACAGTATCATGCATATGGCAAGAGAAGGAGCAATGGGCTTAACATTTCAGATTTGTAGTAACTCCTACACACAGGAAGAAATATCTTCTGTCACAATATCATTTTGAAATCCTAATGCACACAGGTATGTGCAATATTGCCTGTACTGAAAGCTACAAGGAAGGAAGATTTAAATCAAGCTAAGTAGGATGCTTGAAGAAGCAAAGAAAATACTTTCAAGATAGGAGGAACAAGATACAAGCGAAGAAAGAAAATATCCTCTTTCTGGGAGAGGAGCTCTGTTACAGTATTAGGAAAGCAGATCAGTGACAGACTCAACAAATTATTTTGGAATCCACACACTGAATAGCTGTATCCAGAAAATAAATGTCTCACAATGACAGGTCTCAAGAATTTCTAACAGTTCCCCTACTTTATGGTCAGCCAAAAGTTACAAACACCTCCACCTTTCTTAACAGTTTTCTGGAAAAAAACTATCATGAAACAAATTTCCAAAACTTCACAGGTTCTTTTGATACTAAAAGGAAATAATTTCAAGTTTGGGGTTGAAATTTGAGTCTGGCCACATTGCAGCAACTGTGACTCATAAAAACTTGCCCTAACACAGCACTGTAAAGTAGAAAGAGGTAAAAAGGCATGATATTAAGCCAATTTCAAAGAGCTTTTTGACTGGAGGCAGATTTCAGTGACTAGCTTTCATGATACCTCCAGCTCCCACCCTTCACTGGAGTATGAGCCAGGGTCACCACAGTGCTAGAGATAGCAATACACAAGATAGAAAGGTGGGGGAAAACAAAATAACAAGAAGATTCATGGCTAAATTCAGAGTATTTGCAGGGTTTAATGTATCTCTTTAGATATCTTAATTGCACATCAATCTTCCTCAGATGGAGAATGAGAGCTGAACGTGCAATCCTCCAGCTCAGCACCGAGGGCAAACTGGAGTTAAAAGAGGAGAAAAGACATGCTCAATCCAAACTGGATTTTCTCCCGTCTTACCATGAAAAGAGAAGCTTTTCCTTAGTGCTTGCCAACACAGGGAAATTATTACAGAACAAATAACAATGTGACTTAACAGCATTCTGCCCATAATTCCCTTATTCTCTACCTCGAGTTCTTTTTGGCAGTTAAGCTTAATCCACTTCTAACCCACACAAAGGCACGTTCAGTGCAGGGTGCCCACGCAAGGAATTAGTGCAGAATAAGTATGCTAAGCTAACAAGACCTCAGCGCAAAGTTCTTCATCAACCTTCACTGTCAATGTCATTCTTGCTATTCACAGAGACTTAAATTGCCAAGGCAGGAAAAAGAATTAGGTGAGAATATTTGCTTTCCAGTCCTATCTCTGGAAGACAGACAATTTCTCCTCTCCTGGTACCAGTGCGGGCCACATCTAAGCTATCCAGTCACATTCAGAGTTGCATACCCAAGATAACCCAAGAAACGACTGAAGCCCAGCCTAGTCTATGTTTTGATGGGCCAGACACCATTCTCTTTCATGGCTTTAAGATCTGCCTGATTTACTTGTTTCCAGACAGAGCATCTACATTTCATATACATCTTATAGCATGAGCAACTTATATGTGCAAAGAAAACAAGAAAAACATTGGTTTCAATCCAGATTTACCAGATACAAACTGGAGACTTATGTAATCACCAGCTGGTTTATTAGTACGTATGACCTTGTCTGCACTATCAAAATCCAAAATGAGTGAAATCACTAGAGCTGAGATTAATGTCCCACGCTCCAGTTCTCATGTTCCCCTACTCTGAGTCCACATTCTTAGAAAAACAGGAACACAGAAATGCCACATAAAATAATTCCCATCCATATCAACAGTATTTTGTTCTAAGGACAGACTAACATCAAACACACATAGCACGAACCCCAGCCACCCTCTGCCTCCCCCAGGCAAGCCAACAAGAACATGTGATGAGCAGTCCCATTCTATAATGCACAGGAGTCGCGCTTTAAACTGCGTGCTTTACAACACTGCAGGCTTACGTCTCCCTTAAGGTTCAGGGGTATCTAAAACCATCACAGACTTAAACGAAGACTATCAGGATTAAAATTATGGAGTACTCCTTGACAGGCATATAATGATACACCTTCAGACCTTTTTTAACTGCCTTCCCCTAAATTACTCGTTAGAGACTATCAGAACACATTAGAAAAATCTAGTTTAGCTTCCCCTGTTGCTGTTATTGATTTCAAGGTAAGAGACACGCACAAAGCAACAGATGAACTACGTGAATGCATTCCACTTTCTCCTTATGAACTACTCATTCTTGCTTGCTAACCCAGCTCTCACATCTGAATTCTGAATAACAAAAAATCGAGATGTCTCTCCTGCTTCCAAAAATAAGGGTGCTTGAGTTCTCTTTTACTATAAATAAAGTGTAACAGAATCTGTGAGTTCTTTGGGGGACAGAGAAGCCTTGTCAATTTTTAAAACCAAACCCACATTTTGAATCAGCAGTACATTTCACATTCCAGGGTCTGGCATCTTTACCATAATGTAAAACCTGCACTAGCAAAAAGATTAAGAAGAAAAAGCACTCGTCTGCCCTGGAACTCTGCTGCCCTTAGGCATGAGCCAGAAATAATCCCAGAGGCAGGGTACAAATGAAACGTCTCGTCAGCTCACAGGCCTTAATGCATTTTACCTTAAACATTTACATTAACAGATGGACCCCAGCAGTGCCATAAACTCGCTCCTGAGCTCATTTCCATGTCACTCCAGGCCCCACTCATCATTGGCCGAACAGCAGAATGTCACAAGGGGGCTGAGCCAGAACAGAGGAGAGAGACAAACGGCATGAAATGATTAGTGTCACCTACATATATGCATTTGACCTCCGTTAGAAAAGACAGAGATGGAGAAAAATTGAAGGTAGTAGAAAAAGGAAAGAAGGAAGGAAGGAGATGATCAGATGACCCTGTACCCCCTGTACCACCAGGAGTACAAAATAATAATAATAATAATAATAATAATAATAAAAATAATAAAAATAAAAAAAAATCAACCATCACACTGCTGAGGATCCAATGCTCTTTTTCTTTTTTTAAAAAAAAATAATAAAAAAAAAGCAGGGGTGGGATGCGGTTGTGTGCTGTGAAAGTGGCCTAGGCTGGTTCATGCTTTTTAAGAGAAGGAGACCGAGTGGCTCTTTGAGTTCAGGAAGCGGCCTGATACAGCCAGGCTGCTCATACCACACTGGCAAGAGATGTAAAACTCTCAGATCAGTCCCGTGGTCATGTACATGACTTCACCTTTTGATGAATTCCTAAGACAATCTCTAAATTCTCATCTCTGTCACAAAGTGATATTGGTTTAACCAAGGGAAGAAAAGAAATCTGAGCCCTGTTAGGGTAGGTTGAAAGATAACAGCTCTTGAGCTCTTCTGTGGATGGGGTTCCCTATAGCAGGGAAATAAATTTTAATTTGTTTGTGTCATTTTTTCTTGGCCAAATGTCAGCAAGAAATTGTCAGAACAGAGATGCCTGCCAAAACAAAAATCTCAAGTGCAAGTGGAAAAACCACAAATCAATCTAGCTGAACTGAGTGAAGGATAAGAACACAAATGGATAAAAGCTGGCACAAGCTGATACTTCTTTATTCAGGGGCTGAAGGAGACGAGCAGCAGAGGTTGTTCTATATTCTCACCAGGCTCTTCCTCAGAAACCATAGGTGCTCAAACTGTCCCAGACGTATAACACACTGACTCATCTAAGAACATTCCTCTGAAGTGGACAAATATCAGCTCCATTTTACAAGAAACTGAAGCACATCAGAATCGAAGAAAATTGCCACCCCACAAAGAATGTCTACAGTCAGAAAGAGAAGTGATCTGAGTCACTCAAATCTCAGGGTAGCGTCATTACTGTCCAGCAATGCCCCGGCCATGCAGCTCTCCCTCTTCCCAGTGCGAGCAGGAGGCAGGTACTGGGATGAACTAGCAACGTGGTCTGCTTGGCTTTGCTGTGATTACAAGCCAATCCATGCCTTCATCTGAGAGATGGTGCCTTTGCTTATTAAAAGAAAAGCTTATTTTACTTCTCTAAAACGCCTCCGGGAATATAAGAAACTGCACTTCACTTGGCTTCCAAGGATTTTATACTGTAAATTTGGGTACCAGACATACACTTTTAAATGAATGACAGTGCTCTACTGTAAAGCTTCATCTTCATAAGGAAATCCCATTGTGTCAGATTACAAAACGATAGTATTCTCTTTAAACTAGACTGAGTTTGACTACTCCCACAATCGTTATACTGTCTTTCAGTCTGAGCCAATATGTTAGACAATTGTGAAAGATACCCACAAGTAGTGCTACAATTTCACAAAGGCTCTTCAGCAGCAGTTCACTATCACCCACTGACATCACAGGACTTGCACCAGTACATCCAGGTGTTTTTGAAAAACTTATTCTTCAGCAAAATTTAAGATCACATTCATAAAATGCAACTTTTTAACTTACTGCACTTCAATAGCACCTGAAGACATGCACAAGTTTTCTGTGCTCTCTGTAGTTTAGAGGCTAGTTAATAAAAAGCCAAGCTTCATAAAACACAAACAGAAAAAATGAATTCTTCAGAAGGGCTGATACTTGGGATTTGTGACAGTCACACATTCCTTTCTATCTCTAGACTTCAACAGTATCTGCCTTGAGGAAAAACTCTGCTCCTAAAATGAGTCAGCTGTATTCATGATAACCCATAATTTCTAATTTTCCCTTCATCTGTTTAGCTGAAAGCCCTGCCAGTACCTACCTAGGAGTCAAGGCTAGTCACACTTAAAAACAGATACAAGAGAACTGCTGGACACGTTGCTAGGACAGAAGCCCTCACTCTCCCATCTTCAACGATTTTCAATTATAACTGAGGGACTGCCTCGGCAGGGGAGGGACAGCCTTGTGGAAATGGTCAGTCAGATTACAGACAGCTATATTCTTTGAATATTAATAGCAATAATAAACTGGTTACAAATTATACAGATCAGTTTGGCTGAACAAAGCCCAGCTGTGACCTTTATCTTGAACATTTTCAAATTCAATTAATCAGTTAATTATTGGGGCTTTTTTCTGAAGTCTCTCTCATTTAGGCTTTGACCGGGGCAGAAGAATGTTTGATTTTACACTTTCAGGCAGCACATAGTGAGGAAACACTGGGAATCCAGCAACAGGACTGTTTCTTCAAACGTGATAACAAAGAAAATTTCACCAATGACAGTAAGAGGCATGAGCCTATGATTTTGGGATGCCGTGGCTTAGATGTTACACTGCAACAATATTCACTTTCAGCAACTGAAATGCAAGACTGGATGTTGCCGCGTTCCTCCTGCACTAGACTCAGTCAACATCCCACAGGGGTGCCGTGGGCTGGCATTTGAGGTGCCTCCTTACCCCGAAGGCAGCCCTCAGAGCTCCCTAAACCTCACGGCCAGCATAGTCACTGGGCAATTCAGCCAGCACGGCTTGCAGAAGCCCCCTCTGGATTCACACCAGGTTTCCCCTTCCCTCCCTGTGTCTCCTTACCCTCTCAAACAAGTCAGTGACAGAACATGCCCTCATAGCTGCAACACTAGGTAATTTATTATTTTAATTACATTTCTGTTTTCTGCTCATTAAAAAGCAACAACAACAAGAAACACAACAAAATATATTCTACAAATTTTAGAAAACTGCATTTCTTAAACACACATGCCAATCATTTTTGAGCAGCCAGACTTTTCCAGTAATTACCAGCTAGGATAATGTAGTCCTTTTCCATTAACTGTAGCCGGCACTTAGGATTGGCACAGACATCACCGTATGTGCTGCACCACCTGGGGTACGGGCACGAGGCTTGTGTTTGGGCTATTTGTATATGTTCAGAAAACACACGCCAACACCAAACACTGCTGAAAACAACTTCTGTCTGTATGTCCTGAGAGAACGTGGCTGACTGCTATGGGGGCAGCTATCCTCATAACTCTTCTTGGAGCAAAGGGCTTCGTAATGGGGATCACATTAGTTGTCTACGTTCAAAGGTACTGGCCCTTGTAATGGTGACTACTGCGTGCCCTCCATGGACTCCTCCCCTGAGCCATCCCCACGTGTTCCTGCCATAGGAATTCAAGACCCAGAACAAAAACATATGAGCACAGCTCTGTTCCTTGCAGAAGGTTTCTGCAAGGTCTTGCTCTCGTTTTTATGTCATTTTGACTCCACTGTAAATGAAAGAAAGCTACGCCGTCTGTTAGGGGATGAGATCACTGTAGTGAGTATTTCACTGCCACTGGGGCAAACTTTTGCTCATGAATCTTTTCTGCTCCTTCAGTGAGTGGCGATTTAAGCACGTTACGTTTATAGCACCGCTTCCATGGAGGGAGAGTGCTGTGAGCTAGGGCTGCAAGTGATGGGTCCCACGGGAGCTAAAACACAGATGTCATAAAAAGCCATTTCAGAAATTGTACACAAAGACACAGCTGTGCAGTGGGAAGGAAAACAGGTGGCACCGGCACCAGGGGCTAGCAGAGCATGGAAATAAACACACTGCCTCTCGCTATGCTACAACATTGTCACAAGGTATCTTCAAAAAGGACCCCTTAAAAAGAGGCCTCTTAGAAAAGCCCCCTTTGCTCATTGCTTTTGGAGAAGATGCAGAGGTCAAGCAGCCTCTTCAGACAAAGCATCCCCAGAGCATGGAGTGCATTTGTCTGTGATCTGGGAATTTACACAAGCTACCAAAGACTTGTGAAGGCAGCTGGAGTTAAGAGCCCCTCAGCAATATACTAAATCAGTCCCACTCTCACCCTGGAGTCCTCTACTTCGAAGCAGCTGCTTTTCGACTGCTTTGGTTCAGTTCTGCACCCTGAGGTTGAATAGGACAGTTATCCCCTCACTCAGAGGCAGAGAGTCAAGGTCAAGAGGCAGCAGCTCAAGCAGCACAGGAGCCAGGAGCCATCTCGCTGCCACTTTCCAGTCTGCTCACAAGAGCAAGCTGCTTCCTTAATCCCTAATCTGGCATTTTGCAGATGAATTCTCTGTACGACAGATTTTGAAGACTTGCACAGCTCTCTCCTCAGTGGCTAGACTAGGACAGCGTGATCCTATTAGGATGCGAGGTCATGCAATTTACTGCCATAAATCAGCCTCCTTGGTTCAGGTTTCGAAGGTCAGAGTGGCTCCATCAGAGCCATATCGCAGACACAGCAGGGAGCTCCCCAGTTCATCGACATCTGACACCCTGCAGGATTTTTAAAGTATGTTCTGAAAAGCAACACCAATAAAAATGACAGAGCAGAGCCCCCTATTTTTTCATCCTGTGATTCCAGATCAAATGGTCTGAACAGGCATTCAGAAGCCTAATGTACCCATCTGCACCACACGTTGTCTCTTATGTCACCATCCACAAGGCCCTTCCTGTTTGGGGAGCACAGCTAGCAGTTCTGGTGCCTTCACCATAAACACAGTGGAAGGGCTACTCTGCCCCTTACACTTTGCAAAGGTACTAAACCTAACATTTTTCAGAATGATACAAGCATCATCCAAATTGGTAAACTGGGACCAGGTCTGTGGCATCTGTGCTTGTTTTCATACCAGCTTTTTTAATTCTTTCCATTCCAAAGAGCTGCAGAGTAATGGCATATGTTTATGTCTGACTGTGTCAGTCTGCAGAAAGCAGAGATTTGTGTGCCCAACCGATTCTCAAAATCATTGAGAAAGAGGTCAGGTTGGTCATATTTGAGACACCAGTAAAATGCAGTTAATTTATCACCATTAAAGAAGCATATTAAATATTTCTCTTTGTAATGAATAATGTCTTCCTCCACGTTGTTTCCAAGGGCTCCGAGAGGTAGCCTAGCAGTACAAGGTGCAGCGGTGATGAGAGGCACCCAGCTTCAACCCACAGCAATGCCACACAGAGGCAATAGCATAGCTGGTGTGAAGAAATCAGGTTTAGAATAAAGAGTCAGATTTAGAATAAAGAGCATTCAGGACAACTGTAGGTTGGGAAAAGTAATCTTACAAAGAAAGCAAGGACCCAGGAGAGTACTACAGCATTAAGTTTGTCTCTTCAGTAGATTCTTCAAAACTTAGTCTTATTTACCTGCAAAGTTAATTACGGGTTTGTAAAACATCAATATATACTGGGTACAATTTGGATATCCCCAGTTTGCTCTCTGAGGGCAACATACAGTCTATTTCCAGTTAAGCACCCCAGCAGATCTATAATGAAGGGCACTGAGCACACAAATCCCTTTAGCATCAGTAGGAAGCCAGATTCCTCTCGGTGACTGCAGGGGTATCAAGGTAGCTGGATCAAGCTCCTCACCTCAGTGCATGAATTCGCGCTTCTCATGCGTGAAAATCTTGTCATTACATTTTTGGGGGAAAAATATGAGTAAAAACAATAATGGGTAGTAGCTAATTCTTCCTTGCCCACTGGGGCTTTGACTCGGCCCTGCTACAAATGCTTTTCACTCATTTAGCCACCTGTGGCCACAGTCCCATCTGCATTCAGAGATGCCTGGCTCTGCTAATTTTTACATCTCAAAGCAGTCCATCTCGGAGCACCCAGCAGGCTAAGCTCTAACTATTGATTACTCCTTAGCAGAAATTGCTATGGCCCTGTTTGGCCACAGGCCAATGATATCAGATTTCCCCTGCCACCCCCTCATACCTTCACCAACTCCCCCCTTTTTTTTTTAATCATAAATTAGTTAAGTGCCTGGCAGGGCCAAGGCCCTTCCCCCTCCTACTCTCCCCACAACCTTCCCTTTGACTAACTCACCAGAGCTCCAAAATGGCTCTTTGTAAATCTAATTGAAACAAATGCTATTGACCCAGACACATTTGCAAGTAAATCTGGTTGGACCTCAATCAGAGAGCATGTGTCTGACACCAAATTATGCTTAAGTGCTGCAGCTAGAAAAATGGGAACGCATGCTTTGGCAGATAGAGAGACAAAGGGAGGACTTAATTAAAGGACTGAAACATATGCCACCAAACCCAGTAAATGAGATTCAGAGCTGAGAGGAGAAATGTAGGGCTGCCTCTTATTATAGGAATCTAGCACTAAGAAGATTTGTTGCCCTCTAAGAATGCTTGGGCACAGAGAAAGATCCTACTCTGCTGTGAAAAGGGCAACAATCACCGACAGAGGCAAAGGGAAAGTTAACTACATTGCAGAAGACCTGAAAATGTCACCTTATTTTGTGATTAGGGATTTTCAAGTCCAAAACTGAAGATGAGGAACGCAGTCTGCAAACCCTGCTCCCAGGAGTTATCTTCAGAAAGGCCACAGCACTGCTAAAGAAGTCAGTGCAGCTACCAGCCCTGTCCTCACCCAGAGGGTAATCTGCCATGTATAACCGAACCATGAACCCCAGCAAAACCAAAAGCAGCAGACAGACAAATCTTCCATACGATAACCTCAAACAGCACAAGGGAAGATGATGTCCTGAGGGGAAGGCACAATGCCATGCCAGGGCTCCCTGAACCACAACACGTAACAATCAGTGCTTGCTACAATTCAAAAGGAATAAAAATATTATGATCTGCATCAACTGGGGGGCGAGAAGAAGATGGTATGAGATATTCCTTAAAATGACTTGGTCCATTCCCACTGCAAACAGGTCAAGGCAGCTCATGGGTTTTATTTAGCTATGTTCACTTGTGTGTGATATTTTTGAAAGCAAGTACGCCAATATAAAGCTTAGTTTGAAAATCATTCTTCATGTTGGCACAGTAACAATGGCAACTGGTCTCGGATCCTTTTCAATAAATAGTATGTGCTGCATAGCTTCATGCTATGATGATGAAACTTCTTTGTTCATAATAAATGCATTAACTGAAAGTGAAAAATTGTTTCTAACACCTGCTAGAGTACATGAGAGACTAGCAAAATACCTTCTTCCTGAAGGGTTAAATAAACCTGAAGAATGCACAACCAAACTTCCTAGGCCGGCATGTGCCACTGAACTTTCCGAACCTAAGTCCTCTGATCCAGCCCTCCTAGAAATCAGCACGGCCCCTGCTGCTGCCGGCCGGGCTCCCACTGAAGCGAGGCAGGCGGTCTCACAGATCAGTGGGCAAGTTGTGCCTCTGATGGGTTTGACTGTCACATAAACACAGCGAGCTATGCCAGCAGCGATGGCGAGGCGGGGTAGCGGGGGGATTCGATACAGTTCACAGCCCGCGCAGCACAACATCCATCAGAGCAACAGACCCAGCCCACAGCTCTCCAAGGCTGGCTTTCGCAGCAGGGGCCGGTGGCTGCCAGTGCTGTCCTCTGGCCTGCCTCTTCTGATTTTTCTTCGAGCCGCGAATCCCCAGAGCAGGGAAGAGCAGCATCCCGTGGAAACAGCAACAACCAAAGTAACAAATAAAAAAGTGTTTTCAAGCACAGAACCACTCTGCTGTCTCTGTGACCTACCGGAGCACATGGCTACAGCCTTCCCAGCCAATTCCTTTCCTCCTGAGCTTGCCACTTCTCTCAGAGAGGTCCTGACAAATACAAACTGTCCAGGACACTTTGAAAAGCATCCCTGAGATGCCCTACCTCTTTCTCAAGGGAAACTGAATGCCTCGCATGCCTCTGAAAAGAGATAATGACACAGGCTACATTTAATGCCCTAAACTACTATTCATCAGTTCCAAATAGGAATCACAGTACCTGGCCCCTGGAAGCAACTGTGGAAAGGAATGAATCTCAGGTAAGCATTTCTGGGGTTTCATTTGTTGTTGTTGGTTGGATTTTGTTTCATTTTTTTGAAGTGGCACTAGAGTCCCAAGGAGACCCCTTTGCTCACTGTTGTGAAAAGCTCACAGGCATCAGTGGACTACTCAAAAGAGTAAGTGCCTGTCTGGCAATCTCCATGCACCTACCATCTTCTCTTAGCATAACTGGTGCCTATTCAGAAAGAGCATATTTCAGCAAAAAAAATTAAAAAATTACTATGATACACCAATCAATTTAGAAAGATGCATACCTGGCAACTTTTCTCTCTCCTCTCACCAAAATGATGTACCTGTGACAGAACTGCAGTATTTAACTTTAAGCACCCCTGGAGACCGGAATCCCGGTTTCCAGCTGGACAGAAAGCTAGAGAAAGCTGACAGAAGGCGTGGAGCTGCCCTTGGGTCCGAGCTGACGGGGAGCAGAACGCCACCTACCGCGGCATTCCTGCAGCGTTTGGTCATCCCAAATTCAGAAATCATAACCCAGTAATTGCAGATAGGGACTTGCAGTTAACAAAGGTGAAGAAAAAAAGAAAGAAATGCAAAGGAATTGAAAAGAGATAGGAAATGTATGTCGGGTACCTCAACAGATACTGACAAGAATAGAAAGGAAAAAAACACATGTGAAAAACCTAACAAATGGGGGCCAATGCATACCATGCAGACCTCATGCAGTGTCCACTCTCAGAGACGTCACAGCCCTGGTCAGCTTTGCTGCTGCCACGTTCTCCAGGAGAGGAGAGCTTTGCTGACACCGCGCCCGTCATCCCAACTACTGCTGACAACTTCAGGGAGCATGCGAATGGGAAACTGATGCCTGCGTTCAAAGGGTGCTGTCAAACCCAGATAATAAACCATGCTGCAAGGCAGCAGTGCCTAAGTGTGTGTAAACACCTACAGGATCCATACATACCCACACATTTACATATCCTCAGCTGTATCTGCTGTGATGAGGCTGCACGAATCGAGCCAGCCTGGGGTGGTATTGTGAGGCACAAAGCGAGCTTATCCACATGACAGCTGCACTAATCCCTTTGATCTGCAGTGACTGGGTTGCCTCATTGCTGTATTACATAATAATAGAAATTAAGATTAGCTACAGTAAACAGTAATACAGCATGAAATATAGTCAGGGCTTGTTCAGTGGACATTAGGAAGACAGACAGAAATAGCACAGCACCTGGAGAGAAAAAAGACCGCGCTGAGGTTTTAACATGAAATTACAAAGCCGGACATACCTGATGTTGCTCATCCCTCACCCCCAAATTCTGATAACCTTGCACCAGTTTTGAACTGGCAGCAAAACCCGAGCCTCCACCATTCTTAACTCACCTCAGAGTTGGAAGATGCTGGCAATCCCTGGAGATTTGGCCCTAGTCAAAGCTGCAGTATCAGTTTTCCACCAGAATTAAAGCAAGGGGGCACTTGCTTATCTACCACTTCCTCCATGCAAGTAAACCCTAACCTTAAGGACAGAGCAAAAGTATTACTCCATATTCCCAAGGGTGATTTAACTAATAGCAGTAAGAAAACGCCAGCAAAGGGAAATGCAATATGGCATTAAGGCATTTCAGTGTTTATATATAACAGTTTTTAAAAGTTTTCGGGAAAGATTGGCACCTGTTTAATTTCTTGGCAATATAACACTACTGAATATGCTTCTTTACCACTTGTCAGTGAGGATGGGGGCTACTGACTTTGAAAGATGCAGTTTGTTGTCACTGCAATATTGAAAGTACTTCTAAATTTTTAATTCCATCCCGTCTTCCTTTTTCTTCTTTTACTGAAGGAAAAGAAAAAGGATGAAAGACCTAAACCCTTTACAATCCAATCCAGAGATTAATGTTTTATGAAGAAATCCACAGTGTGTAAATTCATGGGTTTTGTTACTGTCTAGGGCATTACAAAAGCTGACAACCAAATTATCAATTTATGGGCTACACAGCGCTAACCCAGCAAAGCAGCAGCGTATTTCATACAGGACAGAGCTAATTAAACATACAACACTTGGGCTGTAATTTGGTGAGGCAGTGGTTTACCAAACACAAAAATCGGACCTCCTCCTCCCAGAAAAGCTGAGTATTATTGCCTCCTGTCTCAGGAAAGTGTTTCTCAGAGGGCACGTGGAGCAGTCACCTCCCCCACTAGCAGCAGTCAGCCATTTCCTACATCACAAAGCCCGACTTGGAATTTCTAAAACAGTAGTCAGACTCTTCCTACCAAGATAAAGCAACACTTTTTAATCCAAAGTCAGTCACATACTAAAATAAATCTCACTAAGAACAGTGAAATCAGAAACTTCCCATTTAAGTCATTCCAACCGATGAATATGAGATGCTATCTCTGACTCAGTAAAGCCTTGGCAGTCTACACCATCACGTGGGCCTGGGCTTTAACTTCCCGGCTGAGCAGAAGACAAATCCTGAGTTACATCCTGAGCAACATGCTGAGACAGCTGATGTCACAGCTAAACATAACTGGCTTTTGGAGGAGCAGAGCAAACTCACATTGCAAATTCATACATCAGCCAAACCACCTTGCTGAGATCACGGTGCCCCACTGATGGCATTATGCCAACTCAAGAATACCTCTACTGAGATTAGCATAGTAAATTTGTTACATCAGAAATGGTATAGTATAAATATTCATCTACAGGACAATGCATAGGATCCCCATCCCTTCTTTTTCAGTGACTCCTAAAAAACGTCTGATACATCTCTGTAAGAGAGCTGCCAGGGCTATACACAGGCACATGAAGCAGGTTACAGGATATATGCAGGCTAAGTGGTTTTCTGGCAGTTTATTTTGCTGTCACTATTGTTTTTAACAAAGCTGTTTTCTCTAGAGGAGGCTCTGAATGGCAGAGCAGTCCCTGCATCAAAGTGGAGGAGAGGCAGCTAAAGAGTTCCAGGAAAGCCTGGCTAACTTCAAAGCCACAACTGACCCTGTTCAGAAACAAAGTACAGATTCAAGAGCCTAAAAAACTGAGTCCTCACCGTTTGTCTTAGAGAAATTGCATGGGCTAGTTTCCAGAAAGGGATGTGATAACACAGGCCAAATCATAGCTGGGACTGGAAATGAAAGAATCTGCAAAGCAGCTACAGAGGGAATGTGAAGAAAGAAACGTAATGGGGACCTTGTTGCTTGGCCATGATAATGATGCTAATGGTTCCAACCTAATAAACCTCCAAGAACAACACACAGCATCCCTCCAAGAAAAAGCAAAATTGGAACTTGACATTACCTTCAGGTACACTGTGTTCAAGAGACCCTGGCCCAGTGCTGCCTTCAAAAGAGCCAGCACTCTTCCCCTCAGCTCTGACAAGACCCCCCTTCATGTCCACCGTCCAACCTATGCCCCAAGAATCATACAAAACATAGAAGGCATTACAGCTGCTACCAAAAAGCTGATGCCTCTCCACAAAGCACAGTCAGTCTTCTTTGGAGCTGTCACCGAAGAGCTGACCCTGACCAGCTCTGCACAGAGGGGATCTCTGACTGTGCAGTCTAGCTGTGCTGCTAGGAAGAGGTATTACTGTCACATCCATTTACCTTTGCTAGCTCCTGGCAGCACTGGTAGGCTGTCAGGAGAAAGAAATGAGCTAATGTTCACCAGCAGCCCCTTGCCCACTGCAGCTTTGTGGACATGACAAGCCCTGTCATTTCTCATATGCAAAAAATCAGAGTAATCATGCCTCTCCCCTCCAGGATGATATAATGGTATCTGCAAAGATGGAGAGGAGCAGCAGCATCTCTGGTGTTCAGTAAAGACTTCAGAATAACAATATAAAAAATTAAAATAAAACCAGAACACTTTTTTTTTTTTTTAATACCATCTTGAAGGAAGAAGGATGTCATTAGCATTAGGATGTCAAGGAAGATGGAAATTAGCTGACTGTTATTGAGGGAAAAAAAACCTTGAAGCTAGTCCCTCACTGTTGGTCCTTTCGATAGCTCTGCCTGCCCAATTCAGAACTCCCACTCTTGGCACCTCCTTGTTTTTTCTATCTTTGAAGCTGGAACGGGGAGCTGGTGCCCACAATGCCCACACCACAGATTTTTCCCTACTTCCAGAACTGCACAGACCACAGCCACAGAGAGAGAAGAGCTGCTACTGCCACTCAGCACTGAGGCTGGTGCTGATCCACTCTGCCAGCTGGGGGAGCAGGAAACAACATGGAAGGCTGGTACCCTGAAATCCTCTGGTTAAAGGTTGATGTTTTTCTGCTCCTCTCTACCTCCCCTACTTTGCCACCTCCTGTCCATGAGATCTTTCCATCCGAAGAGCCATTGCAGTTCCTACCCTCGTGATTCATATTCCAAGACCTTACCCACACTAGCATCTACGAGGAGTCAGGCGCCTTTGGCAGGGTGTGCTATACTTCTGCTCAGAGAATAAAACCACAGAAGGCCACCACCTCTTACAGCCTGTGTGCTCCCCATCTGTTAAGCCACTCCTGTCTTGACCAGCTAAGACTCTTACAAATACTGATGAATACAATGGTTCAAGTAACAACTGCAAGAAGAGAAGCCCCTCAACAGCTGGCTTAAGAAGATCCAGGCAGCGCTTCACAAAAATTATCCTAAATTCTTCTGGACTGCCCTTTGTCACTGCTGATTACTGAGAATCTTGTTCTTTGCGAATTTGACTTGCCACAGTCTAGTGCACAGGTCATCGCAACCAGCCATGCAAAGGGGTACTGTGATGCGATGAATACATTGTGCAAAGTCTCTGAATGCCTCTGACACATCCATGAAAACAATCGCACTAAGGGAGCTTCAGCTGACCCAGAATGCCTTTCCATACATGGATACTTGTGTTTACACATTTGTAACATGTTTGTGTATACACGTTTGCAGAAAAATATACAGGTCTAAACGCTAGGACACACCAACTGAGAACAAACAAGATGACCTAATAGGCCTAATTGTTGCCACGCAAGGCAAACAATGGAAGTTTATCAACTAAAAATTCAATTCCTGTCTTGGTCAAGAATCCAGAGCAAGGGGGAGAGGAAAAGAAAAAAAAAATCTCAAACCCTAACACACAATCCCTGTCCAGCTGAACATGAAGGAAATATTTTTCCACCATCAATGCAACGTGCCAAGATAATCCACATTAAAATTCACCTGTGTTGTCACCTCTCTCTGCTGTCCTTCTGTTCAAATACACTATACACAAATGACTGCCCTCAAGGGGGCGATTTCATTTTGTTCATTTAAGAATTAGCACCATCAAAAGCTATTATCACAAGGCCAATCTTCCCTGCAAGAATCCAGAAAAGCTGCAGTCTAGTAACTTGTCGTCAGCTGGGTTCTTAAATCCACAACAGCCCATAAAGGAGATAAAGAGTAAATGAAGAGGGGAAAAAAATAGGACAGAAGGGCTGGTGGACACAAAGTGGTCAGCAGATGAGCATCAGCAAAATGGAGAGGAAGAGAGGCAGAAAAAAAGGAGGAGGTAGAGGGGGGGAGGAAGAATAAAAGTGCATTTTTATTGCAACATTACAAACCCTTTGATTGCTCTAATTACACCTAAAGGAAAACAAAACCCGTCTGCTGGTACCAAGTGCATGAATAATTAACTGGAAAGGAAGGAAGGCAGCAAAGCTACAAACCACCCCAACAATCTTAAGTTATGGGCACATTCTCAGGGAAGCAAGAAAGCACATCATTTCTGGTGCATGGTGGTATTTCTTCCATTCTTCTCCCTTCTTGTATCTCAAGTGCTCTCAAATGCCTTTTCCCTTCCTCTTTCCCCACCATTTTTGACCTACATTAGGTCTACCTCAGATTGTAATGCTTATACTTTTTGCTGCGCTGTAACATTTTCAGTGTTATCTGGCTCACTGCATAGAATATTTTGGTGAGAGTGCCTCCTAGGAAAACCAAATATGACTGACAGAAAATACGTGCTATTTTTCTTTGGAAAGAATAACCACGTAGCAGAAGAAATCCTTCAGGTGTACAGTAAACTTTGAGGCTTCAACAGCCATTCAAAATGCAGTTATGTTGGTCAAATGTAGTGGCGTCCCCTCTCCCAGCTCCTCTAAACAGAAAAGGGTTTGGCCCCAATATTGTAATCTAACTCCAACTTTCATAAATCATTTATTAAGGAAAGTACCATGAAGTATTATAGAAATATGATAGCTTTTTTTTCTTTTTCTTTTCTTTTATTATTTAAAAAAAAAAAAAACAGATTGTCCTTTTGTCCTTTAATTTCAGGACAAACAAAATCAGTCCTCAGTAGTGTTCTTTTCTTGGAATATCAAGTGGAGCTAAGGTGTTAGGCTAAGGAATTTATTTAGCCCACCTAACTAGCCAATGGTACAGGGAAGACTACAAAATGGTTTGAAGACATAGAATAGCAGAGTGCACTATTACACAGCACAGGTAACTGTAGATTTCGCTGTGCCATCTCTGGAATTATAAGAAGCAAATTAGCCAAAAAAATGATTGACTAAAGATAAGATCTTGTCTTCAGTAAAGCTTTCATGTCCAATATTAACAAAATCAAACAAAGCCTTCTTGAAATGTATGCAGAAAGTTGCAAAGAAACTAGAGGGGATATGAGGTGGGTAGGTTCATTGAATTATTAACTAGTACAGAGAGAACTTCAGATGATGAAGTATTAATCATTATTTCATCTATTTTGCTGAACCATCAAAAAAGAAAAAATCAATTCCAACAGAAAGGTACTAATAGGAACTAGCAAAGGTCCTACCTTTCTGACTTGATGTCTTTGCTGATCCACAGGCATGAAAATATTTGCTTGCAATTAATCAAAGGATCAAGAAGAAATCTTGATTTTTATTTCCTGGCATGCCAGAATAATGCTGTTATCAGTCACTTGATGTCAGCAATGGGCTAAGGGCTAAATAAAGCCATTTTCAAATTATGGACATTTAACACAATAAACAAACATATCTATTACACAGCTGGCAAGGAGAAGGGAAAAAAAAAAGACCAGGGAAGAGAGCTCCTTACATCTATTTATTTATTTATTTCATCTCCAGAAATAAAAGCTTTTTGGAGTGCAGAAATGCAATTGCTACATGCACCATGATGGATTAGCTCTGGTAAGCTGAAATAAATAGCCATTCATCTTACCACTCGCATCAGCACCAAGTGTACCGTGTATAGAACTAAGATGAAAAGCCTACAGACCTTAACCTGGGGCCACACACTAGGAACATTTACAAAACAATTTTGGTACCAGAGCTAACTCTGAATGGCCTTTTGAAGCCTCAAACCAGTTCTATTTCAATCAGCCACTCTACGTTTCTTCTCTCTCTGTATTGATAGTCACACAGCAAAATATGTCCACTGTCAAGACATTTCAGGTGTGCTTTTGTCTACTGCTGAAATACAGCAGCTTCCATACTGCTACCATCAAACGCTGTGGCAGCATCTTGCTCACCTAGCTTTTAAACTCTCCTAATAATGAACACGGCAACAAACTTCTTGTAACAGCAAATTACAACCATCTAAATCTGCCCTCACATACTTAGGTTTTATACCGCCTTAGTTTTACTGATTGAGGATATATTACCAAAAAGAAGAACAGCACTTGAGCATTTATGTCAAAAGAATGAAAAGAAGTAATTAGTTTTGCTGGGGTCTGAACTTATGGTTCTGTTACAATTTACATTTTGATGCTTAGAGCACTGAGCAACACATCCAGGGCTTCATTTTCTCCTCTCTTGGAGATGAAAAGGCCTGAGAAGGCCCAGACCTTCAGCAGCTTATTCCAAGGTCTTTAAAAAATATATATAAAATTCAAGGACAGCATCATCACTAGCAGGGAAGCAGGTGCACAAAAGAAGGGATTCAGCGTAACAGAAAGCTGAGTATGGATACTGAGCAACTCAACTGTAGCAACACATTTTCTCTCTGGACCAGCCAGGAGTGACGTGTTATTCACCAAGCCAGACTCTCACTCTCACTTTAGTGACCCCTGAGAAGTGCAGCAAACACCCACTCCTACCCTCGTCCTCAGCAGACATCATTAAACACATTCAGGACAGGACTGGGTTTTTGTCAAAGCATCTCATCCTCAGTCTCACACTGGCTTTTTTTATTGCTTAGGTGAAAGAAGTTTAGTGATTTTTCAGCAGTGCAGTGATTATAATCTTGGTGGAGTCTCTACAGGCAGGAGGTTACTAACACCTGAGCAAATCTGATTCCAAACAGTGTATCTCCATCCACCCGAAACAGATAAGAACTGCAATTGCCTCAGGGTATTGATTCTGTACTGTCTTGCACAGGTGGAAGAATATATTTCTCCTCCTCACCAGTGAGCTTTGTCAGAAATTTCTCTTTCCTAAAATCCCTGACTGCAACACCAATGGTACAGGTGCAGTTTGTCCCGTCCTCCTTTCCCCGACCCTCTGAGAAGAGAGGCTCAGATGCCACTATCTAGGGCTGTGGAAAGACATGGGGACTTGAGAAAGAGAAAACCTTCCTAAGTCTATAAAAGCGCTAAGAAAAGTCACTTAGGGAAGCAGTACAAGAGACCCTGTTTGACATGCAGAGCAACCAGAGAAAGGAGGGAGCTCTGCCTACAGAAAAAAAAACTGGAGCTGAGAAATAGCCAGCAGAGATGTTTCCACACACCATTTGCTCTTAAACACCAAGTCTAGAGCCACAGGTGCTTCAGCAGCACTCAGGAGAAGCCTCCAGCCCACATCCCACAGCTCCAGTCTCCTGTCAATCGAAAATCCAACAACCCACAGGGATGAACTACTCCTAACACACATTATCCTAACATTCACCTGATACCCCTCCTCCTCTGGAAAGAGGCTTCGCAGTCAGGGTGACCTGAATCAAGTGCAGACACCTGTTTACACGTATAAACTCTGCTTAGGAGGGAGTTCCTGCTGAGCTTGATTAGTATTATTTTAACCTCTAACTATACATTTGCTCAGAGGGTCCTGCTGTATATCAGCCTCACTTTACATATTCACCTAGCTCTGTTAGCACGTTTCAGTGTTGGAAGGCAGTTCCTGTTAGACACGCCTCAATACCTGCACCACACGTGCTTACCAAGTGAATGAGCTCCCACCCATCCACAAGCTGAACGGTCTGTGCAAAAAGGCTCCAGCAGACAAATTTCTACAACTTACCAGCCTTCGAACAGAACACACGGCCAGCTGCTGCACCCCTGCTAAGTGCTCCGAGCACATCAGCTTTTGCCCAAAGGGGGCTCTGGGCTCTCCTCAGGAGCTTGGATGTGCTGAGCAAACCTTAGCGAAGCTTTCAGAAAGGGAATAATTGAAAATGCCAAAGGACCATAAAATTAAATTTATCGTGTTCTTGGATTTTCTCCTTGGTTTAGATGCTCTTTTCAAAAGGAGTCATCAACTACCTTTGGAGTGAGCAACGATGATTTTCTACCACTAGAACAATAGATCAGAGACCCTGATTTTGCCTCCAGGTGGATACACTACAGGAGGGCAATTTCCCAATGAAAAGCTAAAGGCTCCCTCTACTTCTGACCTCCCTTTCAAGAAGGCAATATGCATCCACCAGGTCTTTTGGAAAGGCAAAGTTAATCCTCCCTCACACAGAAAAACCTGGCTATGTAACCCCTAGATCTAACACTCAGAATACTTCAGCCACATCTTGCAGTCATTTTCTCTCTCCCATCCCTGAAACCCCATCTTAGCAACAGGTCACTTTCATCCTGGCAAAGGAAACACTCCTGGCTTCCATATGCTGAGTCCGGTTCTGACCTCACCCCGATGGGTGTAAGTACAACTAACTGAAGGGAAGCTGAGCTACAAGCAGGCTTAGCAGGCAGAGCTAGGATTTACTATTGTGGCAATATAACCCTCTTCTGTATGCAAATTTTTCCCTGAAGTTTATTGAGTCCACTGCATTTCAAAAACTTTTTCACTGTATGTTTTATAACGACGAATTTTTCTTATCTTGCTTATAAGTTGTACCATTATAAATTGTTCCTTCTTCGTAATTTCACCATATTATAGCATCTGCTGCCTATTTATCAAAAAAAATAAAAAATAAAAAATGAAGCCGCTCTCCTCTACCTTCTACCTACCTTTTGTTACTAAAGGAACACTCTTCTTCTTCCACAGATGATTTTTTTTTTTTAATTAAAAATCAAAGTCTCCACAGTCTTGGAGATATACTCACCAAGACGTGGCTATTTTTTTTCCATTTTGCAATGAATCCCAAACGAGTATGGTGAAAGTCACCACGCAGATATATTTAGATTCTAGAGAACAAGATGAAAAGTCAACAGGCAATTTGAGTTTTAAAAAACTGTTTTATTGTCAGGCGTACTATTTGAACATCAGCCTAAGCTAACAGTATCTGATTCAGATCTGCTACTCTTCATTTGCACTTGGCTATGCCATTCAAAATATAAAGTAAAATAATGAAAACATCAGCAGAAGTTTCAAGATTTTCTACAAGTTTTCCACCCCACCCCCCCCCTTTCCTAATCTACAGGTCGATAGTTTAGGATCATATGGTACCCAGAAACGAGCAAAAAAAAAAAAATCAGGGCTGGAGCTGCAGCAGAATATCTGTCACAAATTATGTACATGTGCTGCACCCATACACAACATAATGGATAACTGATGGTGTCCATGTGGGCTAAAAAGAATGCCACAGCCGGAGTCTAGTCCTTCATATAACAATAAGCCTCTTGTTCACCCAGTAGCTCTTAATAATTATCCAACATTCATTTTATGCAATAGCCATGTGGCTTTGTTGTGCACTGCCACACATCTGTCTTGCTTCAACCCAGAGGCAGATACATCGCTTGGGTACAGCTCATAAATCGCTTCAGGCTTTCTTCCAGTAAAGGTGCTAGACAAATGAGAGCTGTTATTAGTATGGACAGTGCCAACCAGCAGCAGTTAAGGCTAGCGCTTTTGCCTGTCAGAACAGGGTCCTCCCTCTACCACACTAATACCCCATCCGTCTTAACACAGGAACAACACAACAAGCAATCATGCTGCCAGAGAGAACCCCAACGGGACGACCATTCAGAAAGTTCACAGAGTTTCCTGAGACCAAAAGCGACCACAAGCTACACTGAAGACCTGCAGAGCTACCTCATTAAAAGAAGGATGATCTCAGAAATATCAAAGTGCCAGGCAAATGTTAGTGAACACAAATTGAAGGGTGGCCAGATTGTGCAAGCTGTCTCTAAAGCATCTGCTTAAGGTACAGAACTTTATGATAGCCATTGGAAGCAGCTAGTGCGGCCCCGCACCCTGAAGAAGTAACGCTTTCCATGGAAGTGCCTCCAAGTGTACAGTTCAGGCTACTCAACAAATAAACAGTAACCCATAGGAGAAAGAGACAGAAGCTTTCAAAGTCAAAGGACACAAGGGGAAGTCTACAAGAAGCTCTGTTTACAGAATTTCTCTGCCACCAACCCCATGAAAACAACCTTTGCAGAAAACACATTAGTGTTACATCACATAGCTTTTCTTTACATTAGATTTCCAATAGGCTCATGACTGGTCAACCTACTTTTCAAGATTTGGAGCACTTATTTAGCACATAACCTTTTTCTTCATACGAGCTGTCGTGGACCATCGTATTCCTTTCCCACACAAAGCCCTTCAAAGAGCTTATAGCAGTATTATTCTCATATTACATCTATGAAAAATTGAAGATCAGATTACTGGTCCAATTTTCAGGGGAGCTAAAAAGGTACATTGTTCAAGTGACATAGGCAGGACATTGAAATGCAAACTGTAAGGAGGAAAAATCCCTTCAACAAAAACACACAGTACTTTTATTGGACTTGTTCATCCATTGATTTCCAAGAAAATGACAAGAAAGAGAAAGCACCATTATTCTGTATAATGGATAACCAGAAAAAAAGTAAATTGTTATTCCAAGATCACATACAAAGTAAATGGAAGTGCTGATAATAAGTGATATGTTCCCTAAAATTTTGTCTTGGACTCTGAATGCACCGTGTTGCCCTGTTTTGACTTAAGTACAAAAACTCTATTTCTTTTTCCTGGATCAAACCCAAATAAGAATATGTACTTTGTATTGCAAGTAATAGCAGAGTAGATAAGACTTAAATCCGTGCTGTTGCAAACAAAATGGTTATTCAGCAATATAGTGCAAGCCAAAGTGGCTGTATTTGAACTGCATGGTTCGTGTGCATTCTGTGATAAACCAGGAAAATAAAGTTTCAATTTCTGACATCTCCTGAAAGAATTAATTTATTGTTTAGAATGAGGCAAGCACAATAGAACCCTAACCCCTAACCAATGGAGGACATTTTACATGTTTCACTTCTTACTGTTACTTTTTAATGCTGTACTGCTCCACAATAAAGAACAGAGAACAACAAAGTAAAGGGGTGAGCCACTGAAGCAGGGCGATGCCGCAGCTGTGACTACTCCCTGGAATACATAATCTCAAAAGAAGACCTGTGGCCTTCCAGGTGCCTCTGGACTCCTGGAAGCATTCAGGAGACAGCACTTCAACTCTGGAACACATCCAAGCAAGACACAAAAACAAAGCAGAAGAAGGGGGAGGTAAAATCTAGGCAATATCCAACTTTGAGGTCTCCAATATTAGTCGTACAGTATTGTCTGCCAGGGCTTGATAAAACTAATAACAAAATGAAGTGACAGAAGCAAGGAAAACCTAATATTCTTCATTAAAAACAAGAAAAAAATGCAGTGAATACTGTGCTCTATAAAGCTTTCAGAGGTTTTTTTTTTCTGCATATGAAGAGCTTTCAAGTTCTGTAATGTTCATGTGTGCTTGCAGCTTGCCTTCAGATTTAAGGCAGCCTCATTCAGAGAACACAGACATGGCATGACCTCCTCCAAATACAATTTTACTTTTATTCTACCTAACTGTCATTACTCCTTAATCTTAAGTTTAGGGTTAAGGAAGCAGTTGCACTCTGCCATCTCACTCAAAAATGAAAGTGTGACATCTGGCAAACCAGAGCACTTCACATAACCTCTAGCAGACTTACTCTGCCGCCTCTGGTAGGGAAACAAATAAAAGAACAAAATCCACTTGATTTATATA
>CM021769.1:21529270-21670976 GCA_011076525.1 Nettapus auritus
GTTTGTAGCCTCATAAAGCCATTTATAGAAAAGCAAAATGAGGGTTGTAGTAGCTAAGATTCAAATGTATCTGCTGTATTTAAGAGTTGCCCTCCGCTATACATAAGGCAGCCTCTAATTTTTTACTTGATGCTGGGCAAGCAATAGGAACAAGGACAGCCTGAGGAGAACACATTAAATCTATATTCTTTCAAACTTACTCTGGACCTGCAGGAAACGCAATGGATGTTTTAGCCTCTCTATTGCTTCCCCACACTTTCTCATTTTCAGTCATTAACAAGGTTCACATCCCTCCTTAAGCCAATGCTTTTAGCCATTCAGGCCATTAGCACACCTGGAGTGGAGAATCTCCTACTGGAGAGACTCCATACTAATATACAAATGCCATCTTTCTGCAGAGAGTTTCTACATCCATGAGGAAAGCTCCACATAGGAGCTCACGATAATTTAGGGTATAAAGGGACCTCTGCAGATCATTATGTCTAACTCCCATACTAAAAGCAGGACCTACTCAAATCATATCCAGTCAAGTTCTGAATTCTTCTAAGGATGGAGACTCCACAGTATTTTAGAAATGGCTTATTTTAGTATTTGACCATCCTCACTGGAAATTTTTGTTATACTTAATTGGAATATCCTGTGTCACAGCTTGAGCCCATTACCTAGCATCCTGGCACTGGACACTCCGAGAATAATTCAGCTCTGTCTTTTTTGAATTCTCTCATTATGAAGCAAGGACAGCAATTAGACACTTTCGTGTCCTTCCCTTCTTCAGTATGAACAGACCCAGTTTTCTGGATGTCCTTTTTTTCCCTAAATATCTTGGTAGCTCTTTGCTAGACCCACTCCAGTATGTCAATGTCTGTCTTGTAACTGGGAGTACTCCTAAGAGAAGGGAAGAGTCACTTCCATCAAACAGTTGACAACACTTTTGCTAGTACAGGCCTGCATGCACTTTGCCTTTTTCATTGCAAGGTCACCCTGCTGACTCACGTTCGACGTATCTGCCAGCACACCCAAGTCTTTTTCTGCAGGTCTGCTCTCTATCCAGTTTGTGTTCAGCCCAATACCTTGCACGGGGCTACTTCACAACACAGCTGCCAAATTTTACATTAGTTTACTCTGAACTTCATGGGGTTCCTGTCAGCCTGTGTCTTCAGCCCATGGCAATCCCTTTGAATCGCAACACTGCCACTTGGCATATCAAATGCTCCCACTAAACCTAAGAGAGTTTATTCCATCTTATCACCTCAGCTGTTAACAATGGCATTACAGGGTATCAGCTTCAGCACGGATCCCTTAGGAGCACCACTGTCCTATGCCCAAATACAGACTTTTTCCTCTTCCATCTTATTGAAGAACTAGCTATGTGGGGAAGACCCACCAGTTCAGTAATTGAGAAACTGATTTGCTGAGAAGGTGAACCTGAGCGTACCTTTGCAGGAGGAAGAGCAACACAGAACAGCTCCACTTTTTAAGTTTATTAGTTATCAGACGCCAATGTCAGTTGTCTCTGGCCACATACTCCTAAAAACCTAACAAAGCTTTTTCTGAAGAGGTAATGAGGAAATCTGGACTCTGACAGGAGCCATTAATTATAGAGTTAATAAAAAGCTCCTACATTATTTATTCCAAGCACTACAGCAGGAACGTCCCTTTCCCAACCAGCCTGAATAGGTTTCTCCTTAAAGTGAAGGCTTGCAGTCATAATATACTTAATACTATGAACAGAGGCTTTGCACTATTTTACATCTTTCAAAGGATATTAAAATGTGTTTGGAAACATCACCAATCAAATGGCCGTGTGAGGTAGAGCTGTAGTGTTAGTGGCAGTTGTTTAAATTTAAGTATTTCTAGGGCTTAAATTGATACATTAAATACAGTGTTCACACCCAAATAACTGGTATTACATTCTGGTGTCCATCCGATCCAGAAACATTAAAAATCTGTAATTTGTATCTAATTAAAGCAGTTTATAATCAGACAAATCCTCACACTAACTTCATTTGAACAAACGATGAAAACAAAGAATTAATCACAGACTGACTTAGTTAATTACTGCCCTGCCTGTGGACTGTTTATACTGGGAAAGAAATTTCATCAAGCAGAAGCTTGATCAGATTACAGATTGGAAGTCTCCAAAGAATACGCAGAATCTTTTAAAAGAAGATAGAGTTTGTCTAATCTGAGAACCTTGTACTTGGGACACTGTTAGAGCTGGGCCACAGACTCAGGTCTCAACTCAGCATCAAGTCTGAGTTCAGAAATCTTCCATGTATTAATCCAGTGTTTGGTGGACCAGCAATTTGGGCTGCGTGATGTGTTTCTTGTATTGTATTCTTATTGCTCATGCATAGCAGGTGCTGTGGTTTTATTGTGTTATGCTTCTGCTCTCAGAAAAGCAGAAGCAATAAAACATGATTGATTGACATTGTGTCTCCATGCCACGACATCACGCCACCCGTCATGACTGCTGGCTACAGGAGACTGTTGAGCTCCTGAACCCTGCACTAATGTTTCCTCCAATTATCCATGGCTCACTGGCCAAAGCCCTCTGCATTCTCAGTTCCACTAAGGAAAATCTCCTGCATAATTACACTAATGGGAAATGACAGATTAGGAGACCACAAGATTTTCCAGCCTGAGATCTAGTAAGGAGTACACTGACCTGTTCTCAAGATCTGCTCTATGATTCCCTGGCTGAGCCCTAAAAGGGATCTCAATCCTTGTGCTGCAGGACAGCCCCACATTTTAAGACTTCCTTGGCTCATCTGAGTACTCAGAAAAGAACAGTGACCATAATCCTGACCCTCCATCTACTGGGACAGTAGATTTTCCCCACATAGGTGGGGAAAGCCATGTGAAGGAAAAAGCTGATAAGAAAGATTTCTGCCTCAAAAGGGAAGGTTTGAGTGGATTTGCCTGTCAGGGCTTTCAAAAAGCATGTATTTGCTAACATACTAGACACAGAAACAAAGAATTATGACCGGAAAGAACATGTGTCACACGTGCCTTAGTGGAAAGGGAGATGGACAGATGTTGGGTTCCTGGCTCGCCTCCCAGTGACCTGGTGAGCATCCCAAAGCATCACCTGCTGCCCTGCGCCTCAGCTTCTGCAGCCACAATTATGGGAGCTCTAACATTCAGCCATTTTCCAACAGCATTAAGAAACATACCGAGCTAAGCACAGAAGAGACATGTCTCCACATCGTGCTCCCTTACAGAAGAACCAGGAACGGTTTCAGCCCTGGTGCCCTGTCACAACACCCACCACCACTCTGAGGAGGCCTATGTCCTACAAGCCTCTGCCTCAAAGGGCTGTACAGGGACATGCTCTGGACAGAGGGCTCTAGATGTGCTGGTGCAGAGCAGCTTGCTTTCTTCAAAGCCCTAAAGCGGTTGAAAGGCCTGACGAGCACCACAGAGCAGCACCTAAAAGGAGTAAGAACCTCAATGAGCAGCTGGGTACCAGCCACACACTAGACACAGCCTGCAGAGCCAGCAGGAACCTCTGTGCTCTCCCTGTCCTCAGCCCATCTCTGTTAGAGACAGCACAGCTCGGGGGGAACTGCGGGCTCAGGCTCACTGGGGATGCAATGGCAATGGTAAAAAGCAACACAAGGTATTCTGCTTCAGAAAAATGTAATTAAATTGTCCTCATCCTAACCACTTTTTACTGAGCTCTGAATCCATTGTTCACTGACAAAGAAAAAAATAATCTTAACACCATATTAAGTTTTATGTCCATAAAATTTTACCTGCAGAAAATAAACATTTTGTCTGCTCTCTGCCTTTTCATAATACATTTTTATGCCTCTAGGTCTCTGCCTGTTTAGACTCTAGAGGCTGTAAAAAGTATTCGGAACACCGTTACCTGGATAAACACCCTATAAATTACAACTGATATTTATCAGCCTCGTGGCAATTTCACTACAATTGACGCAATACAAGACTGTATTTAGATAGATAGCATATAGGTAATAGATTGGTATATGTAGATATCTAAAAAAAAATACACATTCTGCTGTTCTAGACAAAATACATATACGTGACTTTAATGAACTTGTCCTGCATTTGGAATTCCACCAGGACACAATGCAAGCAGGATCATTAAACCCTATCATATTTTCCACCCGACCTGATATTTCACTAGAGCCATTCAAATCAATTTACCCAACAGAGACATTTGTCCCTGGCCTGTCACCATAGCCCGTACTGAGCGTCCTGCACTTCTTTATCTTTTGGCAGGGCCATCATAAGCAAGCGACACCGAGGGTGATGTATGGCAACTCAAATAAGTTATAAATCCTCCATCCCTTCACCACCCATCAGCCTGAGTGAATTTACTCCAGCCAACACCGGCAAAGACTCCCTAGCTGCTCTCAGAAACAAGTCAGCTTTAAGACAACGTGTTCTTCAAGGTAAAGTCCTTCTTTGCTTTTAGGAAAAGACGGCACTGCAATAGGAAGGAAACACTAAACCACACTTCCCTGAAAGGTACAGTGATGGCCAGAAATACAAGTTGGCATCCTGTGTATTCAGATGCTTCTCAAACATTTAAAATACAGAACTAAGAATCCCTCCCACTGAAAATTTAACAGAACACAGCTATTTCACTTGCACAATTTTTCTTGAAGAGACTTCCATCTTAAAACACCAAGAATGAAAAAAAATAAATAAAAAAAATGTCTGTTTGAACAGTGCACAATTGCCTTCCATTCAGTGTAAATAGGAAAGACATTGTGAATTATATTACAAGCTTAGTGGAGGACTGAAAGACACGCAGGCTCTCCTTTCTTATAGCCGCTACCTGAAGATTCTTATGTGATCTTGTTGAACACCCTCTTAAGGATGGCATTGGTGTGCATTTCCATTTCACACAGCAGAAAGGACAGCAATTGAAAAGCTGAGTAGCCACACAGATGGCTAATGCAAGCATCTTTGAGTGGCACGGCACACAGCTGGTCAGCTGGTCCAGACTAGTAGAGCCATGTCTTTGCTTAAAGCACTTCACATGCCAGCATCCTACATTTAACGTACATCCTAATGACATTCCTTCCTCCCTATTTACTATAATCACTGGAGGATATGTTTGCTGAAGGCAGCCACAAATAGGGCATCACCGCCATGCTTCTGTCTGACTGGCAGATATCACAACTGCTAAACTCCTGGGCCCAGGCTGCTACTCTGCTCATTTTCAGTGAGCAGCAGCACGTACATCAGAATTCAAGCACCATGCAAGCGGACAGCTAGAAAAGGGGGCTTTGCCAGAGCAGGTCAGCCTCTGGAAATGAGCAGCTACGTGCCTACAACTACCATCTGTTCTGCAGTCTCTCTGTAGACAAACCTCTCCGGAGGTGTACACCAGTGAATCCAATAGCCCTGGTCCTTTCCATGGCACAGGGAAATATACACATACATCCATGCTATAAACTTTGCCCAGAATTTTCCAGTCATCAGCCCCAAAGAAAGAGATTCCCAGACTTATTTTCCACACACAGTTGCAGTTCAAAGCACAAAACATCAGTGCAATATAACAAGCATTCCTCTTTGTTCAGATAACAGTTGGGCAAAGCTTTAGTCTTTTAAAGCCTAATTCCAGTTTGGAAAGAAGTTCAGGTCAGTATTTATGACCAAAGTCCCTTTCTCCTAACAAGTTCAGCTATAAGGCTTTCAAACAGTTATCATTCACTCTGTTCTGCTCTGCTGCCTGCCTCCCTCCCCTGCATCCCCTCTCTAAAGCGCATGTCCAGACGCACACAGACACACGTACGCACTCATCTCAGTCACTTGATACCATCATAAAAGCAGCAGTCTCTTCTTTCCCATGCATGCATCTCATTATCCATCCTTAGTATACATCTTGAGTAATGCAATTTACTTCAATGTCACCAAAAGAAAGACACTCCTCTGGGACTGTCATTACCATAAACCACAATCTGCTGCTAATTTATACGTCCTTATCCACCCCTTGTTTTAACTTCTTTATAAATGATGACAAAGTGTTTTGCACCCCTGGTCTCGCTTCATTTTTACATCTTCCAAAAGTCTTCTCATCACTTTTCCTCTTCCCACCCCACGCTTTTCATTTTGTTGTCCTCTACATCCCAGTATGTTTCAATCCCCATATCAGAGCTGTTTCCCTGTTGGTGCACAAAGCTACTTTCCTGGCCTGTAACAAATAAACTGACCTTTCTAGTGCACACTGAGCTCTCACCAGCATCCTCAGAGAGCCTCTTGCCACTGCCCTTTGAAGCAGAAGAGACCATCAGAAAGAGCTGTCTGTGACCATAGCTGTCCTGTATGAACGAGCCATCTCAAACCATGATCCTACAACAGCTCATCAGATGAATGGAATTAAAGTTGTTCAGATTTTACGATCTCTACAGCACAGAGTGCTTTTGCTATTTACTCGTACAGTCCTCTGTCTCTTGAATAAATTAAGGTATCATAACAGATTATTGGAAGAATCGTGAGTCTTGAAGAAAAGATCTGCAGAAATAGCCAATATTTATTGCTAAAAAAAAAAAAATATTATTAAAAACTGGTAAGAAGTTACTAGAGGAAAGTAGAGATCTTCAGCTGTAGTCTTAATAAGACAGCTTCCAACCAAAGGTGCAAGAATCTAGATGTGGTCTCTGAGCAGTAGTTACATATTTGAAGAGCGCCTATTAACTGATGTTAGTGTACGACTACACCCTCTGTCTATTGGGGATAAAAATCTTATTTTTGTGGGGGGAGGAAATTCCGGAAAACTGCTTGAAAAACAAGAACAGCAGCCCCTTATCAAAGTAGACACTTCTGCATATAATAACAAATACACGGGGTTCCAAAATGCTAAGGAGACTTATCTAGACAGTAAATGAAGCTGGTCAGAAAGGCTAGGAGGATTATTTCGTGGAATACAAGGAAGCTTTTCCCTACTGTAGTTAAAGAAAAAAACCTTCATAGCTTATGAGAAACATAGCTACGTTTATGTTAACTGAGACACTTATTTGATTTGATGATGTTACTTCATGAGTTATAATCAGGTTTCTGTTTCACTGAGATTCCTACCCCTAGGTAAATTTGTGAAGATATTACTAAGGATCAGACTATCTTGCAACCTCTGAAAAGAGGTGCAGAGAAACAATCAAGAAGCTACTTCTATTACTCGGTCAGGGAGCACCACATGCTCCAAACAAAGAATATTACCTCCGGGATGCTGCGAATGAACCCAAGCAAAGAGACCAGCAGTCCAGGTGGTGTGAAATAGGTGGTGCTAGTCACAGCATTGAACCGATCACTGGAGATGCAGCACTATTACCATAACCACGCTTCTGAACGATCTTACGCTTGTGTGTTTCTGTCCTGTGCTATTCACAATGGTTTGTTGGTGGAAAGGCTTTTACAACATATAATACAACAGCATGACTCCTTGCAGAAAACCTTGCAGGACTTCTGGGAACAAAGAGAATATATCCAGTTCAAGGGTGACCAAATATATTTTGCTTTCTACATTTCTTCTGTTTTCAGTAGGGCGTAGGGCTTTCCTTCATCTGTTTCTTAAAACAGTGTGGATGGCAGCGCTACATGCTGTTAAAGAACTGGCATCTTCTACCCCAAATACATGGAGAATTATCCTGATATGTAACTAATCCAAAAAACACTTCACAATGAAAAGTGCTACAGAAGCACAACTATCAATGATCACATTTTACTGAAAGACTCATGGACTCTTTCCAATGCTTTGCTCCTTGAAGTCATTTTCATAGATTTAAAATAAATCTGCTGCATTTTCATGAAGTTTTAATGTCTATTATCTCCCACACATTTAAATGATATTGGAAGATCTTCAGGGAAACAGAATCAGGTCCTAGAGCACATGCAATGATCCCATACTTTGGCTTGGCAAGGGGACTTGGGAAGCTCATCTCTTAAGAGCAGAAAACCGCAGAAAGAGAAAGGCACTGCAGAACAATAGCCTGGTCTGCTTACACCAACAGCTGCCAGAGCAGAGACCCAGTGCTGATTACTAGCTCCCTTCACACAGAAAGGCCAAAAACATCACATGGTTCTGACATCAGGATTCGTATCATCCAAGAACAGAATAACACCAAAGACTGCTAAAGGGGAAAAGCCGATGCTATAACTGTACTTGAGATGAGTTATTCTTCGTAGCAACTGATAAAATCACAATAGCATTAAAAATAAATCACTGACTTTTTTGCTCACTGGTGACATTTGTCTGCACTTAACATTTCATTCAAATTAGGCTGAAAAACAAGAATGGTCCATTTTGAATCCTGGATCACACGCAACATGGCAGGGGAAAAGCCACACAGCTATAAACAGCTACACAGCAAAGAAAAGGAACCCTAGAAAGGTGGTACATTGCAGGCAAAGAGATCATTTTGCTGCTTTGGGATTTCAGCAATGCTGTGGGAAAGTACACATATTAAAAAAACATTATTATTGACTTTTGCTAAGACTTATTGTTAGGTCTTTTCCTTTTCCTTGTACTTATTTCTTGTACTTGTACTTCCTTATCACAGTATATAAAAACTAATCATGAGGTGTAAAAATGTTAGAATTAGTTTATAAAGGGTTATACAGCTCTACAGCCAATTCCACAAACGGCTCCTCAATTTCTCAAGAGCACTACACACAAGAAATGGTCTCCTGTTCTTTAGACTGAGATGATACCGCCTATATTTTGGCATAGGACAACACTACCTTTTTTCCTTCAAAGCTGTAAAACCCCAAATACCCTATGGACTTCACAACCTTTTTCCCCATCTAGGAGCCTGGTTAATCAGCAGATTTTCCCTACTAGGAAGGAATTCTTTTTACACTTCAAAAACAATATGCTTAGCAATTTATGGGAGCCTCATTTGGATAGGTTACAGACAAAGAAATCAAGTGATATGCCCAGTCAGTTATTCCCCCGCCCCCCCCCCCACCGCCCCCTTCAACAGTTCAGTGCTTCCCAACACTTCTTGCTATCCTTACACATTCAGGACTTGAAAATCTTGGTAAGCCTTTAAACTCATGTTGTGCATTGCTTACTTTTATTTGTCAATGTACTGGGTTTACACAGCAAGGTTTTGGTAGCAGGGCACTGCTGCAGGGGTGGTCTCTGTGAGAAGAGCCCAGAGGCTGCCCCGTGTTAGATAAGGGCCAGTTTCAGCCACCTCCAAAAGGGACCCACCACTGCCCAGAGCCACACCAGCAAGCAATGTTGTTTGTGCCTCTATGACAGCAGATTTAAGAAAGGGAAAAGAACTGCTGTGCAACAGCGGCTGGGAGCGCAAGGTGTGAGAAGCAGCCCTGCAGACCCAAGGTGAGTGCAGCAGGAGGGCAGGAGGTGCTCCAAGCACTGGAGCTGAAGTTCCCCTGCGGCCTGTGGAGAGGCCCCCAGTGGAGCAGGCTGTTCCACTGCAGCCCATGGGTCCCACATGGAGCAGATCTCCACGCTGCAGCCCGTGGAGGAGCCCCCGGTGGAGCAGGTGGATGTGGCCTGGAGGAGGCTGTGGCCCATGGAGAACCCCCGCAGGAGCAGGCCCCAGGCCGGAGCTGGAGCCCGTGGAGAGGAGCCCAGGCAGGAGCAGGGGGTCTGGGGGGATCTGCAGACCTCTGTTGGAGCAGTTTTGGAAGAGCTGCTGCTTTTGTACAGCCCATGTAGGATCAGTTTGGGAAGGATGGCATCCCGTGGGAGGGACCCCACATGGAGCAGGGGCAGAGAGTAACCGTGAAGGAGTGGCGGAGATGAAGTTTCAGGGACTGACTGCAGCCCCCCGCTCCCCTGCACCATTCAGGGGAGGAGGTGGAAGACAGTAGATGGGGGAAAGGCATTTTCAGTTCTTTTGTTTTGTTTGTTTTAGGTTTCTCACAAAATAAATTTTATTACTGTCCCTATGCTGAGTGTTTTACCTGTGATAATTGTTAACTAATCTCCCTGTCCATATCTAAACCCTTGAGCCTTTTCCACTGTATTTTCTCCCCCTTTGCCTTTGAGGAGGAGTGAGAGAGCAGTGTGGTGGAGCTCAGCTGCCTAGATGGGTAAAACCACTACAGTCACTCCTCAAGTTCTACTCATTTACACCAACAAACAGTACATCAGCTACCAGACAGTTCCTGATCAGCCTTCCTTTTCATTAGGATCCACACTATCTGCTGAATAGATGAGGCTCCTGCAAGAGACTTCTCTTCTAATGAAGTGGCTGAACAAGTAACCTTATTCTGTTTGCTCTGAAATGGTGCCCATCAGCTTATTTCCTGGCTTGTTATCCTTCATCTGTCTCTCCCTGATCCCTTTAAAAAAATCATTTTGCTGTACTGCCAGGAAGAACCGGCTTGTATAGCAGACTGCTTCCATGGAATGAGTTCAGCATTAGAGTAAACGTCTGAGGCACTTTCCTTGTGTCAGATGTCACTATATGTCCTTTCAGAGTAGAGACGAGAGCCTCCAATATGCTGAATCCACTCTGCCTTGACTTGCTACCAAACGTGCTAAGAGAAGTGGTAATCACTTGATCAGTTGTGGAGATGTGCATGAAAACAGTCTGAAGTATTGGTGTACTACATAGAAGCTGAAACCCTGGATTTCACCAGGATGCCAAAGGGGACACAGTCTAGCAGAGTGAAGCTTTTTAACCTTCAGCTGTTGCAGTTTTTGTTTGTTTTTTTCCTTCACCTTTTTTCTTTAAGACACACCCTCAGCTTCCAACAGAGAGACCGAATACTCTTAGCTGCTGACAAAGAACACTCTCACAAGAACTCAATTCCAACAGACTTTCATCTGTTCTCTCCTTTTCCCCACCTACCATACTTACACAATTTCCCCAACTCCAAATGGGCCCACAGCCCTTAGTGCTTTTCCTTGCCACGTATCCGAGAGGCATGTAATTATCTCCGCTTTGCTAATGTGCATTAGGGAAAACAGTACTAAGGTGGGTTTAATCAACTAACTCAACTCATCAACCTATTAATAAGTGTGTTCATAAGTTTAGTCCATAAGCAACAGACAGGAACAAGCTCTAAGACTTTAATCTTAGTATTAGATGACTCAGGCCCTGGAGGATTCTCTTGTTCTTCATTGACCATAAAGGGAATTTGACTAGCTCAAATGTGCTTATACTGCAGATGTCTAGGTGTCTGCATTAAGAGTAAGACTATAGCATAACCAAATCTGACAAGTCCCGCCAAGGTTTGCTTAGCAGGAAACAGCTCCACCAGACCAGCCAGACACCACAGGACACAGCTGTAAGAGATCAGCAGAAGCAGCCTGCAGACTCTCACTGAAGTGGTGGGAGAAATATGACATACATATCCTATTACTTACAAACAAGACATCATTTAGTCTTGTGCAAGTGCTGGACAGATATTTCCACCATTATTTCCCCCTATTTCCCAAGCATTGAAAAAGGTAAAATATGCCAGGAAAATCAGTGGCGTAAACATGGCAAGAGCTACCCTTGCAGGCAACAATCAGGAAAACTACAGAAACTTCTTCAAAAAGTCATGGCTGTGCTTCTAAAGATGAAAAAATGCCAATGCACGTACAATACTGGTCAAGAAAGATGAACTGAAACAGATGCAGAGAAAGACTACCAGGGGACTGACAAGTCTCTCTGATAAAAGAATATTAAAAGAGCTTGGCTTGTTTAGCCCAGCTAAATAAATGTTGAGAGGGGATACATTTGCTGTGCACAAATACCCGGGAGTAGCAATAGCTGAGGAGTAGAAATGGCTATTTAACTAAAGGACAATTCTGGTGTGAGAACAGATGGTTATAAACTGCCAAAGAATAAATTTAGGCCAAAAATTAGACAAAGGTTTCTAATCATCAGAGCAGTGAAGCTTTTAAACAGCCTTCACGGGGCACAGGGGCAAAAAGATGCTTTAATTGAGGGATAAAGCTTCACATATTTCTGAAAGGTATTCTGAAATACGATTCCCTATGAAAGAACAGCATTGAAGGCAATGACTCCCAAGCCCCTTTGCGGACTTCTGCTTCTTGGCCTTTTACACTAAAATTCATTCATAACACTATCAACACATCAGAAGTATGGTCATGAAATACCTCGATTGGCCAGAACAAGTACATAGAGAATCATTCTGGCTGGACTCTGCTGAAGGGTGAAGCATAACAGCTTCTCATAGAGGGACTTGTACAGCAGGCAAGCCTGAGAAGGACTGAGATTAATTTTTACATTACCTAATTAAGAAAGCCACAGAAAAGGGTCAAGAGTGGACAGTGCATGTAATCTCTTTCAGAGCTCATAAAACAAAACTCTTGAAAACTCTTCGGTTCTCCTGGGCTCAGGAAAACTTCTCATCACACCACTACATGCCAGAAAGCCCTCCTAACGACCAGCAGTCACTGCAAGATGCTCTTTCCTCTTTTGGCCATATAATACCTGTAACAACAGACCAATCATTTTCTCCCCTCATTTTTTTTTCATATTTTTTTTTCCATAAAATTCAAGGATGAAGCTCAAGATGAAGAGCATGGTTAAGATTATAATTAATAAACACTGTTTTCATTCCCAATTAGTAGAATCACAGAATGGTTTGGGTTGGAAGGGACCTTAAAGATCACATAGTTCCAACCCCCCTGCCATGGGCAGGGACACCTCCCACCAGACCAGGTTTCTCAAAGCCCCATCCAACTTGTCCTTGGACACTTCCAGGGATGGAGCATCCACAGCTTCTATGGGCAACCTGTTCAAGTATCTCACCACCCTCATGTGAGTGAAGAATTGTCTCCCTCAAGCCACTGGCCATGCTCCTTTTGATGCAGCCCAGGGTACGGTTGGCTTTCCAGGCTGCAAGTGCACATTGCCAGCTCATGTTGAGCTTCTCATCAACCAACAATAGGACACAGTAAAGTCACTTGCAACCCCATATAAATTTGTATATGTATGAACTTTCCAGTATGTACGTGCGGGCCAAGAATGTCACTGCAGTAGGAAGAGTAATTTTCATTGGCTCTGAGAAGTATCTGCCCTGTTTGCTTCATTCCTTAGAAATAACCCCAAACTGACTTTGTTTCATAGCACAGTACCCACAGAGGCCGTATCCATTTCTACTGTGCTTCCTTCCACAGACAATAGGTAAGACCATTCTCGCTGTGACTGAATCTGCTGTTGATAGGAGATTTTCAACTGCATGCCTTATTAAATGCCACCTCCCAGAAATCTTGGATAACAGGAATTAAATTTTAATGCCCTTAATCTAGTTGATATTTTTTCATAAGTCCTTCCCCCCTCCCCTTTTCTTCCAAGTTATAAATGACCAATTACCTAATCTGAGGTAATGCAGGCTCTGGTCAAGGCTAATGAAGACACAGTGGGTGAGATCCTGTTTGCAGCACAGATTCCCATTAGGAAAGATTAATCGCCTTCTAACTTACAATACTGTGTTTTGGCTCCAAATAGTAAGAAAGCAGAGAAAGAGGTATCCATCACATTAAGCAAATAATACAGCAAACGCTTGGCAGTTGATCAGCAGTATGATGCTCTCCTGACAGGAAGCGTGCGAACAAAGAGCAGCAGCTCTCCAAGGCTGCTCAGAGACAGAGATCCCCATGCAAGGAAGTGGGAAGGGAGCTACCCACAGCTATGCTTCAGACTTGTAGTTCAGGAGAGAGGACTGGCTCAACCCTGAGAAGGAAGCCCACCACACTGTGTGTGATATTACCCCGTCAAGGAAGTAAAAATATCATCAGTGCAACACACCTAACCAGCTGAAGGGAACTGGAGAGTAATAGTCTTAACCTACGTAGAATGAGACAAACCACCAGCTACTTACTGTTATTGCACACTTGCAGAGCTTCAGGAACAGCTCAGGCAATTATACAGTACTATCGTATCTCCACATTTACACAATGTTCATCATTTGTCAATGTTCATCCACAAAGTAACCTTTATCTCCAGGGAAGTTAGAACACATGCACACCACAGAGCCAAAGGGTTTCCTTGCTGCATCAACAAGGCCTAACCCTGACTGGCTATACCTAGATAGCTCCAGAACTAACCTTCATGACAGCAAGTCACTCCCTTGCTAACTTCTTACTACAGAGTAATGAACTTCTTCTGTGAACTAAGGCAAAAAGGTAGATGGTGGCAGGAGGAACATCCCTAGAAAATTTCTCTTCTGATTAACTACAGACTACTGATTAACTACAGATACAACACCACATGACTACTAACAAAGGAAAATCTTAGTCAGAACTTACTCCCTAAATGCTGCAGGAGACAGGGCTCTATAACTTCCATTCAGAAAAGGAGGAGTTAAACAGGTGCCAACAGTAACATCACACCCAGTTCATATAAAAAGAGAAAGCTCCTGTTTCCTCAGAGAGTCCACTAAAACTCTGGCAGGGAAGATTTCCTGGATCAAAAGGGAGCAGACAGCTTTACTGCCCAGGTCAAGGCTTAGTAGGGTTGTGAGACTTGCTGTGCTCCACTTCTCCAGAGAAATGGTTACTTGATAGGTTTTTCTTTTTCTTTGGTATGAAGAGTTCTCAGGTGGCATCAGAGCTATTCAGAAATGGATTTGGGGATTACTGCATTGTACTGGTTACTGTACAGAAATCACAGGATTTCTGGTGCCAAGAACCTTCCTATTGCCGTTAGGAAGAGATACTTCCACTGTCAGGTTTACAAGTGTCATTCTGAGAACTTACGGTCTCAACTTGTGCTTTCTGAGAGGACTAGTATTATCAAAACAACAACCGAGACTGCAAAGGGCAAATGCTAGAAGAGCATGACCAGCAGCAGCTCATTCAAAGCTTCATGTCGGATTCCCAATAAAAAGAACCCAGAGTTTTCAGCATTCACTGAGTAACGTTTACTTACCTGGGCAACATCAAAATAAGCTTACTCAATTTTTGACCTCTCTACTGTGACCAGAAGCCCTAAATTAGAGCCAGAATCAAGGGAAATTGTTATATCAAAGCTTTTCCTCAAGAACTCTTGAAGATCTCCTCCCAGTTTCCCAAAACATCCCCCAGCATAAGCTACCTACTTGCCATGAAAGGATAATGGTTATTTTCTCACAGGCTGAGTCAAATTTGAACCAGAGGAAAATACGTAACTAATTCTCAACTAACTAGTCCCTGCCATCTTCCATCTGCCTTTTGCAAAGGAAGTTCCCTGTGACACGAAACAGTCTCACTGTCTGCTATAGTTAGCAGCTCCCACATTGAAAAGATGTACTGTGCCACAACCAGCAAATGCCAAAGGGGACTCAGAGCCATTAAAAAAAAAAAAAAAAAAGAGGAACAAGGGAAACTTTGCTCAGTGCTTAAGAGTTTAAAAACTCTGTCCCGGGAGAATTCAATTCCTTCTGCTCTGATGTGTCCTCCTGCTGTTTAACTGAGCTCTGTGGACTCACAGCTGCTGATCTGTGCAGGCCCAGGACTGTCTCCAGAAGGAAGCACATGGAAAAAACAAACACCTTATCCCCAACTCAGAATAGCAAACCGAGTCAGAGTAAAAACAGCAACACAGAGAGTCAGAAGTCTGAATTATACCAGTGATAACAGGGTGAATAAGAAGAAAGCTGTACTTAGCTGATGCTGCTCTCATTAGATTGTGTTCTACCTTGCCCATGCCTCCCCACTTTCATATCCAAAATGCCTTCAAGTTCCTGACACATCGTGATCCAGTCTGGACTTCAAAACTCACCATAACCTATATCAAGTAGGCGTGAGTCACTTAGCTGGAAGAATAAGAAGAGTTCAGCTATTTGCTAACATCCGTATTTTTGAAGAGGGCAAAGGAAATGCCACACAGTAGCAGAAAAAATCCTCACATCTAAGAAGTCTTGATCTTACTTTCCAACATCCTATGCCTTGAACTGGTAATTACTACACTATAAGGCAGAGTTCTGGGGAGGACTTACAGAGGGGGGGAAAATAAACAGAAAAGCAAGCAGCACAGCCTACCTTTCACTTCTTTGCTAGATTTCCACACTTGCAGAGGTAGATGGACAAATGAAAAGAACAACCTCTGAGCTGAAAAATCTCTCGCTTTCTAGTGTACATCTGATCACAAATCAGTAACGTTCTAGATTGGTATTACATTTTGAATGACAGATCAGTGAAGAACTCTGAGAATTTGAACAATTAGTAGCAATTTCAAACATTTTCTAGAGATACGCAGATAAAAAGCTTCTCTTGCCCTGAAGAAGATGCATTACATGGCATTTACATGCCTCTGCTCATGGGGATTAATAGCTCTTGGCAGGAATTCCAGCTTACATCCACAAAGTGTCCTGTGCCAAGGACGTAATACACAATCATTATACAACAGTCTCATCAGTTTAGTTTAGGCCCTAAAGTTGAGTGAAATGTAGCAGTTATGAAGAGTATAAGATGTGCATTAGGAGTCCTGCTGAAAGGTATTTGGAAGAGAGAACTGTTAGCAACTTGCCCTGCAGTTGTAGCTGTTCCAAATTAACCAGGACCAGCTCTAAGGAGTTAAAGAGTGGGTGTGGGAAGTGGTGGTGGTGGTGGTGAGGGAAATTTGGTCTCATTTGGGTACATCAGCATTCTGTAGTACTTTTCTCCCTGTCACCTCCCCATCACTTGTGGAGATTTGAGACTAGAAGTTATAAATCAGGAATCCACTCAAGTCAACAAAAAAATTGGAAAGTGCAAGTTCAAGTGCTTGGAAAATACTAAGAACAAAAGCAGGAGGACAAGTGAGGACAGGCTGTTCTCTGCAGAACAAGGAGGCAATGAGAGGTAGCACTGTGAAGACACTGAACACGCACCTCCAGCGCATGAAGCTGAGCACTGTAATCAGGAGGCAAGAATGACAGGCTCCTCAAGGGGCGAGGAAGCCGTTCACCCCAGGCACTGTTTCTATGAAGAAGGAAGCTGCTTTGCAGAACAAATAGAAGTTCTCTATCTATGACTCCCAAAATTGCTAATGAGCCATTTCCATCACTTTCAACATTGACATTAAATGAATTTTAGCAACTTAAGGCAAGACAATACCCCTGGCCAGCTTGTAGAAAGTGACATCTCCTCTTATTCCCTATGAGTCTCTCGCTACCTGTAGCAGCAGCACAGTACCACCTCCAGCAGCCAATGTTTGCCCCCTTGTGAGGCAGCAGCCCCAGACCAGTATTTTTCTATTCCAAATCTAACTGAAAGCAGGAGAAATAAAACACAAGAGCTCCCAAAACCACAACTCCCACATCAGTAGGAAAGCATGCGGTGGGAGAACTGCTAATGATTTTGTTTTAAGTAACATGATCAGATAATTGAAGTTTCCAGGGCTGAAGCAAAATATTTTCCACATGACCAAAATAAATAAATAAATGTAGAACTAGGCAGACTCCTGTAACACAAACATCTTTATCACTTAGCAAGCAATGAAAAAGGAGTGACCACGGACAAGAAGATGCCATCTCGGTTCCACTGTTTGCTGTTTACTACGGCTGCTCCCAAACTATGGTGTCCTGAAGTAATCCCCCGCGTATTTCATAAACCCTCCTAAGTCATGGCAAAGCCACAGTAAACAGCAAGGAAGATGGAAACTGCAGAGGGCTATACAAAGTCTTAGGCGATTTTGAAAAATCTCTTTTGGGGATTAATTTGGAGAGTAGAAAAAGGCAACTGGATAGAGAGATATCCTTTCAGGTTTTCGCATTCCAAACACCCACCGAGGGCCTGGGAAAAGCCAAGGAAAGCATGCCTCGGGTCTGGTGGGAACACAGCACCATCTCGTGGAGTGAAGAGAAGCAGTATAGGAAACGAGAAATAAGTATTTCAGCACTTGAGACATCTGCAGCTTGGCTTTTTGACAGCATGCTCTTCTAGCAGGTTAACAAATCTCTCTATCGAATTTGTGCTTTAAAAAAAAAAAAAAAAAGTTCACTGCAGATCTATAAAGAACAAATGAACAACAAACAACTCCCTATTTTTATCTCTCAAACTCATCACTGTTAACATAAACACTGGGGCCTCTTCATAAATAGAGACGTGTGGGCAGATAACCATCTGTACTGAATGCTATTTGCCAGCAGGCCGAGCGCAGCTGTGAGCACCCTTTTCTTGCAAGGCTGAATCTCCTGTGCTTAAGGTGGGCAAAGAAAACAGGTCTCCAAAAAACTAAATTTGCCAGGAGTTGAGACCTGTACTTCCCATGCATTCAGTGCTGGGAAAGCAAAAAAAAGCCCTTTTCCATTTAGAAGAAAGGCTTGGAGGATACTCACAAAGGAAGCTATTCCATTCTATCCTCTATTTGCTCCCAGACATGAAGGCATGCTTACAGAGCATCTAAGAGTGACTGAAGTCACTTTCATCTTAGTCTTCAGCATGACATTTAAAACATAGGAGGCATTATGATAAACTGTCTACCCATTTTGGATAACTCATATGAGTTTACTACAGGTCTCCCAAGCGTGGTATTTGGGCTGTGTTCTCTGATGGGCCTAATTTAAGTTTAAATGTCTTGGTCTCATAAATCTTTCACATGCACAAGCCTTCGGTAGCAGTTCCATAGCATGCTGGGGACCTCTGTGAGGAGGCTTCTCCTGAGACAAAGCTCCAGCTAGTGTCCACAGCATCCATCGGGAAACACCTGTTTCAGCTGGATGAGGTAAGGAATTTAAGCCTTCAGACTTCTCAAGCCAGAGTGAATGCTGATTAAATTCACTGCCAGTACTGAAGTGCAAAAATAGAGAAAATGGGCTATATACTTTCCTTTTTTTTTTTTTTTTTTTTTTTTTCCCCAACTTGCAGTACAAACAGTTAGCCCCTAAGATTTATGCTTCAACAACACGAAGCACAGACCGATCTGCCTCACCTCAGTCTCAGCGTGCAAGCAACTGGAACTGGAACAAGCTGAGTTCTCAAGATATTTTTCAAGCTGCAGCACTATCTGCTGCACTTGGACGTGGAGAAACCCAGGCTACTCCTGAATTTAAGGGTACAGGATTAACATGGTGCCCTACCTGGTCTAACATACCGTGCAAGTGGGTGCAACTCAGCAGTGCTTCAGACAGGTATTTTGGGTATCTGTGTACTCAACTACCACATATTTGGCTGCACAGAGAACAGTACTGTTACTACAGATCAGCACCATGCCCCACTAGGTATCTGCGCATTTTCTGGAGTCAAACATTATGCCTATGGACTTCTCTCTCACATATGCTGCAGACCAGATTTTCTCCTACCCCTTATCAAGTAGGTAGAGTGTCTACAACAGTTAGCCAGCAGCCAGATTCCCAATCCCTGTTTCTGAGAACATCTACTCAGGGACACCGACTGTGGGCTTGAAAGCCAGATCTGCTTCGTTCTGCACTGGTAACACAACAAATCCCATGTTACAAAAGCAAAGCAGAAAACTGAGTCTTTTACTGATGTCAGCAATGGCTCTGCCTTCTGTAATATGTAGTTGGTTTAGATCCCTAATTTAAACCCTGGAACACTTCTCATGACAGTCTGCATTTCCAGGTGCAAGACACCTGACTGCTGAAGTCTCCAGTATTAAAAGGAAATACCAGTATTAGACCTCTCTTCAGCTTCAGTCCTGGGAAGATCTGTGACAGACAAACTATTAAAGACACAGATGCTTCTATGGGACCTACAAACTGTATGATGGATGGCTTGTGATATTGCTATCTATCTTCATCATTTGCCTGAGATCAGCAGGGCAGAAATGTAACAGACAGAAGGTCATTTAGTGCAATCTGAAAAAAAAAATAATAAAAATAAAATAAAAAAAATATGACAGATAGTTATGGGAAGCCAGCAAACCTGACACCAGCTATGCTGTGGCCAAGCACTGCAATTAGGTTTCAAAAAAGAGACAAGAGGAGAAATAGAGCTCCAACCACACTTCCTTCAAAATCAACATGCTGGAGTCTCTTTGAAAGAAAAAATTGCTTATATTTGGCAGGTGTATTATTAAATTCAGAGTCTAGTCAAGACACTCTGGTCTTGAGGTCAGTTATATTATCTGAGCCAGCTCCCCAGCGAACACAAGTACAACTACTCTCAGGTTGAGGATTCAGACATTTGGACAGAAGCACACCGCGAAGATCAAATGTCTCTCTGCTTTCCTAGGGAAAGAGACATTTCCTGCTCTCCCTCCCATCCCACTCACAGTTACGCCCGAGTGCCATCGGCAATGGAGACGTCCTGAAAGGCATCTCCCAGATGAGGGAGGTCACCTGAAGCATGAGCTCCTGCTACTCATCTCCAACACTGAGGTCTGGGAAGAGCCATAGGGAGTCACACTGCAGCAGGGTGATTAAATCATCCACCACTAGATAGGGGTTGGTGAGCTAACTTAGGTCAACACCTTGAAACTAAGACTGTCTTTTTTCTCAGGTATTTAAAGCTCTCTTTGATGACTTTCAAAACAAATTAATCATTTGATGAAGCAATAAATCCTGAACTTCATTTTGAAAAGGATGAAATCAATGACAACTCACTTCTTCTTATTCCTTCTTCATCTTTATCTTTTCAGATCTATCTTAAGAATTTCACTAACACACAAACAGCTAACTGGAATCTCAGTTAACACTTCCCTCTAACAGAAGTCCTGTCATCTGATTTTTTTGTGTGTTTAACACTAAAGGGCATTTCCCTCCACTGTCAGAGAAGTTCATTTGTGGCCCCCAAATCCTAAAAACACCACAAGGTAACTGCAGTCAGCCCCATGCTCCACTCCCAGGTTTTGCACAGGCTTCAAGTGTCAGCATGCAGCAAAACACCTCCACAAAAACAATCAAATCCACCAAAAAAACATTCCCCCTCACTCAGCTTGTTTCACAGGTACCCAAGCAGCCAGTTTCAATCTGCCCCTCAGGGATCATTGTTAAGATAACTGTAATTAAGGTTTTGCATCTAATCCCCAATGTTCCACAGCTGTGATTCTTATACCAGCTCCTGGGTAACAAGATTGCAATGTAACAAAGATATGTCCCCAAACACAGCTAAACTCCACTGAAGATCAATAGGTAGCCTTCCTCCAATGACAGGCAATAATTAGTACATTAGGCAGACAGGATAATGAACAAGAATACCCTTCAGGACCTCTCATTCCTCTGGCCTTTGTTTTTCTATCAATAATTTTCATTGCAAAAAAAAATGGATAAGCATACACGATTTCTCTTTTCCCCCACTCACACCTGCCTCCTGCCTTGTAAGCTCTAAAGCCTGCAAGAAGGAAAAAAAATCTAGCACTGCTTGCATTCCTCTGCATGTTGGCTTTCTCTCAGCTACTTATGCCCTGTAAATATTTTATGACTTATATTTATCCATGCTAATGATTGGAATCTTAAAGGTAGCTTTCAGTCTAACATATAAAACACATCCACATATACGTGTGCGTCTTTCTTAAAAGAAGTAGGCATATTTGATACGGGGACTCTCAAGGGAGTCCCAAGCCAGACATTCATCTCAGCAATACTGACATAGACCTCAAGTTACCTCATTGAAGTCAAAAGAACTATTTCATATTTATAAAAGCATTACTACAAAGAAAATCTAATCCATAAAATTCAAAGACCAGCTTCTATCTCCATCTATCTGGTTCCCACCCATTAACACAGGCTCCTTTTTGCAAACTGTTTTCCAGGTAGGCAGCCTGGGAAATGAACAAGAATCACCTAGAGGAATAAGGAGGAGTTCCAGTTCGTGCTACAACAGAACTTCATGCTGTCCAGGACAGCATTAACCCCATCCCATCTCATTAACACCATTACATCTCTCTTATCACACTTAGAGGAATGACTTAAAAGCACAGGCATCTAACCTGACTAGGTATTGCACAGACGGGAGAGCGCACAAAACCCAGAAAATTTGGCAGAAAATGGAGTAGCCTACTGCAAACGAGAGCTTCCATATAGGAAATCAGGCCTAAATGGAGATTCAAATTCTCAGATGCTATAGCACCAGTCATGGCTGATTGATAGAGGAATGAATAGGCAATGAAATAAAAGCCACCTGTGCTTTCACATGCTTTGGTGACTGACATACACTGTTGCAAATCAACAGCAGAACAGCTGCAGGAAGATTAACAACAGGCTTTTGCAACTGTGGGGTTTTCTCTGCACAAGCTCAGGTATCATCTGCTGCCCTGCTACTTGGTGATGCTGATGAAACTTGGTGTGAGATTCACCTGGAGTATTGGGCACTACAACTGAGTATAAGTTTCACAGTGCTATATGGAAAAGAATCCACTTAAAATAATGGTTACTTTTGCCTATAAAAGCCAATATTACATTTGCCATCAGCTTCCAAATTCAGTACTGTACCATCTTCGGTGAAAGAGCTGATCTAAGAGAGTCTTTGAAAAGTGAAGTTGATGGTTGAAGCCTTTTTTTGTGTTTTCCTCAAGTTTTTACATTTACTGCTCCTTAAAGCAAATATGGACATATGACATTAAAAGGAAAAAGCTACATTTAAAATTCATCAAAGGCTTGCTATAGTCAGAACACTTACTAACTTACGTTCAGCAGAAATATGCACTTAGAGATTATCATCAGCAAACCCAGGCTGGGGTGGGGTGACAGAACAGTCAGACTCCTATTTTGTTGTACCACTTCTCCGTTACTGCTGTCAGCTTACACCGGGGTTTTCTCAGAGATGATACACCCTGCATGTGCCATTACTGAAAGAACAGTTTCTGAGATGAGCTCTTTCATGGGCTGAAATACCAAGTATCACTTGTTCAGTTACTTGTAACACAAAAAGTGGTAATTAGTGCCACGACCACCGAGTATTAGGAAAAACAAAACAAAACAAAAAACCACTGTCACCAATGAGAGACATGACAAAAGAGGAGCTAAATTATGGCAAGATTCTTCTATGACATACCTATGAAAATAGCATAGCTGCTGAGCAATGTTAGAAGCAAATTAAGAAACTGCTTGAACTGCTCAGGGGTTGATACTGAAGCTGTTAACACTGCCACCTGTAAAAAGTCTCCCTCCTGTCCTATTGAAGTTTGCAGCATGGCTGGGCCATAGCTTATGTGCTGACAGCAGCCAGGTGTGCACAGATATCAATGACTGATTGCAGCTCTCATCCTAAATGCTCCTTCTGCCAAGCTGTTGAAGCAATTGTAATTAAATTGCTCACTGGAGACCTCACAGCATTTTGGGGATCACAAAAGGATAAAGTTGGCTAGCTTTCACATTTGAAAAAAATAAAAGAAACACTTCTGCCAGGGCACCTTGAGGGGATGTTGAAAGGTGCAGAAGAAACAATTCCAAAAAGCACCTGTCACTCAAATTCCCGTTTTCTCACCCAGAAAATGAAGACCCAGGTTCCTCCCTCAAGTTAACACTACCCTTCCTGGATGACTCCCAGAGAGCACATGGAGCAAACTCTTGATCTGCAGCCTGATCTGATGCTTTACAGCTATTACTTAAAGGCAGGGAAATGCCTTTCAGTACTCAGAAAAGCATCAGGCAGTCTTAAACCACCCAAATGTTAAAGCAATTATGTAGTGGATTATTACCAAGCAACAGAAAAGTCCATGGTGCTTCAGTAAGAAGCAGAGACAGATCTCTGCCCTAAAGACATTCCAGTTCTTGGAGTAGCAGTGCAAATGAAAATAAACAGTGGTAAGAAGAGTAAAAGCACGGTTCACAATCCAAATCGCTAAAGTACAATTTACATCATGTACTAAAGTCCAAAGTTGCATTTCCCTCCTCTTTTATACTCGCTCTGAGGATAAGGTCATTCCGAGACAGGGACAGAAGATGCCAAAGGCTTAGGGTAGGAACTGCAAATGAGCCACCAGCCAGAAAACACTAGTTATAGTAGAGGGTACATAAAAGAGCAGTGAGTAAGCAAGGGCAAAGCACGCGGAGGGAAGAAGTAGGCAGGGTGCCTGACCTGCTGCAACAAAGTATGATTCACTCGAGATAAATCAGAGGTGACTCTTGCTTCACGTAGGGTGGATGTCTCTGTAGTATCAAAGGCAAATCCCTAAGCGTGCTGATATTTAAACAGCTGACTGATTTAGCCATGCATGACTAAAGAAGTCTATGCAGATTTATTTCCTACACACTAACAACCTCTTGCTCTCTGACTCACTAAGTGATAAGCTGGGCACATTACAAACTAACGTGTGGTAATTAAACACGAACAATGAAAATGGTTTTTGCAAGTAAATCAAGCTAAGTATGCTGACATTGACAAAAATTGTCCCAGATGATGGCAAACAAAAAATTACTGACAAGAGGGACTATCTCCCAGCTGGGGGTCTGAATTCCTCCCTAGTGATAACTGTAACCACTTAGTGGCACAGGCAACGCAAGAGGTGAGCACGAATGGCTCGCAAGCACATCAAACTGTCACCATGAAGTCATGGTTTCTACTTCAGCCAGTCTCCTCTCTTAACTGTTCTGCCATGCTATTTAAGCAGGGATGAAGAAAGCTGGTTCTGCCTCTTTGCAACCTCGCCAACAGAATATGCTCCACAAGCATCAATCCACTTGCACATTTATTCACGTACGTGGGGGTGAAGGGAAGGACAGTAGTGGAAGAGGGAAGGGTGTGCTCCAGCACCCCTGGCACCTCCCCAAGAACATGCACGTGGCAGTGAGGCCAGCTTCAGTCTTCCTCATTAAATTCAAAATGTTGTATGCTTTAATCTCAAGTATTACTCTTAGATTTGATTCATTAATTTTTATATCCTTCCTTTAAAAATCAAGGGAAGAAAAGATTTTGGATACTAAGCCTCACTCACTATGATTATGGAACTGAAGTTCACAAAAGCTCTTGCTACGGCAGTGCTAAGTTAATGAATGAAAGAGCAAAGTCACCATGACTTCCTCTGATCCTTACCTCCTTCAAATGTGATTCACCAGACAGTAGAAGTATATAGGTTATGCATCGCATGGAAAGGATTATTTGAAGAGAAATATAACTTATTATGCAAAAAGAACAACAGCCCTGAATATTGCCTCTCCCTCAGACAAAAAATAAACAAAACAAGCACTTCTTAGCAAAACAATCCCATTAAAAGGTTAGAAGATTGCTCTGTTTATCAACAGGCTCTTTCTTTCAAATGCGTGCAGACTGGAAGCACATGAAAATATACATGCAAGATGATAAACTTGGGCTGCCTTTGCTTTTTACCAAAATGAAAACTTGTTTTTAAACCAGGTATATATTAACACGCAGAGTTTATAAATAACTGAAAAAATACCCCCCCCCAAAAGCCAAATCAAGAGTTAGCAGATGGACTTAACAACTGTTTCAACAATGATATAAAAAAAGCTGTTTGTAAAAGGTACTTTATACACTCCTTGTGCTTGTCATTGCTGCAGGCTATTGATCTTTTACAGACAGCCTCCACTAATACATACTCATGTTAGTCTGGCAATTTCTCCTGCAAAACTCGACCCTTGGTGTTACCCATCTGCATGAGGCACTGAGTAACAAGCAGTATTTTCTATGATGTAGTTTGACATACACATACCATTCCCAGTAGCTAGACTGCTGAAGGGTTTTTGTTTTTTTACGCATTCTCTCTGAGCAAGGAAGAAAATGTCATTGTTTATCCAGACAAATGAGAACAAGAATAAGGTAAGGAATCTGTAAAGCTGTTTCTAGGACAAGAGTTAAGCACGTGTCACATCTCAGGTAAGAGTCTGTAACTACAATGTTTTCATCTGAGATCATGGTAAAAATCCACTTCAATTAAATTAGGGTGGCAGGATGGAGTTCCCCTCAGATGCAATGCATTTCATTAATATTGCGGGTTAACTTCCAACTCCAGTACCTTATCTGCTCGAAGTTACACATTTGAACAGTTTATGCAATACACAACACTTTGGAACATAAAGGTTGTTCAATATCTCTAAGTACCAACTGCAGCGTATTAATGATGATTTCCTGCTTCTTCGAGTAACAAACAAATCATGAGAATAGGTTGAAAGCCCAGATTTATTGGATGTGTTGCTAGACTGCTTAAAACATCTGTAAAGAGTAAGAAATGAGGAACTGCTTCAAAAAAAAGGAAGAAGACATCTTAAATGGCAAGGAGAACGGAGCTAGCATTTCCCAAATAGTTCCATTTCTTCTATTTATATATTTCTTTATAGGTGTCAGTACTAGCCAGTACAAAGGGCAGATGTTAAAATTCACTTTTTTGACCTTCTCAAACTGAGTTTTGTTCTGTTTTAAACATAGGTGCAAAAAATCACCTAACTCGAAACACATTAAAAAGAGTATATTTATGCTCACAGCTTCTATTCATTTCTTATCCTGAGGACTCTGGATTCCTACAGTTTAAAGGACATCTAAAACAGAGGTACCCAATAGCTAGAAGTTAAGGTTGTATCATCATTTCCACTAGGCATTTAAATCCTCCTCTTGTTAAATGACACCAATGAATGTGTATGGGCGTCTGTAGATGTACACCCTGCACCTCTACCACCCTAGTTTATCCGTGCTTCTCCTTCACCACTCAGAAACAGCAGTCCCAAGCCAGGCACATCTAAATTGGGAATCTTAGTGTCCCAGTCCTGAAACAAAAACTAAAAAGCAAACTGTCTCAACTAAGCTTCCTTGCCTATTGATAACATTGAGTGACTTCGCAAAGCTTAGGGTAGCAAGTAACTTACCAGTTGATAATTGGAGATGATCTGAAGAGATTAAGAATATTTTAAAAGAACACCAGATATGTCACATATCTATCTCAGAGTTTCTAAAATACTCTGCAAACACGTCACAATGCTAATTTCCTGGTGTGGATCCATGAGTTAACAGAAATGAAGAGATAAATATATTTACACTTAGTCTTTCTTTTGCCAGCATTTTCATTGTGTAAATCTAGACCTGTTCTATTGACTTCAATTACCTGATATACATTAGCGGGAAATGACAATTTGTTTATTAAAAAAAGGAATAATCATCCACCAAATTAATAGACTCCTGTCTATTAAACTCAACTAACAAAAAAAAAAAAAAAAGAAACATTCTACTAAATAGTCTGATGTATTTCTAAATAACAGCAAGGCATAGCATGGCTTCAGGTTACACAGAAGTTATCTCCCCCTGCCATCACTTACTATAAATCCAGTCTAAAGAACATGTGATTTAATTAACATACAAGTGCTTGCATTTCCATTAGACTTGGGGGGTATGCTAACAACAATATCTAATAGATAGGAACAGGAAGCAAGACTTCTCCCTCTCCACAGACACTTTGTAAAATAATGAGGCAACCAGGAACAGAAATCTCCCCTCCTGATACAAGGCAAAGACTAAGAAAACATATACAAAGAGGTTATACGCACGTTTGGAAGATCCCGGTTGAAGTCCCATTGTGGTCCAGGAATCCACATGACTTACCTTTCTGGACCATTTTCAAACCCACAACCTCCTGTGAGCATTTTTAAAACACCAGCCAGGCCTGATACTGGAAAGCTGGCTACTACCTCATCTTAGTTACCCCCACTCCAGTCAAGCCATTGTCTCTGCTCTGCATGGTTTCCAGCCACTAGCTCTAAAAAGCAGCAAGCAATCCCCAATTACAGACACAGAAACCTGGCTTTTTAACTCTACAGAGCCTGCTCTAAGTCATTAGCAGCAGTATAACAAGGGCACTGTGACATTCTGGAGCTGTGAAGCCCAGCATATTAGAAACAAAGATGACAGTATCAATAACCTCTTCAGAGATTTCCATAGCGTGTACTCAAATGCAACCCAACAGGCTCCAAAGCAGCATTTCTTTCACACAAATGTTTTTAATAATGTGCTATGCTTAGCAAGACTAAGCCGAATGACTGAACAAGAGGAGTGGGGGAATGGGGAATTGGGTGTCCAATACAGCTTCCAGTTTCCCCTTCTTACATACCTCGTTTTAAAACAATAAAAAATAAAACAAAGAAAATCAGAGCCGCAACTGGCTGCCCTGACATGAAATGTTTCTTCTAGTCCCAGAGGAGTCATTTTGGATTCCAAATCAATACAAAACCAGATCTGGCACTGAAGCCTCTAAATGTGTGCCCATAGTACCCTTCATACCTGGAGTATGGCCAGTGTTGCAGAACAGAGGTTGGCCTTTGCAATATTTGAGACAACTACACTGGGAGAAAGGGGGGAGCAGTCCAGGTAACACTGCACTTAATGAATGACTCACACAAAAGCAGGCTCTGGGGCCTCTGGCAGGAACCAGCTGACAAACTGCTTAACAAGTGGTGATGTGTTTGCCATCAATTCAGCCACATCTCAAACTTCTATGGGAAGAGGTGTAGACATGACAGTACTGTGGCACTAATATCACACACCTTGCTGTACCACTAACAAAGTCTCCCACAAAGACCCTTAATGAGAAGCAGCAGCCTGTGAGACACAGGCAGAGTGGACTGCAAGAATATTCCAGCCTTAAAATTTCAGCACACAATGAACCAAAGCATTGAAAACTACCGCTATACTTACTACAGTGCTTATAATATATGCTCCTTTGTTCAAGTCCTTGGAGTGGGGAGAGAAATGGGAACTAGCTGTTTGCTTAAATAACAGAAGTCAGGAGACAGAGCTGAAGTGATCTGTTCCCTGGTGACAGGAGCAAAAGCCTTAGCAGGATGAGCAGAGGGAACATCTGAAGGCTTATATCTCTCCCCGAAGGATGACTCTGGGGTTTTGTTCAATTATTTTATCAAAGATCTTAATATTCATTGGCCAATAACATAATATTCAATATTTTGAGAAGCAAATCAACATACCAGGAAACACAACACTGGTGCTGTGTTTAATTCTCTGTTCAGTTTTCACTGAAAATTCTACCAACCAGTTCCCATTTTTTTATTTTTGCATACAGCCAGTAATTCAATAGAAGCCAGTCTAGAACAATGCTCATCAGTTTTATATGGATTTCACATTTCTGCCACCAAAACTTGAATGAAAACATCAAAGTGTAACTCAGTATACAAATATTGCTAGTTTGTACCTATGTAGGTAGTACACATAGTACACACAACTCATTCCTGTTTTCCCTAAACTAGGAATTCAATTAACATCAGTTATCATCCTTGATCTGTTTGAGTTAGCTTTAAAAAAAGGGGGAAAAAACAGCACCATCCCCACCCCCAAATACCCACGTACCAAGTACATACTTCCACATTCTCATTTTAACAATGAGAGAAATAACGTGGGGTATGGTTCAAGAAGCTTTTCCAAGAAACAAAGATTGGCTTTACCATTGGAAAGCTTTACATTTCCACTAAGTAAAACAGTGTTTTCTCTGTGCTCTTTCAGAACTCACACCCCTCTCTAATCCAGTGGAAAAGGCTACTTACGGTCGTTGCACTGGCTTCCAGAATACGAAGTCATGGAGCAATCACAGGTAAAACCTTCCCACTGCTGATTACAGATGCCCTGATTTGCACAGGAATCTTCCTGGCAGGTAGTGCTTGGTCCTGGAGAAGGGATGACAAGAAAAGAATGAAACAAAAATGAAAAAATTATTTTAGTGAGGCCCACAATTCCAAGTCATCATCACCATTACTATCAACATTCTCATGCAGAACAGTGAAAGCACTAACCACTTTTCCATTCTTGAACGTGCAACAAACTTGAGTAAAAGAACACATAGACAATTGTACACTCCACAACAAAACAGCAAACTCTAACAGACATAAAGGAGGAAGAGCAAACAGCAAGATATTCCCTCTTAGGCAGGCTCAACTTGTATGTTCAGCACACATTCATAGAAACTTATGATAAAATACGGTGTGATGCAAGGAAAACAAACACTGCCAGTTTCATATGCTTCCCCTAAAGTTTGATCCCCTTTGTTTTAGAACTGCAGGCTAGAAAATGGGCCCATGAACAATGCTTCATCCTTCCTAAAGAACCATTACGTAGGTTCCTCTGGAAACACATCAGTGAAGTCCAAAACCAAACCAAAACAACAACAAAACAAAAAACAACATGACATTACTCCATGAGGTTTTACTTTCTACTCTGGACAGGTTTCCACAGCTTTTGGGGGAAGCAGCCACTTAGTAACAGAACAGCCTTTTGTTGTCTCTTATTTGGAGCTAACTGTTGCTATCCTACCCAGATAACCTTGCAAAGACAAAACTAACAGGCAAAAGAGTGATCTTCACATCAGAGGAACTCTGAATGATAGTGACTATGTCATCCACAAGGAGGTAGCTGGATTCTGAATCAATTGAGAGCAGAACTGAAGCTTCAAGCCATATATTACAAACAAGATAAGTTTGGACATTACTTGCTAGAAAATATTTTATCTTCAGTAATCCAGACGGGAATACTGTTCCTATTGTGCAGTACTTCAAATGAAAATTACAACTATAGTTTCCATATCTGCTATTCTGTATCCTGCACTTAGTGGAAAAGAAAAAAAAAAAAAGTAGAAGATAAGAAGAGTAGAAGATAACAGGCTAAGCTGCCTTAGATCAACCTCCAACATTTCCAGTCTAACCTTAAGGACAACAGCATAAGGATAAAGCGAACAATCATTCTACCCATTTCAGCAACATTCATTAGTCTGTTAGCAACAGCAGTTCCATTAGGATCATCCCACACTTCACCCTTATCTCGTCATTACATCAGAAGTAACACCTGTACTTTACAGATGAGACAGGAGGCATGAAAGTAGAGATACTTTTTTCAAATATTTTAACCCAAAATGAAAAAGCTCAGTCTCTATCTACTAAGACCTACACTGGATCCCATGGTTGAATAGCATCTCTGATATTCAGATCGTCCATCTAGGCCCTTCCTTAATTACAAGCATTTGCAGATCTTGCATCTAACTGGAAGCAGGACATCATGCTGTAATCCTCCCAGCAACTCGAAGACCAAGCCAGGAACTGACACTCATAGTTTTAGTGCACAGTTCCCCCTCCTCCTACCAGACCATTCTTCCCTACTGCAAGAACAGAATGGATGAACTTCATTCACTACTTAGCTACCTTGGCTTCGTTACATCTCAGTGTCAGTGAGAAGGAGCACATGAAGATCAGTAGGCAGGGAGTTTAACCGAACATCAACAAAAACCTGAGTTTCTTCCATGATCTGTTATACTGTTTAATAAATAAATAAATAAATAAAACCCTTCCAAGTAGAAGCCTAAGTGCAGACAAGAAGAGCAGACAACAAAATCCCTAAAAGAAAATTCACCTATTGAAAAAATGCAACAGGAGCCACAGCAAACCAGCATGTTTTTTCATACTGAAAGCAAGCTGAGCAGCGTTTTTCAACACTCTTCCCCTCCTCTCTTCCCCTTCCTCCCACCCCCAACTCATCTTCAGCTGTATGAATCCTGGTGGTCTCACTGGCACAGTGTGAAATTAACACATCACCTCTAGGTTTGCAGCAGCACTGACAGACCGTAGGGTGTGAGCTGCTAGGTGTGTGTACGGACATGCTTCTCCCTTGCCCTTACACTTATAAAAAGACATGGATATAACCAGACAACATACAGGCATCAGGCTGAGGTCTGACACTTCAGACTTACTCTGGCCCCAGAAAAGAAGGAACGGAATAGAACATTAGTCTGAAATATAATATTAGTTGTCATTTTGCCTAAGATTTCCGAGTTATCTGAGGATAAGAATGGCTGAAGAAACAAAGCAGAACAGCAATTTCAATGACAGTGTTCATGCTTTACCTGCACTTTTCTGAGAACACTTGCATTAATTAGCAACTGGACTAGATAATGGGTATTACTGCATTGGGGATAGCCTTTGTCCAGGATACTTACAGGAGGAAGTACTGGAACTCAACTCTAGAAATAAGCTTGCCTGAGGCCTAGTAACTGTGGCTTGAGGTGTTCTCAGTAGAGACAGGCCAGAGAGCCAAAGCATTTGAATTATGCCCAGTATCATGGTTTCTGAACTGCATTTTACAGCAAGCAACTGTGAAGATGGAAACAGTATTTTTAAAGCAGCAAGAGAAAAAGCAGCACCCCTAAGCACCATCTGACAAGGAATTCTGAAAGGCTGACAATAAAAAGAAGCTTGAAGCCTGATCGGCTGGCTGTCTTTAGAGTCAGTTGTGACGGCACAGCATAGATCCTGGGTATTATGCTTTACCTCACTCCTTAGTACTATGGGCCATTTGCATGGTAAAAGCATCTTTGTCTGCAAGAGTTCATCTATTCCCGCTGCTTACAGTCCTTGCGTGGTGTCATAATCCTCCATCTGTAGCAACAGAATTTTGTTCAGAGCAACTAACCGGGACGTCACAGGGGATTAGGATTTTAGATTAGGGAGCAAAGCGACAGAAACACAGGAAGGCTTATAAAACAAAGACTGTGTTACCATGCACATGCCCTTCAGTGCTAAAGAACAAGGAAAGGAAGACAAATTGAAGTTATACGTAGAGCAGTAGAAATGGTTCTAAAATACCAATGCCATCAGGCTTCAGGTCTATTTTTAATGTCAGTCCTTTGGCAACACTTACAACATTCTAGCATTATTTTTAAAGCAAAGTTTCAGATCAAGCCTTCACATTGTCTGAGATACATCTGGTAAGTCACTCTATATAGTTAATTAAGAAAACATGCATTCTGACTTCAATGTTCTCTTCGAATTTGCAGCATCCTGACAACACTTGCTATTTCCCTTGTGTGCATTTTTGTTCAAAGGCCTTGTTTTTTTTGTTTCTGTTTGTAGCTGGGCCTGACACAGCTTCTTACCGTACTTTCTGCTGGGCATATGACATGAGTGGGCAGTGGATACAGAACAGAAGTGGAAAACTCCCCATTACAGGAAAGCATCCCTGCTGGCAGAAGTGAGACTTGCTCTGTCACCTCCTGCCCAGACTAAGCCTACCAGCAGAGGAGGCTTGCTGGGAATATGGGATGGCAAATGAGAATTCCTCAACCACATCATTTACTCTTTATTGCTGCATCTCTAACTCTTGCCGAAACAGCTCATGATCTGATGACTTGCAAGATCTGAGACTTTCTTGGGAGTAAGTCCAGTATTCAGCTTCTCTTCCAGATTACCTGGCTAGATGTATGGTTTATTAGTTTTTACCACTGAACATTTGAAGAAAAACACCTAAGAAGAGTACAGTAGCCCGATGTCTCCTACGTAATATGTTTGGAAAAATTACTTTGTCTCTCTAAGTCTTCCTTGAAGTTTCATCTGTATGGTGGATTTCTCTGCCCTGAGACTGAAAAATTTGAGTTCTACTGCTGTGAATTGCTAAAACTGCCATGTTTCATCTGATGGGGGGCTCTCTTGTTCAGCAAGAGAAGTCATTCCTGCTGTGTTATTTGAAAGCACTTTGCAGCGAAAGGAACTTGAGAAATACAAGATACAGTATTGTATTTATCATTCTTCTGAGTTACATGAGGAATTCAGCTTCCTTTATAGAACAGCTGCAGGATTATAACACAAATGCTTCATGCTTTGATCATAACTAGCAATAAGCTTTACGTTAAAAGAAATAATTCTAGGACTTGTACATAATACCTTCTTCATACATTGAAAACTCATTCCTTTTGAAAGGAACCATTTGCATTGGCGTTATTTCCTCAGTAAGAAGGAGCTACAACAGGCAAGGTCCAATGGTACTATGGGTCCATCTTCACTCTCCATCTCCCTAAGTGGGCTACTGCTATCATCTTTCTTCCTTGCATCACAGAGGTTCAGAAAAGATGAAGTGACACGCAAGACATCTTTACTGTCTTTGTAGAATAAAGTGCTTCCTTGTCTTATGGTTCCTAACTTGTAAATGCCATAAAGAAGAGAAATCTTGACCACTGCCAGTCAGGCATTATGATGGGCAATTTATACCTATGATAAATCTACAGACTACTTCTGTCAGCACCCTTCTTTCATAACTGGTGATATTCTGTTTTTCTGAATTCAAAATACAGGCCCAGTACAGCTCATCACAGCTTGGAAACCAGAAGCACTAGGCAGAATCCCATTCTGCTCCAGGACTCATTCCTAGCGCAGGTTAAGGAGGAAATGAAATGAATAGATAGGATTTCCAATTTATAAGTATATATAAAGTTTTTTCTGACTAAGAAGTGAGCAAAATTGAGACTGAACCTCATGGAACCATCACGTCATTGGATGGACCATACCCCAGATGCTGTAACTGCTAGATAGCAATGGGGGAGTGCTGAATCAAGGCTCAGTGAAACACTTAAAGTCAGATCCTGTATTTTGAATCATGGGTGGTAGAAAGCAGGAGTATCATCAAATGATTTTAATTTATCACACTAGAACCAAAAAAATCAAAGAGATTTTAAAGGGTGGCAAAGCCAACTCTTTAAGCTCTCCGAGTTCCTGATTTTGTTAAGAACTCGTCATCCCTTTCATCACCTAAATAAGGTTAGGCATCTGGCAGGATCCATATTTAAAGTTACCCATTGTCAGAAATAACTTAAGAGCCAACATTCTGCAGTCTGAAAATACAGCTATTCATCCCAGTGCCTCAGTCAAACCTGATTTCTCCATTCATTTGACGTCAGTTACAACACCAAGTCCTCCTGTTCCAAATACACAACTGATCTAAACATTTCAGGAGCAAGGACTTAGTTAAGATAATTAATGTGTAAGTATCCCATGGAAAGCACATTTACCCCATGGTGACAGGAGAAGGGAATCAGCAGCAAGAATGGGAATCCACAGAGAATGGATCTACAAGATGAAACCTGTCACATGCTTATCTCCCTCCCTCTTTGTCAGCCTGCCTCTCTCCCCCTTTAAACAACCTAGAAGATCTTGAGAAAAGCACTCGTACACATGCTGTTCAGGGAAGGAAAAATAAAACAGTCAACTGCATAGAAGGGAGTAAGCCTGGATCTGAGATATGGCGGGGGACAAGGAGATGCAAATGAAGCAGAGGAAGTAAACAACAATAAACAGAAAATAAAAGGAAAAAGGGAAGACTGAAAGTGCTGTATGTGAACAAGAAAAATACAGTCAATTGGAAAAACACCCTTCCCTACTGCAAATCACAGCAGTGGAAAAGTTGTGCTATCAGGCCTCATGGTCTGGTAGGTTTTATGTTCTGAAACAGCATGACTATTTAGCAAAGGTTGGTTTCCTGAAAAGCCAATAATCCACATAATGTACTCAAGAGAAACATTTCTCCTTAGGTGTACATATGGTCAAATGTCTCCATCTGAAATGTAAATATTCTTTTAAGGTTCTATACCAATATGAACTTGAGCAGGAATGAATCTCAACAGCTGTGAAAAGCCTTTAGCCTCTGAGGACTCCCGGAAAATGAAAACAACAAACAAATCTGGTTGGCCACAACACCTCTTCTTTGTGCTGCATCCATCTCACTGGACATCAAAAATTCAACAGAAACTCCTGGGCGTGCGTTCTTGAAGACTGATATGCTGTCAAAATTGTTGTCTGTTGGGTAAGAGGGTACCTAATATGCTTCTGCCTATTAACACCTGCTACACTGACAAAGCAATTACCATTAACATTTCCTTTGATTCCCCTTTTTTCTTCCCTTTTCTATTAAACCATAGAATGCCAACTACACCAAAAAACGCAGATGACGTTCTGACACAAAGGTAATTGCTACCTGCCAATCCCTAGAATATGAAACAGGAATAGTTTAAATGGAAAATTACACCTGGTGCATTAGATAAGGACAGTAACATCACCAGGTCGTCAAAGCTGCTGAACTGAAAAGGAGTTCATGAAGAAAAAAAATAAAAATAAAAATTAATTCCAGTGATATGTGAACCATTGGGAAGTCTCCTTTCTATCTTAGATTGAAACAAGAACACTATTTTCTACCACAACAAAACCCAAGACTAAACCCATGGCTTAGACACAAAATTTCAAGGTGATTAAGCTGATATCGTAACAGATATCATTGGTGGCTTCAGGACTATTGAACAGAGAGACAAGTGTGAAGTGCTTCTGTCTTCCTCTTACACATAAGGGGGTTTACTCCTTTTCCATTGAAAAAGAAGAACATTTTTGTAAGCTTCCACAACATTCAGGAATAAAATATTTTGTATGCTGCAGTCTCTTCAGATGTTGGGAAATGTACTTTCACTACCAAGTTTAAAGGGATAGACTTCTCAACACCATGGAAAATATCTCTCTAATAACAGTAGGATCAAAGATCTATTAATTTCTAATAAGCGGGTTTCCTTACTTACTTCCTGGGGATATAGAGCATTTGTATAATTGTACCATTAAGTTTTTCTTCATTATGTGTCTCCTAAGACCTAGCTTCCATTAAACTGACTTTCCGTTAGCATTGTTTAACCCACCACTTCGCTGTAATTCAAGTGGTACATTTTCAATTACTATGTGGCCTCTCCTCTTCGAGTCAATTTCCTAGGTTCCTCACAATTTTTCATCCCTTTGCTACTAAAGTTATTCTCAGTCTCTTTAAAGATTTTCACTTGCATAGTTTTTATATTTTAACACCACCCCCATAGTCTTCAGCCTTTCAGCAGCCTCCAACATCACTGATTGCTCCCTTTTTACTTAGCAGGTAATAGTAATAAAAAAGATGTCAATAGGAATTTCACGTATGGATCAACATAATGAAAGAGCCCTACATGCTTGATAAAAATCAGACTATCCAGTAGAAGTTTCTGAAAATAACCTACAAGAGGTATAAAAATTAGCATTTATAAAAGTACCTGCTAATCAGGCGTGATCACTTCAGCCAGTACTCAAATTGAATCAGTTTTGGCTTGTAAAACGCCTAACTACTAAGGCACTTTGTAGTTTGTTGTTTTGTTTGTTTTTAATGTAATTGAAATTCCAGAAATACACTTCTGTGTTTTTTTTGTTGTTGTGGTTGTTGTTGTTTTTCCAAAGTCTAGGTTATAAAACCTAGTTTTCATCATCCAGTCTCACTCCTTAGTATTGATACTGAAGAATCCAACTCGACTGGTTCTGCGTTGTAAAGCTCTGAGGGTTTGCCACATCTCTATACACAACTGCTATTTGCTTGTAAGATCATTAACCACTTCAGGAAATCAACCTGTGCTCTTACAGATGTCCACAGAGACTGATACAGTCAAACCTCTCGGGTCAACAAAAACACCTTAATGGTTTGCCACGTCCTTCCTCAACCCAGACTTTCCCCGCGGAAGGACTGGGTTTTGTCTTTCTCCTCAGTCCCAGAGGTGTGACTGCATCCAGTAAAAAGGCATCAAATGTTACATAAAGGCATCTTTCAGTCCAAAACAGTAATGGGAAGTAGAACCTTCTCTACCTTGCAGGTCAGCTTTGGTCAACTCAACTTTGTTAGCAAAAAAAAAAAAAAAAAAAAAAAGCAAAAAGAAAAAAAAGAAAAAGCAAAAACAATAAACAACAGGTTAGTATAAAGGCAGATAAACCAGGGTCACATCACTTTAAATAAATAAAAAGCAATTAGTATAACCATCACAGCCAATGCTCATAGTAAACACATGCATGAAGGACAACACGGGGAACAAGGACACACAGACATGGCTACCTTAACCCATCACCACTGTAACTAAACAAAACTGATCAACAAATAACAAAACCACACAAGAGAGGGGAAATGTATTTCATTCACACACACAAGGTCACAATTCACAGAGTAGGAAGAGAAAAATACCACATTATTAACACCAATCCCTCAGCATTTACTGATTATTTGAGAGAGATTTTGTCTCATTTGAGAAATACTTAGAATCCATTTAAGTCAAAAATCTATTTGACTTTCAAATCATTAGTCAAGAATATTTTTATTTTGTTTCTACATGCAGACTCCGGAACTGAACATAAATCTCCTTTCACAAGAGCACAGATTGCCTTGAATCTTTGTCCACAGTGGATTTACTGCCAGAAAACCACAGAGGATTGACAATTCTGGAAGAAGATAACCTCTGTTCATTCCCAGAACTGAACTTGACACTGGATGGAAAGTGACAGTAAAAAAAATAATTCCCCCTCACGAGCTGGTATCTGCTCATGAATTTCAACACACTCTTAAGAAGGCCTGCATCAGCAAGCAAAGAGATCACTCCTCAGGCTTCCGACCCGTGTAATCTTTGGCAATCTCATCAGAGCAATCAACAGAAATAACAGCAGTACAAGCTCATTCTTTCACCTAGGTGGGAATGATCTTGTTATTTGCATTCAAATCATAATGCACAAGGCAAAAAGAGAATCATAAAGCCACCAAGTCTGACTGACTGAAGACCAAAGTGAACTTGGTGAAAATTGAAAAGTATAAAAAAGCAAAACAAAACAATACCACTCAGTCTTCCACTTGGCACAAACATTTTTTCCTTTTTTTTTTTTGTTTTGTTTTGTTTTGTAAATGGATAGTCCATTTTACAGGAAGCCACATAGATTTTTGGTGTCTATACCTTGATTCTAAGTTTTCTTTTTTCAGCATGGAAAAAGCAGAGGACAAAGATGGGAGTACAGGCAGCAGCTCCCAAATCCCTTGCCAACGAAGATTACATATTTCTATTATACAGCACAATGGGAACAACAAAACACCAAATCACTGACCTCATTGATCAAAAGATGGATATTTAAGAAGTGCATACTCACCTTTGTAATGTTCTGTTCTTATAAAGTTCTCATATTAACTGCTGATACTGAAGAGAGACTGGTAGCTCTCCCTTTCTTTCATTTTCTTACTTTACATTAACAACCCAATAAACCAGAACAGGCATTCCTGTGCTTCCTATGAAGTTTAATATTTTGAACCTTTGCTATTGTTTCACAGCCCATGAATGACTCAAGATGGCAATTACCTTCCTTTCTGAGCCAGACAGATTTTTCTTCCCACCTCTGGAGCTGCTCCACTACACAGAGCCATATAATCCCCAGAGTTGTTTAAATAAAATGCAAAAAGAAACAAGCAAACAACAACAAAAAGGGGATGGGTGGATGGGGAGGGGGGAACGAAATGTGGGAGAGGAAAATTTATCCAGTTTCTCCACACATCTTCCTTGATGTGTTCTAAGAAAGTAATTTGTACATAACAAGCCCTTATCCCAACTGCTCGGTTCCTTGTCTTCTTTGTACCTGAGCAAGAACATAGCTTACATTTGTTCCATAATTCCAGTAACACTATGACAATGGAATGCAAAATCATAAAGAACAGGAGAGCTGTCAAACTATCATGAAGTAAATTAATGCTCCTCTCCTCAATGGAGGAACTCTGATTCCTCAGAGAAAAGTGAAGTATCACCATGTTGGAAGTTTCACTAATGAGTAGATGAAGGGTGAAATCCTTTTTGACACAACCTTGCTGTGAGATTTTAAGCGTGAGATTAGATTTTTTTTTCTTTCACATGCTGCTTGGTATGCAAAATGTGTTTCAGATTATCCAGCCTGTGTCATTGATGCTTCTCACGCACTAGTGAATTCCAAAGGTTAACTATAATATTTCATGGAAAGTAGCACAAGATTATGATTTTAATACAGGACCTGGAAGAAGATTAAATTATGAAAAGTCCCCAAACATCTGGAGCAAAGTCACCACTCAGTTAAGTAATAATTACTCTCCCTTGTGAGATGTTATCAGCAGAACAGTTGAGGAAAGGCAAGGAGAGGCCACATCTCTAAAGCACAAGAAGAAAAATAAAATTTTCTTTAATCAGTGCCGTTAGGCGTGTTTGACTTTCTTCTGGGGGGAGAAAGGTGGAAATGGGAGTACTTAGAAGGTACACCTGAATTTCAGATAGCTCTAGTGCCTGTAGTAAGCTGTACAAGGCTGTCTAAATAAAAAAAAAAAAAAAAAAAAGAAGGGAAATAAGTAAGGAGGAGAAAACCCAAACTGCAGTAAGTACTCACTAATATTTATCCACATTCAACCTTTTATGGAGTTTTCAAGATGTCTACGTAGCTTCTTTCAGGATCAGTGAGGAAAAAGCAGTAAATCACTGAGTCTTGACTTTTGTAGATAGAATAAATTCAAATTCATCCGTTCATTTAATAGGAAGACTGGGAATGAGATGCTTGGCAAAGGAAACTGATTTTAGGAACCTAGAATCAAGGAGGAGATGATTTGAAATTTCAATTGATTTACTTTCTTGGAAGGAAAAAAGGTCACTTGGAACAACTTCCATCTTCCAGCATACACTCCACACAGTGCAGAAATCTTTTCTCTCAAGCTCTCTAGCATCATCATTAATGTATGGATGACAGAAATGGAAGTAGCTTGTATTACTCAAACTCAACAGCTGTATAAATATTGGCAAGCACAGCCTATGGGCTGCAGAGCTAGAGACTGAGAGAACCAGGTAGTAACAAAGGACTTCTCTTCAAAATCTAATGCTTAGCACATGTCCAGGAGCTTCCACCCACAACTTAAATGTGCTCTGCAAGGCACTGTTGAATTTCATACTTTCATAACATGTAGATGAATATCATCTCTATTTCATGGGTGGGGAGAGCAGTGCCCAAAGAAGGTGAAGTACGGGCCTGCAAGTTTCCAGTAGAAGTGGTTCAGCAACAGAAAGACAATTTCTTTGTCCTTTCTGAGAATTGACTTGGTCCCTTCAGAGCGTTCTGTAGCCTGAATTGCTCATTTGCTGCTCTAGGGTGAACACTGAAAGTGGGATCATTTCAGTCTTAACTTCCCTACCTTTTGTACCTTTTCTGTGAGGCTCTCCCCGCAACTCTTTTTTCTGGGGTGGTGGCAGGGAAGAGGACCATCTTATACAAATGATGGTAGTTAAAGCTGAAAATAGCATGAGAGCTAAAGATACTCTATGTAAAATAAATAAATGTGGTGGTAAAATGTCAACCCAGAGCAGATTTTACACAACAGGCAGCAAGAAGGTTTTTTGGCTTTTATCTTCCAGGGAAACAAAAGCTGCGGACCTGACCAGACCTTCCAAAGAACAACAAAGAGCTGTCTGTTGTTCATGAACAATCAGAAATGAAGTAATTGCAAGAGAGCTGTAAAAACAAAACAGAAGACTAACAGAAGAAAAAGGGGGGGTAGGATAGGCTTTAACTCCATGGACTCATTTGACATTTTGGACACTTTAGGATTTTGTTTTTCCCCTTCCCTCCTGAGGTAATCACCCATGAAATCCATCCTTTGCCAAAAAAAAAAAAAAGTGGCCCTATATGACATCTCAACAAACAAAATAACAAAAAACACACCACACAGACAGACAGTGTGGCAGCTATTATGTTGGCAAGCTCACTGGTGACTGAGTGGGAGATTTCAAGCTGATCTGAAAGCTTAAGTTTACACAGCACACAAGAAAACTGCATAGTGCAAAAGGAAGTCGACATTTCAGATAACAAACCTATGTCCTTTGTGGACAGGGTAAAGTGGTCACTCAGCTGTGCTGCTGTAATCAATTCCATCATAGATAATTTCTTATTGAAATTGCAGAAGTAGAACTGGTAGGTGATAGATAGAGAGTAATTATTTTCTTTAGGTCTGAACTGCTTTGTTTGTTTGTTAAACACTACCAGACACTTTGAGTCTCCAGGATGCCTGCATTTCAGTTAACGACTCCTATACATTGCCTGACAATGCACTCAGACGCTCTAGATCCTAAAGAAATAACTCTCACATAAATATAATTTATCTTGAAAGTGTTTCCTGCTCCTGCTCAAATAAGAGTCCATCATGAACAGAGCAAACTGCAGAACATGGTAGGCTTGTGCTTTGGTGCACAGCAAGGCTGAATTATCTTCCAGCACATAACAAGAACAATGTAGCCAAGGAAGTTCAATGGCCTGCTCAGAAGCATGTGATGGGGGTGCTGGTAGAACCAAGACAATAAACCACATTATTTGTCTGTAAGAATTTGGAAACTTCAATTGGAATAGGGTACACAAATATATGAACTGAGATAACTAATGCAAACAGGATGCAACGAGGTCACTCATTTGTAGTGGAGTACCAGTCTCGGGCGGACAATGCTATCTCCTGACCTACATCTCACATGTCAGTATTCCCTACGTTTCTTTCCTCTTCACATCATTTAATTCTGCCCTGAGATCAAACTGACAGCTTCAGAGAAGATGGCTGCCACCTTGCAATCTACTCTGCTTCCGAAAGCAAAGCTGCAACAAAGACAAGCGTTAGCAGAAATCTTTCTCATACCACATCTGGAAGGCAAGATTCATATGTGAAGATGGAAAAAACATTCCTGTAAGCATGCTGAACTTCTCATGTATGTTTTCCCCCAATGCTTTTCATGATGAAGTAACAACATGCCCTACAATTGACATAGCAAAACTATTGAACCCAAAGACCTGCAGCTGTTTATTCCAAACACATTTAATCATGAGACAGGAGCTGCTCAGGACTTCAGCCCTTCAGGATGTTAAGCCTACACCCAAGATCACTTCAGACAGAAATGAAATAATGAGACTTAAATGAGACTTAAATAAGGACCCAACACACTTGAGGAGTTTTTCCTTCTTTAGAGGAAGAGGAGATACGCTTTTCAGGGGCAACTGTTAGAACAGTCAGTGGCAGGCAGTAGTCAAGAGGTGAGATGAAGCCATGGGGATTGCTGTGATTCAAATGAAACAGCTGTCTGGTGACCTATTTCTCAGATTTTAATAATCTGAAACATGTTGGCAAAGAGAACGACTTCCTCTTCAGCATTTCCCTTGGCACTGAGCATGGACCAGTCAGGAAAATAGCACGGACATTGCTTTGCAAGAAAAGTTTTAACAAAGAAGAATGAAGGCCATCACTTTTTTTTTTAGATTTCTAGCAGACTCCAACTTTGAATCTTGTTTCATGTGCTTTAGAAGAGAAAGGAAATTCACTTTCCTGGCATTTTTAAGAGTGAACTGATCTCCATGTTCAAACAGCAGCTCTGCAGGTACCAGATAGGTATACAGACAAAATAAGTGCCCCATTACACATTCTGGGAGTGTCACTGATATTATGCAACCTGAATAATAGGACAGTAAAGCAAAGAACTGCACTGGGTACAAGGAGAAGGAAACCCAATAGCCCTAATAGTGGTGCCAAATGTTCTGGGAAAGCATCATCGTTCTGTTCCAGAGGTGCATACAGAACAACATGTTCACCTAATGAAATGTCCTCTGAAGGAGAAAGACTGGTAGAGATAATATGCAGGCTATACAGCCAGATTATGCTAGTTTTAAATACAAGAATTACCAGAAATCACTAACGTTAAAGAAGAGCTTTCAGTGCACTGAAGGTAATCAGAAATGATTTTCAAAAACCCCAAATGGTGGTGGTGGTGTTTTTTTTCCTTGAACCTCATAAATAACTACACATAAAAGACGCATTTCTTCTTTTAGCACTGTAGCTGAGCTACAAATGGGCAAAACCACAAGTTCTGTTATACTATGCTCACTTCCACAAGGAACAGTGTGGTTAAAATGCTCAAAAGCAGGAAAAGACAGAGAAAAGAACAGCCTAAAGCTATGCAGAACTTACCAATACTGTGAAATTGGAGTTGATACTGAGTGGGCTCTTATGACAAAATTCTCACAAACCAATGTGTTATTGTGGGAGTGCGGCAGTAGGAGCTTCCAGCCAACCAGAGGACCCAGAGACAATGAAGGGGGTTGATTTAATTGAAGAGCCAATCTGAGTACTCAAAGATGGCTCTAAGATGATACTTTCAGTCCTAGGAAGGGACAGTCTTGACAAGTGTCCATATTTCAAAACGATGTAACCTGAAATCTTGATATGGTAAGGAAATAAGTAAATTCATTTCATGAAGTCCTGTCTGTGAGCACCAGTCAGGGACATTTGTCTTCGCAAATGTGCACACCACACACCTCTCCTGTTAAAACTATCTTCCCCTAATGACCAGTAGCAAACAAAGAAGATTGATATTCAGTTGAACAAGACATAACAGTCACTTTCGTTTAACCCAACCAACAGAACCTTGATTTTTTTTGATGCCAAGTATTCCACATGCTATGGGAATTGATAAGCATATTCCTGAGTTAATGCAACTGATGTTGATATTCTTTAAAAAAAAACAGGAACTAAACAAGAACCGTAAATTATTTAAGGAAACATCAAGAAATCACTGCTATTTACATGCTTCAAGAAGTCACAGAGCACATCTGTTTCCATATCAGCTGGCAGAGAAAAACTATGGAGAAAAAAACAAACAAACAAAAAAAAACTTTTCCAGACAGTAGAGATCATGTTGGAGGAATAGCCTCCAGTGCTTTCACTGAAAGCCCACTTGCTCAAAAATGAACTTCTGTTACGGTCTGATCTTCAACCAACAGTTACAGATTCCACCTTCCATTTCCCTTGCCTCTACTTGGTCTCAAAATACTTCTTTCTGCAAATGCCAAAAGGGCCCTCTGAAGCACTAGTGAATTGCAGACTCAGAACATCTTTCAAAACATTTAAAAAGTATTATGAAGTTCATGAACAGCTCTGAGAAAAGCATATGTAAAGATCCGTTCATCTCAGTACCATCCTTTCCACTACTGGAGGTACCACTTCATGGGTGACTGAATAGGCAAGAGAAAAACTGCTGATGATGAGGTCTACAGAGACAGAGGCTAGATATCCTCAACTGCATTTGGGCGCACAAACAGATTGTAGTGAAGGATGTCATGATGAAAGCAAACTAACAAAATGAACAATAAAGTGGATAAGTAGATGCACAGGGGCAGCAATGAAGTAAGAGAGAACAGGAGAGAGGAACTTCTCTGAAATCAATTATACCTTCACATCCACGCTCAATCTGCCCACTGCGGTGCAAAGCGTCATTGATTAGATCAGGCAGACGACCGTTCAAGTCCACAGATGCTAGACAGCCCTGAAATCCATCACGTGAGGCCACTAGCTTTGGGAGGTTGCTATACATGCCTTGAGCTAGGCCAGCAATGTAGAGATCACCTGGAGGAGAAAAGGGTAAACATAGAAGAAGAAAGTTACATGCGTTTTAAACAGGCTTTTCCCCACATCCAATATGAATACAGTGAGCTGAACATCTGTTTAGGAAAGGTTAAAAGTGACGTAGGTTATTTTATAGGCCCAGAAGTCATTTCTGCCTCTTTACTGTGCAAAGATGATGTCTCACTGGTGCCCTTCAACTACATCCAAGCACAACTGAAACTTAACCTAACCTAAAGCATCATTTTCTACTCTCATCCTCACAGAGCTCTTTATGCAACATCACTTTGATGTAAAACAGTAGCAATTATGAACTTATTTCCCTTACAGGGTCTGTGAGCGTTGCTTAATCTGAGCTTGATCTTGGTTTTAAACTAGAAGAGGGTAGATTTGAATCAGAGATTAGAAGCAAGTTTTTCACTCAGAGGGTAGTGAGGCACTGGAACAGAGAGGCTGCCCAGAGAGGCTGTGGATGCCCCATCCCTGGAGGTGTTCAAGACCAGGTTAGATGAGGCCCTGAACAGCCTGCCTATGGAAGGGGTTTGGAACTAGATGATCCTTGAGGTCCCTTCCAATCCAGGTCATTCTATGATTCTGAACCATATGTGGCCTGCTCACTGACTTTGCCAATGTGCTTTCCTATCAGCACTAGCACCCTATATTCCACAGTCCTGCGCTTCCAACAGTTTTAACATCTGTACACACTGACACACACACTGCCAATCACCATAGCATCCTATTTCATCTCTTATCACCACTCAATGCAAGATACATGCTGTAAACAGCTGTACTTCTCTGTGATCTCCTCTAACAAAAACATAATTGTATCTTAACTAGAGAAAACTGTAGATGGACCAATTTGAGGAAAAAATAACAGCAAGATCAAAATATGATGAACTATTCTGCTACAGGAACCTGCCAAACAGAAAGAGAAAAATTGAACTGAAAGCCAAAAATCAGCAAATTCCAGATTTACTGTTCTGAAACCCCTGGTTTCTATTAGCTCCCGTTTACGGGTTAAGGCTTGCCAGAATAAAGCGGAAGAGGGGAAACATCCTTCTTTTAGAATTTACCTTTAAGATCCAGATTTTTGGCACCGTTGATAACCTGAGTGACCACCTTAGTGTCCACTTTTAGGCTGTGTGTATTACTGTTATCTCTGGTGATGACAACATTGTGCCATTGGTTGTCATTGAGAGGACGGTCACTGTTGCCTTTGATAACATTAGGTCCATTTCCAAGGTCAAACACATAATGTATATACCTGTAAGCATAGTAAAAAAGTTAAAATTCTGTAACAACTCTAGCACTAATGACGAGTGATAAAGATGATGAAAATAACTTAAGCCAGTCATGAAGTTAAGTGTCTCTGCATTAGAAAGTTCTAGTCAGCCAAAGCTTAAGCCACCGATTAAAAAAGGTAAAAGTTCTTTCTCCACAAAGAAAGCTTAAGAATTTGTATTTTGAGAAGATGACATTTGAAGTGATCAGATTCTAATAATAAAATATTCCTCTTTTTCATAAAGTTCTTGCAGATCTAAAAGAACTTCTGACTATGCACAATTATTTTTAAAAACGGATAAGATCAATAGATGTAGTGAAGAACACTAGATATGCTTATTTAGGACACACATTCCCCAGATTCTGAGTTTTAAATACCCCCTTAAAAAGTTAATTGGGAAACTCACTCAAAATATTGTACTAAAATGCACAGGAGTGCATAGGCTTATTCAAACAGCTGCAAAATAATTAGCACATCTTTTGGCAAAATATAAAGACCCTAACAAAGACTGAAGTCATGAGAGTGTTATCCTGTATTATTTATATAGTTCAAACACAGAAACCCACCTGAAGACAGAGAGAAATATTCTTTTTAGAAAAGAAACAGCAAAATTAAACCCTCCACAGAGCCAGGAGCTCATGACTCTTTTTAAGTTATTACTCAATGTCCCAGAAACACGTGCAAAGTTAAAAATGAAAAAATGAAACAAACTGAACCTTAGGTTCCTTAGTTATACTGAAATAAACACGACTAGTAAAGTCTATTTGTGGAATTCATGTTTACTGTATCTAGATGAGTACAAGATAAACATTTATTCAACTAACAAAGGTGTTTTTGTTTTTAAAGCCATTGACCTTGCCAAAAGAATACAGTTGTTCAAAAGTAAGCTTAGTTTGCTCTTTCTTGAGCATCACCAGAAGAAAAACAAGAAAAATTTGGAAGCCCAGAAGATTTTTTTTTTTCCCTTCAGTGGAGGTGGCAGAAATGCATCAGGTCTATTGTAGGGGAAGAAGAAAAAAAGAAAAAGAAGAGACTCAGAGCCCTGGGCAAATTTCCTCCTCTGTGCTGCTCTGCAAGGTTAACAAGACAAAACGTTAGCATAACCAAATCTGAAGGACTTGAAAGTTTAATATTTCATGTTGTAAAAAGTGAATCTTCCTAAGTCACGGGGAGGAAGCCAATGGGGAGTCCCTTAAGCTAGAGCGTTTATGTCCAACTGCTTCGTCATAAACCTCAGTAACAGAAAATGTATGAGATGAATTTGTCTTCAAGTAAGTATTTTAAGCTTATCTTTAACATAGAACCCTGGTAGAAAACAGCAGAATGCTCACTTACCCCTTGACAAGTTCAACTGCAATGAAGTCATTTCCATCACCGCTGTTAAAAAGGATGAAACCATCAGCTGAAGTGGTCTTGAACTGAAAGAAGAGGTGCATGGATGTGTAAGCCTGCAAGGTGGCCAAGCTCAGGTAGCTGCTCTTGGTCTTGAATGTCACAGGGTCAGCTATAATGTTGCGGAGACCAAAGCGTGCCTTCAGCTCACAATAGTCAATGTCACCATTCTTGCAGAGGTCAATGTAGAGCATCCCATTGAACATGAGGCTTTGGAGGTGGCCAATGAAGCTCGAAGGGATGACAGAGATGTAACGTTTCTCGGTCATGATCCCTGTCTCGATGTTGTGGAACTCCAAACGGGTGTGATCACCAACCATTGTACCTGAAGAACAGAAACGAGGAACAGGCAGAAAGCCCAGAGATCAATAACAGGTTATACAGAATCATAAACTCATTTAGGTTGGAAAAGACCTCTAAGATCATCAAGTCCAACCATTAACATAAAGCTGACAAGTCTACCACTAACCATATCCCTTAAGCACCATATCTACATGTCTTTTAAATACCTCCAATGATGGTGACTCAACTACTTCCTTGAGCAGCCTTGTTCCAATGCCTCACAACTCTTTCAGTGAAGGAATTTTTCCAAATATCCAACCTAAAAATCCCTTGGTACAACTTGAGGTCATTTTCTCTGTCATATCGCTTATTCTTTGGGAGAAGACACCAACGCCCACCTCACTTCAACCACCTTTCAGGTAGTTGTAGAGAGCAATAAGATCTCCCCTAAGCCTTCTTTCCTCTAGGCTAAATAACCCAGTTGCCTCAACTGCTTCTCATAAGACTTGTTCTCTAGACCCTTCACCAGCTTTGTTGCCCTTCTTTGGACATGCTCCAGCACCTCGATGTCCTTCTTGTAGTGAGGGACCCAGAAGTGAACACAGTATTTGAGGTGCAGCCTCACCTGAGCCAAGTACAGGGGGACAATCACTTCCCTAGTGCTGCTGGCCATGCTACTTCTGATAAAAGCAAGGATACCATTGGCCTTCTTGGCCACCTGAGTACACTGCTAGCTTAAATTCAGCTTGCTATCGACCCAGGTCTTCTTCCGCCAGGCAGCTTTCCAGCCACTCTTCTCCCAGCCTATTGTGTTGCCCTCCAGTATCCAAACTAATAGCAGTACTAACTTAATCCTACATGAGAAAAATTGGGCAGGAGCCATGATGGAGAGACTTGAGCATACCAGTTACCAAAACCTGGCAGATAGGGTAAAACAGGACTGAAGGGCCATGGATAGGCAGCCCTGTATTTCTCCATGTGCTACTTAGGCTTTATTGCCTGCAAAGAAAACTAGATCTCTCTCTTAAAACCTAAAGTGACCTACTCTATCCAATGGCCCATCTGCCAAACAATTCAGACCCTTTTGAAATAACCCATACAAGTGCATTGTCTGAAAATGCTCAGTAAACAAAATTAAGATTAAAAAAGCAGACTAAGAATAGTCAATAAACCTGGTAATACGTATTCTGTTGTTCTCCTGAAGCCTGATGTTATTTCTCTTGTTTCAAAGATCCTTGCCCAGCAGGGCAGCAGGAGGGAAACACACAAGATTGCAACAAGTAAAAAGCCCAATAAATACTTAAATTATCAACTTAGCACCTGGGTTATTCATCATATTGTGATGGATTTTAGCCTCTCAGTTAAAACATTCGAGATAGCTTAACAAAATATCTCAGAATACCATTGAAGCATATTTAAATGCATCAGTAAGCATTCTAGGCATCAATACATACGCAGATCCCACACATACAGATGAAGTACAAAGTATGCTAAAAGACTAGAGTACAAAGACAAGCTGGGTGACATTAGAATGAAAACCATGACAAACATAACCTTGTTTCAGTCCTCTGTACTTCTTCATTAAGGTAATTGTAACCACTTGGTCACACAAACAAGTATCCTTTCTACACAGACCTTGTGCCATTTAGTATACAACAGGAATGATATTCAACTCATCAACATTTACTCAACACTTAATTCTTTTCTCCACATTCAGTGTACGTCCATTATTCAGACTCTGCTACAAAGCACAGTTATTTTTTCCATGAGAGTTTCTGTGGTGCTGTTCCAAGTTTACACATCCAGCTATCAGCAGCAGGGTCAGGGCCAAAGGGGCAACTGCCATGAGAACAGGCCAGAGGCCCCAGGCCAGACAAGGCCGGCTCCAGACAGCTGCAACCAGCACCCTCAGCCCCACAGGACTCAGCTGAGCCAAGCTGGTGGCACCTCAGAGAAAAGATGCTTAAGAAAGGGTAAAATGCTGCATGCAAGCAAGGAAAGAAAAGAGCAAGAAACACCAACATCCAGGAAGAAGGAATGGGATGAGGTGCAGCAGGCACTGGAGCAGATAGGACTGGAGGGCCATGCCCGAGCACATGCCCACACAGCAGCCACAGGGGCTCCACACAGCAGCAGGTGGAGGTGCTCAAGGGGAACCACGACCTGTGGTGAATCCACACTGGAACAGGTTTTCCTGACAGCTAGTGAACAGGACCCATGTTGGAGCAGCTCATGAAGGACTGCAGCCTGTGGGAAAGACCCAAGTGGGAGCAGCGGAAAAGCGTGAGGAGGAGGGAGTGGCAGAGAGGAACTGACCACGGCCCCGGTTACCAAGTGAAAGGGAGGAGTGTCAAACCCATGAAAGGTGGAATACACCCAGACAGGAAACCAAAATATAGGAGGCATAAGAAATGGAGTGAGGGAGGATGGAAAAGAAGAGCCCAGGCTTTCAAAGAAGGTAAAAAGTGACAATACAGGGATGGGCTTAAGAAAAATATAGGACAGTAATGCCAGTGATACGACAGATAGAAGTTCAGCGAAAGCTGAAAAGTGCATGATAACACAAGATCAGAAACAGGACAGAGATGTCTTTTCCTAAAGAATCATGGTGTGAAATCCACTGTCAGCCCCACATGCAGAGTTCACCTCTCATTCCCACACCCTTGTCTGTACAGAGTATTGTAACTACTACCACAATCAGCAGCTTGTTAGCTCAGGTGGTAGCGGAAAGAGGAAATGCCAGCCTCCACTGTGGAATTTGGGTGCTTGTAAGACGTTGTAGGGAGGAATGTGCCTGCTGTACTTATGTCTCATTTATCACTGATATTCTGAGGTTGGTTGTGGGGAGAAGGAAGGGAGGGAATGTAGAAGGGTTTTATGATTAGGCAGCAAAATGCTGTCCAGGGAAACTAGATGCTGTCTCTGCCTTAGGTTTCCTGCGGGAAGATACATAATTCACTTCATGACAGATTTTTCACAGGTGGTCATTAATTGTCTAGACCTAGTTCTCCAAGTAGCAGAATTGAGCTAATACGATCCTATTTACAGGCATGCTGAATATTTGGGCCTGTAAATGACTAAAAATCATGTCAAATTGGTACCAAATACATTCAACTTTAATCTGGTGCACTGTTTCCAAACCTGCTAAATGGGAAAAAAATCTACTCACTTCATGAAACAAACACAGGAATAAATCCAATTACGACTTCTTAGTTCTATATAAACATATTGATGAGTGGCATACACACAAAAAAAGAAAATCGACAGCTCTATATTTAGAGCAAAATTTAGTTGGTGTTCATTATTCCAAACAAGCAATAAGAAGGAAGGTGGCAATCAAATAGGCTGTTTGTTTTTTACTGAGGGCTCAATTTAGACTTCTGATCTATGCCTAAAGACAGCATGAATCCAGTGGAAAAATCTATGTGACCACATCATTTAAGATCTACTCCAGGAAGCGGAATGCAGATTGAACAGAAAGTCTTAACTCTGGCTTTTCTGACTTTTGACTTCCCCACGATGGTATTCTTTTAACAGATATTTTTAGCTTCTTTATGCATCTTTAATTATGTAATTCATATACATGTACATATGCACATCCTATTTTAGTATAGGATTGTATCATTATTATTTATAAACTCAGGTTCATGAAAAATAGACTTCAAAAACAGATGGCATTTCTGGGGACTGAGTTGGTAATGTAGAGAGTGCCACCTCATGGTGCTTGCTAAAAACACCATATCCAGAAGATTTGTTCTTTTAATAAGCAAAAGTAAACAGGATTATGTGTTTAGAAGTATATTTCACTAATTCAGAAAGTTCCCTCTTAAATAAAATTTCCCTTTCCTCCAAGCTAGTGTAGTCTCTGCCAATTCCTACATGGAGAAGGCATTTTTTTCTTTCATATTCTTCTCTGACTCTCTCTTGCAAATTTTTAGCCTAGAGCACAGAATATATTTACCTCAGAGTAAAAAATGTACATCAAGACATTTTCCTGTAAACCTACATCTTTGGGCTTATTTCAAAATCCTGCTCATAGCTTTCCAGATAATCTAATTAACACTTCACCTACAATTAATTGCATTCACATAGTAGAAAAGAACTTTTTATTGCAGAGATAGGCAGTGCCAGAATCATATATCCTACGGCAGCCATTCTTTCTCATTGCTTTTCTAGTAGAAGCTAGGAAAGAGGACCTGCAGCATCTGGCGAAACAGCATGGGTCACAACCAAATGAATGTACTCATATCAGTGCTGCCTCCAGAGTTACCATTCTTTGTGATTCTATTATCAGCTTTCAGACTGCTGGTGTTTTCCTCAAACGCCCAGTTCCTGCAGTTATACACAGCTATGAGAATTTTAAACCACCATTCAAAATTAGATGTGGAGCTTAGGGATATGGTTTAGTGGAAGATTTGTTAGAGTTAGGTAAGAGGTTGGACTCGGTGATCTTGTAGGTCTCTTCCAACCTAGACTATTCTGTGATTCTGTGAAAAAGAAAAAGATGTTTATGGCTTCTGTAGCTGTGGGGAAATGGACCAAAAATATCATCTCTAGAGCTCTGTAATAAAAACAGATCAGTATAAAGCACCTGGGCCATTTTAATGCAAATCTAACTTGAGACACACCCGCCTTTCTTAGTGACTGATCTTTTCTTCCCCCTTTCAACTTCATCTCTCTACAAAAAGAATCATAAGCTCAAAAAGCTGTTAGCAAATGCAAGAAAAAAGTAAGACTGTCACACTCTGTATGTTAGAATAAGATACCGAATCAGAGAATGGTTTGCATTAAAAGGGATCTTAAAGACCATCCAAATCCAACCACCCTGCCGTGAGCAGGGACACCTTTTGCACCAGACCCATCCAAATCTCTGGTGAGTTAGGGTCCTCACTAACTTCTCAAAGAAAGTTGGGAGCAAACTGCTCTATTTGCCTTTTCTTCTGGATGGCTCTGAGCCACAGACACAGGAAGTTGCAAAAGAACAGCAGAGACAGAAATCTATATTCTCTAATATATCTATCAAATGTGGTTTTACTGTTGAAGAAAAGTTTGTAGAGAGGGAAGGTTTAGAGACCTCTAGCTTTCATTCTGTGGCACAGGATATTGGCACATTTGCAGCTCAGGAACGGGCATACTCACAACATACTCCAAACAGAGCCTGGCACAAGAGAATTTGATGCTCAGCACCTTTGTGCTCCTGGGTATGTGCAAGCTCCTCTAACCCATAATCGCATAATTCAGATATTGTGATTGTCATAGAAGTTTCTGGAACAGGCTGGACACAGTTAACCTCACACAGCTGAACGTTAATTTCAATATAGCCCTTATACAGGAAGTGACTGGGGCACGGAAAAAAAAAGATACACAAGAACAGTGAAAATGCGTGTAAAGGAAGAGAAGAGACTGGGAACAGAGACATTAAAGCAATGACCACAACTACCATACATCGCACTCACCCTCAGCAACATCGTCATCCACCATCAGCTTGAGGCTCTTTCCACGCCGAACGACTCGAACAGTGTGCCACTCGTTGTCATTGAGTTTCTGCCCAGCATAAAGAGTTTCAGGTCCCTTGCCTGGGGATGGTGATATGCAAGACAGTTAAAGTCAGACCCCAAATTAAGTTTAGTATTTGCCCAACTGGAAAGGTCACTAAAATCAACCTGGTGTGATACAGGCTAGGAGACTGCATAGGTATATTACAGCCTGCAATCAACCCTCACAGGTACACCTTCCCAGCTCAGAGGCAGTCGGGGTAACGCTTACTCTCAGAGAAGCGCCTTGGTCCTCAGAGCCCAGTGGTCACATGCATTTTAAAAAGGGCAGAAATCTCTCTTGTGGTATGGTACTCATTTCCAAACAGAACATTGTACAGGGCATTACAGTATTAGAAAAACAAGCTGGTGACAGAAATAACTCTAGAGTAGAGCCAGAATTTACAATATTTTTTTTTTTTCATAAGAGCCTTCATTTACAACAGCTGCAAGGTGCTTAGGGTTCTTTTCAAAGTTAATTGCACTGGTCTCCTAACACTTAGGTATAAACACCAGGCTGGTTTCAGTCTTTCAGTCTCAAAAAACAAAAAACCCACCCAAACAAAATAAAACAATACTAATGAAGACAAAAAGGCTTCCAAACACCACTCACCACCTGGCTGATTCCTCTAAGGTTGTTTCACAAAGCAGCCTGGCCATACCCACACAGGGTGCTTGCTGTGCCCCCTGAACTACACGTCACCATAGGGAAAGAGGAGCCCTTTGCTCTTGAAAAAGTAAAGCCACAGTTGTCCTTGCAAGCAATGCTCCTGGGAGAACAGCATTGGTGCTACCCATATTTGTCCATTTTTGCTGCTTACCCATCACAGTTGACAGTTAATTACTTAAAACATTAATTGTTCAGATTACAGGACTGGAACACCTCGCTCCTGTCAAATGGTAAGTGAAGAATGGTGTGTGCTAAATTAAAACTGTCTATGTTCATTTCAGTACAGTATGCAGCTTTTTTTTTTTTTTTTTTTTTTTTGACATAGATATATCAGAGAAATGAAGCAGAAATTGTTGCCGGTCAGGTCTGGGCCCATTGCCCAAAATGGCAAAAAAGAAAACCCAAGAAAGGAAAAGCACAACACACTGAACACAGGAGAAATAGGACAGGGATGATAACAGGAGCTACTACAGCTCACCTTACTGCACTGGTAAAACCAAATGTCAGATATGCAGAATATTTCTCCATGTTTGTTCAACATAAATCAATCTTTTTTATTCAGATACTTTGAGCTAGTTATCACACAGTTCAGCTTCACTGAAAGGCTAAGATGTACGCCTCTCCAAGCAAAGCGCTGCACAAGGGGGACGTACCCACTCTGATCTGTGTTGTGGTGCAGACTAACGAGTAAGAGTAGCATGGCACAGAGTGCGACAGAATTGAAGGGGTAGAAATCATACCCAAGGACAGCAGGCAGCCCTCAGTATGCATGCTGCCTAATTAGCAACATTACTGTAACTGCACCTTACTAAGGGGGATGTGGGCAAAGAAAACGTCTCATTCAGCTAGGATGTAACATGGTAGGGAAACCTTATGGAATGAGGTGACAGCAGAATGAATATTACATCTCTCAATAAGGGATCCCACAGTTCACGTTAACAAAAAGGGAGCTCGATTCCCTTTCAGATTAAGCCAGTTGCTAACCAATTTTACCACAGAGCAAGAGGAAAAAAACTGCCTTTGTAAAGTGACCTGAAAAATAAATAAGTCATCCATGGATTTAAAAGGATAGGGAGTCATACACTGTAATTACAGACAATACCTCCCTGATAGGAGTCCCATAACCTCTGCGGTTTTCCCACCTGTGTGCTAAAGGCAGACTACACCACAAATGCAAACCTGACAGCTAGATCATAGCCACAAAGTTTAACTTGTCTATGTCAACAGAACTTAAACTCCATTTAATGAAGTCCAAGAAAGTTATGCTAGATTTACATCAGTGGGAGCAGATACTGTCCATGAGAGCACGTTACAAACAGATGCACCTGGACAGCCTGGAAAGGCAATGCCTCCATGAGAGCACACTGCAGCCGTGACTGTAGGTACGCACAGCCGCTTCCTCAGCCTAAATGAACTCCCTACCCGTGTGTTTTTGTAACACACACTACCTGACTTCAGGCAAAACAAGGGCAGCAAGTGGCTTCACAGTGCCCTTTTCCACAGGATGATTGTGGCTGCTGGGGCTAAACCAAGAGAACCAGCCGGGTGGGCTGACTTTGCTGACCTGGCAACACAACACTGTGTGCAGCAGCTCTGTGTTCGCCATGGTTCAGCCACTCCAAGTGCTTGAACTTTTTGTTACCCCCTTGCAGCCCCAGCACCACAAACAGGAGTCAGCCAAAAAGAGCTGCCTTGGCTTGCCATTACTAACTTGATGCCCACTGTAACACTTTCAAAAGAAAACTGTGACAGTAACAGAAGCTACCTGACTCGACTCACAGAAAAACGTACCTTAATCAATTCAGAAATAAATGAATGCAGAGTTTCAGGCTTTCCAACTTCTTTCCAAATGAGTAAGGTTGTCTACAAATGAGATTCCTATTTAAAAGTGGTTAATAGTTTGGGCTAATAAATTTGAAAATTAAGCACAGCAAATACAAACAATTCCATGTTTACTAGTCTGTCTCGATCAATTTAACATTTAATCCACCATGAAAATTTAAAATACTTTTGTTTATGCACAAGCCTTCATTTTGTAAGGAATAACAGGCATAAGCTTCTTTTGGTAGGGTTACCCAAACAGCGTGTACCAAAAAACAAGCGTACAAGGGAACGCTCAAGAGCATTCAGCAGGTGTGAAACTCAGAAGAGCATTTCCAAACAGTATTTTTACTCCATTCAAACTGTTTTGTTTTCAAATGCTTTGACGACATTTATGCAGCAGGTGGGTTGACCCAAAAACCACCAAAATCATGCCTGAGTTTTTCAGCTGACAGCGTGCAAATGAATTGCTGCTCCCTGGGTGAACTCCCACTGAACTCAAAGCAGTTCCTGCAAACGCATAGAGGGATTGCTACATCTGGGTGCCAAGCTTCATCTCACTGAGCAAGATGACTGCATGTGCTGTTACCATGAAGACAGTCATATGTGGTCAGCTTTTAAAAAGAGGACTTGAAGACTTCTGATCCAACAATTATGGGTGCTGGGGAATAAAAAGAAATAGTCCATGTGTAGTGGTGAGGATCAAGTGCTCTCCCTGAACATGTGGTAGGGCATTTGTATGGTCTTACAGCTAAACACAGAAGCAAGTGTTTGGCCAAGGAAGGGAGATTCTCCCCCCTTCAAGCTGTCTTGCACCTATCTTACCCTTCATCTATAATGCGGGTGGAGGAAGTGGCAAAGCAAAGGTTAGCTGGACAGAGAAGAAAGTCAAAGAGTCTTCCCCTCGTGCAACAGTCTTTTATCATAAAAGACAAGGAACCAGAAAAAGAGGCAGCAGTGTTAGAAGTTGGGTGCCTGGCAACACTTTCTATTTATAATACTTCTGATGAGATGGCAGCTGGGCATTAAGCAATTTTTGCATTTTATTTCATTTCTGAGTGAGAACAAGAAAGATTCAACATAACAGGAGAAAAACGACAAAATTACTACTTTCACAATAAATTAACCATTAAGCTAACAGAGTCCTGCCCACTCTGAGAACACGTATCTCTCTGGCCTTCTTGGTCATTCCACCCCCCTAACGACCTCTAACGAGTAGCATATTGCTCAAATGAGGACTACCCTCTTGTTTTTAAACTCACATGAGGCAGGCTAGTGCGTATTCCTTCAGTGCAGTGGCAAACACTACCTTACCAGAAGTCCAGCTGCAGTTCAGGCTTCCTGAGCAAAGATTACTTAACTCAGCTGCCACAATTCCTCCTTATGAACCCTTTGAAATCTAGTCAATATGTATGCACATATAATTTATAGCAAATAACTAGTATATGCTTTCAAACATGGAGAAACTCATTACAGTCAGCCCAGGATGTCCAAGTCTTTATTGCTCTAGCATAGGTACACTGTTGCTAATTAATAGCTTGGCCTCAATTTTAAGTGGCAAGAATAGGCATGCTAAAGTATAAACTAACAAAAAGCAATTCATGCTCTCTGAAAAAAAAAAAAAAAAAAAAAAAAAAAAAAAAAGTTGCTTTCCATCTGGCCCCAAGAACTTGCTCATTTGGAACAAACAACTGGTCAGAGGGCTGCATTTAAAATCATAGCTCAGAAAACATCAGCTGTTACCCACCCTAAATGGCTACTAGCACACAGAATTTCCCTACTCTGAAAGGCAAAAGGAGAAGGAAGGTTAATCCTCTCACCATTTTCTCACAGGTGGATCAAAGAGTGTGCCTTTACCCTCAGTGCAGGCTGTCATTATCTGATCCATTTATATGACTGAAACAGACTTCATGACACAAACAAGGCTATCTTCGTTATTGCACATCTTATCGAACGTTACAGAAGAGGTCAAACGTATCAGAAGACAACCAGAAAGGACATCGTCAGACTGATGAGAATGAGAAAGGCTCTTCCTCATTACAATACATAATTCTGCAGTGGTAAACAAAGCTTTTTAGAGAAGACCCACAGTAATAATAAAAGGTTTTATCATTTTTTAAAAAATAATGATTTATTTAGAATGTTCAGCTGCTATCAAAGCTTTGTTCATTGCAGGAGACATTTTTTACATCTGTTTTATACAGGTCAACATTTCTCAAGAATGCCATCAGCATCCCAAGGCTGATTTTTATCCCAAGGATGATTTTTTTGTTTTTATTTTTTCCTCTTGCTCCGTCTTCTGGGGAGGGACAGTAAGGTTGTTTTTACCCACGTGTTAACATAACGTGATTCACTGTGAAACATTTGTGCACAGGTCTGCGAAACATGAGAATGAATCATGAGACAAGCTGGACAGATTCCCTTGAAGCTTTCGGGAAACTGATCCACCCCAGTTAAGTTAGACCTTATTCAGCTATTCCTTAAAGAATATTTAAATCTGGCTAGTAGAATTGCAGAGTGGTTGTCTTCATTGCAGCCCCAAGAGTGTGACACAGAACGGTCATGTTACAAAGCCAAAAGAACTGGAAATCTTTTATGTGAATAATGAACATTAGGCAGTCAGTTACTGTAACATCACTTGAAGATGCTACAGCAAGATGTCAAGCTCTATTTCTGTATATATTTTCCAATACAAAAATTCCCCACCTGTTTCTCACCCCAAATGATACTAACATCTTACAGATATATGCCTTATATATGCTGAATATATATTTAGCAATGTACATGAAATAATTATGCAGGATGTTACGCAGTAGGGTAAATATTTTAAGTAGATATTATCCTATAGAATAAAAACCTTTTTTCACTTATTATCTTTTCAAAAGATATGCAAAAGATACTCTAGGCCCAAAGACACTCAGGCACAATTTCTAGAGACCGGTTCAAATAAGGCAAAAAGGAATCAGAAGCGGGTGCAAACAGCTGCCAGATGCTCTCACCCCTTTATGACTTCCTAAAACATGAAGAGTTCCTAAAGAGGACAGGGCAAACATCAAAATACAAGCAGAGTCCAAAAGGATATCTGGCAGCTGTTGTGGAAACCTTCAATACATTTTGGTCTAATATGAATATAAATCAACAGTGTGAATTTTGTTGATGTTTTCAGGTAGCAGCAGGATGGACAAGAAGTTTTAGGAAGGTCTTTTTCTTGACTGGCATCTGCTGTCCAACTCAGGAGCATTGGTAATTGGTAGGAAACAACTGGCAACCCCAGACTTTTGGTATGTTGCAGACATAAGTAGATAACCCAGTCAAATCAACACTTTCACATACATACACATTTGTTTTGCTCATATACAGGTTTTAGAATCCCCCTTTTCAAGGCTGCCAACAAGGAATAAAGAGTTTCGCTTCCCCACAGTACCTTCCTCGGGCAACCTTACCTGCACCATGCTTTCCATTTCCTCAAGGAACACGATCATCTCCACGTTTTAAAATACATTAAACAAAACATAACATACACTTAAAATACTTTTATCAGGATTTACAGAGAAGTTATGTTTACAGCTGAACAGAGCAGCTTCATTGGGAAATCAATATAGTTGAACATGGTTTACACCAGTCTACCCCAGAAACCACGTTTAATTACTTACATTTGTACAGCAATATAAAAGCACGTATACAAAAACCTTTAGATGTCCCCTGAATCAGTTATCCTCATAAGAGCAAATGAGGATCCCAACCCCAGCAGCCAAACTAATTAAGTGCATGAAATTTATTCAGCAAATAAATCAAAAGTAGCAAGACTACTCTACTAGTTTTTAGAAACATACCTCAGTGTCCCTAGAAACTTGAAAAATAAGTTAGGTTAAATTTTTCAAATGCAATGTATTTTAAAAGGCCTTTACAAAAACCCACAACACCTTAATTAAATATAGACGTGTACATACATATACACAAGCACATACGTATGTTCCTTGCATTTTTATAGATACTGGTAGCACCACTGTGGATGACTATTGCTTTCCTTTACAGGCAGCCTAGCCAGTAGCTGTATTAAGACTCAGATGGATCCAAGCAGCGTTTAACATGAGGACAGCTTGTTCGGAAGGCTCTCAAACAACACAGTGCAGAAATTATGTTGTGTGCCTTCCACTCAGTATGAATAACGCTTGTGATTAAGAACAAAAAAAGGAGAAAAGGAGACAGTCTGGTCACATACATGGTACAGGCCACATACCTGGACAGGCTGTGCTTCTTCCACCAAGGGCAGTGAGTATTCCCCTTGTTTACCTCATTTTCACTACTGTTGAATTTAATGTTTCTAGAGACGAGGCAATTACTGCATGTGTCTACCGAAGAATGTATTTTTTAAAAAAGACACCAAGCAAACATTTGTGTTAACCATAAGGATCAGTTTTCTGATTAAATGGGAGACTACAATTTCCGTGTAGTGATGTCTCCAAATATTTTATTGTGACTTAGAAAGTGGTCAATATGTTTAAAGTTACAGCTAAATGAAAGAAGTTTTCAATGTTTAAAAATATTTTTTTAAAATTTTCTATTTAAGATACTATTTTTTAATGATAGCAGATGGTTTCCCATTCTTAGCAGAAAAGTTATTTACTGGGGAGTTATTCCCACTTCTAAGGGAGGTGATTTATATTCCTAACCTGAGGTCAAAAAAGGATGTGTAAGTACAAGAACAAAAAAAATCAAGCATTCATGCTTTTAAACTTAAGATTTACAACAGTTCAATTAAATTAACTTCAAAGCGAGCTCAGTCAGACCGTGTTTGCCTTCATCTTTAGTTAGGACTGTGGCACGAAGCTCTCGAGCCACAACACACATCCTTCTGCTCCTGACCGACGAGAGCAACCAAAACATCAGGGTCGGTGCAAAGAACTCGGAAGCTGCTATATCGCGACTGATCTGCGATATGCCTAAGGAAACCCCTGTGCGTGCCACGCTGAGGAGCGCAGAGCTGCGGAGAGCTGCGGGTGCTCGGCAGGCAGGGAGCAGCCAGCAGGGGGCAGCGCCCGGCCTCGCCGCCGTACGGCGGGCACAGCTGCGGCTGCGGCCGTGCGCTCGCAGTCACGCACAGAGTTCTGCAGACCACAACGGTAATAAAGAGGTAAAGAAATCCTGTTTTAAGCCAGCCTTACATTTGATTAGCTTTCCACTGATGCAGTGCTACTCGAAGCAAGCCTCGGGCATGATGAGGACGGAGAGCGAATTCTTCTGTTTACTCCCGAGCAGAAATCATGGGTACCCAAACCACACAGCTTCTCGCCAATCCCCACAATTGGTTGCTCAGTTCATCTGTGTCTCAGAGAGTAAGGTAATTACAGTTTCTCCTCATGTTTAGTTTCACATCTCCCCATAAATGCTACAAAACAAGAATCAATGATATCAAAAAGGTGCTGGAGGCAAGGCTGAGACAACTGGAGTGAGCCTTATCACATATCACACAGGCGTGCACATAATGGAAATCTGACTGCTTACTGCCCAGACAAGTTTCAAACTACTCAGAGGGAAAAAAACATGAATGAAATGTATGAGCCTCCACAACAAGTATCCCCAAAAGCTTTGCTGCTGTTACATTAGTAAGGAACTCCATTACAACAGGCTGGAGAAGCCTCTGTTATCTCATCTGGTGAGCCTTCTCACCATCTAATGGCTCTTATTACTTCATTGCAAAGAATTATTTAAATTTTGGAATCATCTGATGATTGTCAGAGTTTGTGCTTTTCTATTTTTTTTCTTTTTTTCTCCCCTAAGTATTCTAGCAGCTACTTCTCATCTAAGTCTGAAAAGTGAGGCGGTCAGAAAGCAAGACAAAGCACCTGAGATGGGGAAAAACGCAGGAATAGCAGTACAGTGCCTCACAGTAATGGTACCTGCGTGTTTCAGCAAGGGATCAGAAACCACTTTAACAGCAGGGTATCATCTTTGTTCCCCTCTCTTAGAACACAGAAAACAATGGCAAAGACAGGGACTCCTCTTCCCAAAGACATGGTTGAAGAGACAGTTGAGTCAGAAGGGGCGGGGGTAAACAGGTCTTTGGAGCTCCAGTCCCAAACCTTACTTAAAAAAAGCTGTTTAGGGAACACTGTGTGACCCTCACTAGCAGCGTGGTATCAGAGCAGAAGATACTCCTGCCACAAAGCACTTAATTATTCAAATACCAAGGCAAAGACCAGAGGCACTGCATGTGAAAAATGTAGGTCCTTTGTACTTAAGGTGCCTTTCTCTGTGGCACCCAGCTGCCTGAGGCGTTACACATGCATGCGAGTTTTCTCTGGTTGCTAGGACTATTAGGTGACCTAGCCTCAGGCCCCTCTAACAGTGAAACAGCCAACATCATTACAGTTATGTCCAGCTACAGTTACAAAACCATCAGGATTCGTCATCTCCAGGCAGTGGAAAACACTGCATACACTCCTGAGGTTTTGTTCCCTTCTCACAGTGCTGCCTCCTTACTCAAGTCCACCACTTATTTCAATCTATGGTGCCAACCAAGTGGTTTTTAAATTCTCTGTTGGCTATTAGCCAGTATTTATGTCTACTGAGAACCCCAGGCATTCTGCAAGGTAGAACATCATGTGCACATAAATCATGCTACTAACAACGCAAATAACCCAAAATTGCACATGGAGACCTTGCATTTTCAGATCTTAATGGCAAACCATGTGTTATTGATAGCACACAACGGTTCCCTTTTCCTAACTGAGAAACTCTGTTGGAGAAGGATGGTAAGTAGCACTTAGACCCCCAGGCAAGAAGCTCCTCCTTTGGCTTAAGGAGCTATCAAGAAAATATCATGATCACTTGCTTCTGGAAAGCTGAGGGATCAGCAGTGCAAACTGGAGTGTTCACTATGAAAGACATATAAAGCCTATCTCAAAGAGTTACCTTCCACACGAAATTGAATAGAGCCCTTAGCTGCTGTTATCTTTTGAAGAGTCATTGACTGTTTTCCTGGCCCTTAAGTAGAAATGGTTAGCACAAGACAGTAACGACATGGCAACACATCTGATACTATCCTACCTGAAATCATCTTGGTATTCCAGGTCGATAGAGCATTACTATGTACTTTATTATTTAAGGGAAACTGTTTAAGTAATGACCACATTTCTAGCTCACATACAAGATAAGAATGACCCATTAAAAACGCGATGGGAAGATTTTACTAAATTGTCCAATACAGAGATATAGAACAGAGATACAGTCTCTCCAAATGTCCCCTTGTCCTTTCTCTTCCTTGAGCTGCAAGTCAAACCCTTTTTTGGTTTGTTTTGCTGCTGTCCTCTAAGCCTTTCTATTACATCTTAATATTTATAGAGTCCCTAATTTTTTTCAGGACACTACAATGTTAACGCATCCTCGACATAAATCTGGGGGATACTACTGACCATGCTTTATGAGGCAGAAAATGAGGCTAATTTGTGGTGCCCAAAGTGTCACAGCAAGAGCTTGGATCCTCTTGAGTAAATATTCTCCTTTCCATTTCACATGTTTTGCAAAATTGTTAAACTTGATTAGAATTTGGAAGCCATATCTACACTTACTATTGGCTTTAAGACTAAAGACATGTCAAGCAGCCATGAGAGAAATTAATTAGAAATCTAGCTTCAAATAATACATTTTATGCTATTTAACCCTTTTGCTTCCAAAACCCTATCAGCAGGGGTCACAATGCATACTCCCAAAAGAAATGGGACCTTGTTAGCAGAAAGCCACCCAAGTCACAGCAACAAGATCTGTATCACCAGTAGAAATCTACCACAGATACTTATAGACATCAATCTCCAGTCTACTTGGTAGCATACACTTGTCCCCTCCACCTGAACTGAGAAACCCTGATGAGGAGACTGACAAGCAGCACTTAGACCTACAGGCAAGAGGCTCTTGGTTTAGCTTAAGGAGCTATCAAGGAAGGATCGTATGCTCCTGGAAAGCTGAGGGATCAGCAGTGCAGACTGAGGGATAGTTAAGGATTTACAGATAAAGATGACATCGGAGGCAAGTATTGAGAAATCCTTTGAAATTCAGATTTTAAAGTCACAGCTTTCATGTCAGCTAAGGAGTGTGTAAAGGAAAAAATACCCTGGAGGAAGAAGGGAAATGGATGGTAAAACTAAGCCTACATGGCTTTAAACACATCCACACATCTCTGCCCCCAGAGCTCCCAATGACAAACAGTTTCTAATATCCAAAGTGATGCTATCCTTCTCAAATACATCACCTGAGTCACTTAATTTCATGTGTATGCCCTCATACAAAAATTATATATTTCATATTACAGCCAATTGTAAGTCTGTTATCACCAGAATTAAACAGGATTGCACCAGACACTTAATTGGAAGGAAACATCCTGAAACAGCTGAGTAAAGACAAGACAGAAGCCAGCAAATCTCTTCCCACTAGGAAGTAGATTTGTTCCTGGAAAGGTACCATTAGCATCTGGGGGTCTCCTTTTCTTGCCCAGCACACACAGAAGTTCACAAGTATTCAAAAGAGCAGATGTCTCACAGCAAAAAAGAAAGATCCTTGTTTAATGCACAGATAAGGACTCAAGCACAAGGAAAGAAAGTGGTAAGCTTCCTGAGATCAGCTGATACCTGGGTATGTTAGCCATTTCAGTTACAAGGTTTATTAATTCTCACGTACCACATTTAAAAGAGCAGTAGTACCCAGCACCGTAAAGACGCTGAAGGAAAAAAAAATCTAGTTGTGTTGGGATTACATATTAGTTCAAGCTGTTCCAGAGGCACTTAAGCAATAAGGCTGTTTGACTATCAAGCAATAGAATATGTTAGCCTCTGGCTAAGTTATACAAAGAGAATTTGATTAATGGCATAAGCTGGTCAAACATCTCTCTAGCACTTTCATTTCCCACTGAAAGCTTACTGACAAGTGTACTCAGTTTCCACTGTAAATTTGGAAAGACAGAATTTTACTCTGTGAAAAAGGTTACTTCTCTATGTTGCATTTTAAAAGACACATACAAAAACACCACCACCACCTCCAAAGCCCCTTTATTTCTTCATGCTGCTTGTTAGGAAGGAGGTAGGGGTTATTACAGGGATGGGTACATTAGACACGCCTCTCCCCCATGTATTTTTCCCCTTGATGTCTATTTCTAGCCAGCGAACAGCTGGTGTCCTGCACTGTTGAACAAACCAGCATTTCTGTCTTATTTCTATCCTTCACAGGAGCTCTGTGAAATCCATGCATTCATGAACAACCTTCATGAAATTGTATAAAACCCGATTGGAATAAACTGATGTTTTAACACCACTAACATTTACATAGGCCACACCAGTAACAGACCCACGCTTGGAGAATGAAGATCAGACCTCAGAAGGTTCCTGTTCCCAAATCTAGAAATGTACTTGTCCTTCAGGAGTCAGGATTTATAGAAGTAAAAACCTTAATCTGTAAGCATTACACCTGATCTCACATAATTCTTCTAAAATCAAGCACTGTGTAATACTCTGCAGGACCACAGGCCAAATTTTTCTTCTGCAATAATATTGCTAAATTAATGGTTTAGATCAATGGATCCTGAACTATTCTCTCACTAGTTCATAAATTCTTACCAAGTATAACATTTCCAGTTAGCAGTCTGATAAAGATCTGGATGGCCTGTATGAAACTGAGGGCCAAGAAATTGTCCCTACTCAGCTGGGATTTATCACTTAATAGTTAAAGGAACCAAAGAAGACTGCTTAGAAAATACTCACCTGAGTGCTCTACATCTGTGTGATACTCTCACAGATTGAGAGTCTTAACCTATTCTCTCTGTTTCACCTGCCGGTGACATATCCTAGCAAAGTACTTCAGCGTCTGGAAGACAAATCATGATTTTAACATCTTCCCACCATCTATTTGGTCTACACCAAAAGAGGGAAGGGAAAGAAGGTAAACAAGTTTGAAACCAACATCATCTAGCTATTCTGTAATCAATAAAGAACCAAGAAAAAAACCCAAATCCCAAACCAAGAAGAATACTTCTGACCGCTAAATAAAAACATTTCAACACCACACACATTGCTTTATTATTTGCTAATGTATAAATCTAACCCTGATGCCTCCTGCCTAGCAAGTTTGATTTCCTTTTACGATAAGATCACCCGTCTAGTCGACCAAGGGAAACCAGCTGATGTGATCTTTTTGGACTTCAGCAAGGCTTTTGACACGGTTTCCCATAGGATCCTACTGGACAAAATGTCTAGCATACAGCTTAACAAAAACATACAATGGGTGAGCAATTGGCTGACGGGCAGGGCTCAAAGGGCTGTGGTAAATGGGGCCACATCAGGCTGGTGGAAGGTCACTAGTGGGGTCCCTCAAGGCTCTATCTTAGGGCCAGTCCTCTTCAATGTCTTTATAAACAATTTGGATGTAGGACTAGAAGGTGTTTTGAGCAAATTTGCCGATGACACCAAACTTGGAGGAGTTGTAAACTCAGACGAGGGTGGAAAGGCCTTGCAGAGAGATCTGGACAGGTTGGAGAGCTGGGTGATCACCAACCGCATGAAGTTTAACAAAAGCAAGTGCCGGGTCCTGCACCTGGGACGAGGCAACCCAGGCCATACATACAGACTGGGCAATGAGACACCGGAGTGCAGCCCTGCAGAGAGGGATCTGGGGGTCGTGGTCGACAGCAAGTTGAATATGAGCCAGCAGTGTGCCCTGGCAGCCAAGAGGGCCAACCGTATCCTGGGGTGCATCAAGCACAGCATCGCTAGTCGGGCAAGGGAAGTGATTGTCCCGCTCTACTGTGTGCCGGTGCGGCCTCACCTCGAGTACTGCATGCAGTTCTGGGCACAATACAAAAAGGACGTTCAGCTGTTGGAGAGTGTCCAGAGGAGGGCGACAAAGATGGTGAAGGGCCTGGAGGGGATGACGTATGAAGAGCGGCTGAAGTCACTGGGCCTGTTCAGCCTGGAGAAGAGGAGGCTGAGGGGGGACCTCATCGTGGTCTACAGCTTCCTTGCAAGGGGGAGTGGAGAGGCGGGTGACCTATTCTTCATAAACACCAGTGATAGGACCTGCGGGAATGGGGTGAAGCTGAGGCAGGGGAAATTTAGACTAGATATCAGGAGGAGGTTCTTCACTGAGAGGGTGGTTGCGCGCTGGAGCAGGCTCCCCAGTGAAGCAGTCACTGCACCATGCCTGTGTGAATTTAAGAAACGTTTGGACTGTGCACTTAGTCACATGGTCTAAACTTTTGGGTAGACCTGTGTGGTGCAAGGAGTTGGACTTGATGATCCTTATGGGTCCCTTCCAACTCGAGATATTCTATGATTCTCTAATTGCTGCACACAGGAGATGTCACATTTTATTGTTCCCTCCTAGGGCAGCCTCCAGCAGCACCTGCCTGGAGGCTGTCACCCGCTCCTTTCTACAGGGAAACAGGTTCCAGGGTTTGCTCCACTCCCACCTTTTTGGAGAGAGGAGAAAAATATAGTTCTGACCCATTTTCACGGCAAAGATTAATTAACAATCTCACATTGAGAGCAGCTCAATTCTAATAAAATAAGCCTCAAAGTCAATGGCAGCTTTATTTTCAGAGATGCTGAATGGGAACAATAAAGCACACTGCTCTTGAAAATTAGCAAAGTACATACATTCAAATTCTCAGTAAATGACAGAGTACTGCTATATTTCATCTCCGACTTTACAGGAAACAAACGTTTACAGATACAGCTTTTATTCACTTTCAAGTCCAGTTTTAAAAGATAGCTAAGAATTTGTGTAATGAAGAGCATGCTTAAAACCAAATGGGTAAAACGAAGTTTTACTTATAAAACAAACCGTACAACCCTGCAGGCAATTGGGTCACTTTTAACATCACTTAATGCCGCCGCGGTAATTTCAAGAAGGTAGAGTGTAAGAGAAGTGCCAAGAGCTACCGTGATGAGCTGGAAATAAAGGATTTCTAATTTCTCATTCAACATCACTAGCACTGCCAAGTAAAACAGCTTCTAGTTTATACCAACACTGACTTGCAATGATGTGTCAAATGCAGGCACATGGTTTCATGAAAAGAGCAATGAAAATAATATTTGTATCAGAACACCAATACTGGACAACCATCTGGATCAGCAAATTTACTTTTCTATGTATAGTCAACTTAGCAAGAGCCACAGTTAAAAATGATGCACAAAACATCTGTTCTCCCATCGACACAAAGAAATACTCCCTCGGAATATATACAAGTGGAATGTGAAACTGCACCTTCTCTGTGAATTTCTTCGAGTCACATCTGATTAGCTACTGCAGAACGCTAGCTGACAAAATAATGCCATATCTATTTTTGATTATGACATTAAGGTGAATATGCAAACATATGCACAGAAGAGTTGGCCCAGAGAGGTGCTGCCACAGCACGGATCACATTTGGCACTGAGGAACAGAAAGAACAGGAGGCTGCTTTGGTTCAGTGAACAAATTGGAAACATCAGCAGAAGGAAAACAAAAATCACTTCAGGCCAATTTGAAAATGTCCTTGTTTTTTTGATCAAAACTTGCCCCCCTCAAAAGACAACTTCAGAAACACTTCTGCTTGAAGTTTATAAAAGTCAAAACTGAAAAGGGCTGAAGCACTCAGTCACTGCCTTCTGTGCCGTGGTAGTCAATGACAAGGTCTGCCCTCAGGCTTCCAAAGTTCCCAACATACATAAATTCACAGGATCAGAGAGGTTGTATCCAAATGTACCACAGGATCCAGCTGCTGCCAACGCAATAGCACCTACTACCACCTTTGAAAGGTTGCACTGAGAGAAGAAGGTCCAAAGTGACAATTTCATTATTACTTTTTTTTTTTTTTTTTTTTTTTTTTTAAAGCTGGCCCTGGTTTGAGCCATAAATTGGACTAGAGACTTCTGGAGTTCCCTTTCCAACCTAAATTGCTTTATGAAAACATTTTGTTCCACTGGTAACCAAAACTTATATTTTCAATGACTGGGAAAAGAGATAATTTTAGAATAAATTTAATTTTGAGACATTGTTAAAAAATGAGAAGTCAACATATTTTTATATTAAATGTCATAATATTTATGTTTGCCATTTTCTTTTTCATAAACACTTGCCAACTCCGAACTAAATTCACAAATAGATCCAGTCAACATAAATCTGCACTTTTCAGCTAATAAACTGTCCAAATGAAAACACTTCATCTAGTTCTACTTGGCAGCTTCTTTCAGCAGTACTACTGCTGAGAAAAATACAGAATATTTTTTGAGAAAAAAATACTATTCAGAGAAGCTGCATATAAAGTTAACCATTTCAGGCAAAGCCCACAGACTAATGTCCTTATTTACCAGTATCTATTTAGCTAATCTACTAACCAACACAAAAACGTACATCACATCAGACATCAAAACCAACCCCACAAGTCTGTATTACGATCCAAGATGACTAGTCCCATAAATTAAGGTCTATGAACTTCAGCTGACCAGCAGCCACCTTCTGTATCGAATTTTTTCTTTTGGAATGTATCCTTAAAAAGGTACGGGTCTTTACAGTTTAATATTGTATAGTGCAATCCCTACAGAAATGGGTCGTTTTTACTTATATATGTCAATAAACAGAGAGAGCTGACCCTTACCAAAATGACCTCGGTTCTTCTGGACTTCATATGTAGAGACTTGTCCAAGTGCTTCCCACACTCCCCATCCTTGGGGAACACCAAGTCTCCCCTGAACAAGCAGTCCCGTGAAGTTACCCACGTCCCCTCTGGGTGCCACTCACCACAGGAGTGATTCAACTCAAGTCTTGCAGTACACACAGGGGCTCTCACTGGGAGAAAGCTTTAATGTCTCCATTTCTCCACCAGCCCACTTAAGGAGAAACAGGCTATATTGCCAATGCACCTGACCTTGCAAGTTTCCTCTAAAAGAGAAAGCACGAGGACACGTTTCCCCCCCAGTCCTTTCATCCTGATCAAATACCATTAACTACATATAAAGCACACTTTGCAAGTCCATGCGGAGCAGTGGCTGAACCTCCTTACCAAGACTGTACAAGTTCTCAATTTCCTTCTTCAAAATGTCAACACGTTTATTAACATGACAAGATTTGGAAATGTGATCACAGCTAGAAATGAGGCATTTATTTTGTTATACCCAGACTTGACTTGCAGTCAAAAAACGATACATTTTTCTGGCTGCCATACTGACACTAACACTACACAATCACTTCCCTGGCTTTAGGCCAAAGACCTGCTATGCTGGTACCCTACATACTTTGTTAATACTCGGTTTCACAAAAACTAAAACAGAGTAGGTTTTAGTCTGGGTAGCGCCTCTTGTCATTGGTACTTGGGGTGGAACTAGGCTGGGTTCAGCCTGGCTTTCATTACTGCAAAGAAGGCTTTTGCTAGACACCACTCTGACGCAAGTGTGCATGTGCACGTGTGTAGGAAGGAAGGGTGGGGGAATGCAAAGTAAAGAGATAGGGAACTTTCCAGACGTGCTGATCCTGAAGTTTCACCACCACCCCTACCTCCTTTATTTGCAGTTTATCTACATCCACATGGGCAACATGCGGCATATGCAACAGAACTACAGCAGGCCAGAATATAGTGAACAGCCCAGTCCCAACATGCAGTCTGTCACTCATAAAATGCCCTCTGATTTTAGTTGTGAAGTCTACAGAGACACAAGGGATAAAGCATCTTGGTAATGAGTACAGACTGGCAATGCTCAGACAGGCCTTAACTCCATTATAAACACAAAAAATGGAAATACATGGGAACAAAATGTATTTATTATAATTTACAGATCTATGAAACTTAGTCATAGCAAGTCTTCAGATGCAAAAGCATTTTCAAGAATTTCCTGAAAAGCGATGCAGACAAAAACTAGGATAAAGGAATACCCTGGAAATATCATCGGAAGATATCAGTGAAATGGAAGATGTTAGATTTTCTTTCGTGTCTAGGGGCACTAAGATGATCCTACACAGAATACAAGTCAGCTGGACATTATCCACTTGAACAGCTTAAACAGCATCCTAACTGTAGGCTAGGTATATCAGTGGAAGGGCACAACTTCAGATCAGTTATCTTCCAATTTAACAATTATCAGAACCTATCAATTACCTTATGTCAGAATTCTTTCAGGATTCGCCCCACTCAGCTATTCCCCCAAAAGAATTCAAAGCATGAAATGGGATTTAAAAAAAAAAAAAAAAAGAAAAGAAAGAAAGAAAAAGAAAAAAGGAGCATTTCTAAAGGCTCAGAGGGAAACCTCAACATTGCAGACAGGCTGCATGAGCCCTTGGGAATCTGGACTTCTGAATACATGCAAAATTTATTCAAACTTGCAAAACTCAAACACAGAGCTAGTTCCAGCTGACGCATTGCACTCCCCTGTCACTACAGATATGTAACAGATACAAGAAGTGACCTCAAAGAGCTTTACACTTAAGTAGTCACCAACTAAATCAGAGGCATTCCTCTTCTGCTTATAGAGCTATTACAGAACAGAGAAAAAGACAAGTCTGAAGTCCCCACACTCAAGTTTCTCTGGATATATCAGGCAAAAGTTTTTTCCTGCATTACAGCAATATTTAGAAACTTATTCCAAAATATTATAACTCTCACTTATAGGTGGTTTGCCAAGTTAAATGGTTGTTTATCACCTAGAACATTAGTGGTTTATTTCTCTAGTGCTGACAGTGTTACGTTTCCCTACAGATGATGGCTCCTAACCATGCCAAGGTATGGTTAGGAGCCAATAAAACTAGCATGGCAAAGAAATCAAATAAATCACTTATAAATGTGTTGTGAGGTTCTGGTACATTCTTGAGAGTTGATTGACCTGTTTGTTCCTTCTAAGTTTCTCTAGGTCCTGACAGTCATTGAGTAAAATGGTAGGGCAATCTTTGTGTCCAAAATGTTTTCTCATATTAGTCCTGTGCATCTTTCATTTCTAGGATTTACACCTCTGACTCATTACCAAGATTCAGGAGGAATCACCAGTTTGATCATGCTAGGAAAGCATGACCAGGCAAACTACTAATTGTAATGGTGCTACATTATCACCATCAGTTCAGTACACAGTCAACTCTTTGGAAAGAGACAGGTTTGTCCTTAGCTTGCTTGTCACTGGAACTCAGTTAATTCCAGCTGTAACGTCTTTGTGATCTGTGAGTGCCAATCTCATCAAGAAGCAGTAGATTAGCTCAGGATCCTAAGAACACAACGAAAAAAAAAGTTTTTCCAAAAGTAATTACAAGAATGGCCTACTCTGAAGCAACACAGGTGAACGGGTGGCAAGTATGACCTGAGATACCTGACACTCCCCAGTTTCCAAATCTTCTTGTTAAAATTTCTTCACACATTAACTAGAGCTGTAGCCAGGCAGCCAGGTACTGTCAGCCTCTATATACAAAACAATCTCTTCCTGACAAAAATTACAAGTAGTGACAAAGAAGTGAACGCATCACCAGTATTTTGTATACACAATTTAGAGGTTTGTGACAATATAAACGTGTATGACAGACTTGTATTTGAAATTCCTAATCAGCTAGAAAATTAAAAGCCTTCTGCTACCACACCTGATGCTTTTCATCTCCACCAGAAGACAGCTTGCATATAGAGTTATGCAAGATAGAACTGCTGTAAAACAAGCTCAGAAACTGATGGTATAACAAAGAGGAAGAACAGAATGACACCTCCATGTTAAGACCCTATGTCCCCAAATCTTTTGCATTCAAGACAAAGACTATAATCTTGAGCACCCCCACAAGGTCCTAAGGTAAGAGGTACTATCTTGAAGAGCCGGGATCTAACACCTGCAGATGATTTAGAGTTGTACACTCAACTACACTTTGAAAGTAGACGGGAGTGCATTTGTAAGGGCATTTAGGGCACACAGCGCACTTTTTGTGAGAAAAATAAAAAGATGAAGTGTCTTAATTGTATCAAGTGGTATCACTACTAAGTTCATCCTGCACTTCTGTAGACATGAGCTTACCAGTTTAACTCACCATAGGTGCAAGCTACAGTGATCCAAAACAAACAGAAAGGCTTTAGCCTTTTGACCAAACAGTGGTGTTTGTTTTTGATCACTACATGGATAGCCGTGAGGAACTGATAAGCCGCAAGCTGAAGGAACAGTTTGGAGCAGCCAACTCCACTGACTGTTTGCTCTTCAGCCAGGCCACCCGACTTGATAAGGCGCATGCAAATCCCTCTTGTTTAGCCCCTGATTGTCAGAACACAGGAATGAACATCAGTTCTGCACGCTAACAACACAAAGTCAAGGTTTAAGTAAATCCAAGAACAAAGTCAAGGTTTACATAAATCCTAGAGAGTACGACTGACATTCCTACAGCTAAACAGACCTAACTTGGATACTCTGCATAAAATGAGTTTTATCTGGAGAAATGTGTTCAAATATAAATAAGCATATAAAATATATAAATATACAAATAAGTCAGAATAAAGTGAGGCAAATGGCCATTACTGCTCATAATTCGCGTGGGCTAAATATACTTATCTTCATTATTTAGAGATTTAATAAAAGCGCCGATAAAGGAAAATGCCTGGGATTTGGGCAAGTCAACCCATCATTCCATGAGTACTTAGAGTAAAATTCACACACACAAAAAATAGACTCAAGCTGCCTACTCTTGCCAGAATTCAGTATCTGCATTCATAATGAACAAGGCATAAGTAATATTTTCCCCTCTTTGATGGTTTGAATCATAGTCTTAATAAGCTTCTGATTTACAGATCTGAAAAAGGCTGAAGCATGTACCTTCACTGATAAAAATATCCGAAGACCAACACATTTAATTTCCCTTTTGTTTCAGGCCCTTTTCTCACTTTTGGTTTGTATGCCCTAACAAGACTGCATAATTTTAGAAACGTAAAGCATGCTTATGCTATGTTTAATCCAAACAAACATGAGAGCAGTAATGTGGTATTACCATAAACTTCCCCACAGAAAAGCCAAAGTGCATGGCTTCTAAAAGGTTTGGTTCTAGTAGCCTATGATCATCAGTCCTTTTCAAGATATTCTCCTTGACAGTTCCCAGCAGCTTTTCATCATTTTTACATGGTCCTTGCATCCAGTTTTCTTAATATAGTATTTCACTTCATTATGCTTTATTTTGATTTTTTATTATTATTATTTTTAATAGTAGTAGCAAGGTACTTACATAACTGTTGTGCAAGCGTGATGAGCTCTTTACGAGAAAGCAAAACTGCAATAGTTTTACTGGAGCATGTACTTCAGGCATGTTCTTTCAGCTGCTTGCCACTAAAACCACAGCAATCACCTGAATGCTGTGGAAGATTCTGCTTGCAAGGCTTTGGCACTTCTTGCAAAGCTCCCTGCATGTAGTACATGACCTCCACACCATAGTGCCCAATGGTAAGACTTTCAAGACATAAAGACCTTTTGTGTACCCAACAAGGTGTCAAATAAGCTTATGATGATATAGCAATAGAGGTGGAGGTCTCAAAATGTCAGTCAAATATTCAGCTGTATTCAAACTTCACTGGACAAGGCCCTGCAAACTGATCTAATGAAACTTACTAGGCTGAATGGCTCAGGATATCCCTTACAAACTAAATTACTCACAATGCCCTTATCTCCTGAAAGAACTTAATTTAAGATCCCATACTGGGTACTCTCATTGTGCTGTATAAGAAGTCCAGTAATGGAAATACCTAACACTGTCCTATACAGAGTCTTTGAAGAATACATGGCAATAAACATCCCTACTCCAGGCCAGAAGCTGTTTTGGGGAAGAAAAGAGGAAGAATGAGATGGGGGAGTTAAGACCCAAGAAAAATCAAGCTGAAATGCCTTTCTCGGTGTCTGATTCCATGACTTTCAAGTTCATTAGAACTTGAGAGGCTGCTGAACATTTTGGCCAGGGGACCTAAACCTTCACTGATAAATTTAATAGGTGGGGAAAAAAAGTAACACAACAGGGGGACAATCTTAAAAAAAAAAAATAAAAAGGAAAAAAAAAAAATGTAACATCTCATAAGATGTAGTATGAGTTCTGCCTGTACTGGCCTGGTTAGCACACTTCCCAGTAGCAAAGCCTCTACACTGAAAAAATAACATACATAGTATCTGGAAGACAGATGAGAGGCTGCAAACCATGGCAGGCACTAGAAGTTAGCAGATAAGCGGGTAAAAGATGAGAAGATATACTGGGACAGGAAGTGGGGCAGGATGACATATTACAGCAGCACAAAGGAGAGCCCACAGAGAGAACAATTACTAGGAAAGAAAGAGTAAGGATAGGCTGTGAGGGAGGAAGAACGAGACACAAAACAGGTGACAGGAAAGACTACATCATTTGACAAGACCCTTGGGAACAAAGAAGCTGAAGAAATAACTAAAAATAAATGCTTTGCTAGATATATAGTGCAAACACGATATTTGAAGACAAAAAACAGCGGTAGAAAATTGCTTTTTTAAAGAACAAAGCTGAGTAAGAACAACAAACTGCAGGCTTTCATGCTGAAATTAGCATTTGCAAGTGACCTGCTCTTCTTCAGAGGAAAATAACATTTCAGACTGCAGAACAACAAAGAAAAGAATGGCAAGCAGCATCCTGGGCTTTTCTGGAAGCACAGCTGAATGTTAAATAAGCTATCAGCTGTTGGATTCAAATACAAGCCTGCCATTCACACAGCATACGTACATGCCAGGTTACCGTAACCTTGTCACGTGAACAATAGCAGCCCAGGAACAATCACATAATCAGAAATGTGCACTATCATGAAGATGTATGCATTTTTAATCAGAGTACAGAATGAACGAGAAGGTTTTATTGAGAATAATTTGCAGTTATAACCCTATAGTAACTACTGAACTTATTTCAGGCAGGGATTTATATACTTGGATATTTAATGTCCAGGTTGCACATGGACATGGTACTTTTTTTTTTTTTTTTTTTTTAAAGTTCCTTTTTGTTATTTGTACTCATAGGTACACACTTAACCAACAGAAGTAAAGCAAGTGCAGTTGTGGTGAGGAGGTAACTTATTTGCCTTCCTGATTAAAAATCAGTCTGGAAAACTGTCAGATTAAAAGTCAAAAACACCCCTACATTACCAAAAACATCTGTTACATTGCAGAACTATACTAATAAAACAACCTAACAGAATTCTAGAACGGGTTCTGAAATAGAGAATCTATAGTGTCCTGATTTGATTGTTCTAATGCAAGTAAACACCACTTTTTCTGCAAACTAGCCAGTAATGAATTTATCTTGTGCATTCCACATGCATAACAAGCTATTTTACTGAACCCTCCTGAAACACAGTATGCCTCTTCACAGCAGGCTAAGTGGAAATACCACACTGGAGCTGAAATCAGGCTCTGAGTAATTGTAGTGGAGTTGCATCCAGGATGAATTTGGCTTATTAGTTCTCTCATAAAGACAATGATGAACTGGCACAGCAACTCCTGTCACTATGGTGCAGTGCCCTGGAGAAGCAAGCAGAAAATATCTTGCCCAGAAGTCCTCATCTGACCTGTTACTAATGTCCACGGCTGACTCTACTGGCTTCTTTAACGGAAAGGGAGATGTGCTGATTTCTTCGGCCACAATGATCTATGCAGTAAGAACCATCTTGATAAAACAGCAGTGACTGCCATAATTCACCACTGATGCTTTTTATGTTTGACACCATACCAAATGAAACTTCAGAGTGAATCCAGCATGACACAGGTAAGTAAAATAAATTACAAGGAACAGAGAGCATGTTTGCTTGCCGAATTTCCCTCACCAGTACATATTTCATTACAATAAAACATTCAGAGGCTTTCTTTAGAGTATTGAGTTATTATACTTAGAGCTAAACTAATAATTATGTAAATTAGACTGTATATTAGGAGACAGAAATAAATAATAATCGCTGCTGTGGGGCCACTACAAAATTAACAAAAAGCCAACAATAATCACACCGAAATTAAACAGTGAACTGGTACTGTATTCTTGAAGAGGACTTACAATATCATGGTGTTGGAAATGAAACGAACAAGCTGATTTTGATTCAGAAGACTGTTCAGGGTCCAAAGTTTCTAAGTCAGGCAAATATCTTGGGAGTGCAATGAACAGTGACTATTCCACCATTTAGTTCCTCTAAAAGATGAGAGAAATAAATCTAGCATCACAAAAAGCATTGGCATTTAAGGTGGAATGAGTCTCCATCCTTACTCCTGGTTTGTCAAGTTCTTAAACCAGTGCTGCTGCATGGTTTGAATCAGAGAATCATGTAATATTCCAAGTGGAAAGGGACCCACAAGGATCACCGAGTCCAACTCCTAAAAAAATCCTGTTTTTGCTGAACACTGCCTTGTCAGGGACAACAGCCTTCCAACCACTTTGCACTGAAGTTCATTCTCACGTCAAAGAATTATTTACATCTTATAAAAGCAATAGCAAAATGCAAACATGCCTGGCTTATTGTGAGGTAAACTAATGCTCAACCATGGCAAGTGTTACAGGCTCCCTTAAAGTCTGAAAAATCATAGAATCATTTAGGTTGGAAAAGACTTCTAAGATCAAGTTCAACCATTAATCTAGCACTGCTAAGTCCACCACTAAACATGTCCCTAAGCACCATGCCTACATATCTTTTACACGTGCCTTTAATGCCAAAACTGAAGGTAGAAACTAGGTGCAAACTAAGTTAATTGCGGTGCTAGTGCTTCCTTGACATTAAATAGCTTGTACAAGAATAGTTATTAGAAGAGTGTTCTCTAGTTTCTGAAAAATCAGGCCATTTTAAGTTAACATACTTAAGATCTTACATCTTGAAATGCTACGTAGCCCTTTCTTTAGCAGCCTGTCATCCTTAGCTACATACATTCTCATCCAACCAACAGGACTTGAAACAAAATTTGATTGCAATAAAAATATTCCTTCAGAACTTAAGGTTTTTACCCTTGATATACTGACCATGACCTTGATTTGACAGTTACTTTTGAAAGACTTAAATGCTTGTTAAAAATAAAAAGACTGAAAGCAGTTGTCATTTGTTTTCTGCTGACAAGAGTGACTTAACTGAGGATCACATAGATGGTTGCAAGCAAATTCTACTCTATGTGTGACTGCACAATAATGGAATACATACCCCTAGAGTTTCTACTTCTGGAAGGCATTTCAAAATTGGAATACTGTAATTTACATGGCTCACTTAGTGGGGAGAAAAAGGATTCTTGACCCAAAATTAATGTTTTTGGGGGAGAGAAGGGAAGAGAAGAAATCCTGAAGTCTACAGATTCTATAGTAAATTCATTAGGTCTACCTTCTTTACCATTAACATTTGGTGAAGAAAACTTCTGTTCAAAGTTACTTCACTGGAAAATCTGGAGAAGGCTGTTTTGAAATGGCAAACTAACAAGGCAACTACATTAACAACCACTGGCAAACATACCTGTAACTACCAAATGTCTTACTCCTGGCCTTATCAGCAACTTTCTTGCTCTTTATATGCAGTTTAGGAATAGGTGAAACAGTAACATCTCTGTAAATCTTTCATCAAAAAGACTGTTGATTAAAGAAAGCTTAAAGTAAGATTTTCAGATCTTTTTTTTTCCTGCCAAACCAGTGCTTCTGGCACTAAGACTGAAATTTTCATCTTTGAAAATTATGTTGGAAATCATCAGGAAATTATTTGAAACTGTTTATTCCTGTAGATGCTGAAGATGCAACTGTTCTCTCCTCTACTATTCTACCCAGAAGGCAGGGGAGGTAGGAGGACTACTGCAAGACAAGACATGGCAGTCTGGGTTACCTCCCGTACATCCTGCAACTGCTGGCTAATTACACATGCCCCTCGACACTCCAGATCATCATGGGTAAGTTGTGAATGGCAGTACTCCCCAACTTCATTGAAGACTATAATTATAACTGTGTAAAAAGATGGAGAGAGTGAGGATACAGACACCAAAACATAACAGCATGTGGGGAACCTGTATGATGAGAGAGCAGACCTCAGGCTGGAACTAAGCAAAGACACTCTTCTCAAGACAGCCACAGACTAAGTCTGAGGATACAAATATCAATGGATTATTTTTTGTCTGTAAAATTTATTCAACTCTTACTAGGCAAAGTAAAAGCTGTTTAAGTGCTCCCCATTCAGGTAAGTAAATAACAGATTAGATTATTTCTGTCTGGTAAACTTGGATGAATCTATCAGTATCAATCTATTACCCCAACTTCAAGTCTTGGAAAATTTGGTAAGGGAAAATGAATTTGAGAGAAGATCATTCCCCCAGTCTCTCTGACCACCCTTTGGCCAGATTATAGAGAACAAAGCATTCTCCTGGATTCTGAAAAAAATCTAATGCAAGAAGAGAAAAATGGTAGTTTCATCACTTCCAGAATAAAAAAAGCTTACTCACACTCTCACTATATGCTATCATCTCCTTATCACCATTTGCACTGTCTACTAGATTCTCTGCACTCTCTTCTTAAAGCTGAAAATATCTGTAGAAGGTAGTCTGCACCAGTCAGGGCAATGATTAAGTAACAGAGGAACATTACATCTGTGCTCCCTTCCAAATCTAATTAAGTCCAGTCTTCAACAATTGTAAACATCTATGCAATTGCTATTTTGCTAAGAATTCCAGAGCACGTCCTTCACTAGCACTTTGATCTTCAAGATGTTTCCCAATATCCTACAACAAATTTAAGTTTTCCAGTAAAGATCTTCTAATCTTTTGCATTAATCTTTCCGGGCACATATTCTACATGGGCTCTTCTAAGTCTTGCACTTTATAGTGCAATCTTCCTGGTATAGATTCACAATCAGAGTAGAATACAATATTTTATTGCAGATACTAAAATGATCAAGGAACTATAGAAATGAATTATCCCTTCCATACGCTGCAACAAAACATTTTCATCTTGAGTTCCAAATCCAAAAGGACAGCCACACTGTAACAGGAACACAGGCTTAGTACTTTTGACACTCACATGACAACACTTCTTTCAGAACTTGAGGGGAATTATCTCACTTCCCAAATGGAAACTAAGTGGAAAGAGACATCACTGAAAGAGGGCGGCTAGTGATGAACAAAGAAAAAAAATCTTTAGTAAGCAAAGCTGCTTCATACTTACACCTTTGGACACAGGATTTCTTCACTTCAAGTGCTTCATTACATGAGCCACAGCAGGAGTCAATAGAGTTGAAGAGCCTGAACAATACAAATCTCTGGGATTTACACAACTCTCCACTCAACTCCCATGTTTGCTCTTTGAAAGTTCTTCAGCACTTTATCCTGTAAAACTCATTTACCTGTCAGCCTCCACATCCCTGGAATTCTCATGAGACTACACCGATAAAAAGCAACGCATTCAGCTGCACACTGAGCACGTATCCAGTCCTTAAGGTCCCAAGCTTCATAATCAGATATCGGTTCCTCTCTCCAGGGTACCTAGTACACCACTACATCTGTTCTCTTGATGGCACCTTTGAGGGGAAAAGGTGCCTGGTTTGAGCTAAACCGGTAGCACAACACACTCAGAAAACAATGCTCATAGGAAACAGATGTTCTTGTTTTTTTTTGATAGTCTGCTTCCTTCAAACAGATTCCACAGAATGGATGGAAACCCACTTCTGGGTCCTCTCCCTGCTGTGGGAGGAAAATGTGGTTCTGAAAATGCATGATAGCCTCAGAAATAGAGAAAGAAGCAAGCAAGGTGCAGTTAGGAGCATATTTGATAGTCTGGGGCTGTAGTTATCCACCTTGACCAGTTCAAAGGATTGTTTGCAAGGTGGAAATAATTAAAAATAAGATAATTAAGTGAAGCATATATGGGAATACTGGAGAAGAGCTATTTCTAAGTGCCTTCCAAGCAGTCAGTGAATGTTATATAACAATTACTCTCAATTTTAAGAATTTGATAGCCTCAAATCACAACAGTAAGTAATAAGTTTTGAGAAAATATGTAAACAGAAGTCTCTCTAAAATTCAAGAGAAAACTAGAATAGATGTAAGAACTCCAAAACAATTACAAACAAAACCAACCGTCAATAAACTATCATCCATTTTCTACAGGTAAAGAAATGAGAGTCCAAGGAGACAGACTCTGGAGAAGGCAAGAGGGGGATCACTAAGGTCACCCTGCAGGTAAGTTTCTCAGATGGAAAGGGAACTGTATTGTAAAACAATACAGTTTTACAAGCTCGCAGTTTACCTCTACAAACAGTAGATGTTATTATATAAATACCTTTATTATAGAAGTTGAAGAAAGGAAATATAACAGCCCTATATTTCTGCTGTGTAGGTTTGTTGGTTTTGTTTTGGAGTTGTGGGTTTTTATTGTCTTAAAAAATATATTCTTACAGCAGCAAAGCTAGAAGCGCCTCATGCAGGTTACCCTGGTGAAGCATCAGTAGACCTTTACATGATGTATCAATATGTATTCTCAGCATGTCATGTTGCAAAAGTTACTTCAAGTATTGCAAGTAAGATTTAAAACCCTTATCAATTTGTTTTTGTATTATACTCCATTGACTGTAAATCCATGCATCTTAGTTGCACAATTCCATTTGTGCCAGGCTTAAAAAGGACTATAAAACCAGCACCAAGAGTGACCTAAAAATGTCAGACCTTCAAAGGACAAAATCCCAATCTATTTGGGGGTTAAATTTAAGGGCTAAAAAGCCAGAGATTAGATATTTCCTCCCCAAAATGTTCAAGTTGGTATTCCTGACCTTCCTGATGTTTTGCTTGGTAACTACAGATCGGCAATTTACTAACTGGAGATAGACATCTGGAATTTATACACGTTCCCACCAATCCTTGGATGGTCCTCCTTTGAGAAATCTATTCCAACACTCATGCGGCATACATAAACCCTTCAGCAAGAAAGAAGACAGGGAGATGTCAGTATGCTTCAGTTTGGGAAAGGCAGAATGGCAGAAGAGACAGAAATCCTTGAAGAAACATGATCTAATTTTACATGACACTTCCCTGGGTGAATAGCCAGTAAGGTCTCCTTTGCTTGCCCATAAATTAGCTTAGTTCTAGGTGACCAAAGAGCTGCCCACATTATATTGCAAGGACCATATTAATGGAGCAGAGCATGTAAACTGCTACATTAACTTCCCAACCCAGAACAATGAAGAGGGCATTAAAATAAGCCTCTTGCTGGTACAATGATCTCAGTACTGCCCCCATTAAAGCCACATTAATGAAACTTCTCAGCTGAATTTTTGGATTGATTTTTAGCACCTCGTAATGGAAACTGCTGGGCATAGCTGGGAAATTAGAGGTGGCAATGGGACTGAAGGGATTAAAGTCCTCTGGCTCTGTGAGATCTGATTTGCTTCTGCAATTATAGTCTTTTACTACTTTACCTGGAGACCTACTGGAAAAATTCTTAGGTAATTTTCACTCCATTTCCTATGTATGTAAAAACAGTTTGTGAAAAGAACCTATTAAGCTGCTTCCCAACCCCTATCTGTCCTCTTACTCTCTTTAAAGGAGACCCACAATCCCCAGTTGACACAAAGACTTTCCATGGCAATGAAAGGAACATTTCACACAGATCTCCCTTAACAGCACTGCTTTTACCCTATGCTTTAGTATGATATGCAAGAAGATAAACTCAGACAGACAGTTTAAATATATTTTTCATATGAAACCCACTGTAGTAGCATTAGAGTGAGGATGTGAATATTAAAAACTACAGCGAACAATTCTGAAGAACCTCCAGAAGGTTTACCCTGAGAGCACCAACTGTACTGTGCTTTGAACTGCTATCAGTGCCCACCTCTGACAGCAGTAAACTCTGAGTGGCTGGAAAAATGAGATCCTAATAGCAACCAGTTGCACACAGGAGACTTAGAAACCTGCTGAAAAGAAAGTAAGAGGCATGTAGTGGATGAAAGAGTTTGTTCAACCTGAGAAAGCAATCCCTTTGCACACTAAGCCACAGAACACCTTAAATGAAGCCTAGCAGAATGCAAGATACATAGTAGACTGCGTAACTCTGCGCAGCATTCCCCAACTGTGTGCCAACATTTCATCTAAAGTCTTTAAGTAGAAATCTAAGTTTCTAAAGGCAGAAAAACTGTTATGCCTACATCTTCTCTGAGACAACATACAACTTTGGTCAAGATTACTACAGCCACTAGAAACAATCTGTGGTAAGAACAGGAAGCCCCCTAATGACACCAGCCGGTCCCACACCACGGAGAGGAGACATTTTCTTTCGGTGACTTGCCAGTTTAGTTGGGAGTGTCTCAGGTACCAGAGCAACTCCCCAGTTCAACACTGAGGCTGAGACACTGGAGAGGCTATTCACAAATAGTCTATCAGTATTTAATACCAGAATAGACCAAGATAACCAGCGTTATCATCTCTTTGATTAACTTCCTCTTGCTCATGGAATTGCAAAAATAATAAGAATACATTGTTATTACAATTACTACAATGCTGCTTAGGGACACGAAAGAAGTTAACTTCTATGTGTGTACCGCAACTCAAAGGAGATAAGATTTGTAATTAATTTTATTTAAGCTGCAAAACATAAGCAGCAGCAAAATCCAAAATAAAATTACAAATTGGTCTTGTGCTTTAAAGTTATCATTTTGCGTTTCTCCTGTAAATACTGATTTATACTCAAAAATCCAGGTATTTTCAATGTTATTTGAACAAAACATGAGATCAGTATTTTGTTCAAATAATAGAACTATTTTTGAAGTTTGAGAACAGGTATAATTATCAGTAATAATTGTTGACTTGCCTTGGTAACACTGCAATAATATAAAAATCTGTACTGGCAGTATGTTTCCCAGTGGTAGCGTGCCAACAGGATGTTGTTCTAAAGAACATTCTCAACACATACTAGATGGTCAACAGTTAAAGCTGAAGTCACAAGAGACTTGTGATCAACTTCTTCTCTTTTATGTCTATTTAACTCAGTTCTACTTCTGACATATAAAACATTCTCCCCATGGTAGTAAAAATTGAAAAAAAAAAAAAAAAACCTGGATTAAGGAATTTACAAAATGAGTTCAGAAGGATGTAACATTATGAGGAGATGAGGTAGACATTCTGGTAAGCAACAGTTTGAATAGGCGGTAAAGTCTTACTTTTGCTTACTAACCGGATGTCAGTAAATTCAAAGGTTGACTAGCAAGCTTTGTAGGGAACATACAGCTGGCTGAAAGCAAACTGAGGTAAATCTGTACCAATAAAATAAAATCCATCTGCATAACTCCCTAAAAAGGCTCCCTAATTCAACATGAACTTTATTTCAGAGACTGTGTTGCTGCTGCTTAAAGACAAATCTCACCTACATTTCTGAAGACAGGGACCACTGTCAATAAGCCAATTTCTCCTCTGCTGTAGAAGGGCATGCTTGGTACTGCTCTTCCAAGCTGTTTGCATCTGTAATGTCAGGTTATAAGTCATTCTTTATCTGTACCTAGGACTTGTAGTCTACCTGAAACATACAGACTACATTACCCTCTCAAGCTGTAGTTTTAAAGAATCATAGTGGAAATGCTAGAAAACAAATGGAAAATAGTAACACAAGAACAAAACTCCGGCATCCAAAATATTTATCTCCTTTTATATGTTTGACTGCTTATTAACAAGATAGGTTTCTTCAGTGTCAAAGAAGTGTCAGCCATCAGCATCTTATCATGAGCTGTGCATTTACATCAAAGACATCATGAGTCCATTGTGGCAACTGAGATCATCTGTTAGTTTAAGCTGTACTTTCCCCGCAGTTTGTTACCGTTGTTAGAATGGGATGCTACTAGCATGCGCATAAGTATTCCATAAATACCAACAATTATAATAACTCAGTATCAAGTTTCTGTCCAAGGACTGAGGTTAAATGTTTTCCCTAAAGTTGATTCAATTTATCTTTGCACACTCTAAAAGAAAAAAAGCATAGCCCATAGTCAGCATCATCCTTCTACAGCTGTAGGAGAGTATCAAGGAAACTGCTTTTGGGCACAAATACATTCACCATCACTCTAGGACAAAATTAAACAAGTCCTATCAATACAAATCTGCATGTTACTATTGCAACCCCATATCAAACTGTACAGCACTAATATCATTTCTGAGTTTTTGTCATTATATGTGGAAACAATAGAGGACAGAAGACAAGGTGTAGGCTTCCTATAGGAAACATTCTTCACTAAGACATCAGCAGGCACTTCTAAAAACCATTGAGAAACACACCAGGTTAGATATAAAAAGGGTGCTCAAATTACATTGGGTATTGGGTTTCTAGCTAGCATCTGACTGCCTGGCTTCAGCTCAGCTGCTCGGTGTCACAGTCTTGCACACAATATAGGATTACGTGGGACACCTGTGACATATCTGATACTTTGAGACAATAATATTGTATGATTTTCTTCTCAAAATTACCCTGAGAATGCTATTACTACTTCTACTTTGACAGCTCACATTGATCAAATCAACATTTAAATGAATTCTAAACAAAAAAAATCAACCTCAGGCACATCAGTTTCGTGAAGTGACACTTGAAAAGGTTTCCTTGGGAAAACCGTATTTCTAGTATTTCCATCAAGCAGGTTAAACTTCAAGGTAGGGATCACTGAGATACAGCATAAAATAGCAATGTGCAATTCTTGTCAGTACATTAGTACAGACGACTTTTCAAACAAAAAGCCAGAGAATTTGCTCCACAATTCATTTTAATAGCTATGCAGTTAGAGGAAGAAGAGGAACTACAGACAATTTTCACAAGCATTCACCACTCTGTGACTGCTTAAAGAATACAGAATCACTGCTTTACTTAACTCCTGTCAGTGAAAAACAGTAATGACAGGAATGAGGAAAAACAACTTTTTTTTTTCCCATTTGCACTATGAGCACATTGATAGTGTAAAATGCATAGATGGTTCACTTTGATGGTCCAGTTGAACTTTTTGGGAAATACCAAGTTGGTCATTATCCATTCATAATTAACGTTTTATAACTTCTTTCCTAATGAAAATTAGCTGAGAAGTTGCTCATTTAACTCTGTAATTTAATAATTGTAATAATATTGCCACTTGACCATGGGGAACAAGCTAACAGACTTTTCAAGCCTTGAATAATTTTCAGAGAAGAATCATAAATTGTCTTATCGCTAAACCTTCTGTGCCACCTTTGGAAGATGGAGTCCATCACTTTTTTCTTCATATTACAAACACAGATTTCAGCTACATTTGACTGAGGTTAGCTCACTGCTGTGAATGGGAACTCATCACTATCCAAGTCCCATTTCAGTGCCATCTTCTTTTTCCTACCTTGCCTGTGCTAGGTTCTGAGGGGGGTTTCCAGGTCTCTGCACTGCCTGGTTTCCTGCAGCAGGGCCTGCAAGCAGCAGAGGCCAGGCATTTTATTCAAAAGCAACACAGCTCACAAATATTATTTGTTCAAGGAATCATTGGAAAGAAAAAGGAAAAAAATGCAGGGAATAAAAAGAGGACAGTATTAGGGGACCTTACCACCAATAATCCAACATTGTGATATTTAAAAATATTTGTAACCAAATGAGTGTAACCTCATGACTAGCTGAAGAAAAAACTGTCTCAGACCAGCTGTTGGTACACTGCAAGGACTTTAAAAAAAAAAATGTATATATTGCTTCAAGTATTACACAGTACCCTTATTTGCCTGTTTCCTCAATATATGTGGAAAGGACAGGTGAATTGTCCCTATTCCAATATACAGGTGCTAATGACTACTTTGTGTCCAAGGCAGTCCTAGATCTTGTTGGAAGCTTCTCATTTACTTTAGACAGTATATTCTACAGAGAGATGTGGTGAGAACTATGTATACATATACATAACTATCTTCTGAATTTAATGCAAGTTCAAGAGACATCTTGGTATTCCCAAAAGTGTATCAGTGCTGCCAGCTTCTGGAAATAAAAGTTCAGGGACTGTTTCTCGTTATTTGATTAGAGTGGTTTCACAGAGGACCATAAACACTTCAAAGACAAGAGACTGTTTATTTCTTCAGTTATTCTAGGGGGCGGCATCTTCTATCTACATGGAGACTTCTTGTGAATTAGCCCATCACCACAGATGGATCACATTCTTTGCACTAGCATTTCTGCTACTCAATCAGAATACTTTCCTGCTGAGACATTTGTACATATTTCAAAAAAACATTTTGTAACATCAGTTTTTGTTAACTTCTGAGTTCTTTACATCACTTTACATTATTTTCTTAAGCTTCTAGGAGGATTTCTAGCATTTTCTAGAAGCTACTGCTGCCTCAGGCTTGTCTGTTGGAGACTGTGAAAAAAGTACCTAGAAGATGTCAACATATGTTGTATTTACTGTTTTATTGTTTCAATTGCCCACAGAGATCTTCTATGAAAGTAAACATGACACACACCCGCTGAGCCAAGTGCCATATATAATACAAGGCACATGTGCACTGAAGGCTAGCTGTGTATTTCTACATATACCAATACCTATTCGTGCACACTAAACCTGGATGCAGTATTTCACTAGACTTCGGTACACATTCAGTTATCAGTTACACAAAGAAAGGTAGAAGAGATTTCTTCTAGCTTTTCTTTCAGCTTCAGCAATGAAATTACACTGAGCGGTTTCACAATCTGCTTCTCAGTGACTTGCCAGATACAGTGCACTTTAGAAGAACACAGAAAAACTGTTAGTGTTAGGTCAGAGGTTGGACTCGATGATCTTGAGGTCTCTTCCAACCTAGAAATTCTGTGAAATTCTGTGAAAAATTCTGTAAACAGAATATAACCAATCTAATATAATAAGGCACCAAAAAAAAAAAAAAAAAAAAAAAAAACCTGTTGAGAAACTCAGCTTTATTACTGTCAATATCAACTGATTTCAGTAGTTACAAGTGGAAATGGTTTCCTAACTCACCATCTGTGCCACTACTTTCTCTCTCACTGTAACACTACAAAGACACATTTCATTACATCAGATAGCAGCTAATCAATATTGTTACTTCTGCTCTCACTCTTCAATTATATTCTTCACGCGTATTTTACAAAAACTCTGGCCTAAGTATTCATGACAGCTTTCTAAATGCCCAAACTGCTCAAACAGTTATTCTTTGCAAATACCTAAGCAGTATATAGAGAATATCTAAATTCAATCAAATATCTGAACAACGCCAACATGACTGCTTAAGGATAAGAAAATTATACCTGCAATATTTTAAATATCAGATCAGCTGAGTCCCTTAATACCGGTGACATATTTCATTGCTCTGAGCAAGTCATAACCTTTATACTACAGTGCAAATCAAATAAGGCAGAAAACAAACAATGAAAACCAAAACAAAAGTACTCAAAGTATTGAATAAAAGCATCATTTAATAGGGAAGGAAAAAAAGAAGTAAACAGATGCTTCACCTGACCCAAGGTACCAAGGGCAAGTAAAAAACAGAGCATCACTTAATGGCACATACAATACAAAGCCAACTTTTTCTTTTTTTCCCTCCATTCTACAAACCTATAAGCTGATTACATTTCCATATAGACTACAAAATATCTTTCCTATAAGCCAACATCACTTATTGCATCTACTGCAAAAGGAATGCAAAGTAATGTCATTACCTAGCACAGCATTTGGACAATCTACATAGGCTTTTTTTTTTGGAGGGGGGGGTGGGGGGGTTGATTTGTCCAAAGAAATTACACACACTTTTCATTATTTAATTCAACCTAAGCATTTCCTTTCAATTAGCCCATGCAGGCAGCACCAAAAAAAAAAAGATACATTCATGAAAAGTGGTATACACTGGAAAAAGAAATAACACAAACCCTTTATTACCATGCTTCTCCTAGAAGTGCCCCAATTATTGCATTCTGCAGTCATTTTGAATCCATTCCCATTATGTTTCATATTGGAAATTGACTTTGAATGGTCATAAAACATATACATAGAGCCAATTATTTTTTCCTATTCGGCCTTCCAAAGCAAATATTTATTATTAAAAGCTGACTATTCATCCTTGTATAAAATGAGACTCGCAGGAGCCTAGGACAGTACTTGCAGTCCAGCCTTTTTGTTTGCTTTTCCACAATCTGCATATGCAGCTTTCTTCAGACTATTCAGATGCCAATGCAACCACAGGTCTTGCTGCATCTGCTTTTACCCTCAGAACACTTCGAGGGTAATATCTATACAATATATAGATATTTGTACATCTACAATGCAAATTAAGATCCTGAGACATGAATCTTGTAAAAAATAAAAATAAAAACAATAAAACACATAAAATAGCCCACGCTACATCAATATTGAAATCTGTCTGCATTAGTAAAATGCCAGTCAGACTTCTTTCAGGTATGAGGGAAACCTAAACAGTGAGTTTGGAGAGGTCTAAAAACATATGCGCAGTTCATGAAAATAGCTAGCTGTTTCATACCTGAGCCCTCATTTATTTCATTTCCCTCTGCCCAACATTTACCAGACACATAAAAAGTAGCAGATGAACAATATGCAGCCAATGTACTTTATTTTTAAGAACTGTGTTAGTGGATTATTACTCTGGACTTTTATTTTGTTTACATCACAATGATATATTGGCACCCAAGCTCAGATCTTAAAAGAAACTGCAATCCCACAATTGCTTCCCAAGAGCAAAAGTGTTTCTTTCTCAAGGACCGACTTGTTTCACTTGGCAGGAGGTGCACTGGGGCAGGAAGTAGATGGCTCTGGGAGGCTTGCACACCTTAAATTCTCAACGATAAACTCCAAGGCTTTTCCTTTTCAAATTCCAAAAAAATGGCTTGTCATGAAACTCTGCATTAAACAAACCTTAAAAAGGGACTGATTAAGTATATTAACATAAAAAAGGAATGGCCCAAAACTACACAAAATTAAATTTGAATAACAGAAAGAAACAGCTTTTTAAAATGAAATGTAATTTTGAAAAATAAATTGCTAATTTTAAAAAGTTATGAAAGGACCAACTCGGAATACTGACAGTGAGATTAAGTAATACTTCCTGTGAAGCAATAGCGGAAGAATCCACAGCAGTTTCAGTGCAAGTCTAGCCCCTACCAACCCCTCAGACTTATAGAACAGGAATACGGAAGGAAAAGTGTTAGCATTGGGAAAAATACCAGTTTAACCACTAGCACCTGTTTCTGTGGTAGATCTTTTCGCCGAATCACAGAACCATTTAGGTTGGAAGGAACCTTTGGAGAATATCAATCTTGGCTTTCCTAACCCTATTCCAAATATTAGGACAGATATTTCCTAAAATATCAGACAGTAAATTTATATTTCTCTGAGCTCACTAGTCTCTGAATCCACCTCTTGAATTTTTAGTTTTTATTTTTAAATACCTGAGATCACCTGTGAGGTCCCTGCTAAGCTGCGTAATCCTCCTGTTGCTTTTGCTTGTCTTCCGGCTTCCTGGGACAGGCCTACTTCCTCCTAGGGCGATCCTTAAAAATCAGCCAGCCATTTCAAACATGCCTCTTCTCTCCAGGGCTGTATCGTGTTGGACTCTTTCAAGAGAATCTCTGAAGAGGTTGAAACCTAATCTCAAGTTCAAGGCTGTAATCCCTCCTCCTAGGATCCAGAACTCTGTCATTTCATAGTCAGAGCAGCCAAAACTGCCTCTGAGTTTTAACATCCACCAGTTATTCCCTATTTCTAAGCATTAGGTCCAGCAGCGCTAATTCCTGTTGCTTCCTAGTTGGCTCCTCAGTTACCTGTGACAGGAAATTGTCAACATAGCACTCAAATCTCCTTCAGTCCTGCTGAACCGTTGTTCCAGCAGATAAGGTTGCTACAAAGTGCCCATGAGGTTCAGGGCCTATAAATGTGAGGCTTCTTTTACTGTTTGAAGGCCTCACCTACTTCCTGATCAGGAAGCTTATAGCAGATACCCACTCCGTGTTGGTGGGCCCACTGATTTTCACTCAGACTCTTGACTGACCCCTGACCTGTCCCAAGGCAGATGTGTACACCTCTGTCACATCTAGCAACTCCCTTTAGCCCTGTAACTGCACACAGATTTTTAACTCCTTTTGGTCTCCAGAAAATGTGCTGAATAACTGAAGCTCTTCCCACCTTCCCAGAAGTGGCAAGACACTGTCTAACGTAAAGTATACCCTAGTCAGATATGAGGTGGAACAGAAAATACTTGTTTTATCCAACAGATATGACTAGATATTATGACAATTTAAGGAAGTATTGTTCCTCCTTTAACAGATGAAGAATTGTATAGAATTGGATAGGTGTTAGCATGTTTCTTCTGTTAAACAGCGACAGCAGAATGTGGCATGGAAGAGGACTTTGTTGCCCCATGCAACAGCAGATCTCTTTTTCCTCCAAAGAATGCTGAAAATAATAGATTTAAAAGTATCAAAAATTGTAAACTTGAAAGGGAGAGTTGGAGCATTCTTTCACAGCATATGGTCCATGGGATATAGATACCCTCTTTTCTATGAAGAATTTTAATTAAAATAAAAGAGAGAGGGGGAAAGGAGCTGTCTCTAGTTGATAAAGTCTACAGAATTATTTAACTGTACCCTACTACTGTCCAATCTCTGATGTCAGCTCTATGCAGAGGGCCTAGCAATGGGCTGTTGTGCTGCATGACAGGCTGTACGTCAGATGGCTTTTCTCAAAATAGAAAGTTTTGCTTTGCATATTTTAATTTCTCCCCTCTCAAGGTTATGTTTAGACTGCAGTTGCTGCTGCGATTGTCATATCATGGCCACATTTGTTGTCAGAAGTATTGGCAATCATCTGGCATCAGCACAAGGATGTTCAATATAGACCAACTGCACACAAATGCCTGCCTTTCTTCTCAGTACCATTCTGAGCCTACTCTGCTGTTGTAGAAATATTGAGCCATACCCACCCATATTTGTATACTACCAACATCCAGACTAACCTGAAACAAGCTACTCTAAAAGCAGCTTGGGAACCACAGGTCATGCATATGCAGGCAGGCTGGGAGGGTCTTTGCCTTTCAGCAGCTCTTGAGCTAAGTTATCCCTGCTGTTTAGATGGAAGCTGCTACAAAGAGAGCACCTTGGCAATACAGCCCCACAGTTCTACCACTAACCTGCAAGGCATTTTCTATGCAGTTCATATGCTTGCTTAGATGGCCTTCAAGCTTATGAGGTGGAGAAAGGCATCCTGCTGCAGCACAGTCTCCACAGCTTTCCTCTTGCTCTCAGGCCAGAGTCTGAACATTCAGCACAGGGAAGAAGACAGGGATACCACAGTAAAAGAGCAATGTTCTTGTATTAATGTAGTATTTGGCATGACTGACATGAAGAAATGTTTCTCCAACCCAACCTGGACTTCTGTATTCTTCCTAACAGGCACATATAAGTCAGCACAAATTACTTGGAGGTAATAAGCTTGCCTTTGTGTGAGCAGCTGCTGGCACAGACCTCACATTTCAGCCCTGCAAGTAAAGGTTTCAGTTAAATGAGCTAAAATATATGCTCTATTAATTATAAATAATGTATATCCTAGGACTCACAGTGGAGCTGCTTGAGACCAGCGTACACATGAAAGAGCCAGACCTCTTTGAAATTTACACTCTGGTTGTTTTTAGCCTGGCAGCAGCAAACACCCTGATTCTCTGCCAGTAAAGACCAATTTCAGTTTCTGCTGAAGATCACTACAGCTGTAATACAAAGTAATGGTAAACTAGAGGGAAAGACTTAAGTTAGTTTTGAAGTATCAAGTGATTGTCAGTACTCATGTTGCTACAGATGGTAAAAACATGCATAAAGAGTTGAATTATGAATTAATACGAATTATTCCTATCTCAAAAAAACCTTTTGATTAAAGTGCTGGTAATCTGTAAGAAAAAGTACATGTACAGATACGATTAATGCCTTCACAGAGACGGTTCACTTTGTTTACATTTCCTTCCAATGAAGTGTCACGATGCTGCCCGTTTAGGTGTATTTTAAAAACCCCAGCCAAGCAAAGGATCAGACTCTTCCCCTGCGCAAGGAGCACAGGCAAGGCTCTGTGTCACTAGATGGAGCTCATTACCTACCAAAGCCACAAAACGTTACATGATTACAAGGAAAGCATGAGCTGAGCAACCATACAAAGCAACCACATTTACATTCAGCCAAGCTATTTAGGTGGTTTGCTTTCTTGCTTCATTTTTTATAATGGTTCCATATGTTCTTAACAACAAATCACAACAGATTGATAGGATACAGAGAGGAAATGGAGACATAAAGGTAGGCTTCCTTTTCTATGCTGATTTTAGTTTATTCATATAATCCTCGTAGCTGACTGATCCCCATGCAAGGGCTTTATGCCTTAAAAGCTTGTTTCTGGGAATAATCTTTTCCACTGGGGCAAATCTAAATTATACTTCTTACTTTACTAGATGAGAAAAATCTAGAAAGGTCAGGGCTAAACATACAGTATACACACAATATATTCCAGGTCAAACCTGGAATGACACAACATTCAGGTCCTACCAATAAATAAATAAATAAATAAATCAATCAACCTCAGTAGGCCAAGTCTCAAAAAAAAAAAAAATAAAAAATAAAAAATAAATAAAAAATTACACATTTCAATCAATTTAGTAGCAACCAAGTGTCTATAAGGTTTGAGATCTACACTTACGTTACACAAGTTTTACAGCTTTGCCAGTCTTGAGAATAAAACCAGATTTCTAGTCCTTGGCCTTGACCTCTTCTTAATACCAAGAATAGTAAATGGCTACTGAAATAATTATTTTAGTCTTCCCAAATATAAGATAACAGACCATGATGCAGTATCGTAAGATTTGAGGAAGCCAGGGACTTGTCTCCCCTGAGTGTGTTTTATCAGAGAATGAGTAGAGAAAAACACACAGCTGAAAAAGGGATTTCATACTATTTTGGACTGCAAAGAAATTGAAGTGCTGTGGGGAGAGAGGCTTCTATAAATAAGACAACTCTGCTTAACGAGTTCATGCTGTCAGAAAGGTTTGCAGAGAAGATTTTGCTGTTAATGGACAACTTTCAAAACATTCACGTGGCCTTGCTTGCAGTTTACGCATACTGAGTGTCCAACAGTCACTTGAATAAGAGAAGAAACAACATGCTGCAAGAAGTCAGGGATGTTTTTGTGCCTCACACACAGTTTCCACAGCAAGTAATTCCCCAGACTGCAGAAAGCATAACAAATGACACTTTTGAGGCATTGGTGAGCCCTTTCCAGATCTGGCATCTGGATCTGGGATTCTAGACAGAGCTGGGTTTAAGTATAGAGGGGAAAGGTGAACAACTCCCAAAATCATGCCATAGTCAACTCTGTCCACAGAGTTGACAAAGCTTATTACAAAAAATATGCTGGATTCTTACTTGATACGTGATTCAGTAAAACTGTTCACAGTACCCTGTGCTTAAGAGCAGCAAATACAGCGTCTTGATGCAGGTACAAAGGAAAGTTGCTCTAAGCAATCACAGAGAAATCTTTATATGAAAAATATCTTTCAAGCCCCTAGGATGGAAACGCTTGCATAAAAATTAATGAGTGCCAGTCCCATATCTTCCCTTTGTATATTCTATTCCATAAAAAGAAAATTATAACCTAATCCTAGATGCACTTTTATCCAGATGAATTTTCTATTAAAGAGCTGCAGTTAAGCTTTTTGCCTTGATGCTATCTTGTGCTAATGAGTTTCACTGGTTAGTTATGAAACATGACAAAAGCATCTTATCAAATACAGTTGAATCTGCTGCCTTTCAGTTTAAGTTCTGTGTACTGGGTTTTTGTATTGCTTCAAGAGCAAAAGAGCACCATTTATTACTCTGAGAAGCTTTGTCATTGTCTGCCACTCGCACTCCATGCATTCTCAGTCTCTCCTAGTACTATGGCTTTGTTGCCAACCTCTTACCATTACTCGCTTCTGAAAGAAAAAATATATATATACTGTCAGAAGAAATTTTCCTATTGTAGATAGATTTTACTTGAAAAGGCAAATATATTTGTCCAAATACATATACCCAAAATATTAAATATGAAAAAGGAAGAATATTGGTTACATCGAATGGAGAGAAAGACCTCACTGCAAAATATATGACCAGTGAGTAGCAAATGACAAATACTAAGCATGAGAAGAGTTTATGTCATATTTGTAGTCAACTCGCAGTTAAAAAACAAGCTCTCATCTGCTTAATCCAGTATCCTATTTTTAACTGGCCACTGCCAGCTATAGGAACCTCCATCAAGCTAGAGTGGCACATCTGTTCTTTACATCATGTCTCTTTCCAACACTGTCTTTGTTAGAGCTTGACTGTGAGATTTGAGGTATAATAATCCCCTCAAGCCTCTATGATAAACAGCAAATCAGAACCTAATCATCTATGTAAAAGACTGATGCTTTCAAACCTCAGTAAGTTTTCAAACTGAATGATTATAACAACCTAATTAAACTGTGTAAAGTGTGCTTTTATCAATTATATATTTTCTACATTTAAATTTTTACCAGGATTGTATTAGATTTTTTTCTGTTTCATAAAGCTATATTTACTGTATCACTCATTATTTTAAATACTTTGGTCCTTTCTTAGTTTCTGCCCAAAGATGGTCACAGTATTAAAATTTGAAAAATGTTTTCACATCCGATCTTCACACTACTCCCCAGCATGAAATGCCAAAATGAAATTGCTAGAAATAATCTCAGATTTTCAGAAATCAAGAACTAAGTATTTGTAGAAGGCAAATTAAGTTCACAGAAACTACAAGTGCTAAATAACACTCAAATTTGCCAGAATTGTCCATTTTTTTCCCCTCCTCATGAAGTCAGAATTCCAAGCAGATGGAAGTTTGTTCTGCAACCAGCTACAGCAAGAACAAAAAAATAGCCCTTAAAAAAAAGGAGTATTATGCTTCTAAATATCTTGCATCGCCCAGACACTGACAGTTTCAACATCAAAGCCTGAACTGCTGTGCATATTTAAACTCTAATAACTAGCTGGAGATTTGAAGTGGATTTGTCCCTGTATTTTCTCCTCCCATGTTTAAACTGAAACCTGCAATGCTTTTCCAAAGAACAATTTTGATTACTATGGCCTCCAATGGACTTTTTTTTCCTTCTATTTCCTTTTCCTGAAGGCAGATATAGGGCAGAAAATAAAGTGGCCTTTCAAATCCTTTATGTTTCAACTCAAAAAAAAAAAAAAGCACAGCATCAAAAAAAAGACCCTGGAGTGCTGTGAAAATGGAAAGAAAAATATATAAAAACAGAAGAGAGGCAGTATAAAAGAAACAGGACCTAAGTTTCCTCCCCACTCCCTCCTCTTTCTTTCTGCATTAACACTTCCAGGGAATAGAAAATTAAATAATATTTGAATATTACTACATTTTAGCCTCACATCCAGTTCCCCTTCTCCGGTTGTCTTCTGCCATAGTTTATGCCAGAGGCACCAAAGGAGAAAATCCATTCCATAAATCAACAGATGATTTCTAGACTAAGTTCTCAGTCCTCAGCCTGCAAGCAACCGGGGCTGCATTTGACTGCCAGCCAATGCTAAGCACAAAGATCTCTAGTAGCAGAGACTATGGGGAGTATTCCTGATGAGCTCAACCTGCAGCAGGTCATTCTTGTTCCAGAAGAGGATCTATTTAGATAAGAGGGTCCCTCAATTATTTGCAAGCTAAGCCACAAGTCTAAGTTCAAGCTTTGTTTCCATCTCCAAGGCAACTATATTCACCCGGAATACTTACTGTTAGTCATCTAAATGAATTCCAAGGCGCTCATAATTCTTTTGTTAAATAAACAAATCATTTTGCCTATTACTGAACCATATTCATCTCCTAGGTTAAGCATAACACAGTGCTACAGTGTAATGTGGCAAGTAAAGATTATCGCATTAAGAATAGCTGAAGAATAAATTGCTGCAGTACCCCTCAGCATTGCCATCCTCAGCGAGCAGACAGGTTGGCTCTCTCAGGCCATGCAGGTATATTGAACCAGCAGAGTCACACCATGTATCAACATCACAGCACTGCTGCTCCAAGTACGCTCAGTATCAAACAAGTCTCTTACACATGTAAGGAGGAAGATTAATTCATGAAGCCCTGGGATCCTAGAATCGGAACAACAACACCCCTCTAACAACATCCAGACTAAGGCAGACAAGACATCAAGTTAGAACTCCTCATTTACAGAACATGCTCTCCCAGGCTAAAATCCCAATAACTGCATGACAATACCTACTGTGGAAGCAGATACTAACAAGAAGCTGTCTGTAATTATTCATTCATTGACACACCTTAGACTGAAATCTCAATGTAGAGTACAACGTCCAAATATTAATTTAGCTGCACTGTTCTTCTTATTCTGATTCTAAATTAATAAACAGCTCTAGGGGCTTTTAGTTCTGTTACCAACAACTGAAAAGATTTCAAAGAAAAGAAAACAAAAACCACAAACTGAAACTAAACATGAGAAAATAAAAGAGCGTGCATCAAAATGTCTTCTCCCATAACCTGAAGAAATTCAGGTTTTGTCTAAATAACCAAACATTCCATAAAAAAGAAATACTCTGCATGTCCACAATAAATAAATAAATAAATAAAAAATCATGGACCACAGCAGTGCAGGGACACAAAACTTTTCCAGGCAGGTCTACCTCTCCCAAAACCATGTAATGTACATATCCTAAATATCTCACTAACCAGGTTTGCACAAGAACACTGGAACACTGGAGAAAGTCACAGCCAATATCTGTAGCCCCCAAAACTGAGATGCACTGACAGGGGACATGACTTGGTTCAGTATAACCTTGCATGTCTCTGCACCATTCTCCATTTAATAGCAAAAGTATCCCCTCAAAAGCCGCTTCTCCACCTCTCCAAGTATAGATATTGCCTGAGAGGTAAAAGATTTCCCTCATAAATGAATCCTTGGTGAAGAAAATCTAATGTAAATTTCTGAGAACAGAGCGTGGAGAGGAAAAAAAAAAAAAAAAAAAGATAAATATTCTCATCATTATCTTGGTGAGGACATACAGCAAGGCAGTGGCTTTCATTAAAGGCAGTAGCTAGGAAAGAACCTGGCTGATGTGTGTGTCCCTAAAGTCTTCTTCAGATTGCCTTTAAACTTCCACCTGCTCATTCCTAATCTATTCACCAAGACAATAGTCTCTCTCTCACCAAATACCACAACACTAAATGTACGAAACGTGGCAGAAATAACTGTGTTAGACAGAAACAAGTGTCAGAAACAAATGGCCAAACACAACTGAAACAGAGACAGTCCCCGTTTGTCAGGTATCAGTCTGAGTGCTGCTCCACATACAGCTGGCCTCTACATGTTTTAGCAGGCTGAGGAGAGCCTAAAGGCTGCTGCTAAGTTTGCTTTTCCTTAGGCATAGCTCTGATTCCAATCTCAGATGACACCAGCGTTGAATAGACAGCAAAAATACAATTAGATAGATTTAATCTGTAGAGTCACAGTGACCCATTGCGATTAGGGCCAAGAATACAGTAAGCATATTCAACCTTTACCCTGTCCCCTGTGATCGATGCATCTAGAATAAATTTTGCCTTAGGCTTTTGCTGTAAATGTAACCAACAAGCACAAATTGTTTTCAATAGCCAAAAGGCATAAACATCTACTAGGAACAAAGGAAGGAGGCAGCCTGTTCATGGGAAGCAGAGCAACAAATACACAAGAGGAAAAACTTTGCTTCCTGACCACATATGCAACAGAAGAACTAAAACAGAAGTATTACTTTGCTTTAGCTATCTTTTTTTTTTTTCCTATTAGATGTAACATTATGTAAAAGGAAAAACAAATCAGCCCCTGTTCTACACAAATTCCAGAAATAAAGAGGCTGCAAGTCTTCTATATGCATCTCTATGTGACTGTAGGAAAAGAAATGCACAGGAAAGGGGTGAAATTACTTCGTAGTTAGAAAACTCAGTGATTCTTCCTTTCTCTAAGAGATAACAGAAGAAATAACAGAGTCAATTCTTCGGGCCCCTAGGTCATATACCAGGAACTACATTTAGATGTTCAACATTCCTCATGTTAATCCACTCGCCATCTAAAATGAAATGAGAGGGAAAAAAAAACTCATGTTTTTCCATTTGTGACCCTGTGACAAATGACATTGAAGAAAAAAAGAGTACCATCTAAATGTCTCTTACCCCCTGACAGTCATAGGGCATCAGCCACCTTGCTAGGAAGCCTGTACTGGTGTTTGACCATCCTTAAAATAAAGATTTTTTTTTCCTAATATCTAGTCTGAACCTAGTTTGACTTCTCATTTGAATACTATTTATGGCATTATAGCCACTTTCCCAATTGTAACACGACAGAGATTGAGTATTAGTCACCAGAGAAAGGTAAAGAAGACCGAGTCATATTCTTCTCATTAGTACCCAGTAGAAACAAAAGAGGCAAGAGGCACAAACTGGAATTCCATATGAATAGAAAAAAAGTCCAAAAAAAAAGTGTCTACTGTGAAGGTATTCAAACATGGGAATAGTTTGTCCAGAGGGGTTGTAGAGCCGCCATCTTTGAAGACATTCAAAACTCAACTGGACGTGGTCCTGGGCAACCAGCTCTAGCTGACCCTGCCTGAGCAGCAGGATTCAGATGGATGATCTCTGGAAGTTCCTTGCAACTCCAACTACTTCGTGATCATGTCATTTATTTTAGTTACCATAATTTACTGGGTACAGAAAAACAAAAGGGTGACCAAGCCAAGTATATTTTTAATGAACTTTAGTGGAAATGAGGCACAAGAGTAGACTCTTCAAAGTACATGCTCCTACCAGCACATTTCTTCCTCTGAGATGTAGTTAAAGTATATCTTAAATGTCTCTTCAACCCACCCTCCCACAAAAACAAAATTAATTACAAAACATGTTTTAAAGGTACCCTGTATGTGGGAGTAAAGGTTATTTTTTTTATAGCCTGTGGTTTAACAGCTACCTTGTTGCCCAGCACATCTGTAACTGTCAGTCATTTTCCTCCCCTGATTACGTTATTCTTCATAATAACAAGACCACTCTTAACAAACATGCTGTTTTTTCTAATTACTCAGCTGCAGCCAGAACACCCCACATCCTCAGCAACGTACCATCCAACGCACGCATACATAGAAGTGGCTTAAAAAAACCCTACATACACATTGTCAGTATTTTTGTTGTTGTCGTCTTGTTTTAAATGTCTTCTAGATTTTACATGAAATGACCGAGTGACAAACGGGGTTAAAAGCATTCTTTTCCCATCTCTGAATAGCTAGCAAGGAATTGCCGAAAGAGAGGTCAGTACTTTTGAATGAAATACATATAAAAAATGGCTTAAAAGCTTTACAGGATCCAACAAGCCCTTTTGAGGCTTCCATTCACCTGTATGAGCTGTCGGTATACAGGAGAATTACACTGGATGCACCCTACTTGGTTTCAGAGTTAATAATGAGCTCAGGGTGGGGGGTTAGGAAATTCACCTTACCTTTTCCAGAAGCACCATCTGCTGATGTTTTTTCAAAAGCACTTTATATGGAGTTATTTAATTCTTCACCTTGGAATATTACTGAACACATACCTACTTTTGGTGCATACATCCAATTCATGCATCACCTACCAGAGGTCAGCTTCAGGAATATAACAAGTATAAGACTTCTAACCAAAGCAGAGAATATATGAAAAAGGGAGAAGTTTGTTCCACAGGAATGGACAGGAACCAACATAAAAGATTTTAAATGGAAGATGATGCCTATACACATCCAGAGCGAGCCATCTTCCTCTTTATGTAGGCCTTCTGTCTCACCATTGGCTTGTAGTTTCTCATGGCTTACCCAAACAACCTCAGCTGCTTGGCACCTTGCTTCTTTTTGTTGGTGGTGGTGGGCTTTTTTTGTTTTATTTTGAAAGAAGTGAAAAGAAAAGAAAACCATGCTACCCAGACATGCAAGATAAATTAATTCACAGCAGCACAAACTGTATTACTTAGTCAAAGGAATGTTCTAAACACCTGTTTATGAGCAAAACCAGTCATAAAAACAGCTGTAAGCAGCAAACAGGAGTGAACAACAACAATTTCCCATCCTTTTCCAGACACATAATGACATTTAAATCACATAGCACCACAGAAGAATTGTATAGAGCTGATCGTAATTGACGTAATTACTCGTATGCATTTCTCCACTACATAGTGTTGTGCTGTAAACCCAAGCGTGTTAAAAGTAAACAGAGCTTTTGAAATCTTAAAGCAATAGGAAGGCAGTCCCTGCTGGATCCTTTTAACCTGTAGATGGAAAGAAAATAACTACTTCAAAGTTCTAAGACTTGAAATACATAATTTAAACCTCAGGCAGAAACTGAAACAAAACTTTTCAAGTTCTTTTTGGTTAAGTGGGTTCAGATCAGAATGGAGGTAAGAGACAAATATGTAACAAATGCTCATCTGATTCAGGACGACCAACAAAAAGAAACCAATAGGGAAAATATGCATAGCCATAAAAATATATTTATATTGAAGTAAAATCCTTCACCTGCAGATCTCTGATGGACCAGAGCAGGGAATAAATACATCAGTGAATCTGAGTCAGAAAACACTCCTCCCTTGGGCATCATGTTAGCATTGGCAAAAACATAAAGGAAGCAGTGAGTAAGAACACACCAAAGTGATTCTCTCAGAGTGGATGGCTGTTTAGGAAGACTCCAAGACTCCTAACTGAAGACAACTTTTACTAAGGAATCTTTGAATGCTATACATCTGCCACATACAGGCACCTTATACTTATCTTTTGGGGTGGGAAGGGGAAATAGCTATGTAGTCAAATGTGTCTCTAGTTTCATACAGATCTGCAGGTAAACTAACAGCATGGAAACAAAAATCCAGTTGAGTTTGGCCACAGCTAAAAAACAAATACAGCTAAAAAACGTCTCCTGAAGAACTTAGAGGGGAAAAAGTCTCTTAAGTAAATAATAGATACACAACTATAGATACTCAAGCTCAACAAGTTACGCAGTAAGCCAACTCAGAGGACTGTTATCATGTAATATCCTCTATTAATCATGGAAGATACATCAGGAGGGCACAGCCTTCTCCATTCCTCTGTACAAAGACAAGTTCCAAAGCTTTCTCTTCCTCCATACAGTCAAATGCACAATGCTCAAATACGTTTTTACTCCCCATTTTAGAGCTTTTTTGATTCAAAATAAGTTGCAGCAGCAAAAATCCTAATGACCCAGAGTGTAATAAGAACCCCATAAAAATACACTCAAATTCAGCAATCTTGACCAATACTCTACACAAGTGCGAAGGATGTAGGGACTGCTTTCAGAGCCACGATTCTTGAAAGATGAAAGGTGTCTCATAGGTACTTTTTAAGCATTAAGACAATTGTCGATTTTATTGCTCTGCTTACCTCAACTTGAGCTGCTTAACACATCTTACAACCTCTGAGTGATTAAACCTCCACCCAGACTCTGTTAGCAATTTATTGGGATTGCATGTAGGCTGAGATAAGTTTGGTTTATCAGATGGAATTTCAACAGCTAAACAAATAACATGTTTTCTGTGCATTTGTAAACTATCCTTTTGGCCGAGCACAACTAGCGATGTTGAAGCTGTACTAATGGGACCCTTTTTTTTTTTTTTCCTGGTCTTCAGATAGAAGGGAACCAGGCCATATGCCTCTAGAAGCCTTTGCAGATTCTGCTCCCATGTCACACACATGGCCAGAAGAACGAGCTGCAAGAAATCCTGAAAGACTAAGTCAATGGAGTATAATGAGGGATAAGGAGCAGGAGTGCATCAGCAAGGAATTAGGGTGTAGACTTGAAACTATGGCTTCCACCAAAACAACTCAGAACAGCATATTTTCCTATAAAAGAGGATCTTCTGACGCTGCTTCCCCAGATTTTTTTTTTTCTTCCAAGATAACCTCGTGCCCTATGTCCTATCAACACTTATTTTAAAATACCTTTAACTCCATAGTGTAAGGAGAGCCGCTGTTCCCCACTTCTACTCAATCTAACATACACCTCAGACCTCTTCTTAGGTGCTTTAACAGTCAAAATTGTGTTTATCTACTCAGCAGTGGAATGGGTGAACCCCCAAAGTCCAAAATATTTCCATCTCCCTTGGTCTTTACTTCCCATGGCAGCCATTATGTTAGTGAAATAAGCTAAGCTACATGCATTGGAGTCTTGGTTATCAAGTGGATATTTACAGTATAGAAGCTCTGCTTATTTTAACCCAGGGTTAGTTTGCATGCACATGGCACATTCTGCTCAAGAAATTAGACAGATATATATCAACTCTTTCCAACATCCATCATTCTACAGTCAGAAAAAGTAATAAAAAGATGGATTATCAGGCACTTTCTAATGCTTTGTCAAGTTTTTTATGACTTGGTTTTAAGGGGTTTGTCTGTGGCATTCCTGATTTTCAGTAGCATCAAGCACCTCATTGCTTCACTGAAGCCCAGGTCTGTGGCAACTGCCAACACTGAGCGTACAAGATTTAGAACTGTGACATCCAAGACCAGGGATAATTTTTCACTATTATAATCAAATTATTTGTCCATAATGCCTCCCAGTGAGCAACAGCAGAGTAAGATGAAGCTGAGAAGCTCTGTCTCATATTTACATATTCAGCAATTCTGAACTAGAACTACTTAATTTTAAAACCACAGTAGAACTAAATGCTACTTCTTCCTCAAGTAACTCAAAAACCCAAATACATACGCAGGCCAAGATGTGCACCACTTAAACTACAAATGGACTAATTGAAGCATCAGCCTTTTATTTCATGCTTTTTCCTCCAAAGTCAACCAAAGCATCATAAAGATAATGATCTCAAATCCCCAGGCTTTTCCTATGCAAAGCTGTCCTCTCTCTCAAAGTTCCTGTTTTACACTGGCCAGCTGCAATCCAGATGTTCAAAGCTGTATCCCTCTCCTTCCTGCATGACACACCACCTCACTGAATCCCTGTGCCTACAGAAGCCCTGGAACACTCTCTCCTAGGATCGGTGCATGATGCTCTCCTACACTGTTAAAAAGCTAGTGTTGGACATCTCACACAACCAACCGAAAATCTAGTGTCAGAAGGAAACATCCCTACTGTCCCTACATAGACAGGTTGATCATCTGCATCATCTGTCTTTTCAATATGAAGTTACATTGCTCTAATGATAGTTCAACCACAGAAATGCACAGCAGCGTTCATCATAGTGTACATCAATCATGTATCACTGAAACACTTCAGGGAGAACTGCATAAAGGAAAATCAAAGTGCTTTGAAGAAAACTCTCCCCCACGCCATGAAATCTCACATCAGTAGCATACACATCAGCTTCAAAATTATAAATATGCTTAAAAGCAAATATTGGTTTCAGTTAATATCCTCTTTCACGTATTTACCAAGACTCAAAACGTATCGACAATATTTTGTAATTCTATAAATCCTTCTCTAAGAGTAGTTCAAATAAATATTAATGAAGAAGATAATCATTCCCATTTTACGGAACAGGAAAATGAGGGGTTCTAATACGCATGTAAATTCTAAAGTACTGCTTGAGCTGAACAGAACTCAGCTTTGTTTTCTGACCGTTTGCTTCAACCATCAGATGTGTGTTTTCCTCTCTTGTGAGCCCATAATTCTGAGAGTTATCCCAGAAGAGCCTGCTCTTCACAGAGAGCAACAGCTACCAGATACTAAAATCTTCCCGAGAAACAATAGAGTGTCTTCATGCACATAAGAAACAAGTTCACAGAGCAACAAGTGCTATTTGTGGATTATTTACCAACAACAAGAACTGGGAAATTACATGAATAATTAGAAGACGACCCATAGCGTGATCTCAGTGGGAAAGCTGTGCTTCTCCTCTGGAAGCCATTCACACAAGTGCAAGAAGAAGAGACCGTGTGCACCTCAGCACACCGAGCAAGATTCACAGCTCTTTGGAGGAACATACCTTGAAGAAAAGGCACTGAATGAAACTGGATCAATGGAAAAAGACTGAATTAACGAGTATAAGACGCTGTTTCCTGTTCCTTGGACTAGCATACAGTAATACGTTCACTTGGACTAGTATAAAGAATAAGGCAAAAGGACAGAAACGTATCACTCAAAGCACCAGCTAGGATTAATTTCAAGAGGTGTGGTGTGTGAGGACCCAGATGCAGCACTGCAGTAAAAGTAGCCACAGGGTCTGTGGCACACAGGCAGGGCGTGGTGGCTAGAAATGAACGGCCTCTGTATAAGCCTGAGTTAACACTGTCCACCAGCTCAGCTCTCCACACACTCAGAAATGCCAAATAGTGGTTGATAAGTGGTTGATATTAGAAAAATAAAAAAAAAAAAAAAAAAAAAAAAAGAGAGAATATAAAGGAAAGAGGAATATAAGCACTGCAAAACTCATGAGCATTACTGAACGTCAATCCACATGACAGAAGTCCCCATGTGAATACCGAAGTCGTACTGCACAATACATAGCTCCATTGCAGGGGAGTGGTAGCAAGAACAAGACAAGCTGAAAAACAATTAAGGAATAGATGAGGAGGCAGATTACCTTAAACACAAACATTCAAATACATGCAGATGCCTTCAAGACTGATCTCCAGCCACACTTGCTGAGGTCAATACCTTAAAAATGCTCACTCCCACTGACATTAATAACTTTCAAAAAGGAAGAGGAGACTGCAAGCATACCTGGTACCAGCTGTAACATTGCATTACAGGACAGCAGTGAAATAGCATCAGGTTAGCCTTCCTCTAAATCTCTCCTTAAAGGCTGATTATTACAGAGGAGCACAAGTATGAAGGTACTGAAGTCCAATTTATAAGAGGAAAGTTGAAAACTTTTCCCCTCTAATACTTCTGCTTCTCCAGAGATGCATATTCAGCATCTCTAAGATACTTTACAAGCCCACTTTGCTAAATTAAACATTTGGTGGGAGGGGGGTGGCAGAACATGAAGAGTCTTAGAAGATCTTCCTAATAAAGAAAAAACATTTTTAAGTGCCAGATTTATGGCAAGCTATTAAATGCAATAAGCCTGGAAAAAAAGAAAAAAAAAAATGCCCAGACTTCATATGAACCCATCCTACTCCTCAGCTTTTCTTTATATTCCTGTTATCATGGTGATCCTTATTCAGCCATTCAAATCTCCTGCTAGAGGAGCATGTTTTAACACAAAAGCATTTGTATGGTGTCTGTTCAGTTTCGCACTGCCCACCAAATCTACATACATCCATTCCACACTGCCCATCCTCACCAACGCAGTTTGGCTAGGTAAGTAATAGGCTCAACTGGAAAGCTTCTCTGTATCCCCAGTCTGTGATACTCGGAGCCTGAAAGCTCTCGTTCAAATTTTTGAGAAGCTCCTGGTATCAACAGGAAGAAACTGGTTGATCAGACGACAGCTTGGAAGAGGCAATGCCGTATCCCAGAAAACAGAAGGGAACAATGGGAAAATCTGTGGAGCACTTGTAAATAGCTTATTTAGCTTGCCTCTCAGCTGGAGTGCCTCAAAAGAACGGAGGAGGTGTGTGCTACTTGCAAGACAGCCAAACATTGACAGTACAAATAAATGTTCAGTTACTAAACATTAAGGTGCTGACAGTGTACAACTCCCATTTGGCTTAGACACAGCACAGCAAAGGGGAGCTCGTGCTCTCACCACATTCTAAATGCTCAGAGGAAAAAAGAAAAAAAAAAAAACAACCTGTAAATGTCAAAAGTTTAGCATAAAATAAAACTAATAAAAAATATTGACAGTGTTTTAGAGAATTGATATGTTAGGCCTAAAAGCCAAAGCAACAAAATGACTAGGTGTCAAAACATCCATCATTCTGACCTTTGTTTTCAGCAAGTCCTGCTCTAAAAATAAAATCCTATATGCATCACCTCTAGCCAAATGTCCTAAGAAAAAAATATTTTAACTTTCTCTCCACTCAGTTTAGCACTATCCACGTAGCTATGATGGATTCCTTCTCCACCTCATGAGAGGGGAGCAAGATATTGAAGTACGATGAGGCTACCACCCTTCTGCCAATAGCTCACGCAGCTCTAGACAAGACTAGCACAGTAGTATGAAAGACACTGATCCCTGCTACACACACCCAAATTGCTGTAAAAGGAAGAGCAATAGTAAGATCCAAGCCTGGCAATCTGCACCTTCACCGAACATCCTTTTATTTAAGGAAACTCATGTAAAGAAAATTAACGTGAACAGTTGAGGGCTGCAGAGCTAGATCTGAGATAACTTGACAGTAACCCACTGCATGAAGTAATAGGGGCAGCAGTTTCGAGCAGTAACTCCTGGACACTGGAGCCTTCCATACTGAAAGGAGAAGTGCCAGTTCTGGAAAGGATTACAAAGGAGCCTAGATATTACCTGTGAAATGAAATTCAGGACTTACAAAAGCACAAGAGCAGCACACAGACAGACTAATGATACATTTTCCTTCAATACAGAACACTGTGTTTCCAGTGCAGCTAATCCAGTTTTTGGCACAGGAGAGGCTGTTTTAATTTGTGTATGTAAATTGAACTATTTCTCAGCTGGGTGAAAAGCAGGTTTGTGCTCTGCATGATGCGCAGAGAGGCACAATGATTGCAGATACTAAAAGCCTGCTAAAAATCAAACCACTGATTTTTTTCCAGCATTATTTATTTGAACTACAGAATATAGAAAGTTACTAGCTAAAACCAACTATTATTTTCTATACCTGAAACACTGTTGATGAAATTTGAGAAGGAGAACTAACAGCAGCTGCTGAAGCTGGACAGAGCTGATGAGTTCTGTGCCAGAGTCTTTAAACCCATCTCTGCCTTGCTAGAGCGATCTTGAACACTACACGCTGACACAGCCTGAGTTAGAGCACCTCCTGACAACTAGATTGGCTTCTTGCAAGACATGAGCAGTGGTTAAACACCAGAAGGGCACACTACTCATAACCCAGTATTCTCTTATTCATTCACTATTGCTCTAAGATCATAAATTATAGTTTAATACCGTCACAGGGAGAATTACAACCTTCCCTTCTGTCAGAAAACTCTAGCAGAACAAGTCTATCAATGCTTACCACTACAGATATGCAGCTGAAGTGATAAAGTTGTTAGTGACTGAAAAAAGAGTTATGTTGACTTGCTTTTTCAGCCTTGGCTGCAGACTTCTTGTTAGTGAACCCACAACAGTACTCGTATGCACCATTAACATTGCTAAACTGTAATTAGAGCTAGCACATATCTAGGACAGCAAGAGAGAAGAACCAAATGATGCCAGGTGTTCCCACCTCTGCCACAACCAGCCTGTGCTGTAGGACGGCTAGGCAGTGGTGGACAGGGTCCCCACACACAATTTCCTATAGCTTCAGGGCACACAAACTGCCCTACCAGCAAACAGGTTATGATTTCTAGTTCCACATATTCTCCTGACAGTATTTCTGCAGCCTTCAAAGCCTGATTTTTATTATTATTATTATTATTTTAATTATCCAAGATGTTGTATCTTCATGGAAGTAAATATCACTCATCCATTTACACATAAAATCACCAAGTTTGAAAAAGGTCAGTTCCAGATGAGCCAGGAACAGATTAATACATTTTTCAGGGCAGAACGAGTATTATGATCATATGCACTGACCTCCTGCATAACACAGGCCACAGCAGATTTGTACCCTGAGTCCATAACTCCAGTTTGAGCTAAAGCTTATCTTTAGAGAGACATTCAGTCCTGATTTAGAGACTTCAGGTGATGGGAAATCCACCATCCAACTAGAAAAATTGTTCCAGTGATTAATCACCCACACCGTTAAAAAGATGGGTTCCTTATTTTAAGTCTCAATTTGCCTATCTTCCACTTCCAGTCATCAATCCTCATTATACATTTTCTGCTCCCAAAAGATTAAGCAGCCTGCAATCAGAGATCTCTTACCCAAGCAAGTATCAATAGGCTGTCATCAAGTCCCCCCTTAACCTTCACTTCTATAAACTCTATAGACAGAGTTTTCTCGGTGTCACTATGTAAGTTATGTTATGACACTCTCGAAGTACACATCCTCAGGTAGTAAGACCTCACATCACTTTTACAGCCTTGTTCTGAACCCTTTTCAATTTACAGAGAAGTGTTGCTTTAGCTGCAAAGGAAAAAACTGAAGTCCTTACTTGGCCAACAGTCTCCAACACCACACGCAGGGTAATGCCTCTTCCTGGGTACTCCACTGCCTGTATTTCCCAGTTCTTTAAGCCACAAAATTAGAGGGAGCATATGGTCAACTGGCTGAACAAGTCCCAGATCCTTTTCACAACTTCTGCTTCCGAAGTAAGCAATACTTTTTGTTCCTCGAAGCATGAGTTTGCCACAGGCTGTATTAAGAATTCAATTACCCACATGAGCCCACTTGTTATTCAAACAAATTTAGTTTGTTTGATCTTCCCACATTTCTGTTTCTCTCCATCAGCTTTCTGGAGCAGCAATACATTTGAACAGCTATGTCCTTTATTTGCTCTTAACACTACGTTACTGTTACATCTTTCGTGCTCTGGATCAAGTAACAAAACAGTGTGCACACAACACACATCCACTCTTGGCATCTTCCCACTTCCTCAGCAGTGGCAGTGCAAGAGCTGTTAACTGATACTCCAGTTTATTCTCAGTAGCCCAGATTTTACTAAAAATCAAAAGTTATGATTGGCAGATCAGTAGTTACATCTTTAAAACATACTTTTGTAATAATTATTTGGCCCATGAAGGCTTGAAAATATATTAACATCAAACACGTGGAAGTACTTTCGATCACTGACACTGAACTATTGAGATAATCAACTTGCATCTTTCCAGGTACAGTAATATATTTGCTAATTACCTTTGTTTTGCTTACACTGAAAGTGGTCACTTAAAATCTTCATCACTCACACTCCATTTCAAAAATTTTCCTTTGATCTAGTTAACTAATTCCTTCTCCGAACTTTAAACTTATTCACCATCATGAAGTTTGTTTTTTCTTCTAAAGAACAAAAAACTCCTCCTGTAGCTTCACTTCACAGTTGCCTGCTTTTTATTTCCTCATCCTTTCCCCCAAAGGGCAGACTGCGTTTCCTAACTCTACTATAGCACAGTGGTGTCACACAAAAAAGCCACCAAGACTTTCATAACCTACACCACTCATGATTAATCTCAACTAACTCGCATGTCACCATCATTGTATGTCTCAGCCACATAAAACAGAGGAAGATATAAACTATTCTTACAAACCCATTCCTTTAATGCAATGGGGAATGCTCACGGTTTTATAACCACAGACCCCAGACTCACTCTCTTCAAATAACTCAGCCCTTGACGTACACAACGCTTTCTGTTATCGAGTTTTCTCCAGAAAGGAGTCCTTCAGCCTCCAAGTCAGGAGGAGGAACACCAGCAGCCCAAATACTTCAGAGCTACCAGTGCATACATTAAATCATCCCCTGTGGGATGGATCTCTTGGAATGCTGTCAAGTTTTAACTTTTACTTCCTATTGAACAAAAGCTTAATAAAGGTATCCCCCCTCCCCACCCACAAAAACAAACAAACAAGTCAGGTGTACAGACCCAGTTAGCAGCAGAACACCAGTCTCAGTACAGCAACTCGATGATTAGAAGTTATTACCATTGGTAACTTAAGAAAGCTACATAAAGTGCTTTGGTATTCTCTTCTATATCCAAACCCACTGTCACATTTTGTGCAGTTCCTGTGACATTTGCCTAGTCACAGCACACGCAGAAAATAAAGAGTCCTCACACCGAGATGGCAAGGAGCCAGTTCAGCTTTCAAGGAAGAGCTCCCCTAACAGAAGCCAACAAACCATTGTTTGCAATCAACAGGACCTAGAACAGCAGCTCACCATCAAGAAACAGTAAGGGTAAGCAATACCCCCCTTAGCAGCAAACACTGAGGTTTACATTGCACTTCATCACATTTAAGATAGAAAAAAAGACAAAAGTAAGTGATTTCCCCCCTTCAATTCCGGTGCTTCTTTTTCTATTTCTCACTTTCAGGAATCTGAACTGATCCATTAATTTTGACCTTTTGTAGTTCATAATATTCTACATTGTTCACAGCTCACCAATTCCCTATTTCACAGGTCACAGAAGTCAGCATACAAAGAAGACATGTAGAGAATAGGATTTCTTCCAAAGCACCAACCAGAGAGAAACTGTCCTAATATCATAAATCAGGTTTCAAATCCCAATTGCAGTTATTCTTACTACTCATATAAGAATCTATACTTCCCCAGTAAGCTCAGTATTTCTGCCAGTGAAGCCCACTAGCTATGTTTTTCTTGGAAGTATTTTTCTTTACATAGGTAGAGAGCAAGAGAGCAAGATTCCTACATGTCTTCTCCCATAGTACCTTCCTTTCTTCTGGATTCTGGTCTTCTATGAGTTTTGTTTCTCCTGTGTTACGTGCAGCTCTACCTCTTGGTGAGCAGGAAAGTTTTATATTCCCAACGACACCGCAGCTCCCGCGATGCTAGTTTAGCATCATCAGCCATAAGGAATACAGAAGTCTGAGAGCAAGCCTCACTCAGCAGCCCTCTTGTACTAACTCGGAGAAAAACCTCCCTGCTGAGTTCAGTGCACACCAATGAGAAAACAGGCAACACTGAGACAGGAAAGATGATTCAATATGAGCAAGCACCACACTTCACCATTTGGCATACTAGACTACTGAAGGTTTCTTATAACTATATCACAGGTAATATCAGCTCAGGCTATAGCTCTGAACTGCACACAAGGAAAGTCACCCCCAAGTACTGTGCTCCCTGCAAGACAGGGCTGAGCCAGACACAAGCCCAAACTCACTGACCTGTTCCTGTGCACGACCCAGTCACCCACTGGAGCTCCACTGCTGGAGAGACAAACCCTGTAGCTAGAAAGAAAAGGCTAGCACCAGCAAAGCCACCCAGACAGATGGCAGCCCCATTAGCACAACTCTCCTCAGCTGCTGCCCCCAGCACCTCCCTGTTCCCTCAATGCCCCAGCTGAACGTCAGGGCTTCACGAGCTGCATTTGTTGACCCTGTCTATCTGTTAATTAATGGGAGACCTTTTAAAAGTAGGACTTGCTAGGGATTTTAAGAGCAGAAGTGCAATGGTCCAGTAGATGTAGATCAGAAAGCCTCCGCCTGTAAAAACTACAGCAACACAACATGCTGGCATGGTGTAAGGTTTTACAACTTTTCAGGACTTAGGGAAAAAAAGCCAGAATATCACAAAGAAGAGACTGGGCAGAATCTATCGCAAGGCAGTCAACCACCACCAAAGAAACAGAAAAGAAAAAAAATAAAATAAAGGAAAAAAAAGTCAGCACCTGAATAGCAAGGGAACAAAACAAATGTGCCACAGCACTGGGGGGAAATGCCTTCAGCCTAGCAGACACAGATGGATTGTGTCAGAATGACAATTCAGTTACTTTTCCAGCTGCAAGGGTAGCAACTGGTGCTGGGGTTACGCCTAGACAGCTTCTGTGCCCTATTGGTATCAAGCAGAGAAACTTTGTCGATGGCCTGTCCATGCAAATGGTGCTAGGTCCTGCTCTGCCCCACTTCTACGTGACACTATTTCAATAATACAACGAGAAGATCCAATAATGCCAACCAAGATGGAAAGGGTATAAGCCTTATTTTGATCACTGATTGATTACTTTGATCAAAGATAGAGGACTCAAGGAACATGGGCCTCATTTGTGGCTTTGCTACCTATATTGGTTGGGTAACTGGTAAATGTCACTTACGATCTTAAGGGACTTATAAATGCTTGGCTTAGATATATATTTCAAGACAAATGTGCTGAAGTCAGTGATGCATTCAGATATGATGTGTTTCTAAACAGATATTTCATAGCTCAGAGGGCAGTTATAAGCAGAAAAGACTAAGTTTCATGTCAAACCGGAGGTCAGGCTAGATCATAATTGTGTCTTCTAGCCTCAAAACATACAATGCAAAGCACGTAATAATGCCTAAAGAGGTACCAGTAAAGTCAAACTCTTGAAAATAGACAACCTTAGATAATTCAGTGTCTCTGTGTTTTGCTCAAGATAAATGACTCGGTGGAAAACATGTTGTTCGTGATCTGTCAGGCGTTGAAGTGCATTGTATCATTTCTGTAGGCCATTGCCTCAACACTCCTAAGGCATCGCATTGCTCCAGTACCTGGTACTACACTGACCACTGCTACCATGATTTAAAAATGTAACTATAAAAACGCTTCAACCTACCATTTAAGACTAGCTCCAAAGTATAACAACTGAATTTAAGTCTTGATATTAGTCACACAGTCCCATCGGGGCAATGCCGTTAGGAATTCAGTGTTAGCCAAGCGTGTGAGTCATCGCTCTCTAATAACATTCTGTGAATAGCATTGCTAGAAAGAGGCCTTGCAGGTCTGGTGTTGGATTAAAAAGCCAAGAATGCAGAAATAAAAAAGAAAGAATGCAGAAATATCCTTCCCTCAAAAGGTATACAGCTTGCTCCCCACAGACATAGGTGAGATTTATTTTCCTCAAAATACTGAAGAATTTGGATACTACTATCAACCTCATAAATGTGAGTCATCAGAGATTAATGCTATGAATTATTTTCATTTTGCTCCAAAAGGGGAGATCCAGTTGGGAAAATACAATTTTGCCGCTCATTATTTTTGTCTCCATGTTTCTCTCAAGCCAAGAATTCTCGAGTGTTTCATGAACAGAAAGTTTCACGGTGTGTAGCACTAAATGGGGCCAATTGCCTACCTGCTGCTGATCAAAAGCCCACGACCATCCCCTTCTCACTTGACAGATCTAACGCTGCTTTCTTCACTCATTATAATAGTTCACCTGGTGACAATTCCTGGCACTCTGTTGCTTGCTAAACACCGAAGTGCGCTGTCTGTCAGCATCTTCCCCTTTCTATGAATACTGAAAAAATAATCTGCAGGCTGAACTACTGCTGCTAAAAAATATTTATTCTCAGCAGGAATCTGGCTCTTTATTATGTACTGACACTGAATATTTAAATTACAACCTTCTAATCTTTCATTTACAGCATCTAGAGGATGTTGAATAAATTAAAAATAAAATGCCACAGCATTCTGCCTTGACAGGGGATCTGACAAAGAACCAACGTTTTCAGAAATGTGGGTTTGGTTTTCCAGCATATGCAGCTCCCAACTTTGACAGATGTGCTACGTTCAATACTCCTAAGGCCATATATGTCAAAAGCTAAATACCAGTTTTGAACATCTAAGCCTGTCTGAAAAAGCACCTAGGACAGTCTGCTGTCTCACACTTCAGATTTGATTGAGTATATCCCTCTGCTAGAAGAGCATATAGATTGAGTACACAGTTTTGCTAATAAAGCTTGCCCGCTCTTAAAAATCCTCTGGAGCACTTCTGTAACGAAGCAGTGGCCAGATCCACAAGCCAGCAGGCACAGTCATGGTGCTGTTACTAGTCCAGGCCCAAAGTGCTTGAAAAGTGGAACTGTCTGTAAAGCATGGAGACACTGGCACCTCACAACACACAGGGTTCAGCTGGAGGCTGAGCGCAGGACCTCTACAGTGGCATGCCAGCCTTATGCCTAGCACAAAACATCAGCAGGAACAGAAAAATAAACCAGGGTTTAAAGAGGTAGGAACCAGACTACCTGGTCCTTTCTTTAAAAAACAAGCAAAATGCTTGCTTCTTACTACTAAAGAAGGTAGTGTCCTTTAAACGACAGAAAGGAAAGACTTGGGGAAAGGGTACTGGATACCAAGCCACTGCACTGCCAGTCCTGTATCAGATCATGCTGCATCTGAGAGAGTATGCAGAATAGTGATAATCCTGGATAGCTTAGCTAGTGGGATAACACGTGTCCTTATGATCACCGTGATTCCACAACCACTCATCTCTTCCCATGACTTGACATACCTCCTATGCCAGCACTTAGTTCCCTGCATCAGCAGGCCAATTTTTGTCTCCAGCAGAGGCAGAGCTTGAACTTCACTGACAATTTCAGTCTAGTTCACACCCCTCCCTAAGCAAAGTGCTGCTCAAGACACAGATGAAGCCAAGTAGCTGGGAGAAAGCAAAGTCCAATGAGCAGTTCTAGGCACACATTATAAAAGCTGGTATTTATTTGGATTTAGGCTAATAAATACTTGCTCCTGATGAAAATTTCTAACAATTACTGCTGCATTACTTCTGCACAATTAACCTGCTAGTTAACACTTCCCTTTCTATAGCCTTTTCCAGGGAAAGCAATAATCCAACTTAAAGCATTTACAATAGTGTCTGTGCAACAAAATGTTTCTAAACTGACATTGTAAATTCAAGATGCTAATGCTTCTGCATTCTCATGAAACACTTTGCAGCACTGGATCAGGTGAGCAGACAAGGGAAAGCAAAATCAAGCTCAGCATGAAAGAGACTGAAACAAAACAAGCTCAGGTCAGCCACGATGAGCAAAGCTTCTTCAAAAAAATTTAATAGAAATGAGTTGTTGGTTATTTAATAAACTTCAAAAAAAAAAAATCAATGGAAAAGAGTTCTTGGTTATTTAATAAATTTAAATAAGCTCATTTCATGGCAAAAAAAGCTCTCATTCATCAACTCTCGTGTCTAGCACCCTTGCTGAGAATTCCTGAAATATACAAGGCCCCATGATCATAAAAACAAACAAGCAAACAAAAAAACACTTATATTTTCTGGGCAATGCTTTCAAGTGGGAGCAGAAATACAGTCTTAAACTTGCTTTGAAAAAACAGGACATGTAAACTCAGCTGGCTTTTTCTGGGTGTTACAGAGTAGTTAAAAATGGCTTCTTTTTTTCTGTACCCTTAGCATGAAAAAATCAATAAAATCATAAAAAGATTAGACAGACTGAAAGGCCAAATGAATGACTGACTCACAAGATAGATAGATTTTGAAAAGACACAAAAACATGCAGAACCATTAAGGCCAATACACCAATTGATAGATGCACTCACTGTACATGCACACGCTGCACAAAAGAGCGCTCAGCAATTGCAGCAGAAAAATTCTAAAGACTGAATTTCTCCCAGGAGTCAGGAGGTAAAGAAAAATTGCTCCAATCTATACCAAAAATTACACACACACATACACACTGTGTTTTTGAGTATGATTTCCTCTTTTATATTCCAAAGCTGCTGCCTTACCAACATAGCTTTGTATGTTCAGATCAAAGCAGCAGCTGCCAGAGCTCTGCTATTGTTTGGGGTTATTTACAGAAAGGCAGAGAACAATTATTCTCAAGGTACATGAGGGCTCCAAGACAAACAGGTTGAGACCGAGCTGAGCAAATTTGGAAGCCAATTTGCCACGTGTTACATATTATACACACAGATCAGAAGTCAAGTCTGCCATTCTCTCTTTTCTAACTTGAGACTTATTAACTTTTTTAAAAAAAAAGACACAAAAGTGTTTTATTCTCACAACCAAATCACCTTCCACTCTCATATACCTCTGATACTTCCACAGTTTATTCAAGATCCAGTGAAAAACTGATTGGTCTCCACTTTTAGATATTTAAAAATGACCTCCTCAAAACTACAGCTTCTTTCTTTATTTTTAGACCTTCCTCCTTCACTTCTTATTTAAGACTGGCTTCTTTTCAATCTTCTTCTGTCTCCTCACACATAATTTATTCTCTTCTGATACAAGCTATTTTTCCTCTGCACTGCCTCGATGCCTATTCTACCTAGCTAAGATGCCCATGTCTTTTCAAATCTCATCAAAGAACAGATTCCATTCTTTTATACAGGAGACCCCTTATGCTTCTTTCCCTGATAGCAGCTGACTTTGTTCTCCTGATTCAAATTCCAAGGCAATATTGCCTTTTTGTCCCAGGAAGAAGCAGGATCAGATTCCCAATACATCGGTGGCATTAGGCCCTATACACACACACGTCTGTACATGTAACGAAATGCCAGCAATAAGAAATAGTTAAAACCTGTGAAATTCGGAGTGTATAGACATAAACACATGCTCATTCATGTGCAACACACCATAATACAAATAACAGGAAGGATACACTTCAGTGCCACCTAAAACTCCACAATGGGAACCGTACCAAAGCTGTGAGGTTTAACATTAATGGCGTTTTGCTGACCTCATGCTGCTTGCCAAGGAAAACAAGAGGCACAGGTCTAGATGTTTCACTGAGTGTGAAGAAGAAAGACACCTGAAACGGCATTCAGTCACAGCTCAATAACATTTCCCACTGTGTAGCCCAAAGGGAAACTACATGGATGTAAAACTCAGCAGACCCTTGCACAGGGTAAGCAGATCATACTGTACATTCCACAGCTGCTATGGCACAGTTAGCATCTCCACTTGGTTTTATTTATAGATTTTTTTTTTTATACAAGCAAATTTTAGCTTGTCATAGTATATTGCTAAGTATTTCTTCTTGCAGCAACCAGTCCCACTGAAACTCCTACAACTATAATTCAATCTCCCTTTTGCTCTTCTCAAGTAACGTTCAAAACTGGGGTCAGAATGATAACACACCCAAGAAACAGCCCACATCTATTTATATTGATTTTGTTCTGTCACATACTGCCTACTTTATCAAAAGTAAGGATAGCAGATAGCATTATATAAAAGGAGCATAGTAAAATAAGTATGATTGCCATGAAAATGTGCTGAGTGTTACTGACACACCCAAGAAAGCAAACTTCAGCTTTTGCAGACTCAAACAGCTTAAATTAAGTATTACTTCAATAGCAGAAAAAAAAAAAAAAAAAAAAAAAAAAAAACAAAAAAACAGAGCAGGATCAGAGTTTGCCATGTCCATAAGGAAGCTAACTCATTCTGACATGTAATAATGAAAGAAGCAAAACATACAGGGACAATATCACAAGCCAGGTAATCTGTTACACAGTCTGCAGAATTTTCAGTCATCCAGAACAGTGAGACATATAATCATGTGCAAAGGCAATATCATTTATTAACGACAACCGCATTATTCTGCCCTAATTATTCTGTCATTTTTATGGAAATTACTACTGAAACTGAAGTTCAGTGCATAAATTCCAAGTCTATAAAACTGTACATGCTAACCATGCTTAGAGCAGTCCAGTTGTTGGTGTAAGAGACTGAGCATTTGTTTCATTTTTATTTAAGAAGCAGACCCATCATTTCTCACTGTTACTGATGACACAGTGATGTAAGAAACAGTTATCTTTTTCAATACAGTATTATGGAAACTATCTAGAAATGCAGGCAATTTGGAGGAGAGGAGAAGAGCAAACTGCTAATAATGTTGTTTTTTTTTTACATATAATGGTGAGGTTTGATCATCTATGGACAGAACATTGCACAGTTACTTTGTTCTTGTAAATATGTCCATTTCTTCCTGCTCATTTAAGTTCATTTTCTGTATTTCAGTTTAAGCTATCTATTCCTCTACTGTTTGGAAGTATGGCATTTTATATTGAATTGATGGTACTGTATTTAAATAACCACATAAAAAAATACATATAACCTATGGATATCTGTATCTTTCAAGAAACTAATTGCCACAGATAAAAGGGAAAAAATCACTTGCTGTGTTTCCACAGAATTGCATCAGTGGGACAATTCGGCCTTTAATATTTTGGAAATCATTGCATCTTACAGCAGTTTATTAGTGTAATGTGGTGGGTAATAAACAGAAATTCATTATTCTTTCATAACTGCTAAATTTGTTTGCATGATACCTTTGAACTCGCAGTATCAAAGCCATTACAGACATTCATGAATGCAGATCCCGAAGCCTCCTGGCAAGCAGGTGACTATCATTAGCTACACATTACTGGAAATCTGAGCTACAGGTAAATAAATGACTTGCCCAAAGTCTTGCTGCTGCTGAGTATTGTAGAGATTATTATTATCTGGAGGACCTTCTGGTGATGTCGATTTTAGAAGTCTGTCCATTACTCAATGAGAAATGTCATGGCAATGCTTGTGATGATCAGCCAGGAGGTGCAGGTGGTTCTGAATTGCCCACTGGAGGAGGCTGACTTAGCTCACAGCTCCAAACAATACTCTAGGACAGTTTAGTCCTCTCCACTGACTACAGAAAGACTAAGTCTCAACAGACTGAAATGCTGACTAAATTTAATCACTAGACTAAATGTGAAAGCCCATACATTCCCTCTGTGCCTTTTATTCTTGTATTCATTTGGATAATGAAATCTTCAGTGCAGATTCTGTCTCCGAGCTGTCCCGCAAAAATATATGTCTGCTTGCACATGGATAGCATTCTTACCAGCAAGAACCAAAACTAGTATTTTCTCTATCCAGAACAGAAGCAAAAACAGAAAAAGTAATACCCTTTGTTCTGAGGGCACCAAGGAAATGTGTTTATCAAAGCCAGGCTAGACTACATGCATGCTATGTCAACATGGTGGCACTTCTTGATGTTAGAACAGGTATCAGGTAGTAATTGGTTTCCTGATGTGAATTGGTTCACCTACCCAAACTGCCTCATCCTTTCCTATTACAAATATTATAGTCTCTCCCATCTGTGAACATGTAAGGAGCTGAGCATTACAATGCTATGGAAGCAAGGTGGGACAGGGGAGTGATATCTGGAATGCTCAATGTAGTCTCTATCCATTGCGGAGATCTTAGAAGCTATAAATAGAATTCTCAAAGCTCGCAAAAATAAGCTTGAAGTACAGGATTCTCGGAACCATTTAGTTTTCCATTTTGACATTTTATTCACTCATAGACAGTAGAAATAGACTTAAACTTCCACACGATCTTTGAAGCCTAGGATATGAGTTTTGGGTTTGTTTCTCCTCTGTTTTTGTAGCTGTGGAAATCATATCCTACCAAATTTTAGTGCTTCAGATAATTTTCTTCAGAAAAAAGTTAATCTTAAGATTTCATTTCAATGTCCTTGGGATATCTCTTCTTAGATTCTCCTTTCTTCTTCCCTCAGAAAAGTCTGTCCAGGTTTCACTTGAGACCTATTAACGTTTCAGGATGTTCCTGGAAGCAAAAGACCTGGAACTATTTTCATTTGAGGCAGAATTTGATTATATGTTTTTCCAGTACTGCTACAACTAATAGTATTCACAGTTAATGAATATTGTTCAGTCCCAAACACTCCAATTTCATTTTTAATTGCAGTCTGAAAAGCAGCTAAGCATTTTGCTTCCAATCAGTATGCAGCCTGCAAATTTCCAAAAAGCGTGTTGGAAATAAACTTATATGCAAAACCATTTTACACAAGTGCAGGGTGGATCCTTCCATATTCCAGCAGTGCAATAAGGTAACACAGTGAGTAAGAATGTGAGAATGTATAATCTTCCTCTGTACTCATACTTCCATCTCTGCTAAAAATTGTAGAGTAGCACCAGAGCTGAATAGCTGCAACAAAGCTTCCCCTCAGTGTCAGAAGTGCTTAGATAATGGTGCTATGTAAGGGCAGGGCTGAAAGCCCATAATGTCGCCGCTACTGCTTCTGCATAAAATGACTTCACACTCTGTCCTTCAGCAATTCCATGGGGATAGCACTGCCACAACCACTGCAGTCTTCTAAGGACTAAATCATCAGCATAAATGAATACTCCAAAGATCAAAATATGCTTAAGAATTCCTAAGAAAGGATTTTTAATTTCATCCCACTGTGAAACAGAAGCAAATATCCTATCTGCGCTGTGACAAAAGAAGAATGCCAAAACAAAGCAATGCATTACCTCGCCCAACTGCAGATAAAGCTAATGTTCCTCCCAAAAATGAGAGGCAGCTAAAATATTTCACTATACATTCCTCTTTTAATTTACTGCAGTTATATCGGTCCTTCTTCCACACTCCCAACACTACATGGAAAAGGACGTTTCTGTTACATTTCTGGCCCAATCAGAAAAAGTAAAAGTAAAAATCTCACCTGAAAACACATTCGTATTTGGTCGCTGAATATAAACATGATGCAGACCCCCAGAGGTAAATGTGTGATAAGTTAAAATGCACTTTTTGGATTCAAAGCAATGTAACTGAGCCTTCTCAAGCTAATTAATTTTTCAGGTCATGGCAATTAAATCCCATGGGAAAACATGATCCATTAGGTACAACGCATTCTGCTTTGGCAAAAACCTCAGCCCACCTGCCCACATGAAGGCACGATATGCCCTAAGGGACTCGCACTTGGCTCATTTACCTCACAATGGGAAAAAAATGATACAGTATCTCTCTCACTTGTCATATTTTCAGTTCTGAATATTTTCCCTTAGCTTTGGTCAGCAGACCTATTAAAGGACAAGGGCCTTAAGATTTGGTTTTTCACAAATGCTGAGCTTCTAAAACCCTCTGAAAGTCAACAGGAGTTGACTATGCTCAATACCTCTGTGAATTACATCTAAAGCTGAAAAAATGTCTTAACTGCCTACTGGAGTTGAGTGCTAAATAACATAGTTTCAGCAATCAAGAAGGCAGAAAGCCTGCCTCAGAGTCACTGTGCGAGGCTGTGAACAAACGGATTTCTCAGGTTTACCTTGACTCAACTCAGACAATGTCAAACAGGATTAATGGTAAAGCAAAGCACAAGATCTTTCAGAGGTTTAAAAGTCAGTTTTTGCTTATAACATGAACATCAGAAGCAATTATATTAGCTTAAATAGGACTACATCTCTATTTGCTTAATTACTCCTACTCTCTATTTCTCAGCTTTCAGCTGTTTAACTTGAGGGTTTGAGTTTTAAGTAACTTCATGTATTCCAACCGCCACCCTCAGCTTTTAACAGCCTCTGTATTCACATATGGCTCCTACAGCCCATTACAGTCAAGGCTAGGTTAATGTGCTTTTAAGGATTTCACCTGAAACCAAGGAATTTCAGCACTTAACCACTGTAACCCTTTTTGAATTCTTGCCTAACCAGCTAGGAGCAACTGAGTATTAGCTAAGCAAATATCACTTATGTTTTTTCAATACCTGGGTTTATTAAATATTTTCCCTGCCTTTCTAGCCTACCAACCTGTCAGCTGCCCCACAACCACTGTAGGCTGTTGCTAACGTGAGACATTATGCATATATTCAGATGAAATATTAGAAAATATGTCAGTTCTATATATATATATTCTGTGAAGCTTCCAATATCAGAAGGTGTTATACTTTTCTATAGGTATTCCACATTATATATTTTAGTAAGGATGATTTGGACATGCTCATACCAGCACGCTTTACTTACTACTTCAAGCCTGTCCTTAGCTTTATCACTGGGAATGGAGCAGTGAAGTTAAGATGGTCTGATTTGCTGCAGCTGTCCAAGACACAGCACTGTCAAGTTGCAAGCTGGCAGAGGCTGAGCTTTCCCTCAGTCTCCTTTCTTGGGCTGTTCCTGGCACTTATGCCCCAAACCTTAGGCTCAGCAGCATCACCTGTTTTCATCCAAGAGGAAAAAGAGCAAGTGCAAGAAAGCAGAGTGGGCTGTTGCTTTTCTGTGCTGATTAGCACTGTCCTGTGATACTGTCCACACTTTGAAAAAGTTTCTTTCTGCCTATAGAGCATAACTGATGTAGTAGCCATGTGCTACAGTCAGGAACCTATTTGCATTCAAGACCTTTTCACACAGCTCTGCCCATGAACACAATCTTCCTCCTCATTACCTTCCACAGAGTGCCCTGAACATACCTCCGATACTTTCACAAATGGGAAAAAGCAACACAAAACAAACACAAAATGATTTGCTGCTGCTTTGTAGATGTATTAGGCTGTTCAGCACAGAAACAGAGACCAGAAAACCTCCAGCTGCACCACGAGGTGGTGCTCAGCTCCCTCTGTAACAGGCACAGCAGCGAGTGCCACGAAAGAAGGAATGCTTGCTTGGGCTGGGAACCAGCACGGTCAGCCTGGGCACACACAGATATTTGGGATCATACGTGATTCTCGCTACAAGCCCTGCTGGATACAGCATTCCCTGCAAAATACAGCTGGAGAAGTCACCACGCAAGTGAGGAATGGTACCGAATGCTACTGAGTGAGTCTGCCAAGCTGGAAGCTTGAGATCCTACTGCAAATGGGGGGAAAACCTTAAAGTCTAGTTAAACTTTTCAGCTCTTTCAGGAAAACAAGCTGCATGAGAGCTATACAAAATGAAAATAAAAGAAAAAAGAAAACCTGTGCTTCTGCGTAGTTTTCACACTGCTTTTTTGTTGCATTTTAATATTTTTGAAAAACAAACAAACAAACAAACAACAACAACAACAACAACAACAACAACAAAAGTGTGACCAGTGAGAAATTAAAATTTTTTGCTGCAACAAAAACTTGTAAATTTTATTGACATTGCTTTCAATAGCAATGACGACTTAGGAAGCAATTTACTTATAAATATTCCCTTTCATCTAGAATTATGCTAAGCAGAAAATATAAAATACTAAATGAGAAACTTCCTTTCTTCTTCCTTTTTTTATTTTTTTTTTTTTATTTTTTTTAGTATAAGAAAGCATGAAACTAAATGAGGCTAGTTTTCTGCCCATAGCAAACAAAGGGGCTGTGATATTGCCCAGACCTGTGGCATAAATATTTTGACAATCCTAAGACTGACCATGGTCAGTATTTTCATGGGAGAGAGCAAGGATGTGGCAGAACATGCTGCGGTAGCAATGTAATTGTGTTGTGATCACTGTTACACTGTAGTGGTAACTACCAGTATACAGCTTGTCCAAATGCATAAAGACCTCCAAATATCTCAGTTGTCTTCTACAAATATGCTTTTCCCCTTCCTTTCTTGTATTAAAGTTGAAATATCAAACACACGAGAACTTTCCTAAATTCAGCTGAGAAATGTTTGTAGTTCTGCATGGAAAATAATACTGCCTCTCCTCAGGAAGCTACAGTGAAACTCCAAGAATTCATGAAGAGCACTGTCCTGCAACTTTATTTAAATGTTTTAATACCTTCAGAACATTTTGCACTAGAAAGTCCCAAAGATGATAATAGCTTGCTGGAGATAGCAACACACCTAACTCTGAAAGACGCTGATACGAACCAAAAGCAGTACCAGCCACATTTCTCCTTTTCCCTAACAGTCTTAAATACTGGACTGAATAATTTCGAATGAGATTTCCCTTAAAAAATAAATAAATTAAATAAATAAATTAAATTAAATTATGTTGGCATGCTAACAGTTTCTTAACATAAAATTAAACCCTTACCTGAACCTACTCTTGTGTTAGTTAACAACTTTTTTTTTTTTTTTTTTTTTTTTAAACTTGCCAGTCATTCTCCACTTCACATTCACTGACAAACCAAAATAGTAAGATACCCTTCAATAATTAAAACTTTAGCCAGGGATTTGGCCTGCAGTTCATGATTAGGTCTGTATAATGTGAAAGCCACCATGAGGAGAAAGCTATTTTGCCACAATGAAATGTGCACACATGACTGTTTAATACAGCAGCCACTGAAGTGACACAAGTCAGAAGAGATTTAACTGTGGAAATGACTTGAGAATTTCTCTTAGGCTTCCTAACTTTTCACATTCAGAATGAAACCGTTCAGCATATTCCATTTTTCACTAGCTAGAAAATGGTTTATGATGATATAAAACATCTCAACCACTGTGTTTAACATCTGTGAAATCTTCACCAGGCTCCCTGTGGTGTCAAAAGTCACGTTTCTATTTCCTTTGCACAGGAGAGGCAAGAAGTCCACAACTTTTTCCTTAGGCCTGAAACCTGAAGAATCAGCTTTTTGTAACAGGAGTAAAAAATTAGCAACTAGGAACAAAGACAGCTGCCAGAAAGCTTTCTAATGGTGCCTTTTCAGAGAAGCTAGAGCAACACAACCGTGCTATATGCATCATACACCAGTGTGCATCAGCTCCAACCCTGGGAGAAGGGTTCTTGTTCTCTGCCCCTCATTTAGTCCTGCACAAACAGTGAATATTTATAAGGTGCTTCTTTCACAGACAAGCTGTAAACCTATAGCTCATCTTTGCCCAGCTCTTTTCAGGGAGGACAACAGTCAAACAGAAGCACTGAAGGATAGTTTTAAGGTAAACTTACATCTTACTCCCCAGGCACCTGTGCTCCCTGACAGAAGTTTTCTACCAGCAGTGCCTTTTGTTGGACAGTCTTGCAGCGCAAGACACAGGCAATGTGATGGGTTGTGGTAGCAGGCCAACAGCAGGCACTGCTTAAAGGGGTGTGTGGCATGGGGACTGTTAGGTGTGGAAAATCTCCTGGCTGTGGAGAGGCAACTTCTGTCATTAGCAGTCCTCTCACTATTCATTCACGTAAACAGTATCCGGTATTTAGGTCCCAATACAGTCATTGTTTGATTTTAAGATAGTCAACAGCTTGACGTGTCTTAATCCTGGAAGCAACACATTTAGTACAGCCTACACGGCCCCATGATACTGCCACTCACACAGCAAGTTTCCTCATACTCAGTGCCTTGAGTAGGAAAAGAAAAATCAATTGGAAAAAAAAAATGGCCAAATGCTTGATGCCTGGAGACCATAGATGACACCTTTAGTCCTCTGTTTTAATTTATGGCAGCCAAAGCATTGGCTTTTCAGGCCCTATAGCTCAATACCCACAAACTCGGAGGGCTACAGCTGCATTCTGAACGTACTGGATCTGGCTGGGAGGGAGTTACTTTTCTTCATAGCAGCATGTATGGTGCTGAGTTTTGGATTTGTGACCAAAAGGGTGTTGATAACACACCAGTGTTTATGCTGCTGATGAACAGTGTTTACAGAGTGTCAAGGCCTTCTCCCTTTCTCACTCTGCCCCACACCGGTGAGGCTAGCGTGCCCAAAAGGCTGGGAGGGAACACAGCCAGGACAGCTGACCCAAGCTGACCAAGGGGATATTTCATATCATGTAACATACCATCATGCTCTGCCATAACCTTGTGGTGGAGGGATTTTGCCAAGGACTGGGTACCAGTGTTCAGGGACTGGCTGGACATTGGTTGGCTGGTGGGGAATGATTGCTTTTGCATCACTTGTTGGTCTTTTTGTTTTTCTATTTTTTTCTTTTTCACTTACTAAATTCTTTCTCTCAACCCATCAGCTTTCTCCCTTTTGCTCTTCCAGTTCCCTCCCCCATCCTGCCAAGGAAGAGTGAGTGAGCGCCTGTGTGGTGCTCAGCTGCCTACCAGGGTTAACCCATAGCACTGAGGAAAATTCAAGTGATGACAGCTACTCTGAAAGGAACATAAATCAGTTTACACAAATAAAGTAGCCAAAATAACAAACTGAGAAGTAGAGAAGTTTTTCTATCAAAGCCTTTTTTCCCCAAACACCCTGGCTGAGATCCTGCAAATATTGCAGCAGGAAGGAAACAAGTCTTCCTGCCGTCCCTGCGCAGACATGACAAAGGAAGCTCAGAGTCTAACAACCGGTGGAGAAGAATAAACAGTGCTGACAAACAACTAGTTAATGCATGCAACATTAAAACTAAACCCAGCCTCACAGGACTTCAAAATTTATCCTACCCCCAGAAGTCTTCCAAGGTTACCCCCAAAATCACTCAGTGCAAAAATATAAATATATATTTATATTTATATATATATATATAAACAAATAAAATAAAATAAAGAATGCCCAACCACTGCCAATTTCATAATCTTTCTTTGTTATAGCACCCAAAATCCCATTATTTTTATAGAATTTCCAACATGAAGCAAACAGTATCTAGCTTGGTGACTGACAAGGTGATTTTTTTTCAGATTTTTTTTGATTCTTTCCCCTATACAACGGTTCTCATTTTGAGCTGTAATCCCATTAAAGGGGGCAGAGGCTGCAGGAACTGAAAATTTTATGTATAAAAATGTACACCATGACGATAACCTCAAGAAGCAGCAATGAGTCAAGAAAAGCTGCTGTGGTGGGAACAATAATCAGTAAATTGCCATAGCTGTTTCCTGAAATCTGGTCATTGATTCCTGACAGATGATTGCAGATTTTGCAAGGTTAGATTTCTTTCCTATTAGATCTCACCACCACCATCTAATTAAAAATAACACTACCAAGCTCCACTCTAAACAATGCCACCTCTTCAAATGGATGACCTCAGAAGACCAGCTGAAGTCCCTCCCTGAGCACTCGAAGGGTAGCGTCAGCCTAGAGCCTTTCAAAGGACATGACAGTATTAGCTCCAAGACAAAGGATGACTGCTGCTAACTAGGAGCTGGGGCTCACGGAAACCTGATAACCATGGGCTGCCTTGTATTCATAGCCCAGATGTACAGCCTGTAAACTATTCTGGGATGGAGGGACCTTGTGATACAGCAAACACAGTTTAGGGCTACAAAAATTAATTATGCCGTAGCAAAACCTTGACCTTCATGGCACTGGCCAAATGAGGATTAAAGACACAGTGAACACTTTTCTTTCCTTACACACAGTGTTCTGTACCCAGTAATACAAATCACTGGAACCTTTTTACCAGCCCCTCCTTACCCAGCACCCACTGAACCTTCAGTCTCACTGAATTGCCTTAAAATGTACTGATAAGGTAGCACCCAAAATAGCAAGCAGTGCTTGTGCTGATTGATGTTTGCTTTTATTTTTCTTTTTAACTATTCAAATTCTCATTAGAAATGCTCTCTCTGGGTTGTTCTCAGGCAAAATAAATCACGTATAAAATTATCTCCCCCAGGTCCTAAAACAAGAGATTCCAGTTTTATGTCAATTTTCTTTGAATTTAAAAACAAAAAACAAAAAAAAACAAACAAACAAAAAAACGGATTTTGGGCAACGAATTACAGAATCTAATCTACAGAAGACATATTGTCTAGACTGCAGCAGAGCAGAGCAGCTTCTCATATGTTCTTCACCTTTTGCCTCTGACCTAGGTGGAAGATGGCCACGGGGAACACAGCCCCAAAAGGACTTGTCCCCATTGCAGTTACCTGCAGGGACTCTGTTGGTGCCATTTCAAAACCAACTTAGGAGCACTGCTTCTCTGTGGAGGGGTACCAAGCATCTTCTGTGATGAGAGCTTAAGTCAAGAGGGTTTTGTTTGTTTGTTTGTTTGTTTTCTTCTGGTGACCTGGAGTGGACTTGCATTGAGCAAGTTTGAGACAAAATACTTCACTTTCTAGTAGCTGTCACATGGAAGAGAAATTTGTTAGCTTACGTGACACAGCTCATCTATGTACCCACGAAGAGAAACACCCACATCAGAGAGATGATAGTGTGAGGCAGGAACCCAAATTATACCCTGCCAGGTTAGACCCAGGCCCACCACAGGGGCCATCAGCCCATCAAAGTCCCATCTGCACAAGGCTGGAGGAGCCCAGGGGCACAACTGCAGGCGAGAACCCAAATAATTAAGGACACCAAAGAACAAACACCCTGTCCCAGCAGAGCCACCAGCCCCACTGGGCAAGCATGAAATGAAACTCATCACTGCAAGTCACCGGAGCAGCTCTCCAGACCTTTCAGATGAAGGGGGTTGCTACCGAGGGATGAGTCATATTATGGGGCGCAGGGGAAAGCACTTTGAGATTGCCCAGAACTTATTACAGCATGCTCGAGTAGCAATCAATGACAGGACAAAGGGGGAGTTTAGGTGATTTGGGGAGGAACAAGAATGGAAGAAGAGTGAGGGGATAAAAAGGGACGTTCAGTTGGCTGCTCAGTCTGTGTGTGTGTGTGTGAGAGAGAGAGTGAGAGAGAGAGAGAGACCACTCGGAAGGATCCAGCTGGACTAGATGGAGAATAGGTGACAGTAGCAGCACTAGGTTTAGACCTGTCTGAGGCTACTCACAGGTTAGAAAATGCCCAGCTAAGCTGTACAGATGCAACAAATGCCAGGTTTGCTTTCACCACTACAATATGACATACTAATGGCTTGTCACTTTTCAGGCTGTATGAGCATTCATTTCTTCCTGATTACATTTAAATGGCATTAGTAGATACTAGAGTCACAAATATGATGTGTCTGTTTAATCACACCTCTTCACTTTCCAAATAATGTTTTCATGTTAGAGTACTATTAAGCTTTTATTAAAATGACAGCAACATCCCTAAGAATCAGATAAGTGCACTTGTTTTTATAACATTTTGATTAGATTAGAGCTAGCATGGCTTCCTATTCACTTAAGATGATATGGAAAAAAAGAAAACTTAAAACCTCTCCCAGACTTGCACATCACAGGTTCATATTTGCTGTTGTTACAGTAGCACTTAAACTAAACATTAACACTGCACTGAATTAAGGCACTAAATACAGTAAGCATGGCAGCTGAAAAGGAAGAACCAATCTCAGATTCCATCTGTCTTTCACTCTCTTCAAATTTTGCTTTTAGCAACAGGTAAGAAAAGAGGATCAGGATTTTCTGAGGCTTCATGAGGCACATGAAAATAGGTAATGGCTTGTATGGCATGCTTTAGTGAGAAGAAAAGGCCTCATTATGAAATAACAACCAGTAAGATAGAAGTATTCACTGCCCCAAAGGCAGCAAAAGTGACCTTTGGAAGATCATATCTCCCATAACCACAGTGTCAAACTGTGTGACTGTGACTAATGCCATGCCACATAAACGGTTTGGGAAAAGGAGAGGGAACTGAACCAAGAAAAAGAATACAAATGTTATTCTAGAAACAACACAAACTGAAGACACTCTCCAAGACACTGAACCTGTAGCATACACAGCCCTGTCCTCCATATTTATTATTTAGTAGAATGCTGAAAACTATCCCCTTTGGACTGATATGAAGCAGGGGGGGCATCACTGAAAAGGGAATAAAGCAAATTAATGATATTTTCAGAAAACTGGAGAAAAATCAGAGCATCTGACAGGACGACACAAATTATAAAACTATCACAACAACCTTAACTTTCTCTAAAGTGAGCTATATATTTCAAGAACCATTTTACATGTGGGTCAAAGAGCTACATTCTTTGGTAAGTTCTGTTAAAAAATAATAATAATAAAAAAAGCTATGTGTGCAAAAATGTAAGGGTATTTAGTCTATGCATATTTTCCCCATAAATCCAGCAAACAAAATGTTGCTCTCCATTATATCTGCATTATGTTGAAGAATCATTCAGTGCATCTCCACAGTCTGTTTCGGGCCCCTGATACTACTTCTGGTTGTGCTGATTTTAACTAAGAGGAAAATAGAGTTACTACTTAGTCAAATCTGTGTAAGCAACAGCACTGTTGGGTCCATCTAAATTCAAGCTCTGTCAGCATGCAGAAACAGATAAGATCAGTTTATGTAACTACAGGAGTGAGGCATGGGGATGAAAAGAGTAAAAAATATTCCTGTTGTAGGACATGATGTCAGTCTTCCATTCCAGAACTGTGGGATATGACTGATGAAAAATAAAGATGGTAAGAAGAAATGACGTGAGAGAAAACAGTATTTTACAACAGATACGTGGCATCCCAAAGATATGCATCCAAAAACCTCTCACTCTTTCCAATGAAAACTAAGAGCAAGTATATTGAAAAGTAAATGCTTACCTCTGACAATATACTGGATTCCTCTCAGATAGCATGAGCTTCAGTGCTTGCTGTGATCTTGCTAGTAGGCTCTTTAACCTAACACATTCCATGAGATCCCCACAGTACAGCTCTGTTTACCTTTAAAACCACAAACCAGGTCCTTACATTCAGTTAGCAATGGTGACTGCTTGACCTGAAACTCTTCAGCTGACTGGGAATTCCATTTGTCAAGTTAATTTAAAACATTTCTACTGACTTTGACAGACCCTGGCAGACCCATCTGCATATTGATAACTCCCTCTGCACAAGTAAATGTCTTGTGCCTGCAAGAATAGCTACAATGTTATTTGGTTTGTTCTTGCCTAACCGTATTTTATTCATGCAAGGGTATACAGTTTCCCATCAATCAGTTCCCAGCAGGTTTTCTTCTAGAAAGCAGGACAGATGACCTGAGTCACTGCAACAGGCAGCAACAAAACAGGGTGTTGGAGGGACTAGGAGAGGTGTTGTTGTGTTGTTCATTTTAAGCAAAGCATCATAAAAAATAAATTATGAAAATCCAAAGTTTTTTTTTTTTTTTTTAATAAATAAATAAATATTAACCTTCAAAGGAAGACTGTATTTAAAAATGCAGCAACCTCAACAATTAAAAATGCATGGAAGAAAAATGATTCAAGATGTTTTGATGCTTATGTGAAAACTAACAAAAACACTCTGGATTCAGACTGTCTTCCCACTGATCTGATCATAGGATTCTGTTTTTCTTTTTTTCTTTTTTTAATGTTTCTTCCAGTTACTGCTAAATTTTATCTTGTATGAACACACCTTGCTACTAAAGCTGATTTCCCACCTGAAAAGTCCTCCACAGATGAGCCTCTAATAGCCATCTGTCATCAGAAGTTGAAGATGGCAACACCATCAGATGATACCAGAGAAACTGGTATGGATGCTTAGATGACACACGTCAACAAGAAGTATGGTGCAAGTATCTACATAGAGTTGTGGGTGGCTAAGCATCAAAAACATATTAACTTTGCGGAAGCAGAAGATCCTATTTTTACGCAAATGCCCTCTGCTACTGCTGGGTGAAAACTGGCAATCTCATCAGAGATTCAAGACAGGTTTTCTGATTGCCAGCTTCATCTTGAAATACAGTGTTCAAACTTAGATGAGCAAGAGGAATTCAACAAAAGCTGCCATGTTTGAGTCATACAGGACTAATACCACATAGCCCTGCAACAGGGCAGAAGAAGGATGCAGTTCTCAAAGCTGTGAACTCACAAACTCCTGCAGCACACCAGGGCTCACAACTGGAATAATCACAGATCAGTAAATGCTTCAGCTTCTTTCTCTGAATGCAGACTCCTAGGGACCACCTCCCATGACCAAGAAACTAATTGCTTCCACTTTCCTGAAAAGCAGGATCTGAATCTGGCAGTGACCGAGAAGGAAATGGACACACAACTGTCTGCTAACAATACAAACATACTATTAGTCCAAAACTATAGCACATATATTAAGAAAGTGCTTTACAACAATGTTCTCTTGCTCTCTCAGTGCTGCTACAACTATTTCTGTAGTGTGTTGCTCCACTTCTACTTGAAAGCTCTGCTTTCAAGTTGCAACACACTTCCTTCCATTTTCCTGCTAGCTTGGATGGGGCTGTTTGGTAAATAAAAAGACCACAGCCTCTAGAAAACATGTAGACTCACAGAATCATCTAGGTTGGAAAAGACCTTCAAGATCAAGTCCAACCATCAACCTGATCTATCAAGCATCATCATTAAATCTCATCTCTTAGTGCCATGTCCACACATCTCCTAAATACCTACAGGATGGGGACCCCACCAGTTCCCTCACCAGCTTGTTCTATGCTTGACTGCCCTGCCCAAGAAGAAATTCTTCCTGATATCCAAGCAAAAACTCCCCTGGCACAACCTGAGACTGTTTCCTTGTGTCCTATCACTTGTTACCTGAGAAAAAAAGACTTGACACCCACCTCACTACAACCTCCTTTCAGGTAGGGATACAGTCTCCCCTCAACCTCCTCTTCTCTTGACTAAACAGTCCCAGTTCCCTCAGTTGCTCCTCATAAATCCAGTTTTCTAGTCCCTTCACCAACTTCTTTGCTGTTCTCTGCACATGCTTGAGCAACTCAATATCTTTCTTGTGGTGAGGGAACCAAAACTGAACACGGTATTTGAGATGTAGTCTCATCAGTGTTGCATACAAAGTGAATATCCTTTCTCTGGTCCTGCCGGCCACACCGTTTCTGAGGTAGGACAGGATGCCATGGCACCTTCACCACCTAGGCACATGGCTGGCTCCAGTTCAGCCAGCTGTCGTCCCGTACCTCCAGATCCTTTTCTGCTGGGCAGCTTTCTAGCCACCCTTCCCCAAGCCTACACCATACATGGACCAACATTGCCTCTTAATTCATTATAGCACTTCCAAAGTGATGTTCAGTCTTCCATAAATCTTTCTGTGTATCATCTAACACCCAGGATCAGTCAGTGCATCAAGGAATCTGGTTTCAACTAAGATACACCTTAAAGCCATACCTGAGATCTAAACAGCTCCCTTCTTTGGGAATAGTGTTTCAGTTTTAAGCCTACAGAAACATCAAACAGCTCTTTGAAGTAAACAGAAAAGATTGTTTCCTCAATCACAGACTAAAACTGGATATGGTCTTTTAATATTATATTTCATGCAAGGGTGTACAGTTTTCCATCAACCAGCATCTTTCTACAGTTACGTTCCCTTCCTTAACAGACCAAAGGGGATCTTCAGTGAACCCAGGATTCATCTGGACTTTATTAAGGAAAACTAAGAGTAGTAAATGCTATATAAAAGGCTCTCATATAACTCTGATAATGCACTCAAAAACTAAGATCTAATTTTCTTTCTTCAGTAACCCCCCCCCCCCCAAATGACTTTGAATAAATATGAGGTTAAGTTGTCACCATTCTGAAATAAAATGAAAGTTTAAGATTTGGTTTTTGTGTGTGTGTTTGTTTGAATATGCATGCTCTTTTTTGTTTGTTTTTGTAGTGGAGAAGTGCATACAGTACCTGTTGTTATTCTTATGTGGCTCTTTAAAAGTTTTCATAAAGACAACAGGTTACCAGTGAAACACAATATCAGCTCATCAGGTTCCTCAGGTGTTCTTCTGCAAAGCTATGAAATAACAGTTCATCTCCTCCTTGGAGAAACCTAACACAAAATTTTCACATACAATCACCATAAGGTCTTTCCTCCTCCCCCCAGCTTCATATCCCACCCAGGCTTTCAATTTCAGAGGATTTTTTAAAAAAAGAAACAAAAAAATAAAATCAAAGAAAAAACAGCTTATAAAACAGTAAAGAAAATAAAGTTATTTTAATATATATAGAAAGAGAACAAAATGAAACTTGAGGGAAAACTTACTGGCGTTACAGTTTATCCTGATACAGTCTAGATGGGGAAAAATAAATGAAAGATGAAATTGCATCCTTCAAGGTAACAGCTGCAGACATCCAAAAACAATCAGTCCACCCTTCCGGGGACAGACACACGCAAAGAGATGTGGCCATTTTATATTTATATACAGTCTGTACAAGTTCAGAGTGGGTGTATATGTACAGTATATTCTACATAAATATCTGTTACATAAATATATATATACACACACAGATATATATATACACATATGTATAGAGATATACCAATGTACATATATATCCACGTGTTGACACAGAAAGCTATTTCCTTTTTTATAGAAGCCTATGCATCTAAGAGTATCTTCTACTCCAGAACATGAACTGATGTGAATTACAAGAAAAAATTGACAATTAAGGCACAAAAAGATCTCCCTTGAAATGCAAGTCATACGCCACTGTAATTTTTCTTTTTAAAAACCTTTAGCAATTTCTCTGAAAAGCTTGAAATTTCAAGTCAACCTTTACACTTGGTTTCTTTTGAATTAATTCGTATTGTTATTGCATAAATACACCATCTGTCCAACACAGAATACCTGTAAAATCAGCCTATGAGATTTGTTGGTGCAATATTTAACCCTTTCCAGCTCTCCCAAAGACAGACCCTCGACTCATTTCCCCTCGTGCCAGCCCAGAACAATTTTTACTATGTGCATGGGCACATTTGACACTGTCCCTTCAGGCGAGGAAAGGGTTAACATACTGCCCGGTTGTGTCCTGTCATAAAATGGCCACTTGCAAACAGCTAACCGCACGAACGCCCAGCCCAGATTTCAGCTAGTTCTGGAGGTTGGGAATAGTTTTTTGTTTTTTTGGTTGCTTTGCAGGGACTACAGGGATTCCTTTCAAAGGCCCCAGCCCTGCCAGTTCCTCCAAGCCCAGTTTCACCTTGCTGTCCGAACGCTAAGACTGAACGGGGTGCTCCTAACGTTCGGGGAGAAGATGAAATGGGCAGCGAAGTGGCAGGTCTGGGAACCTTTGCTGGCCCTGCTTCATTCGGAGTTGACAGACAAGGGAGGGCAGAGAAGGGGCATATGGAAATTAAAATAGAATTATGGTTGTGGAGTCTAATAAATAGGAACTGCCCAAAAAAAAACAAAGTTGAGGTAGAGCAGCCTGAGCTAGAGGGCTTCTGAGCATTGATTCTCTAATTTAACATACTCATGCTCAGCATATCTCAGGACATGATCCATAAGAAGATTTTACACTTATAAATGCCTTCTTACAGCCTCGTGAATATCTGTTCCTGTGGTGTCCAGTGTGGCTGAACGCTATCATATCAGTGCTATTACATATTTTGGGCCATGCTGACCTCCTCTTAGGAAACCAAGGCCAGGAATAATAGCATCATGCTACTGGACACCCTTGTCTGGACATTGCCAGGTGACTAAGGCTTTGACCAGCAGATATAGTCGTATTTATTACAGAGATATGGCCCAACAACAACAATTATACAAAATGGCAGAGAAATAGAGAGCAGTTTTCTGCTTAACTAGACTAATTTTGTATTTATTCAGATAGATGTAGGAAAATTATTTCAGCAGCTGCAACTAAATGTTGTTCTTAGAGAGAAAAGGGGAAAACAGAGTAAGAGTCTACAAATAAAAAGTCGTAATGGGTAGGGGTATACCAATTGGGAGCAGCACAGCCAGAGAGAGTCTGTTTTCAAGCAGAACTTCTCTTGAGAAAATCTGGGTTTGGTTTTGTGCGATTAGGTTTGTCATGTGTCGTCAACCGCAACAGAAAAGTGGGAGCAAACAGCCCTGGAGCAATTGGTACGATCACCATACAGTGGTGGCTATATCCCGTACAGGAGTTGGGTGGGGTGAGGGGAGCTCTTGAGTACCAGCTACCTGTGGAGCCAGCTACCCTTGCTTCTATGACCTGAAAGAGAGCGAGAGAGACTCCAGTCTCACTGCAAGCGAGATCACGGGAGCTGATACAGCTAGAACAACATGGGAATGTTTTATGGGCTAAGCAGTAAGTGTGCTGTAAAGGGAAACATGGCTGGTCCTCAGCAACATTCATCAAATTTAGAAACTAAAACTATAGCTGTGTATTTTATCTCTGCAGACAAGTTTTGTATTTTTGATTGTTTGCAGCAGTCCTGAAATAACTACATGTCCCAGGACTTCCTCCCAGTCAATGATTGCTCCAGGTGAACGGGTCAATATTTTAAACTGAAAACCAGCGTAGCCCTTATCCTGACTGGTAGATGTGTATTTCAAAGGATAATGACAGACCAGGCCACTGGGGCAGTGGCCCTGACAACTACCATGGCACTGTCTGATCTTCAGTCTCTGCAAGCATGTAGGCTCTGCAGTACCACACCATGGGGTGCCAGGCAGAAATGCCCAAACTTCCTCCAGAAGAACCAGCTCCTGAACCAGATTTGGTCCAGCTGGGTCAGTAGGGACCCCACTTGGCCCTAAAGCTCTTGCATCTGCCTGTGATGCTACACCAGCACCACCACACTCTCCTGCAGCTGGGCTAACACTACTCCACTCCATCACAAAGGTGCTCAGTCCACCACGCTCCCTGTCTTTAACAAAGCACTTTATTACACACAGTAGATGTACTCTAACATTCTATGCCTCCTTTTCTCTTTTACAAATGAAAGATAGTCAAGGTGTTGTCTTCCAACACCATGGCAATTGCCAGAAGAGGAGAAACTAGAGTATCTAGGGAGCCATCTGGTTGACAGGCCTCCAAGACTTGAAAGTGTATTATAGAGAAAGACATAAAAATCTCACAGCACCAGTATCAGGCAAGCTATGGAAGCTGCAGGTGCCCAGAAGCTCTGGAAAAATGAAAAGGAACTTCAAGTCAGTCACCAGAAAGAGAGGCATCCAAAGCCAGAGGTGCTACATTCAAAGAACAAGCACAGTGCTTTTTATTTCTGTAATCCTGAGCCTTGCCCAAAACAAGCTCCAATCATTAATACATGAAACTGTTTTCTCCCTCTTACATCAGTTTTTAGAGAGGAAGAAAATATGTATTTTCCTCTAAACTAGTATACAAATCCAAAGCTGAGGATGTTTTCCCTGGCAGTAAGTTGCGGGGTGCAAGTTTAGCCAGGTCTCTGTGCTCGTAACAGCAGCAGCTGGGGAATTCAGGAACAATTAAGAAACTGCTTGGGAGATCCCCATCAGTGCAGTAAGACTTCCAGTAATTATCATCTAGGGCTCTCAGCACTGTTATCAGCTTCTACTGATGTGATTTGCTTTGTTTAGATATGGCTGCATTCCTGACTCAAAAGAGGTTTCCCTTTGCTTTGAATTTCAAAGATGAGTGTGCCTCAACAGCAGTTCTCCTGCTGAATGAGGACGGCAGTAAAGTGACTTCGTGGTTTGTAACTACACTGGGAGCAGGATGAGCTGGAAAGACCTTCTACAGTTACTTTCTCTCATCATTATTCCTAGTGTAGATCAGATACTGCTTCCTTAGTGCTCAGAAGCAAGGTTTTCCAGAGCACGTCAAAGGAGGGCCAAAGACCCTCTCCTTCAGAAAGGTTAAATAGCTTTGCTGCATCTAAATAGCACTAAGAAGTCACTGTTTGAATGGAGATATCTTTAGTAGCAGACAGAATAATCTGGGCATTAGGCCTGGGTTTCTTACCATTCGTATCTTTGTACCACAGAATGGTGATATTTAAGTTACCTGGCATTGCCAGGGCCCCGGCCTGTCTTTTCCTTGAATGAGTTGAGAGAGCCACCTTTGCTGGGTGAGGCCAAAGCGTTTGCTCCTTTTGGTGAGTACCCACATATGGTTATGGAAAAGCACTCCATAGTAATACTTGCAGGTGAAAGATAATCAGGGCTGACTGCTCCTGCTCACTCTAGGTTATTTCCTGAGGGAAACCAGATGAGGCCCTGTACATGCTCTTGCCCCATCTTACAGTGTGGCTCCTTGCCTCTCTCCAACTTCTCAGGCTGTGCACCCACCTGTAACTATTAGAGGGCATCTGACAAATATTTTTTTCATGTCTATTATAATCTTAAAAATATATTAAAAAATCAAGGGTCACTGTATGCATTTATTATTGAAAAAAGTTATTAGTGAAAAAGAGTGAATATGTATACACCTGCACGAGTGCGTGATTTGTATAAAAGAAAATTTGGTGTAAAAGTTCACATACATTTAAGAAACAAAAACAGAAAATGTGTCTGCTGTGTTTGTATATTGGAATTTTTTTATTTTGATTTTTTTTAATGATATAATCGTACATTTTGGAAAGGCAAAGATATCTTTGACAACCCTCAGGAGAAACCTTAAGAAAAGGTACGAGAGTGGGATGGTTACACTTCCTTACAGGACAACTGACTCAGATGAACAGGATGTAGGCAGAATTTATTCTAGTCACAAGTGTCCTGAAGCTAAGCCTGGCCAGGATGAAACAAAACTGAAATATTCTTTTATAAAAGTCAGTAAAACTATAATCTTTCGATTCAGCCATGGGAGGAAAAAAATGTGAATGTGCATCTCCCTACCAGACCAGCCATTTCTTTCCCTTTATGCAAATCTCAGCATCTGAAGTGATTCCCAAGCATGTTCCAAGCCATGACTGGCTTCATCTCTCTCTCTCCTTCCACTCCAGACCCATTTCTCCGAAGTCCTTCTCAACCGAAGTGGGATCTGTGTCGCATTTGGACTTCCTATCTTCACACAACACACTCAAACTACTGTGAGAGCTACTGTCAACACGCAGACTGCAGTACCTTTGGCACTCATACAGTAAAGGTCGGAAAAAACTTCTTTGCTTCTCTTAGAGAGTTACTCATCACTGTTCTTCTTATCCCTCCCATGTCCTACAGCGAGCCCCCACCCACCCACACCCACCCAAGCCTGCTGTACTACGTATCCCCTGTTTGGCTGGGTCGGTGCGTGCTGAGGAGGCGGTGGGATAAGCCAGCCCCTGCAGGCTGCTCTGCACGCTCTGTTCTCAGGGCTGTTTGCTGTGCGGGCCGCAGGCTTCAGGCCTTTGAAGGGTTGAATACCATCTTTTGATTTACTATGGCTGATGGGGTATGGGAAAGCTTTACAACTGAAATACACAGAAGAGTTAAAAAGAAAAAAAAATAATAATAATAAGAAAGAAATAAAAGAAAAAAATACAACACAGGGAAGACCTTAATAACCACATAAATGATAATTCGTAATCAAATGTAACAGATCAAAGAAGAAAGAGACAGCTCTTTGTAAGTTTTAAATGACTTTTAAAAGTCATGTAATGTAAGTTTTAAAATGACTTTTATATACAATTATATAACTCACCACTCAAAACAGTCTTTGTTTAAACACATCTGTCAAGGGTTAGATGCTCAGGGAGATGGTGACACAGATCTGGTCAGCACCAAGCATGCTCGGGTCTTCAGGTGGTGCTCATGACTGCTTCTCACCAATAAGGGCATTTTGTCAGGGTCAAGTGATGAAGACTGCTCTCATTTGTGACATTTTGGCTATGATCAGTCTCCTTAAAGAGTTAAATGTGACTTCCACTAAACAACAGAAAATGAATGGCTCTGTTATGTCATTCCTCCTCAAACTCTCTTTCTTCAACAGCAAGGTAACCTTGTTGTTTTGAAAGCAGGAAAGTCCCAACTGAAGGAAAATTTCTTAGATTCGCAGGGTTTCTTTGGAGAATGGCCCAAAAGAATTGCTGTTCAGCATTCTTACAATCAAAAGCAGATATAGGCAGAGATTGGTATCATCAGAGTGCTGCTTCTGTTTGAGAAGTTTCTGTCAAAGCTGAAGTCAATCTATTCTCTCTGCACTCTACCTGCTGGTAGTTCAGCAATTGCCTCTGTGCTAGATGGACACTCAGTGGTGCTTTACACTTTTCTAGTTGAACTAAGGAAAACATATATATTCCAGACAGGAACCATGTCATATTCTTTTTTTTTTTTTTTTTTTTTTAAGAATATGGAACATGTGTTTCTGTACCCTATAGATAGAGACTTTTTTTGACATATGAAGTTGCTTAAACACATCTTATTCTCCTCGTTCTCTTATCCCAAAAGCAGAGGTTATGGTTTGAATTCACATTTAAAGGAAAAAAAAAAAAAAAAAAAAAAAAAGCTAGAAAACAGTTTTTAAAATAAGCTGGTCGCTTGCTGGTCAACGTATTTTTCAGGTGAGAATGAGGAACCTTAAAATCATCGCTCAAGCTCATCTATGGTACACAAAGACCTTGATAAACTTATCATATCTTCCTAGAACATGAGATGAAAACCAAGAGCCATTACTATAGGTATGGGTGAATAGCACTGTTGCTCTCTACAAACAAAGCCACTACATGGTTTGCTCCTAAAATCATAGCAGGGCTTTGAAGATGAAGTTAGCTCAGAAGAAAAAAAAAAAAAAAAAAAAAAAAAAAAAAAAAGTGAAAGCTTGCTCCCGTGGGGTTTGGAATTTTGAAAGCCGACACAAGCTTCTGCAGACCATGCACACATCTTCATATGAAATACCCTAGACATTCAAAGAGGTTTAAAATTTCCAGTAATCATGATAGTTCTGCTTCTTCGACTAAAAATCTCTTAGTTATATTGCTGGATTCACATGAAGCAATAAGTTGCATCAGTGTAAGTGAAAAAAAAACTTTACCTCCTGCATTTATGTTCTCTAAAAAGAAGACTATTTGTCATTCAGTACAACACTTAGAGACTGGCAAGAAAATGGATACAGGAGAATGAATTTCCCCCCAACTTTTTCACTGTCGTTATTGTTGGACTTTTTTTAATAGTTCTTTATTATTTTCTAGGAAAGTGTAACTCCAAGGAGACAGAACACAACCTTCTGGGATGGGGGAATGCACTTGTATAACTGTTGCCTTAATTTTAACACCACCACAATCAAAAGATCTGTTTATTTGTTTTTACTGGACATAAAAAGCCCTAAAGGCTGAAAGATACACTAATTACAAAATAGAAATAATTAGCAAAATAGAGTATTTAAGATCAAGTTGCATCAAACACTGGCAAATTCTTAAAATGCTTGGGATTCACAGGGCTTCTGCTTGCCACCATATCCATTTGCTTAATTTCGGTATTTGGCTTTGACTGTTTTGGGTGATGCTGGATGAATGAGGGATGTAACTGATCAAAAGATGGACCAAGCAGCATGTCTCACACAGAGCTCACCAGTCCCAGACCAAGAAAGGAAACTTAAGAACTTAAAGACCTAAAAAACAACACTGTCCATAACGAAGAACTGACAGCAAATCTCCATGCAGCAATGCAGGAAAGAATTTATCTCCACAAGAGAATATCATTATGAAGGTCTCAGCAGCTATTTTAGAAATCAATCCAATCCAATCAAACCAACAGAAATTAAACAATTTTTTTTTTAAAGACACTGATCACAAGCCCAAACTAAGAGTGAAGGGGAAGTGGGAGGTTTTCATACGATACCTAAATTGACCATAAGTTTGACACGGCCTCCGTCCAGCTCCAGACGCAGAGTATCAGCAGAATCTCGTGAGGTGGTTGCCATCAACAGCCCATAGGCACGCTGTGACATGAAACGGAAGGACACATCTTCTGCTTCTGTATGCATGACCATAGGCATGATGATCTTCATGTACATGCTGCCATCATAGCTCAAGATAGAGGCCTCTGCAAGGAATCAGTAAACAATTTCAAAAAATTAAAATAAGTTACACTTCCACACAATCTCCATTTCTCACATCTTCTAGAAAATGTGATCTCCATTAGTCCAGCCTTCTCTACCACTAGCTAGAATGACTAGTTCAAATAACGCCTACAGCTCTTCTCCTAGAGTATCTAGTCTTGTTTTGAAATGCCCAGAGTTTCTATTTCTAATATGCTTGAGAGCTGTTGCTTATTCAGTGAGGAATTTCCTTTAAAGGAAAAGAAAAACTGCAAACAATCATGGTCTGTGACACCACTATCCCTGAACAACCCTCTAAAAACCAAACCGTGTACAATCATAGCATCTAGAAAGGCGTTCATGGCCTAAAAAAGGCTGATTGGACAACAAGCATACAAAGGAAGCAAGACGGAACTAAGTCCTATACTTGTTCCTTTGTTTCTGGTGGTAGAATTTCATTTATCAAATTAATTGGGCTAAGGCATTAAATGTGAATTGTCA